>JAWHQI010000423.1:0-1200000 GCA_033032865.1 Dactylorhiza incarnata | reverse complement strand
TCACTTGCAGAAAAAGGGGGAGAAACAATCAAAAAGACATATATATATATGTATATATATTATATATATATAAAGAAGATTTAGAGTTATGAAGAAATACACGAGCCCAGGGAGGGGAAAAGAGCAAATAAATGACCTCAGCAGCTAGGCTACTAGTGCGAGACTATGAGTGCTTCAAGTTTAACAATTGCTAGCCTCGCAAAGTCATCGAGAACTAGCAAGGGAAATTCCCCAAACTGTCGAGGAATTAGGAAATGAATGTTCCGGGGAATTTAAGATCTAATGTTCCCCAACCCAATTAGAGTTAACAAAATAAATTTCCAGAAAGATTAGCCCGCCAACCCACCAAAACCTTTAGCTAGAAAAATGCGCAAAGTTTACAAACCATCCAAGTTTTCTGCTACAAAAACATGCAAGATTAGCCAAGTACATAAGCAGGAACTAGCCAAGTGAACCAACCATATAACCATCCGGAACTAGCCAAGTAAACGATATATATAACCAACCAGGGATTTGCTAATAACAGCCCAGAATTTGTTTAGCACAATATTAGGAACCTTTTGATAACTTGGCTAGGGAAAACTGCCAGCACAACCTCAATTAATCTGATAACAAGAACTAGGTAGAAAGCTAGCACACCTCCCAAACATATGTTAACAAAAGCTGGGATAGCTACTGCACAAACCCCAAACGAATCGGTTAACAAAAACTAGAAGAAATACTAGAGTAACCCCATATATCAGTAACCAAAGAGCTGGGAGGAATACTAAAGCATCCCCCTAAATCAGTTAAAACAAATCTAGAATGGATACTAGCACAACCCCATAATTCCATTAACCAAGGGCTGAGAGGAATCTTTCCTGCACATACTTAGGGTAAAGCCTTCACAGCCCCCACACCCATGCCGAGCTCAGGTAAAACAAACAAAAGAAAAGAAGAAGAAGGACAGGAGACGAGGGGGAAGAGTTTCCTTGCCTGAAGACCGCAAGACCACTGCCGATCCCGACGATGGCTCACCGATCCTTGACTCCGACGATGAACAACTCCGGCGACCTCCAAATCGCCTCCTCCGACGGTCTAAGCCTCCGACGCCCGGCGTGTTGGAACGGTTGAAGTGGAAGTTAGAGGGCTTTTGGACCTGGGCGGTCTGGGAGGAGGTCGGGCGGTCTGGCATGACCGCACGGCCTGGCGGTCTGCCTCTGCGGTCTGGCTTGTCTAAGCCGAGCTGCGGTCTCCTGGCTTGATCGCTGGTATGGGTCCAAGGCGGCTGAAGGTGAAGGCCGCGTGGTATGTCTATGACTGCGTGGCAGGTTGATCGTCTTCAGGTGTGCGCGGTCTATGCGTGACCGCGTGGCGTGCTGTCTTCTTCAAGGCTGTGGCAGTCTGGTGTGACCGCACAGTTTGATCCAGGTTTTCCAGAATGCGGTCTGGTGACTGACCGGGCTTTCTGGTGATGTTCGCGGACTAAGGAACTTAGTCGCGCGGTCTCAGTTCGCGGTCTCAGGAGGAGACTAGTATGCGAGCTGGACGCTGTTCGCAGTCTCAGGAGGAGACCGGCATGCGGACAGAAGTTCGCGGTCTGATGGCGAACTGGCTGTGTTCGCGGTCTCTGGCGAACATAGGTGGTGAGCAGCTTCGTGGCGGTTTGGCGATCTCCTTGTGGAGTCGGGATCTCACTATGAGAGTGGCGGTCTCTCATGGTTTGGTTGAAGCTGGCGTGCTCACCTAAAATGAAGCAGGAGTACTGTTGCTGATCGCGCGGTGTGACCGGTAAGGTTGCACGGTCTGGAGGGTGGTGATCCGATCTCATAGGGTGGTGACTGGATCAGGTCTCATGCCTATAAATAGGACCCATCGGCAGCAATAATGATGACACACCAAGTGTAAGCTGAGTTCTCTTCTTTCCTGCGGTCTCTATTTGTGTGACCGGGCAGTCTGCTGATTGAACTCTTATTGTGCAGCTTCTGCGGATAGTGCGGGCAACAGCGATCACCTCTTCCTCTGAAAGTGTTCGGGCGGTCTGCGGCTTGGAGTTGTGTTGCTGGAGTTCGGGAGAATCAGGAGTTCGAAAGGAGGGGTGCGGTCTGATCAGCGGTCTGGTGTTGTTCTGAGATCGGCAGCGGGTTGCGGTCTGGCAGGTCGCTGAGATCATAGGGAGACCGCGCGGTCTCAAGTTATCTTCAACTTGTAATTTTCTTTTTTGGTGTTTGTGCTGGCGAAATCATGTCTCGCCAAGCATGCCTTGCCTTGTAATTTGAAGCTGCTATCAATAACGATCACTTGTTTGCCTCCATTTGCTTCTGGTTGTTTGGCTTGTAAAATCTAAGTTGCATGTTTCCTGCTCACTCCATAAAGATCCGAAATATTTCACATGGTATCAGAGCGAGGTTGGAGTGGATAGAGCAGTGAGCAACTTAGAGTAGCCATCGCCTTTGTGAAGAAGGAACCGGTGGTGGAGCAATGGAAGCGAGGGGTCTTGGAATTGAGATGCTTACATCGACTAACTTCAAGAAGTGGAAGTCCTATATGCAAAGCTATCTTCTAGGTGAGGACCTCTGGGAGGTAGTTGGAGGAGATCAGACGCAGGAAGTTGTCCCAGAAGGGGATAATGGGGCTGAGGTGAGAACTTGGAGGAGGACGAATGCGAAGGCAGAGTTCACTTTGAAGAGGGCAATCTCACCTGACCTGTTTGATCACATCTTGGGGTGTGGATCGGCTGCGGAGATCTGGAGAGCCCTGGATGGGCTGTTTAACAAGAAGAATGTAGCAAGGCTATAGTTCTTGGAGAATGAGCTGGCAAGGTCGGCTCAGGGTGATCTTTCTATCTCCACATTCTTTCTGAAGATTAAGAACTTGTGCGCTAAAATCTCAGCATTGGATCCTGATGAGCCTATCTCTGAGGCGAAGCTGAAGAGGTACATCATCTGCGGCTTGCGGAAGGAATATGTTGCCTTTGTGACGTCGGTGCAGGGATGGGCAAATCAGCCGTCTCTGTTGGAGCTGGAGAACTTGCTTGCATCGCAAGAAAGTTTGGCAAGGCAGATGGCGGGGGTGTCAGTGGCTGGGGGAGATGGCGAGGTGCTCTTCTCGGGGAAGAAGAAGAAGTGGGATAAGAAGAAGAAGACCGCTGGAGGAGGCTATGGGCCTTCAACTTCTGGGCAACAGGAAAGGGGGTATGCTCCCAATGCTGACGGGAAAAAGAAGGGTGAAGGTCCGAAGTGCTTCAAGTGTGGCAAGTATGGCCACATCAGGAAGGATTGCAGGGTGGTCACCCAAGCTGGGCATGCTGCGGAGAAGGAGGAAGCTGAGGCCAGGAACTTTGAAGGAGGTTGGGGAGGAACCTTCTCGGCTTCTGTTGGAGCTTCGGCCCCTATCAACTATCTGGAGGACTAGATCGTGGACTCGGGGTTTGGTCATCACCTCACCGGAGACGATACCAAGCTTTCTTTTGCACAGCCCTATACAGGTAACAATGCAATCATTACTGCTGATAATACTGTGCATCCAGTAGAGAAGGTGGGGGTTGTTTCCTTGGGCAGTGATAGAGGGCCACTTACTTTGAAGAGTGACTATCACGTGCCTGGTATGAGAAAAAACCTCTTCTCCGTGACCAACGCTGTAGAGGCTGGGTATCACATTCTGTTCGGCCCAACATAAGTGAAGTTTCTACGCAATTTTGAGGTCGTAAAGGCCGAGGTCGTCCATATCGGGATACGGGCAAAGGACTTGTTCGTTTTATCGACAAGTTCCTACGTCGACAAGATGAAGACGAATGATGGTGCCGTTATATGGCATGAGAGGTTGGGGCACGTAGGGATGGACAAGCTGAAAGTTATGGCGGTGAGAGGTCTGGTCAAGGGCCTGCCAAGTCTATCTTCCTATGGTGAAGGTCATGTTTGCGCGGGATGTCAGTTCGGCAAGTCTCATTGACTACCGTTTGACAAGTCGCAGACAAGGAGTAGTGTGCCGTTGGAGTGCATCCACGGTGACTTAATGGGACCTACTGCTACCCCAAACCTCGGAGGCAGCAAATATATGTTGGTGTTGATCGATGATTACACCAGATATGTCTGGGTATATTTCCTGAAGGAGAAGGCGGTGTCGTTTGCTAAGTTTGTGGAGTTCAAGGAGCTCGTGGAGGGTCGGCTAGGACTGCGGGTGAAGAAGCTGAGGACTGACAACAGAGGGGAGTTCACCTCCAGTGAGTTCTCTACTTTTTGCAGGAAGGCAGGCATCCGGAGAGAGCTCACTTGTGCACATACTCCACAGCAGAACGGAGTTGCAGAGCGAAATATCCGTCATCTGACAAAGACTTGCAAGTGTTGGCTGCATGCCAAGAGTATCCCAAAGTCCTTCTGGGCGGAGGGAATGTCTTGTGCTGCCTACGTCATCAACAGGATGCCTTTGAGCCCCATCAACATGTTGACTCCGCATGAGATGATGTTCAAGGAGAAGCCAAGCGTGGCACACCTTAGGGTGTTTGGTTCCACCTGCTACGTGCATGTTCCAGATGCTCTTCGGACGAAGCTAGATGCGAAAGCAAGGAAGCTAGTCTTCGTGGGATACGATGAGCGGAAGAAAGGATGGAAGTGCATGGACCCGGAGACGCGGATGTTTGTGTTATCTCGCGACGTCGTGTTCGATGAGGTGACATCTTACAAAGGGTCTTCTGATGTGGAGCTACCAGAGAGCAGGGTGGAGGTGCCGGAGAAAGTTGTGGAGGATCTTCAGGTGGAGCTACCTGTGTCACCAGGTGGTCCATCTCCTTCTAGTTCCGAGACGGGGGCTTCTGGTTCAGGGAGCGGGGGGAGCGATGCTCCTAGCACGTCTGGAAGAGGATCTAGGGAAGAAGCAGCTGAAGATAATGCGGTTCAGGGGAAGGAGCTGAGGAGGTCGAAGCGAACTATCATTGCCCCTGATCGCTATACAAGAGGAAACATGGTGAGCTTTGTCTCATGTTTCTTTGCTGGTCCCTTGGATGAGAGGGAGCCGTCGAGCTTTGAGAAGGCCAGAGGCATGAAGGAATGGGACATTGCTATGCAAGAAGAGATGGCAGCTCTCGAGAAGAATGAGACCTGGTCTCTTGTGCCCAAGCCCAAGGGCACCACTCCTGTGACATGCAAGTGGGTCTACAAGCTCAAAAAGAAAGCTGACGGCAGCATCGAGCGGTACAAGGCTCGCCTTGTAGCTTGGGGGTTCTCGCAGCAATACGGTGAAGACTACGAGGAGACATTCAGTCCGGTGGAAAAAATGACTTCAGTTCGGTTCATCATTGCCTTGGCGGCGTTCAATGGATGGGAGATTTGGCAGCTCGACGTCAAGAACGCTTTCTTGTACGGCGAGATTGATAAGGATATCTTCATGGTCCAGCCACCAGGCTTTGTGTCTGAGGATTTTCCGGAGCATGTCTGCAAGCTGAAGAAGGCCCTGTATGGGTTGAAGCAAGCGCCGAGGGCGTGGTATGAGAAGATCGCGGAATATCTCCTATTCTGTGGATTTGGTGCTTCAGACTCAGACTCAAGCTTGTTCGTCAAGAAGAGCAGGGAGCTTCAAGTCATCGTGTTGCTATACGTCGACGATATGATCGTGACGGGGAACTCGAAGGAGGAGGTAGCGCAGCTTCGGGCCGAGCTGTCTATCAGGTTCGAGATGAAGGACTTAGGTGAGCTTCACCATTTCCTTGGACTCGAGGTGCAGAGGAAGGAAGGTGGAGTGTTGGTGACCCAGGCCGGATATGCGGAGCGAATCGTGGAGCGATTCGGCATGAAGGAAGGGAAGTGCACTTCCACACCTCTGGAGAAGGCCACAAAACTTCGCAAGGATGAGGGGAGGATTCTGCAAGATCCGTTGGTGTTCCGAGCTCTGGTTGGGAGCTTGATTTATCTGACGATCGCGAGGCCGGATATTGCATATGCAGTTGGCAGAGTTTTTACTCTAGGGCAACCCGCACGACGGACGGTCTGGGAGGGCAACCCGTGCGAAACTAATAGAACTACGTGGGTCTGAGACCGTATGCAGGATGATACTGAGTACGTAGGCGGTGGTCGTGGGGAGACTGCCTCGGCCCAATAAGAGTCCAGATATCCCCTCTCTTATAACTGTTATATTATGTTGTGTGTTAATAGGAGTTGGATTCTGATCGTGGTTCTAATCACTTGTCTTTAGCACAGGTGACGGGTGCGGATGAGAGACAGCACCCAGATGTGGATGAAGCCACGGAGTAGGCTACGTCAGGTACAAGTTGTTAAGCCGCATCTCTTTTGTTGTGCCCCACCTCCCAGCATCTATATATTGGCAATGAATTAATGCGGCGGAGGTATGGAAATTATTCATACAGGTCTTGAGATTAAGGTTTCTGTGATAGTTAATCTTCTGTGATAAAACTACGTCTTCCGCTAAGTATTATAATATGCACTCTTTGATGATGTCTTCCGCTAGAATACTGCTTCCCTACTCTGTTGGTATGTAGTGACTTTCGCTTAACACCACCCCTAGGCGTGACAACGGAGTATTCAAGGAAGGGGGGTTGGAGAAGCTAGTACCTCCACCCTTCGGATCGCTTCGGCGTCGTGCCGAAAGGGTGGTGTGCGATAAGATCCCCCGGTCGGACCGCCGATTTGGGAGGGGGGGTCTTACAGGGTTAACTTTTGAAGGGAGTTATAACCCTGTACAAGATGAGATAAAGAGGGTTTAGATGTTCTTCTCTGTCAATAATCTTAGAGAAGACTAGTGGAATGTGTTGATGTAAAGCTCCCCCTGTCTGATTGAAATTCTTGACAGTTTGAGGATAGAGCTTTCACTTGAAACAGATATTTTCCTTGATAGCTGATGAATCTGAGAGACAGAAGTTTCTCAGATTTGTTGTTTCTCTTGAAGATCTGATCTAGCAGCAGAGATCTGAGAGAAGGTGTTGATGTTCTCAGAGAATGAAAGGTGCTGCTTGAGGAAGATGAAGATCTGTAAGCTTTTTCTGTATTTTTCTTTCTTCTTCCTCTCGACTGTATTCTTCTTTCTTTTTCTTTTCTCCTGCAATGCTGTTCTGTAAATCTTCTTCCTTATTTCTTTTTGATAATATATCTCTAATTTGAAATTCAAATCCTCTGAATAAGGAATAAAATAATCTGGAGGATTATTTCTAGGAACTGCAAGCAAGACTTTAATTCCTTTTCTTTTTTAATTAATGTATCCTTTTCCGCCAAACGACTATTTTCTCGGGAAGAGAATGGAAAGGAATAAAATAGAAAGGAAAGATAATATCCTTGACTTATCTGGAATAAATTGAGCCGTTGCTAATAATCTGAGTTCAGAGAATAGAATAAAAATAATCTGTTTGAAATACTGAACTGAACACAAATTTCGTCGATCTGAACAAATTCGTCGAACACAATCTGGAGTTCGTCGATCTCAAGCTGGAGGTCATCGAACTGAAAGATAATATCTGATAAGCTAGCTGGAATGTTGAATTCGTTGAGCTGAGAAGAACTTTCGTCGATCTGAGTCAATTCGTCGACCGCTGAGACTTGGTCGAACGCTGAGACTTGGTCAACCGCTGAGACTGAAGTTCATCGACCGCTGAGACGCTGGAAAACTGAGTGCGTCGAGCAGGAGAGCAAGTTCGTAGAACGCATAAAGGAGTTCATCGAACGCAGAATGAGTTCGTCGAACGCGGAACCTTGGAAAGTTCGTCGAACGCAGGAGCATGTTGTTCGTCGAACGCAGGAATGAGTTCGTCGAACGCAGAAAACTTATCTTTCCCTTAGTTCTAACAGCCTAAAACCTTGACCCTTAAGACTATACATTGGGGTCAACTTAGTCCTAATAAACAGATAGTGATCCTATCCCAAATCAGTTATAGGGTTGTTCCAACAATCTCCCCCTATTTGGGTTAGGACACTATTTGACAAAAATTGAACAATAAACAAAACAACAAAACAATACAACATATATATATCTGACAGATTTTAAATATTTTAGCAGATATAAAATGTGATACTCTGAGTTTTGAAATTTTACATTTAAAACTAAAATAATAAAAACAAATATATAGAACCTTTTACTTTCTGAATTCTGACATTGCCTTCAGCTTTCTGAATTTGATTATCTGAGCTGTATTTGCTATATCAAACAATAGTTCTGAATCTGCATTTTTCAGCTTTCTGAATTTGTTGATCTGAATTGAATCTGCTCTAACAAAAATTATTTCTTAATCTGCTTTGCTACCAATCTGCATTTGAATCTACTATATCTGAATCTGAAACAAAAATAAAACTGCAAACTGTTGTGAGATTTATCAAGAACTGAAAACATGCTTCTTCATCAACTGAATGATTTTTCTTTTTCATACAACATCTCCCCTTGAAACTTTGAGCATCTTCATAAAACATCTCCCCCTATCATAAAGGAGTTTCTTCAAAACATCTCCCCCTGTCAAAAGGAAAGTATCCCCCCCCCCCCCCCCCCGTACAAAAAGGAGCTTCTTCAAGACATCTCCCCCTGCCTAGTTTCAGGAAGGCCTGAAGCTAGGCCCCTATAAGAAGGGACATATGAGGAGGTAGGGAAGGATGCAATCTGTTTGAAGAAATATTGCCATTGCTCCTGCAAAAGAAAATAGAGATCAAGTGCAAAGGTACTGGAAGAGAAGCAATTATGTAGGCATACAGTTAAAATGAAATAAAAGATTTGATTATAAGGAAAGATCAGAAAAAAAGACTTCATCAAAACTGCGTTCGACGAAAAATAGATTTTCATCGATCTCAGTTCGACGATCTAGATGACTTCGTCGATCTCCGTTCGACGAATGACTAGATTTCGTCGATCTCAGTTTGATGAAGAGATGGGATAAGTAGAAAATTTAATTTTTTCAATTGATTGAATCTCCATCTATCATTCATAGCTGATTTATAAAGAAGATATGTTTCTTTTCATCTAATGGTTTGGTGAAAATATCAGCTCTTTGCAAATCAGTAGAAATGAATTGGAGACAAATTTTATTTTTATCCACATTATCTCTGATAAAGTGGTGCCTAATTTCTATGTGTTTAGTCCTACTATGGAGTACTGGATTTTGTGCTATAGATATTGCACTAGTATTGTCACAAAATATAATTGAATTATTTAGATTGATACCATAGTCTAGAAGTTGATTTTGTATCCACAGTATCTGTGAGCAGCAACTACCAGCAGCAATATATTCTGCTTCAGCTGTTGATGTAGACACAGATGTTTGTTTCTTACAAAACCAAGACACAAGCCTATCACCAAGAAACTGAAAAGTTCATGATGTGCTTTTCCCATCTACTCTGCATCCAGCATAATCAGAATCTGAGAATCCAGTTAATTCAAATTCTAAAGCTGTTGGATACCAGAGTCCTAGATTTGGACAACCCTTTATATATCTCAAAATTCTTTTTAATAAAATTAGGTGAGATTTTTTGGGGTTAACTTGGAACCTAGCACAAATAAAGGTAGCAAACATTATATCAGACCTACTTGTTGTTAAATAAAGTAATGAGCCAATAATTGCTCTATACACTTTCTGATCAACAGGTTTCCCTGATTCATTAGTGTCAACAACATCATTTGAGGGCATGGGTGTTTTCATGGTGGAAGCATCAGACATACCAAACCTTTTCACTAATTCCTTAGCATACTTGGATTGTGATATGAATATGCCATTTGGAGTTTGCTTCACTTGAAGACCAAGGAAGTAAGATAACTCACCCATACTACTCATTTCAAATTTAGATTGCATTAGGTTAGAAAACCTTTTGCATAGATTTGAATCAGTAGAGCCAAATATGATATCATCTACATATATTTGAACTAGTAATGTTTGATTTTTATGTATCCTGAAAAATAAGGTTTTATCAACTGTGCCTCTATAGAAATTGTTCTCCAAAAAAAAATTAGCTAATGTCTCATAGCATGCTCTGGGAGCTTGCTTGAGACCATAGAGAGCTTTATTAAGCTTAAATACATAAGAGGAGTGAGTTGGAGAGATGAAACCTGGTGGTTGTTCCACATAGACTTCTTCTTTGATATCTCCATTCATAAATGCACTCTTCACATCCATCTAGTATACTTTGAATTTCTTGAATGCAGCAAAGGCTAGAAAAATCCTGATACCTTCAAGTCTTGCAACAGGAGCAAAGGTCTGATCATAGTCAATTCCTTCTTCCTGTGAATATCCTTGGGCTACCAATCTTGCTTTGTTTCTGACTATGTTGCCTTGATCATCTAGCTTGTTCATGAAGACCCACTTGGTGCCAATGACTGGATGACCTTTTGGTCTTGGAACCAAATCCCAAACCTTGTTCCTTTCAAATTGGTTGAGCTCCTCTTGCATTGCAAGAATCCAGTTTGGATCTTGTTCTACATCTTTTATGGATTGAGGTTCATTCTGGGATAGGAAACAAGTGTGCATCTGATTTTGGTGTAATTGATGCCTTGTTTGAACACCTGCTGAAATATCTCCAATAATTTGAGATATTGGATGATCTCTAACTGTGATGTGATCAACAGTTGGAGTTGGTTCAGCAATAGTTTCCACTTGAGGGACTTGTTTAGCTGTCATTTGATTTGAGTTGTAAGCAAGATCTTCTGGATGATCTTCTTCTTCATTGTCTTCAAGATTTTGAGTTGATGGAAATGGAGAATCTTCTTTCTATAGATCTAGTCCATTGAGCTCTTCACATAGAGCTGGCACCTGCAAAGTATGTTTGGTAGAGGTGGTATTCCTCTCCTCATTTAACATGTTAGTTTCATCAAAAGATACATGCATGGACTCTTCTATCTTAAGAGTAGATTTGTTGTAAACTCTGTATGCTTTACTAGAAAGAGAATATCCAAGGAATATGCCTTCAGCAACTTTTGCTTCAAACTTCCTTAGATACTTCTTGTCATTGTTATGCACATAGCATTTACAGCCAAATATCTTAAAATAGTTAACCTTAGGCTTTTTATTCTTGAGTAATTCATAGGGAGTTTTGCCCTTAAGTTTATGTATCAGGCTTCTGTTCAACACATAATTTGCTGTGTTCACTGCCTCTGTCCAAAAAGAGAGTGGCAAGTTTGCATCAGCAAGCAATGTAGTTGCTGATTCAATTAGGGTTCTATTTTTCCTTTCAGCTACCCCATTTTGTTGAGGAGTTCTAGGAGCAGAGAAACATTGCCTGATCCCTTCTTTTCCACAGAATTCTCTCATCAGAAGAGATTCAAACTCAGTGCCATGATCACTTCTGATCAACGCAACTAGAGTAGAGTACTCAATCTTGATGGACCTGAGAAAGTCTGTCAGAACACTGAAGGTGTCAGACTTGTTCCTAAGAAAGAACACCCAAGTGAATCTTGAGAAGTCATCTACAATAACTAGAGAGTAATGCTTCCCTCCTAGACTTTGTATTGCAGTGGGTCCAAAAAGATCCAAATGCAGTAAATACAAAATCCTAGGTGAATCACTCTTGGATAAAGATTTAAAACTACTCTTGGTCTGCTTACCTAATTGACAAGCCCTGCAGAGTCCTTCCTTCTTGTATGAACCAAAAGGCAGTCCTCTAACAAGATTATCCTTAGAGAGCTTAGAGATAGTTCTAAGATTAATGTGTCCAAGCCTTTTATGCCATAATTCATTTGTTTTACTTATAGAATTAAATAAGCAAATATCAGAATTGGCAGAGTCAAAATTGACTAAATAAATGTTTTCATGTCTAATACTAGATAACACATTTATGTTTTTATTATTGGTAATAAGACATAAGGAATGGTTAAAAGTTACCTGATAACCTTCATCACATAACTGACTTATGTTGATGAGGTTGTGCTTCAGACCCTTGACAAAGCTACCTTCTTGAAGGTAACTGCTCCAACTCTGATCTTCCCATATCCTTTAGTTTGCCCACAGTTGGAGTCTCCAAAGATCACTTTGGGTCCAAGCCTTGCCTTGTAGTTGCTCAGGTTGGCCTTGTTTCCTGTCATGTGCTTTGAACACCCACTATCCAAATACCATTGTTCTTTTAATTTTGGATAGCCATGTACCTATACAACAGAAAAAAATAAACTAGTTGTTCTTGACCTAGACTACCTTGGGTCCTTTTATTTTTCCACAAAAATCAAAAATGAAAGACATCTCAGGGTGATCCTTATAACCTTGTGGATGATATCTCCTTGGAGGAATTATCCACTCAGTGAAAGGATTCTTAATATGTGAAGAATAAAAATTCTTTAGATTTTCAGTATGTTTTCCGTTCGACGAATTCAGGTGAGTTCGTCGATCGCCGTTCGACGAAGTGAAGTGCTTTCGTCGAGCGCCGTTCAAATAATAACTATACTGAATATCTGTCTTCAGAGTTTGCCGATCTCTGTTTGACGAAGCGAATTCATTTCGTCGAGCTCCGTTCGACGAATTCTGCTGAATTCCCTTATTCTTAACAGCCTTGCTTAAATGTTTTTATCTACTTCTACTACCTCTTTGCTCTTGGTAGAGATGAACTTTACTGGTGTAGATAAGATGTTTTTCTTAATCAGATGTGGCTCACTTGATGATGCACCCAAGCCCAGTTTGTCACTAAGTTTGGCATTCACTGTGCTTGTGATGTCCATCAGTTTGATACTTCTCCCATTTAGGGATTCTTCAAATTTCTTAGCCTCAGATAGTTTGTTCTCAATGGGAATAATATGTTCTCTGGAGGCAGCCAATTCTTTCTTACGAATAGCATTTTCTTCACTTAGTTGGTTCATTTCAGCCAACTTATTTCTGAGAGAGATTATTTCCTTCTCAGATTTGATTAAGTCTAAGCAAAGAACTTTGAATTCATATTTGAATTCAATTGAATTAAAATCAAAAGTAGATATTACCTGATCACTGTCATTTTCTGATTCTTCTGAATTACTTCCTGAGGCATTGATAGCCATCATGCAGGAATTTCTTTGTTCTTCATCATCCTCATCATCACTGGAGCTGGATGAAGATGCATTTTCTGACTCACTGCTTGAGTCATAAATAGCCATCAAGCATTGGTCTTTTTCTTTTGATTCTTCTTCATCTTCAGAAGAACAGGATGAAGACTCTGAATCAGTTTCACTCCATGATTCTGCTACAAAGCCTCTTCCCTTATGCTTGTGTTTGTGGGATGATGGCTTGCTGGAGTGTCTTTTATCTTCTTTGTCTTTTCTTTTATCCTTCTTTTGGTTCTCTGGACACTCTGGTAGAATGTGTCCAGGTTTCCTGCAGCCAAAACAGATAATTTCTTTAGAATTTGATTTATCATACCTTGGTTTTTCTCTTGATCTGGAATCCTTCTTTCTGAAGTCCTTCTTAGCCATTTTATAGAATCTCTTTGCTAGTAGGCCCATGAACTCCACATCTCTTGGAGCTTTTTCTTCCTCTTCAGTAGCTTTGAAAGCTATGCTTCTCTCCTTCTTGGATGCTGGAGATGAGACAGATTGTTCAGCTTCTCTAGTTTTGATAAGCTGCTCATAGGATTTAAGTTTGTCTAACATGCTCTTAGTGGAGATCTCATTAAGGCTTCTGGCTTCTTTGATTGGCCAGATCCTAGAGTCCCATGTGCTGGGGAAGCATATAAGGATCTTATCATTCACTTCAGTGATAGAGATCACTTTGTCCAAAGTTTTCAGCTCATTGATTATGAGGCTGAGTCTATTGTACATATCAGCCACTGTCTCAGTTTCTCCTTTCTTGAAGTTTTCATACTGAGAAATAAGGTGAGATCTTCTATCTTTTCTTTCATCTGCTGATCCTTCAACCATGTTGTTGAGTGAGATCCAGATTTCCCTTGCTGAAGTGCATTCCACAACTTTTTGGAAAATGTCATCAGACATTGTTTGTGCCAAAATATTCATTGCCTTGGCATCTGAACTTCTCTGCTTCTTTTGAGCTTCTGTCCACTCAGCTGGTGGAACAACATTGTTGTTAGTTGGTGTTTCAGCACTTGTTGTTGCTGTAGGAGTAGGAGGTCCTGTCAAAATAACATTAAAAATTTCTTCGTCAATAGAATTTATGTACAACCTGATCCTTGCCTTCCATAGTGCAAACTTATTTAGATTGCACATAGGAGGTCTTGTGCTTGAATATTCTTTGTTCTGTGCCATAAGTTTTTAAGCAAAAGAAAACTCTAAAATAAATTTAAGATCTAATTGATCTTTTGATTCAGGTGTTAGACTGTATACAATCAACCAACCTCTGATACCAATTGAAAGTGAGGTTAGATCTTAGATTTACTCTTGAGGGGGGGGGGGTGAATAGAGTATTAAAAAGTTTTTCACTTAATTTTATAGCGGAATTAAAATAGTGATACTTATATGTGTATTGCAGAGTGAGTTATAAAACAAAATTAAGAAACACAGCACGCAACACAGTACAGAAAAATAAACACAACACTGAGGACACAAGGATTTTATAGTAGTTCCCCAATCAACCTGGGTACATCTACTCTTCTACCACCCTTGGTAGGATTCCACTAGGTTTTTGATCAGGTGCCCTATCATCAATGGATTTTTGATTAGGTGCCCAAACACCAATGAGCTTTTGATCAAGTGCTCTAACCAAACTACATGTTTTTGTTTAGGTGCCCTGCCACCAAGGGGTTAACTTTTGAAGGGAGTTATAACCCTGTACAAGATGAGATAAAGAGGGTTAAGATGTTCTTCTCTGTCAATAATCTTATAGAAGATTAGTGGAATGTGTTGATGTAAAGATCCCCCAGTCTGATTGAAATTCTTGACAGTTTGAGGATTGAGCTTTCACTTGAAACAGATATCTTCCTTGATAGCTGATGAATCTGAGAGACAGAAGTTTCTCAGATTTGTTGTTGCTCTTGAAGATCTGATCTAGTAGCAGAGATCTGAGAGAAGGTGTTGATGTTCTCAGAGAATGAAAGGTGTTGCTTGAGGAAGATGAAGATCTGTAAGCTTTTTCTGTATTTTTCTTTCTTCTTCCTCTCGGCTGTATTATTCTTTCTTTTTCTTTTCTCCTGCAATGATGTTCTGTAAATCTTCTTCCCTATTTATTTTTGATAATATATCTCTAATTTGAAATTCAAATCCTCTGAATAAGGAATAAAATAATCTGGAGGATTATTTCTTGGAACTGCAAGCAAGACTTTAATCCCTTTTCCTTTTTAATTAATGTATCATTTTCCGCCAAACGGCTATTTTCTCGGGAAGAGAATGGAAAGGAATAAAATAGAAAGGAAAGATAATATCCTTGACTTATCTGGAATAAATAGAGCCATTACTGATAATCTGAGTTCAGAGAATAGAATAAAAATAATCTGTCTGAAATACTGAACTGAACACAAATTTCGTCGATCTGAACAAATTCGTCGAACACAATCTGGAGTTCGTCGATCTCAAGCCGGAGGTCGTTGAACTGAAAGATAATATCTGATAAGCTAGCTGGAATATTGAATTCGTTGATCTGAGAAGAACTTTCATCGATCTGAGTCAATTCGTCGACCGCTGAGACTTGGTCGAACGCTGAGACTTGGTCAACCGCTGAGACTGAAGTTCATCGACCGCTGAGACGCTGGAAAACTGAGTGCGTCGAGCTAGAGAGCAAGTTCATTGAACGCAGAGAGGAGTTCGTCGAAAGCAGAACCTTGGCAAGTTCGTCGAATGCAGGAGCATGTTGTTCGTCGAACGCAGGATTGAGTTCGTCGAACGCAGTATGGAGTTCGTCGAACGCAGAACACTTATCTTTCCCTTAGTTCTAACAGCCTAAAACTTTGACCCTTAAGACTATACATTGGTGTCAACTTAGTCCTAATAAACAGATAGTGATCCTAGCCCAAATCAGTAATAGGGTTGTTCCAACAGAGCCAATATGTGATATTGAGCTTACCACTCTCTTAAGGTCTATTCTAGATCAGTAAACTAGGATTGAACAATTATGAGGGTGACACGAACCATGCCTCTAGTTCTATCCGGTTGTAAGGGACAAATGAACATGACAACACTGATACATTGGTCAAGATAGGCTTATTGTGTTATGAACTCTTATTGCTTGGGTAGCAATGATGTATTGCTAGATGCCGCTCATTGTTTGTGAGACTTTTATTGATACTTTGTGATCAAGTGGGAGGCTGTTGGAGTTTCTGAGGTGATCTGAAAGCAATCAACAGTTAGTCTTACTGCCAACGCAATATAAGCCTATAGGGTCGCACATAAAAGCGTTTGGAGAAGTTGGAGAAAGGATTGTGTATGTCTTACTCATATTGGATATGAGTGGAGGACCAATCCTATAACTGCTCGTAATTAAATTGAGATTGTCTCAAATGGGAAATAAGTACTATTGATGAATCGTCGAAATGGTTTAGACGAATTCTATAGGACTTAACGAAATCGTCGAAAGGGTTTTGACGAATGGATTTATACAAGACAATCGTTGAAAGTGTTTCGACGAGATGTGTCAATTCGTCGAAAGTGTTTAGACGAGTTCATCGAAATTGTTTCGATGAATAAGATACAAATTCGCTGAAATTGTTTCGACGAAATTGTATTGACGAAATCGTTGAAAGTGTATAGACGAAGTCGTCGAAAGTGTTTCGACGAAATTATGTCTATTCGTCGAAAGTGTTTAGACGAAATATACTATTCGACGAATGTTTAAAATCCTGACGGAATTGTTCTATTTTTTCCCGTGTCTACAGATAACCTGTTTTTATGCCTTGCGTATAAAAGGGGCGTGATTAGGTCTTCTATAGATAGATCCTTTTCATGACTCAGAAGCGTTCCGATAGATCTCGTCCCTGTCCGCAGAACTCGCCCCGTACGCCGACCTTGTCCGCCGCCGACCATCGCCGCCTCCTCTTCAGTGGACCTAGCAGTTCGTGGGGACGCAAAGGACTGTTCTTCTCCGACCCATCCCTTGCACGACAAGGCATTGGGGTTCTGCTTCACTTGTGTGGATCTCTATAGAGGGGCCGATCCTTTTCGGTGCTTGGAATTCGAAGTTCGTCTACCGGATTTCTTCTTGGAGCATCATGGTTGAGTATTAAATCAATCCCTTAAAGGTATATCACATTTTGCTTTCCTAATCTCTTGATTCATGAAATCCGCATTATCCTTACTCTTTGGGTTGTTCTTGTTGTTTCTTCCGCTGCACATATTTGATATGCCTTATCATTTTGAATGGTATATAGAAAACCCAACACAGGTGACAAGTGCAAAATAAAGATAGCTACCCGGTGTGGAGGAAGCCATAGAGCAGGCTACTTCCGGTATAAATTCGCTAGACCGCATCTCCTTTTGTTATGCCCTATCTCATGGTATATATGTATATATATACATATTGGCAACGAATCCTTGATTGATAGGATTTAATGCGGCAGAGATATTGAAATTATTCCTATAGGTCTTGAGTTTGAGGTTTCTGTGATAGCTAATCTTCAGCTATAATACTGCGTCTTCCGCTAAGTACTATAAGGTGCACTCGATAATGGTGCCTTCCACTAGAGAACTGCTTCACTACTCTGTGGTGTGTTGTGACATTCGCTTAACATCACCCCTATGTGTGACAATGGAGTGTTCGAGGAAAGGGATTGGGGAAGGAAGTACCTTCACCCTTCGTGATGGCTTCGACGTCATGCAAAAAGGGGTGGTGAGAGATAAGATCCCCCGGTCAGACCGTTGATTTTGGAGGGGGGGGGGGGGGGGTCTTACAGTACGTATCTGCACGGGAAAGTTGATGAGTCTAGGAAACAGGGCGAAGTGCTCCTGGGAACTCGGTCGTATTATATATGCCCTGCTGGGTCCCTCCGCTGGTTGGCCAATTTCAGGTTCACCGGATGTCGCTCACATCCAGGAGTACACCGAATTTTGCATTTAGGCCTGGGTGGTGAAGTACGTCCCCACCCAGAAGCGGCAGGACCGACTGTTGTTATCGATCTGCCACATCGTTAAGGCCCGCAGGGTTCGCCACCTTGCTAACATAGGGTGTTGTTGCAGGTTGTGAATACCTGTGTAATTGTGCGCTAGCTAGAGAAACTCTGTTTGAATAACTGCTAAATATATATTGTTTTTAGTACTTATTATTAGGCTCCTTGCCTCATTCAGATTCTTATATATATTTTGTTGCTAACTCTTTATGCTTCGGCTATTGATGTTTTTTAGAGGCTCACTCTCGTCCCTAAGCCTTAGGGATCTTGGGGAGGAAGAGTGAATCCACTAGTATCTGACTAATGTGTCGTCGTACACCATTCAGGAGATGGAGCGGCGCGAGGCCCCGCCACTGCATGAAAGGGTACCTGTAATCGAGCCCGCACGAGCCGACACCCCAACCTCGCCTCCGATCTTTAGAGACGTGAGCCTTAGTACCTAGAAATAAGTGGGAGTAAAAGTTGTAGTAGTTTAGCCCTATGGGGCTTAATGTATAAACAGCTGGCCATCGGCCTTAGTATATCTATATATAGGGGTGTTTGAATTCTGAATTGCTTCCGCGGGGATCTAATGTGATGTTATGAGTTTCCATAACCTGATAAGACGATCATTCTATGCTTGGAGGGTAGGTTGTTGCCACTCAGATTGCATAGGGACGTCGTCTTGGGCTGTAAGGCCAGTCTCCGACCTGACCCAGTTGCGGTTAGGGGAGGGGGGTCTTGCACAAATGACCATCATTTTTTTACCATGGACAATTCCTGATCTAATTAACATGCCACCCAAGATTTGGGTCAATTTGAGTTAATTTAACCATATAAATCTAGTACTACATGGTAGTGCTATATGCCCCCCAATTTTCCCTTTACCTGCATGCGGAATACACGAACATGCAAAGGTCCAAATGACCTTAAATTTTTACCATGGACTATACTTGGCCAAATATACCATACAGAGAAAATTAGAGTGGATTTGTGTTAATATAACCCTAGATCTAAGCCACATATGGAAAATGAAATGTTGGACAAAACTTTAGAAAAATAGCTTCCAAAAATCCCCATTTTTGGCAGGGGGTGTCTTAGGGCATGACTCATGTATGCCCCAAATTTCAACCTATTTGGAGTTGTAGAAATCACTAAATTAATTATTTTGTGCTTAGGGCACTCTATGTACACAGCCCACCAAAATGAGTGCTGAGGGAGCTACACTGCTCCAAATTGAGTGAACTCATTTTCTAAAAATAGTAGAGACATAGGGCTTCATGTTTCATGTTAGGCACTTTTCTGATTTTGCCTCTATATATTTTCTATAATTATTTAAAGTTCAGGCAGAAATGTTTAAAATAACACTAAAGAACTACACATGGTCTGCATTTATCAGATCTAGTCAAATCCAATGCCTGGGGGATTGTCTTCCCCGATCAGCCAACGACGCCGATTGCACCTTCCTGGACCGATATCTCGATCCAGATTTCGGCGAATTCAGGAAGTTTCCAGTGAAATCCTCCTGCCACCACCATCAATCGACATTTGGTTGTCGACTGGTGGTGGCCATTTAGCCTGAAGTGGTCGGAGAGGGGCACCGACACCTTTCATTTTCTTGGGTAGGAACACAAAAATGGAGATGGTGATCCACCGATTTTTCCAGCAATTTGAAAAGGAAGAGAGGGGGAAATCTAGCACCAATGTAGAAGAAGAGGAATCTGACATGAATGCGGCTGGTGGCGCGGGTATTACTCCTGGTGGTCATTCACGATTTTTCGGAGAGCTTACTTGATCTCCTCTGTCTCAGCTCCTCTCCTTCAATCAACTTGGGGATTTTCTTCCTCTCGAGGATATGAAGCTAATGGAGTAGTTAATTGGCAGTATTGGAGGCTTAAGCATCGAATGCCATTAAGGGGTGATTTCAGCTATGCTGCCACCTCCCTCTCTAGCCATTGCCAATGCTCCAGCTCATCTAGAATTTACTCCTCAGCTCGGATTCACACTGAGGGGGAGATAATTGGGTCCAATGGCAGCTCACCCCATGGATTGGCATTAATGTTGGTCGGCCATCTCTTTCCCCATGCATTTTCCTCCCCTCTCCAGCTGCCATGTCAGCACTCTCAGTTGGGGGGATCAATGAGGAGGATGGTAGCATGCTTTGGAGAAGAAAATTGGGTTGCCAAGTGACACCATCCCCATTTTCCTCTCCATGGTCTCTCCATGGTGGTGGCCGGCCACCCCCATGATGGGCTCTCTGATTTTCTCTTTAATCTCATGTCAATTGGGCTTAATTAAATGGGCTTGGACCTAATTGAGTTGGGTCTTGGGTCCACTTGACCCATGTTAGCCCAAATTGGGTATTTTAGGCCAATGTTGACCCTTGGTCAACCATGGTGAAATTTGAGTCACATTAGTGACATTGGGTCCATGGCCACCTTTTGCGGTGACATTAGGCTTGGTGAACCCATTAGGGACCTATTTGACCTATTTAGGTCAATTTGGGTTAAGTGAGTCAAATGGGTGATTTGACACAAACCCTAGTCTTGACTTGACTCCTTTAGGTTATTTATGACTCATTGGATTCCTTAAGGGTTTAAGGGTGCCATGGTGGGGTCAATTATCACCTTGAGGTCCAATTGACCAATTTTTAGGCTAAGTGCCAAAAGTGGTTGAATGCACACCAATACGCTTTTCACATATTTACCTAGGTTTCCCTAGTTCTTTTGGCTAGTCTCCCCTTTTGTCATGACATAGCTTAGGGGTCTAGTGGTTTGTGGGATGTTACACCTGAATCCTCAGTGATTGCTGAAGGAGGATTCAACAAGAAGAACATCTTCTTTTTTCTTTTACTCTTTCTTTTCTTATTGTAATCTGAGTAAGGAGTCCTAAGAATCACTCTCCAAAGGATTCAGTTGGTTCATGATCTCCTTACCAAAAGATCTAGTGTGGTTCTAAGAGTCTCCTTACCAAAAGACTCAGTGGTTCTAAGAGTCTCCTTGTCAAAAGACTCAGTGGTTAGTTCTAAGAGTCTCCTTACCAAAAGACTTAGTGATTCTACGAATCTCCTTATCAAAAGACTTAGGCACTAAATAGCATATTCCTACCAAGGTGGTAGAAGAGTGGATGTACCCATAAGTTTTGGGGAATCACTATAGCTCATGTCCCATTGTGATGTGATTTTCTGTGTTGCCCCTTTATTTAATTTCTGCAATCTGTGATTGTTTTATTCTGTGTTGGATAGTTGAATGCATAGTTATTAGAAGTATTTTATTGTGTACATAACAAATAGGAAAGGTTTTAAAACTATATTCACCCCCTTTAGAGAATACTCAGATGACTCACTGTGCATTTTCTATGTCACATGAGGAGAATTTGACTGAACAAGAATTATTGAATGATCATCATTGTGAAGATGATATATTTGAGTATCTACAATCTCCTGCTCTAATATGAATGCTAATGATTTATACACGTCTCATTTAGAGAAAAACAAACCATTATGGGAAGTATGTCAAGAGTACACAAAACTATCATTTTTATTACTGCTCCTTCATATTAAGACTCTAGGTAAGTGGAGTAATACACATTTTAGTATGTTGTTGAAAGCCTATAGGGTGCGGTGCCAGTTGGATATGAAATGATCCCCGCGAACTATCGCGAGCCCACAAAAATTAGTTCAAAGTTAGGTCACAATTATATTATGATTGATGCTTGTGAAGATGATTGTTCATTAATTTGGAGCATAAACAAAAATGATAATGTATGTTATGTGTGCGAGAATTCACAATGGCTTGAAAGTAATGAAGAATAATTTAATCATATGTCGAGGAAACATAAACAACATGACATGTCTAGTTCAAAGAAGATTCCTAAAAAGTTTTCGATATTTTCCATTGAAGGAATGCTTAGAGCAATTATTTCATTGTAAACATACGACTGAGATGATGTAATAACATTTCATAGAGCCCAATCTGGATAATTTAATGCCTCACCCTAGAGATGGTTTGACATGTAAATAGTTTAACAACAATCACGAGGAGCCCTCCAAGGCCTCACCACCGATGGTTAATTTCAATCCTTTTGGGGATCTCAACAGTACACATAGCACATGACCAATTATGTTGGCAGTATATAACGGTCCACCTTAGGAGGCATGAAGAAAAGATCTATAATCATGCCCGATTTAATACCTTATGCGTCACACAGAAAGAATACCGCGGTCGTACAAGTACTAAAAAAATAGGAAGTGAATCCTCGAGTATCGAACTTACGTGGAACACGGCGAGGTGAAGTTATCTCTTGAGAAAGACTCGAAATAAAAGTTATGGCGGGAAAGCATTGATTTGATGGGGGGTTTCTTAACACCTAAAGCAAGGAAAAAAAACTACGCTAATATGCAGGTCGCCAACACCGCTTTGCTCCTCCACGATTCGTCTCCTCCGCATCGCACTCGCACTTCACTATTGTGAAGGCCTAACTCACACAAACCACAATGATGTCACAACAAACTCAAGATCTCATCACAACAACATCCAAACAAATCAAGATCACAAACACATTAAGAAGAGCACAAACAAGAACAATATTCTTTTCCAAACCATCAACAATAAAAAATGCAACTATGAACACTTACACCCAATGGTCATGATGTGTAGATGCTTTAGAATACACTTCGATTAAGATTACAAATACTCTAAAGGAGAAGGGAAAGATACAACTTACCACTCCTTGGTACAGAGAAGATGAAAGACTCTTCCTCGGAATCGAAGTGGAGCACGACTTGGTCCACCAGCTCTTCCAACTGCTCCTTGGCTACCTTCCATGATACGGGAGAGAGCTGACACCTCCTCCTAGTCATGTCTTCTCCTTGGTCTGTTCGCCTCCACGTCAAGTGCTCCAGATTGAAGCTCCAATAGAACCTTGAAAAACACCTTCACTTTTAGAATTCTTGGAGAGGTAGGAGAAGACCTAGGGGAGCAACCCTAGAGCGTTGGGGAGAAACAGGACTGAAAACAGTGCTCCCAGTTGGTCGATCCGGCAGAAATTGCGAACAACGATTATATAGAAAAAAATAAGTGCACGCGTGTACGGCGCAAAGCGCACACGCCAGCGTGAATTAAAAAACATAAGTGAACTAGGTGCCCAAGATTTGCACGCGTGTGCGAAAATATCACACGTGTAAATTTGGATCATCCCATTTTCAGAAAAAACCAACATAAATTACCGCACATACACAATTATATGTGTGCATGCACACATGTAGAAATACCACACGTGCAAATTCAGATCCAAAAATAGCTTGCGGCCAATGGAACAAGAGACGCACGCGTGTGCGCTGTGAAATGCACGAGCATGCGTGAGCAATTTTGAACATAACTTCCCTAGACATGCACAAAAATCCACATGCTGAAGAACACATCCATACAGTCCAGCTATGCATATAATATAAAAATGAACACTTTCCAAACACATATAGCACGAAATAAGATGATAACGCATTAAATTTCAAGGTGGAAACTATATATGAAATGCACTTATAAAATACCCCCAGACTTGAATGATTGTTCATCCCGAGAAAACCATTTTACTCACGGGTATTAGCCGAAACTAAATACTCAAATAGAAAATGAAAATAGGGAGTGGATAGGGAAGTTCCATGCCTACGGTGAAATATGAAAAACACTAGAAAGACTTTCTATGCATACTAAATAGTTACAGTCCTTTTCAAACATAATATCAAAAACAATATCCACTCCTAAGAAAGAATTACACAGATCATCCTAGATTCAGCGCGGGGAGAAATTTGCATGACCACTAAGCTTAGCATTATCCAATTAATACTACGGGGCAGCCTCCAAAGAAATCCATCAAAGACGATGGCCATAGGCTTTCCCAATCACACTCTCGCCACTACAATAGCTAAATCTAACTCCACAAATCATTAGGGCTTAAAATTGGGATGAAATGTTTAGGCTTGGGTTTAAGGTGAGGTAAATACAAAGATAAACACGAAGGCTTTAGATCACACTTAAACAAAAAATGAGAGATTACATGTAAAATGATTCTACCAAAGAATAAAGATGTGAGATGTGACACCCCTAGACTTGAACTTTTATAAATGGGGTGTCACTCTCAACTAGCCAAGCGGGCAAATCAGATTTTTCCTTTTTTATTTTTTTCAATAATTTTCAATTTTTTTTCTTTTTAAATGATTTTTCTTTTTAAACTTTTTCAACAAAACACCAAAATGATAAAATTTTAAGAGCACACCCAATCACAAAATTGCAACATTAAAACACAAGTAGAAAAATCAGATTTTTAATTAAATCTCAAATCTAAGTGTGAGACTAGGTTGGACTTTTAGGCTTTGGTGATTTTTAGGTGTGAGTATATCAAAAGGATAGGTGCAAGACCCAAGTGTGTAAGCAATGGTAGACACATGTAGGACAAGATGCAAATGCACAATCGATTCAATGAAAGGCCTAAGTCATATTCGTGAAATTAAACTAGCATATGCAAACACTTCAAGAGTCGCTAAGGGCAAGTTCTAGACACTGAGAAAGTATGTCCTTTCATCAAAATCGGATAATACCCAACAAGCGGTTTGCTAGACACAAATCCCTACACTAATCGTTAGACGGTACCATATTCTAACTACGAGTGGATATAGACTAAGGATATTAAGTAAAAAGAAAGTATAAACAAAGAAGCATACATAAAAATTAATTCTAAAAATAAATCCAATTTTACACACGTGCATAAAACTAGAAAACATTGCATAAGTAATTATTCACTCTCATAATCAAATTTTAAAAGGAATTTAGTCTAATCTAACAACTATGAAATAAAGAGAGAAAGCTTGAAAACTAACAATTGTTTAAATCTTAAGTGTGTGGGTGCGGAAATGAATGCACAAGTGCGAGAAAAATTAAGATTGGGCACATTTTGGAAAATATGCTAACGGAATGCAAATGTATGCAAAGTGAGTGATCGAGTAATGCAATCTACCCACATACTTAGACGATGCATTGCCCTCAGTGTATAATATGAAAGTTTAAAAACAATGTAGGATATAGAAAACGTTACCCAATGCCTGAGAATGGGGCATTTCGTGGCGACTTGAAAACTGAATCCTAGAAAAAATGTGCACCAAGACTAGGCTCAGCCCAAAAAGATACACGGCCAATTCGAATCTTGCAACATGGGTTAGCACAAACAAAAACGATTAATCATGGGGTGCCTCCCAAGAGCCCTTTGTTTAACGTCATTGAGCTAGACCAAATACATGTATTAGCCGTTATATAAAATTGTCTAGGCATAAATAAGTCTAAAACTAGAAATGTTTGAAAATTCTAATTACTACCAATACAATTTCATCGAAATAATCAAATGTAAAATGATTTGAAATAGTTACTAAAGATAAAAAAGGGTGGAGGAATAGTGGTAGGAGTGGATAGGTGGAGGGCTAATCCTCCATCCCCAGATTTCCTCCTTTTTTGATCTCTTCTTTTCCTCAAACAACACTTCATCAACGAATAATATCTTGCCACCCTCAACCAATCCTTTAGGGGAAACACGAGCGGGGATGATGAGGTGAAATAAACAATGTTTTTTGTCACTGCCATATGCTTTCCCTGCCAGGATTGTAGCTCAAGATTACCCAAAAATGGGTCTACAAATTCATCGTCCTGCAGGGGCATACACGAAATAATATTAAATTCAACAGGAGTGGGTTGAGGAAGAATAAACTCAGCATACACAGGGGAATAAGAAAGGGGTTTAAAAAATAAAATGGACGAAGAACTAAAAAAGTTAGAAAAAGAGGGAGTGATCTCAGTGTCACTCCCCTCAAATTTCACAAAAGGATCATTGTTGGTCGCAATAAAATCACTGCAGTGAGCTGCAAGGAACTTTGGTGTTGAGTTGGACTTTCTCCTCTAGTGATGAGGTAGGAACATCCTCACCAGGGAAAATATATTCCGCAGTGCAACTCGGCACAGATTCGGGTTCCATAGGCACCTCCTACAAAACTAGACCATCGATAAGATCAAGAGATACACGCGCAATGGAGTCAAAAAAATGGAGGATAAACATGGATCATGATAGAATAAGATAAAATATAGGAGCAATCCTTCGACACTGAATCTATAGGTAGCGATGCTATTATAGAGGAAGGAAACTCCACCATGTCATTGCTAGAATCAATGGGGAAACTGATGGAGATATCAGCCGTGCTCCCAGTAAAATAAGGGGGCACCGTACCACATATACTCGTCAGCAATTGAAGGAATGAGACACTACTGATGCGAACATTTTCAATGCTCCCACTGAACCATGGGGGTACTAAATATCTCTCATCAGAAGATGCTGGAGAAGTGTAATGAGTGGAGGGTGGTAAGACGATGATAAATGTTTGCTTATCATCCTCCTCTATTTGCAATTTTAGTTTATTACAATCCTTGACAGCATGATCTATACCCTGATAGTACAAGTAGTGCTTCCCGGTAGGTCTTGTCCAAGAGGCCAAACCACCCGGTAAAGGCGATGCTCGCATTGGAGACATTAATTATAATAAGGATGCTCAACTATGAAGACCCATATGATGTGGATACTCCATATGATGAGCCATACAAATTATCATTACACATTCCTATATAGAAATCCTCAATACCATGGATTCGAGATTTACACAATTTACAAGGTTGATGAGAATACTATTTTGGTGCAAAGATGGATTCAAAAATAACAGGAGCGGAATAAAGACTTAATATGCACGATATAGAAATGAAATCACTGAAAACTTAGATTTTAGAAATATTTTAAAATGAATTTACAAGCGCGAAGAAAAATAAAATGAAGAAAACCTTTATTCCTAAGTTTTCAAAATAGAAAAATCACACGTGTTGCGTTTCCCGGCAACGATGTCAAAAACTTGATGTGTCACACAGCAAGGATACCGCGGTCGTACAAGTAATAATAAAATGGGAAGTGAATCCCTGAGTATGGATCTCACGCGGAACATGATAAGGTGGAGTTATTTATTGAGAAAGACTTGAGATAAAAGTTATGGCGGGAAAGCGTTGATTTGATGTGGGTTTCTTGACACCTAAAGCAAGGAAATAAAACTACGCTAAGGTGCAGGTCACCAACACCTCTTCTCTCCTCCACGGGTCGCCAACATCGCTTTGCTCAACTTCACCAATGAGGTCCGCCTTCGCCTCTTCACTCACACTATGGGTCACCAACACCGCTTCGCTCCTCCGGGGGTCACCTTCTCTGCTTCGCACTCCCACTTCACTCTTGTGAAGGCCTAGATCACAAAAAATATAATGAAGTCACAACAAACTCAATATATCATCACAACAACATCCAAACACATCAAGATCACAAACACATTAAGAAGAGTACAAACAAGAACAACAATCTTTTACAAACCATCCACAATAGAAAATGCAATAATGAACACCTACACCCAATTGTCATGGTGTGTAGATGCTTTAGAATGCACTTTGATTAAGATTACAAATACTCTAAAAGAGGCGGGCAAGATACAAGTTACCACTTCTTGATACGGAGGAATGATAGACTCTTCCTCGGAATCGAAGTGGAGCACGACTTGGCCCACCAGCTCTTCCAACTCCTCCTTGTCTACCTTCCACGATATAAGAGATAATTGTCACCTCCTCCTAGTAATGTATTCTCTCTGGTCTGTTCATCTCCACGCCAAGTGCACCGACTTGAAGCTCCAATAGAACCTTGCAAATCACCTTCTTCACTTTTAGGATGCTTGGGGAGGTAGTATAAGACATAGAGGAGAAACCCTAGAGCTCTGGGGCAAAAAAGGCCTGAAAATGGTGCTCCCGGTTGGTCGATCCTGCAGAAATTACGAACATCAATTATAGAGAAAAAAAATAACCGCACGCACGTGCTTAAAGTAAATATCTAATTTGGTTCACATTTGTCCACCTGAGCCTCTAATATGAGCAAGGGAGGCGGTAAATGTAACATCCCAACTTCGATAAGTGGCCTAGCCGGTTAAATTGAACTCTTGGAAGAGTTTAGTCTGGGTCGAAATGAACCACGAACCGACCTCCATCAAAGTTGGGGTGTTACTAAAATGCCGAATTAATAAAATCACGCCATGTCCACTTGGGGGCGTGTACTTGGTGAAAAAATGCCAAAATTAAGCCGGGAAGCATTCTGGAGAAAAACTGCCAAATTTGCAATAAATCAAGGTTACATGCCCTAGGTCCTGGACCCAGGGCATGACTTGCTAAATCTAGAACGGTAGAATACGGGTGTGTCATTCTTCAATTCTTTAGTTTCTGGATCGGTAACGCCCCCAGGTCACGCTGTGACCAGGGGCGTGTATTATTAATCCGAGTTGGCAGCTGTCACGAGTTGATGGAGAACGAGCAGTGGCATGACATGGTTACACGCCCTGAGGTCACGTCGTGACCTTAGGGCATGCAATTTTAAAAGCTTCAAAAAGGTGCCACGACTTGTTGGAGTGGAGTTGGGACGTGACTAGGTTATACACCCTGAGGTCAGGGCATGTACCTGGGGCGTTACTTCAACATTTTTTTTCAAAATGCTTCAAATACTCTCCTGATCATGATCATGAGCTCCAAAATTCTATTAGCAGCCCAATTATTCTTGGAAATGCAAAAAGAGACACATTAGATAATAATTAAGACAAAATAACATTAAAATTGATTATTTAACTAATAAATATTATAATAAGTGTGTGTGTGTGTATATATAACAATTTAAATTATTTAGCTTGTATTGAAATTATTTAACTAATTCATAAAAGTATGCGAAATATTTCTAGAACATTTCAATAAAATTCACTCCTAATCATGCACTTTGAATTAAATATGAATCATGTCAAAAATATGTTTTGAGTTAAAATCTAGATTCATAAGAGATAAATCATAATTCACAAATTGATATGAGAAGAATAAATATTAGTTCAAAATTCTCCAATTGAATCTACATAATTTAAATTGTATTGAATTAAGCAAATCGATCTAAGATTAAAATTATATAAACTTTTTAAAACATTAGAAACTTGTTAGAAAACTATAAATTATTAAATATACTCACTCAACAAATTAAATTCCAAAAATAGTTCTAAGTTCACTAGAACTTGAAAGTTTATAATGGCTTAAGTTTCAAGAGTAAAGTGATCATCAAATTGGCATAGAAAGGTTTTTTTAGGAGAAGATGATGATTTTTATCCTCTCGCCTCTCAAATTTTGAAACAAGTGTTGGATAGAGAATGATGAACTTTGTCCTCTCATTCTTAATATGGGGTGATGAATTTTATCCTCTCATCCCTAAACATTTTTTTTCTCAATATAGAAGATGATGAATTTTATCCTCTCATCTCCACATTTTTTATGTTTGCAAACAATAAGGGTAAATAAGGAAAGATTGCAGGTAAATGATAAAAGGCTAAAGAATAGCCTAGATCATATCATAATCTTTAATCTTGAAATAAAATTTTATGTTCAAGAGTATGCAAAATAAAATGAGTAATCATATAGAATCCATGAGCAAAAAGTAAATATAATTAGAATCTAAATATTTTAGCACAATTACTACAAAATTGAATAATTGTTGCGGAACGCTTAGGGCTCTTGGCAGACCGGTTCACTTGAACCGCCTTAGCTCGTGAGCGGACTAAGCGCGCAAACAGTCAATTAGAGATTCGTTGATTGCACTGGGACTTTTTAGCGTGGAAAACCCGGAAAGGGTAAAAAACCACGTGGTCGGAGCTGTGCCGACCAAATTCCACTATCTTCAGGGGGGTTACAAAGTGAGACTTAGAACTCGAGTGCGACAGGCCGCAACTCGTTACAGTAGTAGAGAGATAGAGAGATCTGAAGGCGACAGGCCGCCTCTTGGAAAAAACTAAGTCCTTTTCTCCTTCTGAGAAAGGTGGAGAACAAAAGTGAGCTGCTCCGGGGAAAAAAAGTGAGCTGCTCCTGGGAACAAAAGTGAGCTGCTCCGGGGAACAAAAGTGAGCTGCTCCGGGGAACAAAAGTGAGCTGTTGCGTCGCCTTTCGGGATGAAGGAAATCTTCAAGTCCGGAAAGGAAATCTTCAAGCTCCGAAGGAGAATTCCGCAAAAGTCTGCAAGTAGCTCTCCCAGGTCCAGAAGTCCAGGTCCTTTCAAATGAAGCCTTGGGGCTCCTTTTATAGCTTTGGCCGGGGGCGACCCGGTAATTTTGTCGTTGGTAGTTTCCATAAATGCCCGGTGGACGAATCATATTCTCCGGTTCGGGGCCCTCGGATCGCCATTTTTCGTAAATGACCGCCTTGCCCCTCGGGCAGCTTGGGCAGCTTGGGCAGTTCGGGCAGTTCCGTTGGAGGCGAAAAAGGCGACTGATCGTTCCTGAAAAGTGAGACGCCTGAAAGACAAAAAGTGAGAAGCCTGAAAGACAAAAAGTGAGAAGCCTGAAAGACAAAAAGTGAGAAGCCTGAAAGACAAAAAGTGAGAATGCTCTGAACGCGCTCAGAAGCGTTCTGAGCGCGCAACGAACAGGGAAGTGCTTTGAACGCGCTTGGAGGCGTTCTGAGCGCGCATGAGCGCGGAGGCGTTCTGAGCGCGCTCAGAAGCGTTCTGAGCGCGCGACGAACATGGAAGTGCTTTGAACGCTCTTGGAGGCGTTCTGAGCGCGCGTGAGCGCAGAGGCGTTCTGAGCGCGCGACGAACATGGAAGTGTTTTGAACGCGCTTGGAGGCTTTCCGAGCGCGCGTGAGCGCGGAGGCGTTCTGAGCGCGCTCAGAAGCGTTCTGAGCGCGCAATGAACGTGGAAGAGCTTTGAACGAGCTTGGAGGCGTTCTGAGCGCGGAGGCGCCCTGGGCAGTCGGCGGAGCAGGGAGTCGTCCCCCAAGGAGGAATCGGGATCCGACGCACCTGGCGAGGGAGCGTGAATACGGCGGGGCCACTTGCGAGCTCCCCTGCAGAAAAAGGCGAGAGGAGGGGGCCGGGCCGCACACTACGGGCGGCCCGGCTGAGGCGCACCCCCGGGGGGGTGCGGCTTGGCCGCACCCCGAGGGGGGTGCGGCTGGGCCGCACCCCTTGAGGGGTGCGGCTGGGCCGCACCCCCAAGGGGGGTGCGGCTTGGCCGCTTCCCCTCGAGGGGTGCGGCATGGGCCGCACCCCCAAGGGGGGTGCGGCTTGGCCGCACCCCTTGCGGGTGCGGCTTGGCCGCACCCCCAAGGGGGGTGCGGCTGGGCCGCACCCCCAAGGGGGGTGCGGCTTGGTCGCACCCCCTCGAGGGGTGCGGCATGGGCCGCACCCCCAAGGGGGGTGCGGCTTTGCCGCACCCCTTGAGTGGTGTGGCTGGGCCGCACCCCTTGTGGGGTGCGGCTCCGCGCGAGCCGCACCCCGAGGGTGTGCGGCGGGGCTGTTCCCCCGCGACGGGGGACGCTGCCCATGCGCTACCGTGCGTGCGGTAGCGTGCGCGCTTGCGGTTTGTTCTCCGCGCGCTCTCCTCCTGGCGGTTGGCGGCGGGAATGATGGGCTCGGTTTCTTCGATTCGAGCGATTGCGTGTTGACCGTTGACCCCATCTCTCTTTAGTGGAGTTTTCTCTAGACGCACCCCATGGCCTTTATAGATGGTATAACATAAGCCCCCCAAACCTTCGGAGTCCGAGTCGCTACGCGGAGGAGTTCGGAGGTTTTTGATTTTCCTTCGCGGCAATTTGGATCACTGTCATCTTTGTGCGATGTTCCAGAAGTCGCTGCTCGGCTCTAGCTGTGGCAGAAACCTTTATCTCGTCTTGCTGGGTCACGAGCTTGCCGCCCAGCGTTTTGTGCTGGAGATTGTAACGAGCTTGCTGTTCAGCGTTGAAGCCTGTGTAGCTCGGTGGCTTTTTTCACAAGATAACGGGTGAGTCTGCGTGGGTCTGAGCCCGCGACTTCTACATGATAGGAAGTCAGTTTGCGCGAGTCTGTGCTTGCGGCTTTTACATGATGTAGACTTGGTCGGCGAATAGCGGGAGCATGATGCTCTGCAGCGTGGGAGCTGTGTGCCCTGCAACGCGGGAGCATGATGCTCTGCAGCGTGGGAGCTGTGTGCTCTGTAACGCGGGAGCATGATGCTCTGCAGCGTGGGAGCTGTGTGCCCTGCAACGCGGGGGCATGATGCTCTGCAGCGTGGGAGCTGTGTGCCCTGCAACGCGGGAGCATGATGCTCTGCAGCGTGGGAGCTGTGTGCCCTGCAACGCGGGAGCATGATGCTCTGCCGCGTGGGATCTGTGTGCCCTGCAACGTGGGAGAATGATACTCTGCAGCGTGGGAGCTGTGTGCCCTGCAACGCGGGAGCATGATGCTCTGTCGCGTGGGAGCTGTGGGCCCTGCAACGCGGGAGCATGATGCTCTGCCGCGTGGGAGCTGTGCGCCCTGCAACGCGGGAGCATGATGCTCTGCCGCATGGGAGCTGTGTGTCCTGCAACGCGGGAGCATGATGCTCTGCAGCGTGGGAGCTGTGTTGTCCTTTTTTCGGACTTGTTTTAGATTGTTGGACTCGACGTATGTCCTCCACTTGTGAGAGGCCCCTTCTTTTTCCTACGTTGGCGAGTTTGTTGTTTGATAATAATGCTGAGGGTCGTATGTGACTTTAACTTTTTGGTGCCTCACTTTAGAAGATTCGTACCGCTGATTGAGACAGAGAGCAAATGTAGTGATTTCAAATACATAATGGATACATGCGCGCAAGTATAATCTTGCGGCTTTCTGTTTTTAAAAGCAGAAAACTAGAAGGAGCGGAAAACAGAAATCGACGACAAATGAAATGCGGGTTGTGCGTGCTCTACTACGGGGAAAGTTTCCCTGCCCGGTATCTCTGGTTCATCCGTGTCGGGGTACGGCGTTGTTCTCTACTGGATTGTCAGCCCGTGGTCCGTGTTGGTTTGGGACCTGGTTTAGTAAAAACCTTCCGAGAAGGCCTTGTTGGACAAGACGCTCGATTTCCTCCTTCAATTTGTTGCAGCCTTCAGTCCTGTGTCCACGCCCGCGATGAAAGTCACAATACTGCGACTGATTTCCTCTGTTCAGTGCAAGCGGCTCGGGCCTGCGAAGCGCGTCGCTATCACGGATGGCGAGGAGAACGTTAGTCCTGGTAGTGTTCAGAGGAGTGTAGTCCTGATGCTGGTGAGATCTTCGGTCTTGGTTGGGGTTGTCACGACGCTTGTTGTTCTTATTGGGAACTGTCTGCGGCAGCGACTCCTCTTTCTTCCTCTTCGAGCTCCCCTCGAACTGCCGGTGGTGTGCTTCAATTGCCTCATCTGCTGTTATCTGGGCCTCGACTCGCCGAACGAGGTCAGGATAGCTTGGTACGGTTTCTCTCATGAGAGCTGAGTAGAAGCCACTCGGGCGGAGTCCTCCCAGGAAAACTCCTCGCAGGAGCTCGGGGTCGACTCCTGGGATCTGCCGAGCCTCGGTAGTGAAGCGTCGGAAGAAATCTTTGAGTGTCTCTCCATCGTTCTGGCGGATCCCCGAGAGGTGGGAGGGATCCCGGACAATTCGGCGGTTGGCAATGAACTGATCCACGAACTGCTGCGTCATTTCTGCGAAGTTGTTGATGGCCCCGTTCCACAGAGAATGGAACCAGGTGCGCGCTTGTCCCTTCAAGGTTGCTGGGAACACTTGGCAGAGGAGCTGATCAGGGGCGATGTAGATCCTCATGACGGTGGTGAAGTGATTGACGTGTTCCAGCGGATCGTCCGTCCCATCGAATGTCTCGATGTTGGGAAGCTTGAAGCCATGCGAAATTGGATGGGCTAAGACTTGAGGCGACAGCGGGGATTCATGATGTGCGGGACGGCGAGCGAGAGCGGCGCGTCGTCCTGCTTGGGCATACTCCTCCTCTATCATGTTGCGTATTTCTTCTCGCGTAGCTATTTCCACCGCTTGCTCAGGGGCAGCTCTTCCGTGGTGGTGGCGGTGGTCAGCTTCTGGGCCTTCAGCTGGCGGGGCAAGGTGAGCGGAACTCGGCGCATTGGAGAATCCTTCTGAAGCTTCGTCTTCCTGGACGGCCTCCCTGTTCAGGGCATGATTCAGAACTGGGGGCGGTGGCGCGTCAGGAACTGGCGGATGAATCAGAAGTTGAGGAGCCCCGAGATTCCTCATGAGGGCCAACATCTCAGCTTGATGTTCTTCGATCTGCCGCATGCGCACCTCCAAACCTGCTGCAGGTGCAGGCAGTGCCTCCTCCGCGGGAGGTGCATTGATAAGTGAGTGGGAGGGAGCTGGATCGACGCGTTCTTCCGGCATCGATCCTTCAGTAATGCGAGCACTCTTTCTTGCCATAGCAGTTGGCTCTCGAAGAGTTTTTTGGGAAAGTTCCAACAGACGACGCCAAACTGTTGCGGAACGCTTAGGGCTCTTGGCAGACCGGTTCACTTGAACCGCCTTAGCTCGTGAGCGGACTAAGCGCGCAAACAGTCAATTAGAGATTCGTTGATTGCACTGGGACTTTTTAGCGTGGAAAATCCGGAAAGGGTAAAAAACCACGTGGTCGAAGCTGTGCCGACCAAATTCCACTATCTTCAGGGGGGTTACAAAGTGAGACTTAGAACTCGAGTGCGACAGGCCGCAACTCATTACAGTAGTAGAGAGATAGAGAGATCCGAAGGCGACAGGCCGCCTCTTGGAAAAAACTAAGTCCTTTTCTCCTTCTGAGAAAGGTGGAGAACAAAAGTGAGCTGCTCCGGGGAACAAAAGTGAGCTGCTCCTGGGAACAAAAGTGAGCTGCTCCGGGGAACAAAAGTGAGCTGCTCCGGGGAACAAAAGTGAGCTGCTGCGTCGCCTTTCGGGATGAAGGAAATCTTCAAGTCCGGAAAGGAAATCTTCAAGCTCCGAAGGAGAATTCCGCAAAAGTCTGCAAGTAGCTCTCCCAGGTCCAGAAGTCCAGGTCCTTTCAAATGAAGCCTTGGGGCTCCTTTTATAGCTTTAGCCGGGGGCGACCCGGTAATTTTGTCGTTGGTAGTTTCCATAAATGCCCGGTGGACGAATCATATTCTCCGGTTCGGGGCCCTCGGATCGCCATTTTTCGTAAATGACCGCCTTGCCCCTCGGGCAGCTTGGGCAGCTTGGGCAGTTCGGGCAGTTCCGTTGGAGGCGAAAAAGGCGACTGGCCGTTCCTGAAAAGTGAGACGCCTGAAAGACAAAAAAGTGAGAAGCCTGAAAGACAAAAAGTGAGAAGCCTGAAAGACAAAAAGTGAGAAGCCTGAAAGACAAAAAGTGAGAAGCCTGAAAGACAAAAAGTGAGAATGCTCTGAACGCGCTCAGAAGCGTTCTGAGCGCGCAACGAACAGGGAAGTGCTTTGAACGCGCTTGGAGGCGTTCTGAGCGCGCGTGAGCGCGGAGGCGTTCTGAGCGCGCTCAGAAGCGTTCTGAGCGCGCGACGAACATGAAAGTGCTTTGAACGCTCTTGGAGGCGTTCTGAGCGCGTGTGAGCGCAGAGGCGTTCTGAGCGCGCGACGAACATGGAAGTGTTTTGAACGCGCTTGGAGGCTTTCCGAGCGCGCGTGAGCGCGGAGGCGTTCTAAGCGCGCTCAGAAGCGTTCTGAGCGCGCAACGAACGTGGAAGAACTTTGAACGAGCTTGGAGGCGTTCTGAGCGCGGAGGCGCCCTGGGCAGTCGGCGGAGCGGGGAGTCGTCCCCCAAGGAGGAATCGGGATCCGACGCACCTGGCGAGGGAGCGTGAATACGGCGGGGCCACTTGCGAGCTCCCCTGCAGAAAAAGGCGAGGGGAGGGGGTCGGGCCGCACACTACGGGCGGCGCGGCGGAGGCGCACCCCCGGGGGGTGCGGCTTGGCCGCACCCCGAGGGGGGTGAGGCTGGGCCGCACCCCTTGAGTGGTGCGGCTGGGCCGCACCCCCAAGGGGGTGCGGCTTGGCCGCACCCGCCAAAGGGTGCGGCTGGACCGCACCCCCAAGGGGGGTGCTGCTTGGCCGCACCCCCTCGAGGGGTGCGGCATGGGCCGCACCCCCAAGGGGGGTGCGGCCTGGCCGCACCCCTTGCGGGTGCGGCTGGGCCGCACCCCCTCGAGGGGTGCGGCATGGGCCGCACCCCCACGGGGGGTGCGGCTTGGCCGCACCCCCACGGGGCCGCACCCCTTGAGGGGTGTGGCTGGGCCGCACCCCTTGTGGGGTGCGGCTCCGCGCGAGCCGCACCCCGAGGGTGTGCGGCGGGGCTGTTCCCCCGCGACTGGGGGCGCTGCCCATGCGCTACCGTGCGTGCGGTAGCGTGCGCGCTTGCGGTTTGTTCTCCGCGCGCTCTCCTCCTGGCGGTTGGCGGCGGGAATGACGGGCTCGGTTTCTTCGATTCGAGCGATTGCGTGTTGACCGTTGACCTCATCTCTCTTCAGTGGAGTTTTCTCTAGACGCAGCTCAAGGCCTTTATGGATGGTATAACAATAATGTTATTTTAAAGAGAGAAATAAAAATTAAAAAATTCTCTAAACAAATCATGATAATGAAAGATTCCTTAAATCAAATGAATCTAAAAATTAAATCTAGCAAATTATGATAAAAAGACGTAAAAAACAAATATTTCATAAAGAGAAAACTTATAAAATGCCTAAAAATAAAGCCATAATTCAAATTAGTTAAAGCAGGGAAGAATCTAATATTACAAGATTTATTAAAAACTTTCTAAAGTGTTTTTATAAGTTTGTTCATTTTTTTAATTTTTAAATATTTAAATAATTCTTTTTTAGGTTTTTTGTTGTTGTTTGTTTTGTAAAAGAAATTAAAACAAAAATATATATATTTTTAGTCTTTTACTTCACAAGAAATACCCAGTAACGACTCTTAATGGTAATAGACGATTTTGTGGGATGAATCGAAATTATATTTTTTTTGAAACAAAATGAGTTTTGTATTTAAAAATTTGAAATATTTTTTTTTTCAAATTTTCAAAAACACATGAAAATACACCCTCATACGTAAAAGAAATATTGTCCCCAATGTTCTAAAGATAAAACATAAGAAAAAGTATAAGAGTCACTTCCCTTAAGTAGTGGAGAGAGTCGTTCCAAGCCAACCTGAATAGACATGGAGTAAAAAAAACATATTTTTGTCATTAATTTTTGAGTTTTTCTAAAAAAGGAACAGAAGGATACATGAAGAAGAAAAGAAAATACATAAAAAAAAGCCATCAAAAATCAGCGGAGTCATCATCCTCCATGTGATAACGTAAATTGGCAAACTCTTGCCGCACATATTGTTGGGAAATCAGGTGCAAACTGCAGGGCACCGCTATAAAAATGCAGGTAACAAGAATACAAAATAGATGGCCAAATCTGCTCCCGGCAAATTCCGCCGGCGCACGAATCACAAATATATATTAAATCAACAATATATAAATGATATTACAAGAAAATAATAGGAGAAGAATAGACCGTCCGGTGAAACACCGCAGATGCGCCGGACGCGCACAATCCGCGGGCGAGTAGAAGATCTGGACTGCAATCCGCCTAGCGGACGCACAAGGTTCACCGGAACCTTCAACGTCGAAGTCCGACGTTCAATCGCAACCACCACCGGAGACAAACGCCACCACCGAGATCAAAACACCGTCAAGGCTAACTGCACTCGTGCACGCCTTCAACGTCTACAACGATCTCCACCAAGCCCGACGACGACTCCCTCTCCAACGCCGGCGCTCACCTCCAAGACCGGCAACACGTCCCTCTCCAACGGCGAAACAACACGTGGCCGGCGTCCTCTCCGTCGCACGAGAGAGAGAGAGAGAGAGAGAGAGAGAGAGAGAGAGAGAGAGAGAGAGAGAGAGAGAGAGAGAGAGAGAGAGAGAGAGAGAAATGAAAGAGAGAGAGAGGAGGAGGTTTGGGCGAAACCTCCCAGGCGGTCTGTCAAAAAAAACATGCGGCTGATTTTATTTCTCCCTGGCGCGGCTCCAATTCAAAGGCTACAGTTTTCAAGGCAGTTTCTCTAAATTAAGGCTTCATTTGGTAGAGTGGTTGCGGTTGTAAAAGTAGCTGTTGGAAATGCAAGTTTGTAAATGGAGCTGTTGGAAACTGGTTGCTGGAAATGGAGATCTGTTTGGATAGTCTGTGTTTGCAGAGCTGTTCAAAACAGAAAATCGTTTGGCAAAACAACGGTAACGTTTTATAAATATTTTTTATTATAAAATATTTTCTATTATTTACTTATAATTATTTTTTTCTAATATATATATATATTAAATTGTTGAAAATAATTTTTAATTTGAAAAAAACAATTATTTTTTAATATATATATTTTTAATATATATATATACATAAATAAATAAAAATATATATATATATATATATATATATATATATATATTAACAGCACAAATAAATATCCAAGCCACCGACTGCACCTCCGGCGGCGGTCTACCCGGAGCCCACCAGCGCGATTCCATGCCGAGATGGTTACCGGTGGGAATCATCAGCGGGCAGAGGACGGAAACCAGGTCACGGGAAGTTTGCAGACGGTTTCGGCCGGCGTCAGGAATTCGTGGGGCACGCCGGCCTTATCCGCTGGGCACTTGGCTTCAACGAACGGAAGCGCCAGCTCCTTGTCTGGCCCGAGTGATCAGGCTGCAGTGACTACTCCGGTGAGCGAATCCAGGGAGACGAGGCGGGATCGTCGCAGGGGGCAGTCAGGTGAAGAACCTTTGCTAAGATTTTCCTCCTCCCATGAAACGCGCTAAACCGGAGGGTTTCACGATGGTTTCGGGAAGCGCGCTTTTGCGCTTGGAGTGAAACGTAGCGATTTGAAAAGGTGGCGGAAAACAAATGATATTAGGCAGGCGCGGTTCATTTGCGGGAAACGTACCGGAGCAAAACGTTTAACCAACCGAAGCCTAAGAAACCCACGCAAAAAGGAATAGTGGGCTGGCTGTTCACGGTTCTACTATATATAGTACTTCTATATATAGTATTTATATGTATATATATAATCTTATATATATAATTCGATATATATGATTTATATATGTATACGAGCATCTTCGCACGGGCTACGCCCGTGCTCGATGCTCTCGGGCGGCCTTCGGCCGCATCAATGCGAGCTTCGCCCGCTTGTCATTTCAGGCGGGCTTCGCCCGCCCCCTCGGTATCGGCGGGCTTCGCCCGCCCCTCGCCGGTAATCGCCCGCCCCTCGCCGGTCTTCGCCCCCGTCACCTATTTAAAAGTTTAAAGAATTTTCCATTCATTAAATATTAAAAGAAATAATAAATTAAAAATAATAAAAAATGTAACCCCCTACAATCTAGGGCGGTCTTCGGCCGCATCAATGCGGGCTTCGCCCGCAACCAAGCGGGCTTCGCCCGCTTGGCATTCAAGGCGGGCTTTGCCTGCCCCCTCGGCGTCGGAGGGCTTCGCCCGCCCCCTCGGCGGCGGCGGGCTTCGCCTGCCCCTCGCCGGTCTTCGCAATATTTTTTTTAAAATGCCCACAAATTTTTTTTTAAAAAAACATGTAAAAAAAACTTAAAAAAAAAATTTAAAAAAAGTTATATTTTTTATTTAAATAAACTTTAAAAAAAGTGAAAAAATTTTTAAAAAAAACTTTGAAAAAACTTTAAAAAAAATTAAGTTTTTAAATTTTAAAAACATTTGCGGATGTTGTTCATCCGACGCCACTGTTCATCCGCACTATTTTTTAAAAAAATAGCAGGCGGGGCCCACAGACGGGCCCCGCCCGCTTAAATGTATGTTTTTTAAAAAAATAGCAGGCGGGGCCCACAGGCGGGCCCCGCCCGCTAAAAGTCCCACATCGCCAATTACAGCGGGTTTCCACTGTTTATATAGCGGAAACCCGGTTGATGTTTGACATCACACCGGGCGGGCACAGCCGGCTGGCACGCCCATTCATGGCCCGCGTGAGTCCGCCCGCTCCCGCTTGAGCGCGCCCGCCCTCCGGGATCCCGCGTGACCGAGCCGCAGCCGCAGCTGCACCATTTTTTTCGTTCCTACAGAGGGCAAAAAGGTAATTTACTGTGACCGACTGTCTTGACATCCCAGGAACAAAACAGCCTTATTAATATAAATATAATCTAATGGATCTAGTACGATCCCGAACCAAAATATAACAATTCACCAATTTGGCTCGGGATCCAAGACCACCACCTGCACGAAGCACCAATTGCGCGAAGCGCCACCTCAAAGTCTTGAGGCGTCAGCCGACCTGCTCCAGTCGACTCATCCCTGCTCGGGCTCAACTCCTGAATGTCGACGTAACCGGATCGCTGAATCTGACTCGCCTAGTTAGACTACCAGAAGGGCGATCCCCTGCACCACCTCGACCATCCACCCTGTCGGCCGCAGAAAACATGGGCACACCACCTCGCATTATGGTCCCCATCAGCCAGTACAAACTACTGCGCTGCATAGCACGCATGAGCACGGTGCGCCCTCGCCTCACCGTCAGTACTCCACCTCTCGATGCAAAACTGCACCCACCGCAGTCCAATCTGCCCAACGAAATCAGATTCCTGCATAGCTTGGGTACCAGATGTACCCGCTCAAGCCTACGCACTGCTCCGTCATGCGTCCTGATGTCCACCGTCCCTGTCCCCGTGACCTCGCATGCAGAGCCATCACCCAGAAAGACCGACCCAGTTGTCACCTCCAGTGAACTGAACATCCCTACATCTGAGCAAATGTGCTGCGAAGCACCAATATCCAATATCCAGCTATCAGAGTCACTCTGACTCTCAATGACGCAATAAAATCCGTCATCTCCTTCCAGGTCCAATGTCACTAAGCCCGCATCTTGGACATCCTTCGAAGTTCCAGAACTTCCTGCACGCTGCGGACAATTTCTCCTAATGTGACCAACCTGTCTGCAGTGGTAACACGTCACTGCCTTCTTCGACGCCTACCGAGCTCGTGCACCGCTCGATCCTCTGTCAAAACTCCTCCCGCGTCCATGCGCTACCAAGATCTGGTCACCCCTAGGAGTGGGGTCCTTTAACATCTGACTGGATAACAGCGTCGACGTGACTTCTTCCAGACCCACCGTATCCTTCCCATACAAGAGCGTAGTCAACATGTGCTTGTATGCGCTGGGAGCGAGGTAAGAAGCAAGAGGGCTGTGTCTTCTTCCTCCACCTTCACACCAACCACATGCAGTTGGTTAAGAAGTCCATTGAACACATTGAAGTGTTCCTGCAGGTTACCACCCTCCTGCATCTTCAGGCCGTACAATCTCTGCTTCAGTAACAGCCTCGCAGTCAACGACTTGCTCATGCAGAGTCCCTCAAGCTTCTCTCACAACGTGACAGCGGACTCTTCAATACCAATGTTGAACAGCACCTTGTCGTCGACGCACATCCGAATAGCGCTAGTTGTGCGCTCATCCATCTCAGTCCACTCAGAATCCTTCACCGGATCGGGCAAAGAATCACGCCCCCGCAGCACTTGGATCAACCCCTGCTCAACCAGCATATCCTTGACCCGAATCTGCCATAGGCGGAAATTCCCGCTGCCGTCAAACTTCTCCCTGAATACCTTGCCAACACTGAATTCTTCCCTGCCATAGCTTCCCTCAGCAAACTAGAGGACCTTATTTGTTCAAAGGTCGGATCTGAGAGAGTGGGAAGAGGACCTAGTCGTTCACCACCGCAGTCAAACCCTTCCTAGAACGTCCAATCACGGTCGTCTACCGAACCTCGCTTTGATACCACTTGTTCGGAAATCAGGTGCAAACTGCAGGGCACCGCTATAAAAATGCAGGTAACAAGAATACAAAATAGATGGCCAAATCTGCGCCCGGCAAATTCCGCCGGCGCACGAATCACAAATATATATTAAATCAACAATATATAAATGATATTACAAGAAAATAATAGGAGAAGAATAGACCGTCCGGTGGAACACCGCAGATGTGCCGGACGCGCACGATCCGCGGGCGAGTAGAAGATCTGGACTGCAATCCGCCTAGCGGACGCACAAGGTTCACCGGAACCTTCAACGTCGAAGTCCGACGTTCAACCGCAACCACCACCGGAGCGGCGCCGGAGACAAACGCCGCCACCGGAGACAAACGCCACCACCGAGATCATAACGCCATCAAGTCTAACTGCACTCGCGCACGCCTTCAACGTCTACGGCGATCTCCACCAAGCCCGACGAAGACTCCCTCTCCAACGCCGGCGGCTCACCTCCAAGACCGACAACACCTCCCTCTCCAACGGCGAAACACCACGAGGCCGGCGGCCTCTCCGTCGCACGAGAGAGAGAGAGAGAGAGAGAGAGAGAGAGAGAGAGAGAGAGAGAGAGAGAGAGAGAGAGGAGGAGGAGGTTTGGGCGAAACCTCCCAGGCGTTGCTCCAATTCAAAGGCTACAGTTTTCAAGGCAGTTTCTCTAAAGAAACCCACGCAAAAAGGAATTGTGGGTTGGCTGTTCACGGTTCTACTATATATATTATTTCTATATATAGTATTTCTATATATATATATATAACCATATATATATAATTCGATATATATGATTTATATATGTATATATAATCTAATGGATCTAGTACGATCCCGAACCAAAATATAACACATATTCCATCAAAGAAGAGTCTAAACGCTGCTCAAGAGTAGAAATATGATCATCAAAATGAGTACGCATGTCGACGATTTCATGACCGAGGCGCCCAAACCGTCGATCAAAATTATCATAAAAATCCGGCTTCGGAGGAGGCAGCTGAGGCGGAGGAATCCGAGGTGGAGGGGGAGCATCCATTTCCTCATCAAAAGCCATATCTAAGGGATCTTGGCCGACTGCAGCAGTGGACATCCCGTAGCCACCATCCTCCTGACGACATACCATTCTCAAGGCCCGCAGATTCTGTAGCGTGACAGGAATGAGTTCTCTAACGATGGTTATTGGTGGAAGCGCATCCCATAACCCCATCCGCTTGATGAGGTGAGTAATAAACTGCCTCATGAATCACACTCAATCTCTTATTTTCAATTTGGTGCCAAAAAAGAGGGCGAGAGCGGCACCCACGTTGAGTGCAATTCGTTCAGACAAACTATATAAATATAATAAATCTACATAACTCAGCACCCCTTTACTTTCGCCGCGCCCGGAGAGAGTGAAAGTGAGGAGGTAGTGAATATAATGGAGAGTGAGAAAAAAGGAGGTGACTAGCTTTTGATTTCTTGGAGTGTAAGGGATGATGTCGTTGCTGATTCGCAACAAAAATTCTTGCAAATTGAAACTTTGGGGAAAATCAGTGGCGAGAGCGGAGTAGGAGACAAAGATAGTGAAGATGTCATCGAAAAAGCCTGTGAGGTTGTTGAATTAACTCAATGTAATGGAATACATCCGTCCACCCACTCGAAATTCCTGCTTATTGCCAAATAGTAGTGATATGAAGATAAGAACTCAATGGTGAGTTCAAAGAAAGTGGATTAGAAATGAAGAAGAAGACTCCCCACCCCGAAATGGATAAGTGCTCCTTAACCGCATTATCGTGTCCGTTGCTGGCCAAGGCATTCCAGTCCATCGTCCGATAGAGACCAAACGGCTTGGTGTGAAAGCGCTCACACTGACGTTGATGAGTGGAAAGGGTGAAGGTGAGCATAGATTCGGCAGTTGCGGGCTCATCCTCCGCGGCGGGGGAAGATTCACCGAAATGGTGGGGAGACACCATGAAGAAAAGAAAGGGAGGAGAAAGGATAATTCTCGGGTTGGAAACAAGAAATGATGAGGAGGGGAGGCTGGAGGTAGTGAAGAGAAAGAGTGGGGGTCGGCCTCCCTTAAATAGAAATTTTTGGTGAAGTCACGCCCTCAGGTCACAGCTTGACCCGAGGGCGTGTAAATTTTAAATTGGAAAAGTGCAGTCAAATCTGAAAAAATGGTCAAAAAGCAATTTTGACTCGGTCACGCCCCCATGGTCATGACGTGACACTTGGGCGTGACACTAGGGTGTAACCAGTCAGAGAATCTTTTGACTGGTCAAAGTTTTGGAAGTCAGAGTTTTGGATCGGTCAGCGATGTCACAGTCTGAACTCATGTGGTGAGATTCGGGCGCGACATGGTCACCAGAATGAATATGCCAAGGGATCGGGCCAGTCGTGACATCTGCATGTGCATGTCATGCCCTGACTAGTGGTGTGAAGCGGAATCGTGACCTGCATGGGCATGTCACGCAAGAAGACGACGGAGTGAAGAACTCTTGATATTGTCACGCCCTGACCTCAAGGCATGACCAGGACGAAAGGTGAAAAGGGGCCTCCCGACCGTAAGGTCAGCCAGGGATTGGGTGGTCTTAAAAATTACACGCACTAGGGTCATGACGTGATCCAGGGGCGTGACCCAATTTTTTTTTTCAAAATTTTTTTTTCGTATCTTAAAAATTATAGAAAATTACAGAATTATTGCTAAAATACTTAAAACTTTAGTAGAAATACAGATACTGATTGGAGAGCGATGCAAATCATATTGTTCAAAATTATTTTGCAAATGTCGTGCCATGTATCGCCTTCATCTCACGAGTCACACCAGTTCGTTATACTAGGGTCCGTTTGGTTGGGTTGTTGCTGATGAAAAGCTACTGATAGGAAATTGAGTTTTGAAAAAAGAGTTGTTTCTGAGAAATGAAGTTTTGTCAAAAAAGCTGTTTGGGTCAAATGAAGTTTTCAGTGCTTATTGAAATGGAGTTTTGAAAAGGTTGTTTGGTAATAAAATGGAGTTTGTGATGATTTTTTTTTTAATATGAACTCAACACACATAAAATACATATTCTTGATAATAGTTACTAAAATAGATAAAAATAATAACACTTATTTCCACCATCTACAATCTAGAAGCGTACAACTGTTGCGCTATACTTTCACGCAACACGATCATCTCTTCTACACCGCCTGCAGTATCAGGACAAATTTCTCGATGCCCTTCTGTGTCAACCCCGTCATCCCCATATCCCTGCTCGCAGTCACTGAAATCAATATCCGCTCGCGATGGGCACCGTCGAATAAAATTATGCAATGCCATAATCGCCATCACAATATCGCCTTGTTTATCGAGCTGTAGCTCGACATATCCCGTAATATATCCCACTTCTTCTTTCAAATGTCGAACGATCTTTCAATCACACTTCTAAGTAATGAGTGCGCATGATTGAATATCTCTCGGCGTCCTTCTGGTGCACGACCGCCACGAGCAAAGTCTGGAAGATGATACCGTGTCTCTTGATATGTTTCAAGTATTCACTTTGTAGCGGATAACCAGAATCCACCAAGTAATATTTTCCTGAAAAACATGAACTCAGTTGTTATGCTCCAAAAGTGAGCAGTTTAAAAAAAATTGGAATAGAAATCATTAATTATTATCTCACGGTGGATACGGGAGGGGAAGAAAATTTGCTCGAAATGCCGAAATCCACAAAGAACAACATACCGGCGAGGAGAGTGGAGGCGGCGTGCATCGGCGGCGAAAAATGCCGGCGAAATCGATGCCAAATTGTCTGCATCGAGGAAAATTGTCGAGGGAGCGCTCCGTCGAACCCTAATAAGCAGCCGCCGCGCGCCTGGACTGGTAGAAGGGCTCCTGTCTCGCGTGATATACGAAACGATGTTTATTAAAAAACGGCGTTTGCAACGAACCGCCGAACCAAACGCTGCGTTTCTGTCCAAACACACCAGAGCGGATCAGCTAAACCAAACGGGCTCTAAGAAGAACAACGCTTTTTTTTTATTTGAAATTTAAAAGAAAAAAAACAACATTTTTTTGTTTGTGTTTTTTTTTTCAGAAAAGAAATAATCAAATTATTATTTACTAATAGCACTTTTTTCTTATTTTATGGGTTTTCAAAAAAAAAATTCATTTTAAAAGAAAACTAAAACAAAATATTGAGCAATATAGAAAAATAGGATAAACAGGGGGTGCCTCCCAGAATCACTTTGGTTACGGTCGGTGAGCTCGACCATGTCGGGTTAGGGATTAGGCAGATGGAATTCCTCCTTATGTTCATTTATATCATCGCCGGTAAAATATAGTTTTAATCAATGCCCATTTACTATGAAAGTGCACTTTTCCGGGTGAGAAATAAGTATGGACCGGTATAGACAAACCTTTTTAACAACAAAGAGTCCGGATTATCGGGATTTAAGTTTATCTGAAAAAAGTTTCAAACATGAATTATAAAGGACTTGGTCTCCGGATTGAAAAGACTTGAGAGTCTTAATCTTTTTATCATGATAAAACTTAGTGCATTTCTTATAGATTTTATTATTTTCATATGCGTTGGAGCGTCACTCATCGAGCTCATTAAGATGAAATTTTCGGTGCTTAGATACTAACTTTAAATCAAGATTTAAAAATTTAAGTGACCAAAAGGCATGATGTTCAAGCTCAATCGGTAAATGACATGCTTTTCCATAGACCAATCGATACGACGTACAACCGATAGCGGTCTTGTATGCAGTTCGCTAAGCCCATAACACATTATCTAATTTTAAATATCAATCTTTTCGATTAGTAGAAATAGTTTTGTCTAAAATACGTTTGAGTTCTCTATTTACTACTTCAACTTTGTCACTAGTTTAATGGTGATAGGCGACATATAATTTAGGTGTAACACAATATTTAGATAAAATTTTAGAAAATTGGTTGTTACAGAAATGCATGCTCCTATCACTAACGATAGCCCTTGGCATTCCAAATCGTGAAAATAATATTTTTAGAAAATGAGTTACGACCCGAGCATCATTGGTGGGAAGTACTTGCGCTTTTCCCCACCGAGACACATAATCGACCGTTACCAAAATATAATGATTGCCAAAAGATGAAGGTAGCGGGCCGACAAAGTCGATTCCCCATAAATAAAAAATTTCACATTCAAGAAAAGAATTTTGGGGCATTTCGTACCGGCGAGAAATACTACATGAGCGTTGACACTGATCGCAACGACTTACATAAAGGTGAGCATCTTTAAAAATGCTTTGCCAATAGAAGCCCGCTACAAGTACCTTCTACGCAGTTCTATTGACTTTGTAATGCCCGCCCATAAGTCACTCATGGTAATATTTCAGAATTTGCACTCCCTCATGGGAGATACATCTCCGCACTACTTGGTTTGCACATACATGAAAAAGGAAGGGATCCTCCCAAAAGTAATGTTTCAAATCAGAAAAAAAAATTCTTCTTTTCTTGATAAGAAAAATCTTTTGGAAGAAACCTTGCCTCAAGGTAGTTTGCAAAATCGGCGAATCAAGGAGTTAAGAGATCGATTACCTTATAGAGTGCGAGGAGTTGCTCCTTGGAAAATGTGTCATTGATATTCTCCTCTAAAAGATCCTTTGAATTGGGATTCTCAAACAGAGAGAGATGATATATTGCTAAGTTCTCCGCTCCCCTCTTGTCCTGGATCTCAAAATCAAACTCTTGTAAGAGCAAGATCCACCTGATCAATATGGGCTTGACATCTATTTTGGTTAGCAAATATCGCAAAGCCGAATGATCGATAAAAACAATTACTTCAAATAAAGTAACGTAAGAGAGGAATTTATCAAAAGCAAAAATAACGGTTAAAAGCTCCTTCTCGGTTGTATTGTAATTTTCTTGCGCGGAAGTGAGTGTTTTGCTTGCATAGTAAATTGGGTGAACATTTTTATTTATTCATTGGTCTAAGACCACACCCACGACAAAGCTACTCGCATCGCACACGCTTTCAAAACGTAGTTCCCAATTGAGAGCAATCATAATTGGAGCGTTTATAAGTTTTTCTTTAAAAATAGAAAGTGATTGCAAACAATTTTCATCAAAAATACAAGGTGCATCTTTATCTAAAAAATGAGTTATGGTCTTGGTTATTTTAGAAAAATCCTTAAATCGGCGATAGAAACCGACATGCCCCAAGAAACTATGTACGTGTTAGCGCTAAGATGTTCATACAACATAACACGTCTCGCTTGGAGAACCCCAAGACCAACTCGCATTTTAGGACAAAAATCATTCTTTGTTTGGTTTGATTGGATTTGTAATATCCCAACTTTGATAAGGGGCCTAGCCGATTCAATTGAACCTTGAAGGAGTTTAATCTGGCGCAATGAACCACGACCCGACCTCCATCTTATATTAATGTTGAATTAAGGTACAATGCCATTATATAGATAATTGAGTAAATCAACTTGGAATCAATCTCGGTCAGTGGCAGTGCTCTTGTAAGATCAAAACAAACTCAACGATACCACTTACGCCTCATTTTGTTGTATATTGACAAATTTGCCTAATTCAGGCTAGATCGAGCTACGTGACAACCTCAACGTGAATTTATGAGCAAATGAACTCAGAATTGACTTCCGCTAGTTGCAATAGACTTGTATGATCCATACGAGTGTAACGCAATGTATTTCATTTGAATTCGAGGTCGTTTAGAGAAAGTGACCATTTTAGGCCACATTATTCAGCATGGTCATCCTGAAATCTCATCTTGAGCGGACGAGCTCAGAATTAACTTCTGTCAGTTGCATTAGACTCGCATGATCCATACAAGTACAACGTGACTCGTTTCATTCAAATCCTAGGTCGTTTACTGAATGTGACCGTTTTAGGCCACATTGTTCAGTATGGTCGCCCCGAAATATCATTTTAAGCAAACAAGAACAGAATTAACTTCTGTCAGCTGCATTAAATTAGTATGATTCATAAGAGTGCAACGCATCTCATTTCATTCGAATCCGAGGTCGTTTAGTGAAAGTGGATGTTTTAGGCCACATTGTTCGACATAGTCATCTCGAAATATCATTTTGAGTAAACGAGCTCAGAATTGAATTCCATTAGTTGCATTAGACTCGTATGATCCATACAAGTGCAATGCAACTTATTTCATTCAAATCCGATGTCATTTGGTCAAGTTCACTAAAATAGGTCTCGTAACACGACATCTCGAAAATTGTGAACTCTTGAATTCAACTCAATCACATTAACATTGACTCGTCACTCAACGACTAGGACCCACATTAACCATGCCCCATATGGGAAACCCACCATACGGTTTGAATTTGGTCAAAAAACCCTTACAAAGTGAAACATAGGATTCAAATTAAACCCTCCACTCAATTATTATTCACCAAGCCCACCTCCTCCCATTGCCACTTAAGGGCACTGATTTCAAAGCATACCCTTGATGACCTTCAGCCAAGTGGCAAACCCAGCCCAAGGCTAAACCAAGGGTGACAAATCTCCACCAAACCTAAGCTTAGGGGTAATTCCACCCAAGGTCCACTCATCACATGCATTGAAGTCTAATCCAAAGCTATTCCTAGCCTAACCCCTCCATCCATTAACCCAAGAAAAAGTACATACCCCCTCTATGTGCTGTCAATTGCCCCTTGATCCAACCATGGTTGGACGAAACTTAACCATGGATTTCTAACCCGTGAAAGAGGAAGGTGGATTATTTTGCCTCAGCTATTTAAGGGCTTCCACAGCCTCAGTTGAGGGGGATTCTCTGCCCAAGCCAGATCGAAATCAGGCCCTGCCACCTTGACCATTGTCGGCGCCGGAGGAGACAACTCGATCCCACCACCCTCCTCCATCACCTTACCATGTCGGACCTACATAGAGGGCTCCCCAGAACCCTCTTATACCTCTGGAGAGCTACAACTCGCCGGAGAGGGCTCATCAACCCTATTCGGGAGAATCTACCACGGTGACACCACCGAAGAGCAGAGCTCCAATGGTGAAATATGTTGGGAAAAACATCATCTTGATTTATTTTACAAAATATATAAAAGTGATTTCATCATCTATGATTCATTACCCATGTTGTATAGTGAGGGTAATATGGTCATTAGATGTCCTAGACGGTCACACTCCAATTAGAGTGTCAAAAACTACTCAAAAAGAGTGTAAAATTCAGTTAAGTTAATTCTGCGTCGAATAGAAGTCGACGCAACTTCGACAGCAAGTCGACGTAACTTCGAATAGAAGTAAGGATAACTCAGACTGGTAATCGATGTATCAATTGAAGTCGACGCAACATCGAAATGTATTCGACGCAGAAGGCAGATTCAGTCATAGCAACATTTGAGGTCGACGCAACATCGAATTATATTCGACGCAGAAGTCAGAGTTCAATTTCTAGGTCTTCATCTCGACGAATACGTTGATAAGGACTCGGCGCAATGTTGATATCAGAGTTCACTCCAAAGATGAGTAAGATTTCAAAACAACTTCTATTAGAACTCAGAGGTTTGTCGATAGGAAGGCAAAGTTATTCGACGCAACGTCGAATACATACACAGATTCAGAATACTTCCTGGAATCGATTCTGAAGCTTATTCAGAAGTTATAAATGAAAGTTATTTGAATTCTAACGAGTTGTTCATGAACAAGAAGGGAAAGAAGAACTTCAGAGAGACAATAATGATATATTTGGAATTTATTCAAAAGGATTTGGACGGGTTGTCAGCAGAAATAGAAAGAAAGCAATACTACCTCTTGGACCTTCCTACTAGGGAAATAATAGAAGATGAAAGTCATTCATCTCTATTCGACAGAACAATAAGTATACATAATTGAATAAAGAATAACAATTATTCTATTGGTCTTCTCTTCAGCTTTCTCTTCTACAGAAAATATACTCGACAGATCTCTGTACAGAAAATACACACGGCTTCTTTTTTCTCCTCTCTCTGCAAGAAGCATAGAGAATATACAGAGATCATCAACTGAATCTGGGCATACAATCCATGCATCTCTCTCTCAAGCAAGGGTTCATTCTCTGAAGAAAAGATCCAGAAAAACACTAAGTGCCTTAATCCTCATTGACTACTGCAGGAGGATTCATTCAGAAGAACCATCTTTGTTGTTAATGGAACATTCACCTAGAGGGGGGGGGGGGGGGGGGGGGTGTTAGGTGATCTGGGTTCTTTTCGAAATATTAGCGCGAGTTACGAATATTCAAGCGTAGCACAAAAGTATCGCACAAATAAATCACAGCAGACGACACAAGATCTATAGAGGTTCCTCAAGACCGGGTGTCTTGAGTAGTCCTTTGTCCCTCTGCGCCTACCTAGCAGTGTGCTAGGCTCGGCAAACTCCGCCAAAGCTTCATGCCCTCAAGCCTTACAACACGGACCCGCAAGTCCTACAGCCTAAGCCCGCAAGCCCCTACTGCACCCGAGCCCGCAATCTCGACACTCAGGCCCTGAAGCCCTACACAACACAGACCCGCAAGTCATGTGCCTACATCCTAGGCCCGCAAGCCCTTACTGCACCCAAGCCCTCAAGCTCGACAAAGTTGGACCCGCAAGTCCACTGCCCTGTCCCTTAAGCCTCACAGCTCTCCAGCCCTCAAGCTAGACAAAATCGGACCCGCAAGTCCACTGCCCTGGCCCTCAAGCCTCACAGCTCTCCAGCCCTCAAGCTAGACACTTTGATCTGAAACCAGATCTTACACGTTTGGCCCGCAGGCCTTACAAGAAATTACCGTGATGAAAACTGTTTCTTCTGCCTGATGAAGATTGACAACTTGAGGTTGAAGAAGATGTTTCTGATTCAGATCTTGAAAGCACAGTTCTTCTTCAATCTCTTCTCTTAGCCTGATTAGGAACGGCTTCTTATCAGTCGATCAGATGACTGATTCTTGCGAGAACACTTTGAGAATTCTTGTTTTTCTCTTTCTTTCTATACGCCGCTTTTACTGTTCTATTTGTTGTATGCGTAAGTGCTTTCTGATTGATCATTGCTTTAGGGCAACCTCTTATCTCTTTTATAAGACTGCGAGGCTCCCAACAATCTTCTGAAAAAGTTCCTTAAGTGTCAGACGCCCCATTACTTAAGAGCACGCGCTGATCGGACAATCAGGCGGCAACATTAATTACTGACAGCGCGTCCGCAACAATTGAATTCTGTCTCGGCGATGTTTCCATCTTCATGCTGATACTAACAGCGTCTCGACGATATTTCCATTGTTATGAGTACATGGATAATATCTCAACGACAGGACTTTGTCAATGCCTTAGGCCTTGGTAGATCTTCAAGTCTTCTAGATTCTGCCTCTGACATTGATATCTCGACGATACGAGATATTCTGGCGTTTCTGCATATACAGCGATATGCTATCTCTGACTGTGCCGTCGTGATCTTCTTTCTTGTAGTCTGTCGTCATAATCACTTTGTTCTTTCGACGACATGAGCGATATCATGTCGACAGACTATGCTTTAGCAACTGCTTGTCTTCAGCTGTCCTTCTTCAGTCTTCTCGACGTTACGCCTTCTTTACGACGATGTCATTGGCATCAGTCTTACTTAGCCTTTCCGACGACACGTCTTCTTTGATGATGTCGATGATACTGCATCTTCTCGACGACATTCCTTCCTTTTGAATCTGTCTCAGCGGTTGGGCTGAGATGGCTTCCTCTTCTCAGCGGATTCTGTCAATCTATAGAGAAGTTTCTGCGTTCGACGAACTGCATTCTTCGTTCGCCGAACTTCATTCTTCGTTCGACGAACAACATACTGCGTTCGACGAACTCGCCAAGTCTCAGTGTTTGCTTCTGTCCCATTTTTGCATTCGACGAACTTCGTTCTTCGTTCAACGAACTTCATTCTTCATTCGACGAACTTCATTCTTCGTTCGACGAACTCCATTCTTCGTTCGACGAACTCGCCAAGTCTCAGCGTTTTCTTTGCTCATCATCATGACGACAAGCATACTTTGTCGATGACATCTCCTATTCTTCTCGACGACATTCCTTTAACTTCCTGAGATTATGAGCTAGAAAAGTGATCAAATACAAAGTGAAGTTTTCTTGACTTGGTGACTTCTTCAAATCAGGAATCATGTGGGCAAGATTCCCAACAATCTCCCCCTATTTGAAGAAGTTAGAATCTCAATTCAAGACTACTTTCACTTGACAATAAATGTTATAATCTTAAATGGAAGGCATGAGCATTTAAGATTTTACTTATCTTTTGATGAACTTACGAGTACATCAAGCTTGTAGCTCCCCCTTGATTTGATGTCTCTTCTTTTGTGGCCCCCCCTACTCCTTTGCTCCCCTGTCTTTGAGGTCTTCTTGAGCATCTTGTCTTGAACATATTGATGTCATTTCTCCCCCTTTCTGACTTCTTTCCTGCAGCTCTCCTTTAGGTAGACAATAGTCCAAGCTCCCCCTTGCTCAGTCATAGTTCATCCAAATTCTGAGAGATTTTCTAACCAATCATCTAGAAAGGGATACATGAAGAATAAGTTAAGGATTACTCTAAGTTTAACATCCCCAATTGGAATTTGAAGAAGTTAAACTTAGCTTCATTTAGGGGCTTTGTAAATATATCAGCCACTTGTTTGTCTGTTGGGACAAACTCAAGGGTGATATCTTCATTTTCCACATGCTCCCTGATGAAGTGATACCTGATCTCAATATGCTTAGTCCTGCTGTGAGAGACAGGGTTCTTAGCAATTGAGATTGCACTTGAAGAGTCACAAAACAGGGGTGTTTTGGTCATATTTAGATTGTAGTCTTCAAGTTGATGCTGAATCCATAGCAGTTGGGCACTTCAGCTCCCAGCAAAGATATACTCTGATTCTGCTGTTGAGATTGCCACACTAGTCTGCATCTTACTGCTCCAAGAGATCAGTCTTCCACCAAGGAATTGACATGTCCCTGAGGTACTCTTCCTATCTTCCTTGCACCCTGCATAATCTGCATCTGAGTAGCCAGTCAGTTCACATCCATTGTTCCTAGGGTACCATAGGCCAAGATTTGATGTACCCTTTAGGTATCTTAAGATTCTCTTGACAGAGACATGATGAGATTCCTTAGGATTCACCTGATATCTAGCACAGACACATGTAGCAAACATTATGTCAGGCCTACTTGCAGTTAGATAAAGCAAAGATCCAATCATGCATCTGTACTTGGTTTCATCAAAGGGTATGCCATTCTCATCCTTGTCCAGAGACACATTGGTTCCCATTGGAGTCTTCATTGAAGAAGCACTTTCCAATCCAAATTTCATGACTAGCTCCATAATGAATTTGGTTTGGGAGATGAAAATACCATCTTCAGATTGTTTCACTTGGAGACCTAGGAAGTATTTGAGCTCACCTATACTGCTTGTTGGAACAACCCTATTACTGATTTGGGCTAGGATCAATATCTGTTGACTAGGACTAAGTTGACCCCAATGTATAGTCTAAAGGGTCAAGGTTTTAGGCTGTTAGAACTTAAGGAAAAGTTCAGTTTCTGCGTTCGACGAACTCCATCCTGCGTTCGACGAACTCCATCCTGCGTTCGACGAATGGCATGCTCCAGTTTGACGAACTTGCAAAGGTTCTGCGTTCGACGAAATGCTTTCTGCGTTCGACGAATGTATTGCTTCAGTGTTCGACGATCATGCAGCGTCTCAGCAGCCGATGAACTTCAGTCTCAGCGATTGACCAAGTCTCAGCGGTCGACGAGTTTGTTCAGTCTCAGCGTTCGACGAACTTAGCTCTGCGGTCAAAGAATAAGTATCAAGATGTTCAGATCGACGAAAGTTCTTCTCAGATCGTCTAATTCAATTCTTCCAGCCAGATTCAGTTGTTTTTCATTCAGGTCGACGAACTCAACATTCTGTTCGACGAATTCAGTTTTCAGGTCGACGAAATTTCTCCTCAGTTCATTATTTCAGACAGATCATTTTTATTCTATTCTCCGAACTCAGATCATCAGCAACAGATCTATTCCTTCCAGATAAATTATATCTTTTCTTTTATTACTCTCTTATTTCGAGAAAATAGCCGTTGACATATTTTGGAAAAGGACACTTTCATGGAAAAGGAAAAGAAATAAAGCGTATCAGATTTACAGTTCCAAGAATATCTCTTCTGAATATTTTATTCCTTAAATTAAAAGCTTTGAATTTCAAATCTGTCAGAGATTTCTTTAAGGAAAAAGAAAAAGAAGAAGTTTTATAATATAACAGCAGTACAACAAGATAGAGAAAAAAAGGAAGAAACAGTCGGGAAAAGATATACATAAAGAAAAAGAAAAGGCTTCCAGATCTTCATCTTCCTCAATAAGCAGCTCTCTCAATCTCTGAGAACATCAACAAATATTCTCTCAGTTTTCTGCTGCAAGTTCAAATCTTCAAGAGCAACAACAAATCTGAGAAACATTGTCTCTCAGATTCATCAGCTTCAAAGAAGATTTGTTTCATTCAAGTGAAAGCTCCATCCTCAACTGTCAACCATTTCAATCAGACAGGGGGAGCTTTACATCAACACATTCCACTAGTCTTCTCTCAGATTATTGACAGAGAAGAACTTCATAACCCTCTTTATTCCATTCTGTACAGGGTTCTAACTCCCTTCAAAAGTTAACCCCTTGGTGGCAGGGCACCTGATTAAAAACCTGTGGTTGGTTTGAGCACCTGATCAAAAGCTCATTGGTGTTTGGACACCTGATCAAGACCTCCTATGTGCAATCTAAATAAGTTTGCACTATGGAAGGCAAGGATCAGATTATATATGAACTCTATTGATGAAAATATTTTCAATGTTATTTTGACAGGACCTCCTACTCCTACAGCAACAACAAGTGCTGAAACAACAACAACAAATAATGTTGTTCCACCTCCTGAGTGAACAGAAGCTCAAAAGAAGCAGAGAAGTGATGATGCCAAAGCAATGAATATATTGGCACAGATAATGTCAGATGACATCTTTCAAAAGGTTGTGGAATGCACCTCAGCCAGGGAAATCTGGACCTCCCTCAACAACATGGTTGAAGGATCTGCAGATGAGAGAAAGGACAGAAGATCTCATCTAATCTCCCAATATGAGAACTTCAAGAAGAGAGAAACTGAAAGTGTTGCAGATATGTACAACAGACTCAGCCTCATAATCAATGAGCTGAAGACTTTGGACAAAGTGATCTCAATCACTGAAGTAAATGATAAGATCCTAACGTGCTTCCCCAGCACATGAGACTCTAGGATCTGGCCAATCAAGGAAGCCAGAAGCCTTAATGAGATCTCTACTGAGACCTTGTTAGGCGAACTAAAATCCTATGAGCAGCTTATCAAATCCAGAGAAGCTGAACAGTCTACCTCCTTTCCATCCATCAAGAAAGAGAGAAGCATTGCTTTTCAATCAACTGAAGAGGAAGACAACTCCAGGAGAAATGGAGTTCATGAGCCTACTAGCAAAGAGATTTATAAAATGGCTAAGAAGGACTTCAGAAAGAAGGATTCTAGATCAAGAGAAAAACCAAGGTATGATAAATCAAATTCTAAAGAAATTATCTGTTCTGGTTGCAGGAAACCTGGACACATTCTACCTGAGTGTCCAGAGAATCAAAAGAAGGAAAAGAGAAATGACAAAGAAGAAAAGAGGCACTCCAGCAAGCCATCCTCCCACAAACACAAACACAAGGGAAGAGGCTTTGTAGCTGAAACATGAAGTGAAACAGAATCAGAGTCATCATCCAGCTCATCTGAAGATGAAAATGATACAAATGAAAAGGATCAATGCTTGATGGCTGTTTATGACTCATGCAATGATTCAGAATATGCATCTTCATCTAGCTCTTCTGATGATGAAGATGAAAGAAATTTCTGCATGATGGCTATCAATGCCTCAGGAAATAATTCAGAAGAATCAGAATCTGAAACTGACAGTGATCAGGTAATATCTACTTTTGATTTTAATTCAAAGATGAATTCAAAGCTCTTTGTATAGATTTAATTAAATCTGAGAAAGAGATAATCTCTCTCAGAGGCAAGTTGGTTGAAATGAATCAACTGGCTGAAGATAATACAAATCTTAAGAAAGAATTGGCTGCCTCCAGAGAACATATTATTCTCATTGAGAACAAACTATCTGAGGCTAAGAAATTTGAAGAATCCCTAAATGGGAGAAGTATCAAACTGATGGACATCACAAGCACAGTGAATGCCAGACTTAGTGGCAAACTGGGCTTGGCATGCATCATCAAGTGAGCCACATCTTATTAAGAAAACATCTTATCTACACCAGAAAAATTCATTTCTGATAAGAACAAAGAGCCAGTAGAAGTAGATAAGAATATTTCAAGCAAGAATGTTAAGAATAAAGGAATTCAACAGAATTTGTCGAACGAAGCTCGACGAAATTAGACGAATTCGTCGAACGGAGATCGACGAACTCTGAAGACAGATTTTTAGTACAGTTATTATTCGAACGGCGCTCGACGAAAGCCCTTCACTTCGTCGAACGGCGATCGACGAACTCACCTGAATTCATCGAACGAAAAATGTACTGAATTTCAGAAGAATTCTTATTCTCAATATACTAAGAATCCTTTCACTGAGTGGATAATTCCTCCAAGGAGATATCATCCACAAGGTTATAAAGATCAGCCTGAGATATCTTATATTTCAGAATTTTGTGGAAAAACAAAAGGACCCAAGGTAGTCTGGGTCAAGAACAACTAGAATGTTTTCTGTTTTGCAGGTACAGGGCTATCCAAAAATAAAAGAACAATGGTATTTGGATAGTGGATGCTTAAAGCATATGACAGGAAACAAGACCAACCTAAGCAATTACAAGGCAAAGCTTGGACCCAAAGTGATATTTGGAGACTCCAACTGTGGACAAACCAAAGGTTATGGACAGATCAAAGTTGTAGCAGTCACCTTCAAAGAGTAACTTATGTCAAGGGTCTGAAGCACAACCTCATCAGCATAAGCCAGTTATGTGATGAAGGTTATCAGGTAACTTTTAACCACTCCCTATATCTTATTACCAATAATAAAAACATAAATGTATTATCTGGTATTAGACATGGAAACATTTATTTAGTCAATTTTGACCCTGTCAATTCAGATATTTGTTTATTTAATTCTATAAGTAAAACAAATGAATTATGGCATAAAAGACTTGGACATATTAACCTTAGAAATATATCTAAGCTTTCTAAGGACAATCTAGTTAGAGGACTGCCTTCTGGTTCATACAAGAAGGAAGGACTCTGCAGGGCTTGTCAATTAGGTAAGCAGACCAAGAGTAGTTTTAAATCTTTATCCAAGAGTGATTCACCTAGGATTTTGTACTTACTGCATTTGAATCCCTTTTGACCCACTGCAATACAAAGTCTAGGAGGGAAGCATTACTCTCTAGTTATTGTAGATGACTTCTCAAGATTCACTTGGGTGTTCTTTCTTAGGAACAAGTCTGACACCTTCAGTGTTCTGACAGACTTTCTCAGGTCCATCAAGATTGAGTATTGTACTCTAGTTGCATTGATCAGAAGTGATCATGGCACTGAGTTTGAATCTCTTCTGATGAGAGAATTCTGTGAAAAAGAAGGGATCAGACAATATTTCTCTGCTCCTAGAACTCCTCAACAAAATGGGGTAGCTGAAAGGAAAAATAGAACACTAATTGAATCATCAACTACATTGCTTGCTGATGCTCACTTGCCAATCTCTTTTTGGGCAGAGGTAGTGAACACAGCAAATTATGTGTTGAACAGAAACCTGATACATAATCTTAAGGGTAAAACTCCCTATGAATTACTCAAGAATAAAAAGTCTAAGGTTAACTATTTTAAGATATTTGGCTGTAAATGTTATGTGCATAACAATGATAAGAAGTATCTCAGGAAATTTGAAGCAAAATCTGCTGAAGGTATATTCCTTGGATATTCTCTTTCTAGTAAAACATATAGAGTTTACAAAAAAATCTACTCTTAAGATAGAAGAGTCCATGCATGTATCCTTTGATGAAACTAATGTAAGATCCCCCTCCCGGAACACAAAACACGGTCGAGGGGAGTCTTATGCCCAGAACAGCCGCCTTGCGGTAGCGTCAGCACACGGGCTAACCTGTACCACAAGACGCCTATCCTGCCGGCCAAACCAACTGAACAGCGCCAACCCATCAATAATAGAAAGTATTAAAGTCATAGGTTCACAATAAGTAATAAAGTCCAGAACAGAGAAAAGCAGAAAGCTACACAAGCTCCTGCAAATCATCAGAGTAACCAGCTAAATTCCCAAAGGGCTACATCTCAAAACACTCACCCGCCTCTGTCACTGACGGCAGCTAAGGTACTACAAACCCCATCCCTGCACACCTGACCTGGCTGGCCTCCGGTGTTGAACGCTGCTAAACCACTGAATGTGCTCCTAAAAAGAGGGACGTAACAACCGTTAGTCATAAAGACTAAGTGGCTTCCCATCTGCTCCCCCGGCGACTCCAAGGCACCGGGCGGAAGGAAAGGAAGAAAAGCTGCAATATAACAGTAATATACAAAGCAGGTGACGGGGAAAGTAAAGTAGTGTATACACAAATTCTAAGCTACACAAGTGTAAAAGGGGCTAATCTAATCATGTATAAGCAGGAGTATAATAAAGGTGTACAACAGTAAATAAAAGTAAGTAAAGCAGGTAAAGCAAGGCAGTAAGAACCGTAGCGACAAGTAATCAATCTCGTACCCTAACTTATATGAATGCCCATACAAACTTATAAGTTAGGATTTCCAGGAATTATAACTCATCATATAAAAGAGCCCATACTAATTTATATGATGAGGATCCGCAAGTGCGTATGCTATGCTATGCCATGAATGTTTTATGCAATCAAACTCACACACACGACTCTATGCGCATAGACCTTGTAGTTCCCTCTATTTGAAAGGAAGCCAACCTCTCGGGTACCAACCGCTGTGACACACGGTGGTAGCGGACCGGGCTGTCCACTCCTAGGCGGGTATACACTCTACCAGGCCTAGACCGCACGTACGCCTCGACGCTAAACAACCGCGGAGCTCTGCGTACTCTTTGCTGGAGTCCACCAGACTGTGAGCCAAGTGAGAGGTGTCTTCGGGGAACTGTCATCCCGACACGCAGCCAAGCTGGCCCCTTAGACCCCTACACACCCGCTAAGTCAACGTACCGCGGTCGGAGTGACGACCTGCCTAGCACCGAAGACCTGCCACATTTCTGAGAATGGTATCGGGATAATCATCCCCTCGAGGTTCCTGCTCGTCTAACCGGGCACCACAATCCCGCCACTCCCGCAACTGGGAGGAGATACATAAATACAATCTTACCCTACTATGGCTACTCTTGCCAACTTTAATTGTTAATGCAATTTAGGGTTGATCTTGTACTTCCCGAGGTACACCCGGTGAAGGGCTCTCATCGGTACTAGGGAACATGATGGGCTGAACCCCAAACTCCCTTTTACCAGATACTTATTTAGATTGGTGGACGTGTTTCCTTACTTATATTGCTCTTAAATAGATAGTGAATTTGGACACTAGACCTTCTTGGCCCAATTGGGCCAAGTGTAGCTTTTCCTCTCTCTCCTGACTTAAACTTGACCTGAATCCCTCAAGTGGTGACCCCTCATTGGTAGACATATTAATCATGAGCTCCTTATCACTACACATCATTCATCTTCCAAGTCCCATGGGTCTAGAGGGTCAGATTACAAAAACCAGTTTTGCTAAACGCAGACCACCTAAGGGTAATCCACCTTCCCAAAGGGAGAACCCTAACCACAGGTCCTATGGTTCCACAAATTTTATCCAAGGTTCCTACTGACCTAAATAGAACATGGTTCAATTTTCATAATTTTCCAACTTAGTTTAATATTTAATTATTTTTCTTGAATATTGTGACACACCCTAAATTGTTCATGGAGTACTCTAAATTTTGGTCCAATGCCTACCAAATAATTATCATGTATGTATATTGAATTCAAATGCATAACCACCAAGGATGTAGGTTCATAATTACTGTTTTGCCCCTGAATTAAATAACTGAAGATAAATCCAAAATCACCCAATTAATTAATTAAATATCAAAATTGCATTGTAAAATCCAGAACAATTCCCATAAGTTGTTGTCATTGATGTGATCCTCATATAAAAATTTCATAGAGTTTCAAGGTGATTTGCTCAAGTATTTGTATAAGTCATCAAAAGGGCATGAATGGTAATTTCCTTATGAATACAAACTTTTTCACTATAAGTGTTCCAAGTAAAATTTCATATACCACATATCACCATAAGTAACCTTCCTATAGAGTTTGGGGGTCTTATGTATAGTTTTACTATACATCATAATTAAATTCCCAAAACCGAGGTTTTTCACAAAAATCATAAAATGGATAAGTTCCTAAGTAAATGGCACCCCAAATGATTCCAATGCTTTAGAATATGAATGTCAATGTCTGGCCTAAATTTCAGAATTTTTCGAGGACAAATGCCATTTAATATCAATTTATTTTCAAAAGTGTCATACGTGTAAATTCAACCAAAGAGGCATGGAAAAATCATCAAGGATCATAAGATTAAATCCAGAGGATACTAATACTCCAAAGATCAAAATAAATACTAATTAAATAGTAAAAATCTCATGATAATTCTCCTAGTCCTATAACACTATTCTCCACCTAGGGATGAAGTTTGGTTGTCTAGATATGTGTTTAGGTCCTAGTTGCTTCATTAAGGCCCAAAAGGGCAATTAGGTAATTTTAGAGGTATGGGCTAGGGTTTTTGGTCTCCATTGCTCCAATCACTCATTGATGATGAGCAAGAACCTACACAATCCCTAAGCCCCAATACCACTGGATTTGGATAAGCCCTTAAGGCTAAGCACTAAAATCCACAAGTCACCAAGACTAAGTGGTTTTCAAACATAAGGCATCAAAATGTCCCTTGGGGGTTCACCATTAAGATGAACTCCAATTGTCCTCAAATTTGAAACAGAGGCTACTCATATACATATCTACATGCCACCAAAAATTTGGGGTCATTAAGGGTGATTACACCAACTAATTATTCTTAGGTCAATTTTTTAAGCTATGATCAAAACTATAACAAAAGTGCCATAAACATACAAATATTTGGGCACAGGGTAGGCCTAGGGTGGGCACTGATGTGGCCAAAATTTTAACCTCATAGGCCCACCCATTCAAAAGATATTATGGTTTTAGTGGGCTAACCCCACCTAGGACCAGCCCTAGGAAAAGGCTCCTCTGGGGTCTAAAGACCTCCAAATGCCAAAATCTTAGTTTCTAATGAAACTAGACATTTAGGGCTACAATAGTGTGTCTCACATCATAACATAAGTTACCCATATCAAGCATTGGGTATCCACCCACATGCTGACCTCTAATGGAGCTAATAACTTTATCATAGACTACTAATGCCCTAAACATAAATTCTTTTTAAACTCGGCTATGTAAGAGTGAAAGAAAATTGCAGTTATTAAAATAAAATTACTAGCACACATATTAAGCACAGCAGACGATCCCTCATCGTCTACCTCCATCCTAGGGCTGCGATCTGCCTAACCTGAAATATAACACATCTCTTTGTCGGCCACCAAAAAAAACCCCAAACCGACCGACTAACACCGCCACCACCTTCCTCGCTTTGAGGTACATCGACGGGTGACGTGTTAGCGGTCGGAAGTGGCCGGAACATTTACCCGGAACATTTATTTCAGGCCGTCTCTTCACGGCTTGCTCTCCAATCGACTCAATTGAGTTCGACATCTCGCCTAATTTGATCTAAGAAACTAGCACCAAGGGAGAGGGGAGGAAGCTCACCGAGTGTCCATGCATGCTACCCAATAGCCGCTTATGCGGCATTGTCTGTCGCTTCCGGCCATGGTCAGATCTCGCCGATCCGGATCCCGTTGAATGTCGCCAAAGAGGGGACGACCTCTTTGAGTGGCTGTCTCGGTCTTCGGAGAGAAGAGATCTCGTTGTTTTGGAGTTCCACCGCAGGAAAATCAGTTGAGGGAGGTGGTGGAGATGAGATGGTGGTGGTTATTGCTGAAAATCTCGCCGAAGAAACGTGAGTGAGAGATTTCCGACTTCAGATTTGGTGGGAGGGAGGGTTGTTTGATGGAAGCTCATAAAAAATGGAGAGTTTCTGACATGGCTGCGAGAGGGAGAAAAATGAGAGTGAGAGAGATGGGGGTGTGAGTTCTGGATTATATAAAAAGAGAGAAAACAAAGAGGTAGAGAGAGAAAGATCTGGGAGATAGAGAGAGGGAAGTAGAGAGAAGGAGAGATCTTCTCTTGGCAAAATGTGAGAGAAAGAGAGAGCAGAGAGATGAAGGGGCTTCGCCGGAGTAAAGGCTTGCCGGAGGAGAAGATCGTCGGAGATCGGAGAGGTTGACGTCCGGAGCAAGACAAGAAGTGGGCGGCCGAAGCTTGGAGCTGATGTAGAGGGGCGGTCGGGCTTGAGGTGGTCGGCCATGGAGCTTGCCGAAAGAGAAGGTGCGCCGGAGGTCGGACTGGAGGGGAGAGGTTGACGGCGCTGGGAGGAAGAAAGGGGATCGGGGGTTTTTAGTTTCTAACCTAAGCATACGCATATATATATATATATTAATATCATAAATAAAGTTATAATAATAATAATAGTAATAGAAGATTATTATTATTATTATTGTTTAAAACACTCGCACAATGCTCTAGAATGCTCGGAATTTATCCCGAACGGGCTCGTTACGACCGCCTCGTTGACACGCATCCAACGAAACGATCTGAGATCAATTCTGAGTTCGTTTGCTCATTTTATGCTTGTCGGAGCGTTTGCGGCCAAATTTGACTTAAACGTGAAAACTGTCCAAATGGCGTCGGAATCGCAAACGGATAAATTCGTTGAATGCGTACTATTGTTACGAGTTTAACAAGACCGACTGGGGCCAATTGTGAGGTCGTTTGGTCAATTTCACCATTTTGGATAAATATGCTATTCGCAGACCACATTAATAAATTCGCCAATTCTCATCAGAATCGAGCGCGGATAGTTTTGTTGAACTCGTATAGGCTTCGCGAGTCTAACAAAACTGACTGGGGTGAATACCGAGACCGTCTGCTGCATATCGCCTTTTGGATAAATATGCTATTCGCAGACCACATTAATAAATTCGCTTGAGAATCGAGCGCGAACAGTTTTGTTGAACTCGTATAGGCTTCACGAGTCTAACAAAACTGACTGGGGTGAATACCGAGACCGTCTGCTGCATATCGCCTTTTGGATAAATATGCTATTCGCAGACCGAGTCATTTGAGCTAACGTACGCACTATAATTCCTTCAAGGCGGTACACCTCCTTCGAGTTTTATTGCTCAAATTATACTCTCCAGACAGCTCGGATCCCGATACAGCAAACATCGAGACAAGGAATAGAATTGGTATTCGCCGCGTTCGTCGAGTGCACTTCTCCGGCTCAGGTGCAAGACGGGCCCTCAATACACCCCGAGCTCGAGTCACCTCGCTCGACTCAAAAAAACGCGCACAAGGGGTCTAGCTCGAATCGGGATGTTACAAATCCAATAAACGAAGAAACAATTTCGTCCCCGAAATATTAGGTTAAGGCTATGAGGATTTTCTGGATGAGAGTAAAATATAATCATCATATTCATTCGTGGGCACCTCATCCATAATAATTTCAAGCGTATGTATGCACTCTCAATTGTTACGGTTTATACATAGAAACTAGATTGCATGCGCACTCTTGCCTTGTGAAGTCATACAAACTAATAATGACACACACTATTTCAATAATCGCTACATCAGTCTAACTGATTATGTTGTGATTTAATCTCAAGCACACAACATACAAGGGAGCATTTAGCAAGGACTTGGTATAAACGACATCAAGCATGCTACTCATTTATAAAACCACGATGCAACCGGCCACCACCACCAACATCTATATCGCTATCCAGGTTCTATGAACCAACAAGACTGTCGAGCCACCAGCTCGTTTACACCTTGCAGGACTGGATCTCAAAACACTATATCTCTATAGGAGGTGTCATCAACAGTTGTCTTGCATCAATATCATGCCTGTCTGCCATGAGTCTCCAACACAAATTCTCGGTAATTTTATTTGATTTACAATATCATTACATATGTACGCAAACCAGTGTATTGACACCACTATTGTGAATTTGTTAACTTAACAACCACGTTGCAAAACCTTGGCGCTAAGAGTGCTACGATTTAAACCAATTATCCTAAATATGTCACTTTTAAACACACCTCATTGATCAACAATCAAATACAACTCCAACTCAACAAATTTCAAGGCGTCCCCCAAAATTTATCGCGCGGTCATCGGACCGACCATTGATCACTGAGAGGCACTACAACACTATCAAGAGGATTCAAGATTTCACTTACTACACCCATAAGGTTCTAATGATGGAACTCATGCTATTAAAACCCAAGGACTACCACCAAGTCCTTATGTCATCCAAACACTTGTCAGGATCCGACTAGTGCATAGCAGCACTCAAGGACTGCCAACTCAAGTCCTTACCATCACATCAGGATGCCATTGCATCCTTCACATAGTATTGACATCCATCTAAAACCGTGCTAAATTTTACTCAACGTCACCCACAAAGGTCCTAATTGGCACTCAGCAGGGTGTATTCATACCCTCAATTACCCAGCTATATGATTTATCCAGGAGTTCATGTATGAAAACTCGACAAGCTCGGTGTATATCCCAAAAGGTTTTAGATCACCATTTCTCCTTGGTCTACTTCTCCGCATAAACCTTCGATCAGAGCAAAGACATAACCATCCTTTAGGTACTCACCTATGTTATTCTGGTAAGGCACTCAGCGTAATCCAAAACTTGGTGTTTAACCATCCACCTTGCAAAAAAAAGACTCATTCATCAAGGAGTACCTAATTCTAATATCGTCGACTTGTAACGACTTAGATGAGAAAACCTCATTATAGCAACGCTAAGTGAAACAGTCTGCAAAGATTTTTAACTCCCGGTGAAACCTCAGTTGGTCCATTAGCTAGGCCAATAATCGAAGAAATAGGATTAGCCCCCATACATTTTTGGACTAAATTTCTTCCACCGCCCATATGGTACATTCATCTCACATATGGACACAAACCTTAGGGGCATACCTTCCTCGACTTAGAGTTCTTACCCTATAGATTCCCGAATCGACGCACTTATATATCAGCCGTGATGTAGAAATTCAAATTTTTACGGCGACGACCAAGCTACATCTCATTGTAATGAGAGCATGCACCAATAACATCCAATCACCCGGTACATTTATATATGTTTGAACTTAATCATGAACCAAGGTGCAAGGCCCGGAATGATTTTCCCTTCGACACGAGTTATGCAGACTACCAAAAGTAGGGCATACTTCACGATATGATAAACTAAATCAAATCCATTACAAGCGCCCCACCATTCCTGCCAACGATCATCCATGGCATGCATGTTTATTTTATAAAAACTTTTCGGATTTTAGATCACCAATCAAGTCATATTAATCTTGTTGACTCCACCGCCGAATACTTATTAATTTCCCAACATCAAATAATTACAACACTAAGGGAATGTTCACCACGAATTTTCCAAACTCAGGGGTAGTGTATCATCATACCCGCAATGCATGCACAAAATTTCATTAACTTCCCAGTTATAATGTTATCACAACACGCTGCATATCCCCAAAGTGTAGATTTACTACTCTCCTCATTACCTATCCACATAATCTTAGAACAATATAGAGAAAATGATCATCTTCAAAAATGCTTTTTCCTCTCTTATTCCGCTAATAAAATTCATATCAACCCAAACATGGCCTTAGCAGTCAGCTTTGCTTAAGGTAAACTAACTTCTCAAGGATCAAAACTTCTAATGTCAAGAAAATTACAAGGATTCTAACTCCTCAATGGATCCAAGATGGTACATAACTAGACCAATAAATGAAGAGATAAGCCCCCCATATCTCTTTAACTGAGTTTCTTCTACCACCAATATAACACATTCGTCCTAAAATGAGCCTTCTCTGGATCCGAATTCTAATCATATCTTCCCCGTATGAAACCTTCTACATAAATAGAAGTGAGAGGTAACGACATACAGTATAAAAGGCATGCTTGGTGGTCTCTTACTAAGCTGATAATGGACTACAGGCACCAATCTCATTGAGATTGCCCTAAAATTTTTGGGTAAGATGATAATATTACTCCATATCTGGGATAGAAATCTCAGGGTGCGAGTCTTTAGCGTTTACACTCACATTAAACTCTTCCCTTAGTCACTCAAGGTCACTTATTGCTTGGCTCAATCATCCCCTAGATCCGTATAAGGCTAGGATACGTCACGACCTATCCTGCTAAGTCGACCAAAATGGTATCCTATGTCAAACCAACTCTGACTGTTGGAATGAGAAAACAAATTACTGTCTTGGAATGAGCCAACATCTATACGTAAGGGTACGAGTTTGGCTTAGGTTGGCACTTTCTATAGGAAAAAGCGGACATACTTACTGTGAATTACACATGGGCACACCACCGCTTCCGCTGCATCAGTTTGTCCTCAAACTGATCTAGCTAGCAGGGGTAGCCTAGTGGTCTAATGGACTTCTTTATCTCAGGATCGTTGCAAGCTGATACCATTTGTAAGATCCCCCTCCCGGAACACAAAACACGGTCGAGGGGAGTCTTATGCCCAGAACAGCCGCCTTGCGGTAGCGTCAGCACACGGGCTAACCTGTACCACAAGACGCCTATCCTGCCGGCCAAACCAACTGAACAACGCCAACCCATCAATAATATAAAGTATTAAAGTCATAGGTTCACAATAAGTAATAAAGTCCAGAACAGAGAAAAGCAGAAAGCTACACAAGCTCCTGCAAATCATCAGAGTAACCAGCTAAATGCCCCAAGGGCTACATCTCAAAACACTCACCTGCCTCTGTCACTGACGGCAGCTAAGGTACTACAAACCCCAGCCCTGCACACCTGACCTGGCTGGCCTCCGGTGTTGAACGCTGCTAAACCACTGAATGTGCTCCTAAAAAGAGAGACGTAGCAACCGTTAGTCATAAAGACTAAGTGGCTTCTCATCCGCTCCCCCGACGACTCCAAGGCAACGGGCGGAAGGAAAGGAAGAAAAGCTGCAATATAACAGTAATATACAAAGCAGGTGACGGGAAAAGTAAAGTAGTGTATACACAAATTCTAAGCTACACAAGTGTAAAAGGGGCTAATCTAATCATGTATAAGCAGGAGTATAATAAATGTGTACAGCAGTAAATAAACAGTAAGTAAAGCAGGTAAAGCAAGACAGTAAGAACAGTAGCGACAAGTAATCAATCTCGTACCCTAACTTATATGAATGCCCATACAAACTTATAAGTTAGGATTTCCAGGAATTATAACTCATCATATAAAAGAGCCCATACTAATTTATATGATGAGGATCCGCAAGTGCGTATGCTATGCCATGAATATTTTATGCAATGAAACTCACACACGTCTCTATGCGCATAGACCTTGTAGTTCCCTCTGTTTGAAAGGAAGCCAACCTCTCGGGTACCAACCGCTGTGACACACGGTGGTAGCGGACCGGGCTGTCCACTCCTAGGCGGGTATACACTCTACCAGGCCTAGACCGCACGTACGCCTCGATGCTAAACAACCGCGGAGCTCTGCGTACTCTTTGCTGGAGTCCACCAGACTGTGAGCCAAGTGAGAGGTGTCTTCGGGGAACTGTCGTCCCGACACGCAACCAAGCTGGCCCCTTAGACCCCTACACACCCGCTAAGTCAACGTACTGCGGTCGGAGTGACGACCTGCCTAGTACCGAAGACCTGCCACATTTTTGAGAATGTTACCGGGATAATCATCCCCTCGAGGTTCCCGCTCGTCTAACCGGGCACCACAATCCTGCCACTCCCGCAACTGGGAGGAGATACATAAATCCAATCTTACCCTACTATGGATACTCTTGCCTACTTTAATTGTTAATGCAATTTAAGGTTGATCTTGGACTTCCCGAGGTACACCCGGTGAAGGACTCTCATCGGTACTAGGGAACATGATGGGCTGAACCCCAAACTCCCTTTTACCAGATACTTATTTAGATTGGTGGACGTGTTTCCTTACTTATATTGCTCTTAAATAGATAGTGAATTTGGACACTAGACCTTCTTGGCCCAATTGGGCCAAGTGCAGCTTTTCCTCTCTCTCCTGACTTAAACTTGACCTGAATCCCTCAAGTGGTGACCCCTCATGGGTAGACATATTAATCATGAGCTCCTTATCACTACACATCATTCATCTTCCAAGTCCCATGGGTCTAGAGGGTCAGATTACAAAAACCAGTTTTGCTAAACGCAGACCACCTAAGGGTAATCCACCTTCCCAAAGGGAGAACCCTAACCACAGGTCCTATGGTTCCACAAATTTTATCCAAGGTTCCTACTGACCTAAATAGAACATGCTTAAATTTTCATAATTTTCCAACTTAGTTTAATATTTAATTATTTTTCTTGAATATTGTGACACACCCTAAATTGTTCATGGAGTACTCTAAATTTTGGACCAATGCCTACCAAATAATTATCATGTATGTATACTGAATTCAAATGCATAACCACCAAGGATGTAGGTTCATAATTACTGTTTTGCCCCTGAATTAAATAACTGAATATAAATCCAAAATCACCCAATTAATTAATTAAATATCAAAATTGCATTGTAAAATCCAGAACAATTCCCATAAGTTGTTGTCATTGATGTGATCCTCATATAAAAATTTCATAGAGTTTCAAGGTGATTTGCTCAAGTATTTGTATAAGTCATTAAAAGGGCATGAATGTTAATTTCCTTATGAATACAAACTTTTTCACTATAAGTGTTCCAAGTAAAATTTCATATACCACCTATCACCATAAGTAACCTTCCTATAGAGTTTGGGGGCCTTATGTATAGTTTTACTATACATCATAATTAAATTCCCAAAACCTAGGTTTTTCACAAAAATCATAAAATGGATAAGTTCCTAAGTAAATGGCACCCCAAATGATTCAAATGCTTTAGAATATGAATGTCAATGTCTGGCCTAAATTTCAGAATTTTTCGAGGACAAATGCCATTTAATATCAATTTATTTTCAAAAGTGGCATACGTGTAAATTCAACCAAAGAGGCATGGAAAAATCATCAAGGTTCATAAGATTAAATCCAGAGGGTACTAATACTTCAATTGACATCATTGTTCAATTTGGTAAGGTGAAGATAACCCCAAGTTCTTGATTTGACTTGATCCATCAATTAAGCAAATTTCTCCAAAGATCAAAATAAATACTAATTAAATAGTAAAAATCTCATGATAATTCTCCTAGTCCTATAACACTATTCTCCATCTCGGGATGAAGTTTGGTTGTCTAGATATGTGTTTAGGTCCTAGTTGCTTCATTAAGGCCCAAAAGGGCAATTAGGTAATTTTAGAGGTATGGGCTAGGGTTTTTGGTCTCCATTGCTCCAATCACTCATTGATGATGAGCAAGACCCTACACAATCCCTAAGCCCCATTACCACTGGATTTGGATAAGCCCTTAAGGCTAAACACTAAAATCCACAAGCCACCAAGACTAAGTGGTTTTCAAACCTAGGGCATCAAAATGTCCCTTGGGGGTTCACCATTAAGATGAACTCCAATTGTCCTCAAATTTGAAACAGAGGCTACTCATATACATATCTACATGCCACCAAAAATTTGGGGCCATTAAGGGTGATTACACCCACTAATTATTCTTAGGTCAATTTTCTAAGCTATGATCAAAACTATAACAAAAGTGCCATAAACATACAAATATTTGGGCACAGTTAGGCCTAGGGTGGGCACTGATGTGGCCAAAATTTCAACCTCATAGGCCCACCCATTCAAAAGATATTATGGTTTTAGTGGGCTAACCCCACCTAGGACCAGCCCTAGGAAAAGGCTCCTCTGGGGTCTACAGACCTCCAAATGCCAAAATCTTAGTTTCTAATGAAACTAGACATTTAGGGCTACAATAGTGTGTCTCACACCATAACATAAGTTACCCATATCAAGCATTGGGTATCCACCCACATGCTGACCTCTAATGAAGCTAATAACTTTATCATAGACTACTAATGCCCTAAACATAAAATTCTTTTTAAACTCGGCTATGTAAGAGTGAAAGAAAACTGCAGTTATTAAAATAAAATTACTAGTTCACACCTTAAGCACAGCAGACGATCCCTCATCGTCTACCTCCAGCCTAGGGCTGCGATCTGCCCAACCTGAAATATAACACATCTCTTCGTCGGCCACCAAAAAAACCCCCCAAACCGACCGACTAGCACCGCCACCACCTTCCTCGCTTTGAGGTACATCGACGGGTGACGTGTTAGCGGACGGAAGTGGCCGGAACATTTACCCAGAACATTTATTTCAGGCCGTCTCTTCACGGCTTGCTCTCCAATCGACTCAATTGAGTTCGACATCTCGCCTAATTTGATCTAAGAAACTAGCACCAAGGGAGATGGGAGGAAGCTCACCGAGTGTCCATGCATGCTACCCAATAGCCGCTTATGCGGCATTGTCCGTCGCTTCCGGCCATGGTCAGATCTCGCCGATCCGGATCCCGTTGAATGTCGCCAAAGAGGGGACGACCTCTTTGAGTGGCTGTCTCGGTCTTCGGAGAGAAGATATCTCGTTGTTTTGGAGTTCCACCGCAGGAAAATCGGTTGAGGGAGGTGGTGGAGATGAGATGGCGGTGGTTATTGCTGAAAATCTCGCCGAAGAAACGTGAGTGAGAGATTTCCGACTTCAGATTTGGTGGGAGGGAGGGTTGTTTGATGGAAGCTCATAAAAAATGGAGAATTTCTGACATGGCTGCGAGAGGGAGAAAAATGAGAGTGAGAGAGATGGGGGTGTGAGTTCTAGATTATATAAAAAGAGAGAAAACAAAGAGGTAGAGAGAGAAAAATCTGGGAGATAGAGAGAGGGAAGTAGAGAGAAGGAGAGATCTTCTCTTGGCAAAATGTGATGAAAAGAGAGAGCAGAGAGATGAAGGGGCTTCGCCGGAGTAAAGGCTTGCCGGAGGAGAAGATCGTCGGAGATCGGAGAGGTTGACGGTCGGAGCAAGACAAGAAGTGGGCGGCCGAAGCTTGGAGCTGATGTAGAGGGGCGGTCGGGCTTGAGGTGGTCGGCCATGGAGCTTGCCGAAAGAGAAGGTGCGCCGGAGGTCGGACTGGAGGGGAGAGGTTGGCGGCGCTGGGAGGAAGAAAGGGGATCGGGGTTTTTTAGTTTCTAACCTAAGCATACGTGTATATATATATTAATATCATAAATAAAGTTATAATAATAATAATAGTAATAGAAGATTATTATTATTATTATTGTTTAAAACACTCGCACAATGCTCTAGAATGCTCGGAATTTATCCCGAACGGGCTCGTTACGACCGTCTCGTTGACATGCATCCAAAGAAACGATCTGAGATCAATTCCGAGTTCGTTTGCTCATTTTATGCTTGTCGGTGCGTTTGCGGCCAAATTTGACTTAAACGTGAAAACTGTCCAAATGGCGTCGGAATCGCAAACGGATAAATTCGTTGAACACGTACTATTGTTACGAGTTTAACAAGACCGACTGGGGTCAATTGTGAGGTCGTTTGGTCAATTTCACCATTTTGGATAAATATGCTATTCGCAGACCACATTAATAAATTCGCCGATTCTCATCAGAATCGAGCGCGGACAGTTTTGTTGAACTCGTATAGGCTTCACGAGTCTAACAAAACTGACTGGGGTGAATACTGAGACCGTCTGCTGCATACCGCCTTTTGGATAAATATGCTATTCGCAGACCACATTAATAAATTCGCCGATTCTCATCAGAATCGAGCGCGGACAGTTTTGTTGAACTCGTATAGGCTTCACGAGTCTAACAAAACTGACTGGGGTGAATACCGAGACCGTCTGCTGCATATCGCCTTTTGGATAAATATGTTATTCGCAGACCGTGTCATTTGAGCTAACGTACGCACCATAATTCCTTCAAGGCGGTACGCCTCCTTCGAGTTTTATTGCTCAAATTATACTCTCTGGACAGCTCGGATCCCGATACAGCAAACATCGAGACAAGGAATAGAAATGGTATTCGCCGCGTTCGTCGAGTGCACTTCTCCGGCTCAGGTGCAAGACTGGCCCTCAATACACCCCGAGCTCGAGTCACCTCGCTCGACTCAAAAATACGCGCACAAGGGGTCTAGCTCGAATCGGGATGTTACAACTAACATGTTAATTGAGGAGAGGAACACCACCTCTACGAAAAATACTTTGCAGGTACCAGTCCTATGTGAAGAGCTAAATGGATTGGATCTACAGAATAATGATTCTTTACTTCCATCAAATGAAATAATTGAAGACAGTGAAGAGGAGGATAATCCAGATCTTGCTGACAACTCAAATCAAGTGACAGCTGAACAAGTCCCTCGAGAAGAAATTATTGCTGAACCAACTCCAACTGTTGATCACATCACAGTTAGAGATCATCCAATATCTCAAATCATTGGAGATATTTCAGCAGGAGTACAAACAAGGCATCAACTACACCAAAATCAAATGCACACTTGTTTCCTATCACAAGTTGAACCTCAATCCATAAAAGATGCAGAACAGGATCCAAACTGGATTCTTGCAATGCAAGAGGAGCTCAACCAATTTGAAAGGAACAAGGTTTGAGATTTGGTTCCAAGACCAAAGGGCCATCCAGTCATTGGCACTAAGTGGGTCTTCAGGAACAAGCTAGATGATCAAGGCATAATAATCAGAAATAAAGCAAGCCCAAGGATATTCTCACGAAGAAGGAATTGATTATGATCAAACCTTTGCTCCTGTTGCTAGACTTGAAGCTATAAGAATTTTTCTTGCCTTTGCTGCATTCAAAAAGTTCAAAGTTTATCAGATGGATGTGAAGAGTGCATTCTTGAATGGAGACATCAAAGAAAAAGTCTATGTGGAACAACCACCAGGTTTCATCTCTCCAACCCACTCTTCTTATGTATTTAAGCTTAATAAAGCTCTCTATGGTCTCAAGCAAGCTCCCAGAGCATGGTATGAGACCTTAGCTAATTTTCTTTTGGAGAACAATTTCTGTAGAGGCATTGTTGATAAAACCTTATTTTTCAGGATACATAAAAATCAAACTTTACTAGTTCAAATATATGTAGATGATATCTTATTTGGCTCTACTGATTCAAATCTATGCAAAAGGTTTTCTAACCTAATGCAATCTAAATTTGAAATGAGTAGTATGGGTGAGTTATCTTACTTCCTTGGTCTTCAAGTGAAGCAAACTCCAAATGACATATTCATATCACAATCCAAGTATGCTAAGGAATTAGTGAAAAGATTTGGTATGTCTGATACTTCCACCATGAAAACACCCATGCCCTCCAATGTTGTTGTTGACATTGATGAATCAGGGAAACCTGTTGATCAGAAAGTATATAGAGCAATTGTTGGCTCATTACTTTACTTAACAGCTAGTAGGTCTGGCATAATGTTTGCTACATGTATTTGTGCTAGGTTCCAAGTTAACCCCAAAGAATCTCACCTAATTTTATTAAAAAGAATTTTGAGATATATAAAGGGTTATCCAAATCTAGGACTCTGGTATCCAACATCATCAGAATTTGAATTAACTGGATTCTCAGATTCTAATTATGCTGGATGCAGAGTAGACAGGAAAAACACATCGGGAACTTGCCAGTTTCTTGGTGATAGGTTTGTGTCTTGGTTTTGTAAGAAACAGACATCTGTGTCTACATCAACAGCAGAAGCAGAATATATTGCTGCTCACAAATATTGTGGATACAAAATCAACTTCTAGACTATAGTATCAATCTAAATAATTCAATTATATTTTGTGACAATACTAGTGCAATATCTATAGCACAAAATCCAGTACTCCATAGTAGGACTAAACACATATAAATTAGGCACTACTTTATCAGAGATAATGTGGATAAAAATAAAATTTGTCTGCAATTCATTTCTACTGATTTGCAAAGGGCTGATATTTTCACCAAACCCTAAGATGAAAAGAAACATATTTTCTTTATAAATCAGCTAGGAGTGATAGATGGAGATTCAATCAACTAAAAAAAAATTTAAATTTTCTACTTATCCCATCTTTTCATCGAACTGAGATCGACGAAATCTAGTCGTTCGTCGAACAGAGATCGACGAAGTAATCTAGATCGACGAAAAATTATTTTTCGTTGAACGCAGTTTAGATGAAGCCTATATTTCTGAATCTTTCCTTATAATCAAATCTTTTATTTCATTTTAACTGTATGCCTACAGAAATTGCTTCTCTTTCCGGTTCCTTTGCACTTGATCTCTATTTTCTTTTACAGGAACAATGGCAATATTTCTTCAAAATAATTGCATCCTTCCCTACCTCCTATTCAACTGTCCCTTCTTCTAGGGGCCTAGCTTCAGGCCTTCCTGAAACTAGGCAGGGGGAGATGTTTCATGAAGAAGCTCCTTCTTGGCAGGGGAGATGTTATGAAGAAACTCCTTTTTGTTAGGGGGAGATGCTCTCCTTTTTGATATGGGGAGATGCTTTTTGTAGAAGCTCAAGTTTCAAGGGGAGATGCTGTATGAAGAAGCAAAAATCATTCAGTTGATGAAGAAGCCCTTTTATGATAGGTTTCAGTTATTTGAAGAAGCTCACAGCAGTTTCAGTTATTTGAAGAAGCTCACAACAGTTTTTATTTCAGTTTGAAGATTCAGATATGACAAATACAGATGCAGATTCAGAAATAATTCAGATATGACAGATTCAACAAAGCAATTCAGTTATTGCTACAGTTCAGATCAACAAAAGTAAAAGCTGAAAAATGCAGTTTGAGATATGACAGATTCAGTTCAGATAAACAAATTCAGAAAGCTGAAGGCAAGGAATTCAGAATTCAGAAAGCAAGAATTTGAAAGGCAAATCACATTCAAGCCTCCTTCAGAGAAAGACAAAAGGTTCTGATTATTTGTTTTTATTATTTCTGTTTTCAATGTAAAATTTCAAAACTCAGAGTATCATATTTTATATCTGCTGAAATGTTTAAAATCTGTCAGATATATATGCTATGTTGTTTTGTTGTTTATTTTATTATTCAATTTTGTCAAATAGTGTGCTAACCCAAATAGGGGGAGATTGTTGGAACAACCCTATTACTGATTTGGGTTGGGATCACTATCTGTTGACTATGACTAAGTTGACCCCAATGTATAGTCTAAAGGGTCAAGGTTTTAGGCTGTTAGAACTTAAGGAAAAGTTCAGTTTCTGCGTTCGACGAACTTCATCCTGCATTCGACGAACAACATGCTCCAGTTCGACGAACTTGCAAAGGTTCTGCGTTCGACGAAATGCTTTCTGTGTTCGATGAACGTATTTCTTCAGTGTTCGACGATCTTGCAACGTCTCAGCGGCCAATGAACTTCAGTCTCAGCAGTGACCAAGTCTCAACGTTCGACCAAGTCTCAGCGGTCGACGAGTTTGTTCAGTCTCAGCGTTCGACGAACTCGGCTCTGCGATCGAAGAATAAGTATCAAGATGTTCAGATCGACAAAAGTTCTTCTCAGATCGTCTAATTCAATTCTTCTAGCCAGATTCAGTTGTTTATCATTCAGGTCGACGAACTCAACATTCTGTTCGACGAATTCAGTTTTCAGGTCGACGAAATTTCTCCTCAGTTCATTATTTCAGAAAGATCATTTTTATTCTATTCTCCGAACTCAGATCATCAGCAACGGATCTATTCCTTCCAGATAAGTCAAGGATTATATCTTTCCTTTTATTATTCTCTTATTTCGAGAAAATAGTCGTTGACATATTTTGGAAAAGGACACTTTCATGGAAAAGGAAAAGAAATAAAGCGTATCAGATTTGTAATTCCAAGAAGATCTTCTGAATATTTTATTCCTTAAATTAAAAGATTTGAATTTCAAATCTGTCAGAGATTTCTTTAAGGAAAAAGAAAAAGAAGAAGTGTTATAATATAACAGCAGTACATCAAGATAGAGAAAAAAAGGAAGAAACAGTCGGGAAAAGATATACAGAAAGAAAAAGAAAAGGCTTTCGGATCTTCATCTTCCTCAAGCAGCATCTCTCTCAATCTCTGAGAACATCAACAAATATTCTCTCAGTTTTCTGCTGCAAGTTCAAATCTTCAAGAGCAACAACAAATCTGAGAAACATTGTCTCTCAGATTCATCAGCTTCAAAGAAGATTTGTTTCATTCAAGTGAAAGCTCCATCCTCAACTGTCAACCATTTCAATCAGATAGGGGGAGCTTTACATCAACACATTCCACTAGTCTTCTCTCAGATTATTGACAGAGAAGAACTTCATAACCCTCTTTATTCCATTATGTACATGGTTCTAACTCTCTTCAAAAGTTAACCCCTTGGTGGCAGGGCACCTGATCAAAAACCTGTGGTTGGTTTGAGCACCTGATCAAAAGCTCATTGGTGTTTGGACACCTGATCAAAAATCCATTGGTGATAGGGCACCTGATCAAAAACCTAGTGGAATCCTACCAAGGGTGGTAGAAGAGTAGATGCACCCAGGTTTATTGGGGAACTACTATAAATTTTTGTGTCCTCTGTGTTTGTGTGATTTTTTGTACTGTGCTGTGCTTTGTTTTTATAACTCACTCTGTTATACACATATAAATATCACTATTTTAATTCCGCTATAAAAATAAGTGAACTTTTTTTAATACTCTATTCACCCCCCCTCTAGAGTGACTTTAAGATCTAACCTCCCTTTCCTTTGATATCAAAGATTACTTTCAACTGATATCAGAGGACTTTCACTGCTAATCTCAAACTTTCCCTGCATCAAGTTGGCAAACTTTTTGCAGAGATTGTTATTTGTAGAGCCAAAGATGATGTCATCCAAATAGATCTGCACTAGCAAGATCTTGCCCTTTACTTCCCTTGGGAACAATGTCTTATCAATCGTTCCCCTTGAGAATTTGTTCTCAATTAGAAAGCTTGACAGAGTCTCATACCAGGCCCTAGGTGCCTGTTTTAAGCCATAAAGTACTTTTCTAAGAGAGTAAACATAATCAGGGTGAGTAGGGTCTACAAAACATGAGGGCTGCTCTACATATACCTCCTCTTTGAGGTCACCATTTAGGAAGGCTGACTTCACATCCATCTGGTAGACCTTGAAACCTTGGTAGGCTGCATAGGCCAGAAACAGTCTTATTGCTTCCAGTCTGGCTACTGGAGCAAAAGTCTGATCAAAATCAATCCCTTCCTCTTGTCTGTAGCCTTTTGCCACTAGCCTTGCTTTATTCTTGGTGATGATTCCATTTTCATCCAATTTGTTTCTGTAGACCCATTTAGTTCCTATGATGTTCTGTCCTTGGGGTCTTGGAACCAGTTTCCAAACTTTGCATATATTAAATTGGTTCAGTTCCTCCTGCATTGTTGTAATCCAAAATGGATCCTGATTTGCTTCCTCAAATTTCTTGGGTTCAATTTGAGAGAGAAAACTCAGGTACAATGCTTCATTTGCAGCTCTACTCCTTGTCAACACACCTTGGTTGTCAGCTCCTATAATTTGCTCCTGAGGATGATCTCTTACTTGTCTCAAGGTGGCTGGCAGTATTCTGGGGATTTCTTCAGTTGCAGGTCTTTCAGGTTGCACTTCTTCTACTGTTTCTGTGTCTTCCACAACATCTGTTTCAAGCTCAACATCTATTGATTGATCTTTACTTTTAGCTGATGTTCCAGCTTGGTCATCAATGCATAATCTTTCCATCTTCTCATCAGTACCTGCATTCACTAGAGAACTAGACCAGCCTTTGTGAATGAGGCTGGTCTCATCAAATACAACATGTACAGATTCTTCCACTGTTTGGGTATTGATGTTGTACACTCTATAGGCCTTGCTATGAGAGATGTAGCCAACAAAAATACCCTCACTGCTTTTCTCAGCAAACTTGGTTAGCTTGGATTTCCCATTATTAAGGACATAACATTTACTACCAAAGATCCTAATGTAGGATAGGGTTGGTTTTCTGCCCTTCATTAACTCATAGGGAGTTTTCTTGTGGTCTTTGATGATTGAAGCCATGTTTATCACATGACAAGCAGTGTTGACAACCTCTGCCCAGAAGTATTCTGGTAGAGAGGAGTCACTTAGCATTGTCCTACTTGCCTCTATCAAGGTTCTGTTATTCCTTTCAGCAACCCCATTCTGTTGAGGGGTTCTGGGTGAGGAAAATTCTTGGGAGATACCTAGTTCTTGGCAGAATTCTGTCATGGCCCCTGACTGAAATTCTGTCCCATGGTCACTTCTGAGTTTGACCACAGTACAGTCCATCTCATTCTGGATCTGCCTGACAAAATTTCTCAAGATATCTAGGGTATCTGATTTCTTTTTGAGGAAGAATACCCAAGTGAACCTTGAGTAATCATCAACAACTACACGGGTGTATGCCTTCCCTCCTAAGCTATGAACTGACATAGGACCAAACAAATCCAGATGCAGTAAAAATAAGCACCTAGAGGACTCTTTGTTAGATATGCTTTTAAAGCTGGTCCTAGTCTGCTTTCCAAGTTGGCAAGCTTGACAAGGACCATCTTTGATGCACTTAATATTAGGTCCATTCCTAACTAGGTCTTGTGAGAAAAGCTTGCTTATTGTCTTATAGTTGATGTGTGCAAGTCACTTGTGCCATTGTACACATAGAGCCTCTTTATCATCAGCCACAAGACATATAGGCTTGGAAGAATTTGTATTAAGAAAGTTCAAGCAGTAAATATTGCCACTCCGAGTGCCAGTTAAGGTAGCCTCAGAATCTAAGGACTTCTTAATTAGGCACTGATCCTTGTGGAAAGTAATAACAAAGCCTAAGTCACAAAGTTGACTTATGCTTATGAGATTGTGTTTCAACCCCTCCACATAAGCAACCTTTGTGATAGTAACTAACCCATTAGAGATGTTGCCATAACCTCTGGTCACTCCCTTTTCTGAACCTCCAAAGATCACGGTTGGTCAATTCTCCACATGGATGAACTCTCTTAAGTTCTTTCTAACTCCAGTCATGTGCCTGGAGCAACCACTGTCCAAATACCAAATTGGAGATTGGTTGGAATTTGGACATACCTGCAAAACAAATCACTTCCCCTTAGGTACCCAATATGGATTGGGTCCTTGGTTTCTGTTAGGGTGATATAAAGGAACAACAAACCTCTGAGGGTTCTGCACTCTCTTTGCATTGAGCCTTGTTGGGTTGACCCAACAGTCCAAAACAAAAGTGGCCTACTTTCCCACAGCACCAACATTCAAATCTGTTGTATCTTCTCTTCTGCTTCATCATCTGAATGGGGGTGGCAGTGCTGATGAGCAGGAGAGAAGGCTTCTTGCCTAACAGATCTTGGGTGAACCTCATATGTGTGAGTCTAGGGAGGAATTGGTCTCACCACATTTTGGTTCACCTTCTTAGGAACAGGCTTTGTAGGAACAACTTTTCCCCTGCCCTTGACTGTTGTTGCTGCAGGTTTGTGGGCTGAAGGACTTGACACCAGCACCTTCTTATAGGAAGGTCTCGCTTCAGAATCTTTGCCTGTAACTGTCTCCTGATTGAAACCGATACCAGCTCTGAACTGTCCAGAGAAGGTGTCAATGATGGGCAGGATAGTTTTGGGCATAGAGAAGCTGGATGCAAGTTTCTTCTCAGCCAACAACATTTCCTCAAGGTCATTGATGACCTTGTTCTTCTGTCCTAATTCAGCATTCTTAAGCCTTATGGCTTCCTTGAAATTCTCCACTTCTTTGCTCATAGCATCCAACTTCTCAACTGTCTCCTAGAGCTTAGATTGAACGGGCTTCAAGGAATCTAGCTCCTTAGTCTGGACTTTGAGGAGTTTCTTACAGCCTTTGAAGGCTTTCCACAAGGCTTTATATTGCCTTATCAGTTCAGACTCAACCTTATATTAGGATCTTGAGGCTGTGATGTTGGCAGCAGACACACCCTCATCATCATGCAAGGAATCTGCTGCTGATTCAGAATCAGAGTCAGATAGAGAAGTTTTGTTAGTTACCTTCCCAGGAGAGATGTCATCCTGGTTGTCTTCACCGATGGCCATCAAGCCAATGAGTGCATCTTCCTCAGTACCAGAGGAGCTTGAGTCAGAATCACTCAGTGTTCTGATCTTCTTGGCCATGAATCCTTTTTCAGATTTCCGCTTGTTCCTTGAGCTTCTTCTTTCTTCATGGTTCCTCGACTCCTTCTTCTTAGAGGGGCAGTCAGCAGCCATGTGACCTGTCTTGCTGCAGAAATAGCAAACAGTATTATTTAAATCATATTTACCAGGGTTAGATCTGTACCTTTCCTCCCTGGGGGCTCTAGATCTGTTATGATAATCAGATCTTCTGGAGCTTGAGGAGGGGTTTCTGTGATTGTCCCTCCTCCTTCTGTGTAACAGCTTCTTGAATTGTTTTGAGAGAAGGGCCACCTCTCTGTCAGTATCATCAGAATCTGAAGGGCTGGCTTCTGATTCTTCACTGCTCTCAGATCTGTTCTGAGTTGCAGAGATCTTGCTCTTGGATCTTCTCGTGCTCTCAGCTTTTAGAGCCACAGATCTGTCTCTTGAGCTCCCCTTTGAGCTTTCTTCTTCAGCCTTCCTGGTGTTGAGCTGAAGTTCATGGGACAACAACTTCCCATACAAATTCTTGGGCTCTATGATGCCCAGCTGACCCATCTCTCTGATGACACAGATTTTGATGTCTCATTCCTTTGTGAGGGATCTAAGAAACTTGTCATTAAGATCAGAGTTGGTGAACTCTCTTTCATAGTTTTTTAGTCCATTCACTATCTTGAAGAATCTCTCATAACAGTTAGAGATTGTTTCATTCTTGCCTTGTTTGAAGACCTCATACTCCTGGTTGAGAAGAGATTTCTTAGCATCCCTTACCTCATCAGTACCCTCCATATACACGATCAGGGAGTCTCACATCTCCTTGGCCATTTTGCAGTGAATCAGGTTCTGGAAGGTTGAGTCATCTATGGCACTCACAATGACATTTTGGGCCCTCTTATCTAGGCCTGCCAGGATTAGCTCGTCCTTGTTCATGTCCTCATATTTTTTTATCACCTTCCTTGTTGGATCAATGGTGGAGGGAGTTGTAGGGATAAAGGGACCCTGTTGGACTGTTAAGTAAATTCTTGGATCAGCCGCCTCCATGAAAAGCCTTACCCTTTCCTTCCAGATGGGAAAGTTCTCCTTTGAGCAGATTGGGAGTTTCATGGCTCTCATTTCCCGATTCTGATATCCACCAGCCATGGCGAGTCATTCCACGATCTAGATCAGACGGTTAAGTCTTCTTTTGATCAACCTGGCTCTGATACCACTTGTTGTTAATGGAACGTTCACCTAGGCGGGGGGGGGGGGGGGGGGGGGGGGGGGGGGGCGGTGTTAGGTGATCTTGTTTCTTTTCGAAATATTAGCGCGAGTTACGAAAATTCAAGCATAGCACAAAAGTATCGCACAAATAAATCACAGCAGACGACACAAGATCTATATAGGTTCCTCAAGACCAGGTGTCTTAAGTAGTCCTCTGTCCCTCTGCGCCTACCTAGCAGTGTGCTAGGCTCGGCAAACTCCGCCAAAGCTTCAGGCCCTCAAGCATTACAACACGGACCCGCAAATCCTACAGCCTAAGCCCACAAGCCCCTACTGCACCCGAGCCCGCAAGCCCGACACTCAGGCCCTCAAGCCCTACACAACACAGACCCGCAAGTCCTGTGCCTACAGCCTAGGCCCGCAAGCCCTTACTGCACCCAAGCCCTCAAGCTCGACAAAATCGGACTCGCAAGTCCACTGCCCTGACCCTCAAGCCTCACAGCTCTCCAGCCCTCAAGCTAGACAAAATCGGACCCGCAAGTCCACTGCCCTGACCCTCAAGCCTCACAGCCCCCACAATCAGCGGCGACATCAGTTTGAAATTCTGACTATTTGAACTGTCACGACGATCTGAATATCTTCAAGCCGATATAGAGACTGTCAAGCCACTATGGACTTCTTCTGGCCGATAAAATTTATTCAAAACCATTTAAACTGTCCAGTAGATATGACATGCATCTCAACGGTACTTGAATACTCTAGCCGATATCAGAACTCTACTTGAGAAGAGGGATCAAGTTGACATGACTTTAAACAATAAGATCTGAGCTTGGTCTAGACGATAAGTATTGTATCTAATTGATATGGACGCACATAGCTTCAATTCGATAAGCATTACTGAAATGTCGAAGAGTGTTATCGACGATATTTCAACTTTATCTAAAACCTTTCAAGTCGACATGAAGACTTTGCCTTGGAACTTTCTAACTGATTCCCTTATATCTTAAGATGATTAGGTTGATATCCACAATCATGAAGAGTTTGACTAAGTAAAATCTAGATGATAGGTTCTGCATATCTGATAGACTTCTAGTTGATATGAACTATATCGATAGATAGTATAGTCGATATTTAGAGTTTGTTTGAACTTTGTCTAGTCGATATTTTACTTAGAGTATTTTGATTTTCTTAAATAATGCTCTATGGCTTCTGCCATGTCCATGAGTTATTATTTATCCTTCATATGATTAAATATTAAGCCTAAAACATCAAGAATAAAACAATCATCAAATACATGGTGTGTTTATCTTTGACCTGAGAACTTCTTCAAATCAGTAGCAACGCGAGCAATTTTCCCAACAATCTCCTCATATTTGAAGAAGTCAAAACCTCAAGAAAAGATAAACTACACAGAGACAAAATCATAATGATACAATCATAGAATTGAGAAAGGACATCCAAAAATTTCATATATGAATAGAAGCAAAATGTCTATAAACCGATTAAAGACAACATTTGCTTATAAGCCAAGGTCTCATCAAAGTTTAAGTCATCTTCTTCTTCCCAGATTCTCTCTCCTTTTGCTTTTGTCTCTCAAAATAACTGAGGCTTTGGAATATATCTGATAGGAGGTGGAGATGCATCTTTTGGCAACAAACCTTCTTTGAGATTCATTTTGTAGATTCTTCTTTTGGCTTTGACTTTTGATACATTTCCCATTCAGTTGAACTGCAGAATTTGTCTATATCTTTACCAATATTTCCAAAGTTTATCCATGTAGTTAGTATGATATTTCTAGAATCTGGGCTCCACACCTCAAAATTTGGATCTTGGGCTCTTTCCTCTTCTCTTTTTCTTTTGGCAACAATTCCCTCAGCTGACATTATAACCCTTTGCCTTTTTCTGTGGTTGGACTGAGCTGCAATCTGTACATCCTCTGTAATATACTTAGCATAAGATTATGGAGGAAAATTAGGACTTTCAGATCTTAGGGGATCTGAAGACTGATAAGGCCATACAGGATCAGGATCACCAAACATTAAATGAGGGATTCCCAGAGAATGATGAAGCTGATTTAAAGTTCACACAGCTTGGTCAACCCCAACTTTCTCCCCCTTTCTAGCTTCTTCAAATAATTTTTTTTGAATATCCTCTTTGCAATCATCCAGCTTGTCAGAAAGATATTCATGTGTGAATTCCTGACCGTCCACACATTTCTTTATGATTTCAATCTAATTGTTAGATATTCTTTCTGTTATCCAGCTAATAGCACTCTCAAGTTCCAGCACAATTTTCCCATGCTCATGATGAGTGTTTTTCAACTTCTCATCCAAAGAATGCTCTCATGTTTCCATCTACTGCATCTGCGGCTCTTGTGAACCAGCTGGTAATATGGGCATTCTTTTATGCTCTTTCGAGCATTCTCAGGCGTATCCAAGAACTAGTATCCAAAAATTCCCGCGAATTTTCTGACTTTGAAATTTTTCGGATATGATATGTAGGAACATTTCTAGTATTGGTGCTTCCTGATTTGCCCAGTCTCCTCATTATACATACATCCAACTCACCCTATACTGCATTGTCAACTCGAAATTTTTCTTCTTATGCTCCCCTTAGTGAGTTTAGGACAATCACTCCCAACATTTCTGGAATATCTGCTCTTATAGCTCTCGATGAATTTCACACATTTTCTCCTTCACTGTAAGAGTTGGCTTCTTTGCTTGATTAAGTTTATTGATGCATTCCTCGGGTAAATTGTTCTTCCACACTTCTTTCTTCATAAATCTTTTGCATGTCTCTTACAAGAATGTGTTACGATCTACAAGACTGAACAATTTTTCATGATAGTACCGAAACAGAGTGCACAGCAAAAATAATACAGCAGATAGTACTTGTGATAAACTGGCTAGTATCAAATTGCACAAGTATTGTACAGAAAATTAGCTTTTTTGAAGTTTCGCCAACACAGTTGGCACGATGATATAATCATATTTACCCTTGATTACTAGTCCAAATCCAATCGGTAATGCCCCTCTCCCTCAAACAGAATGCCTTGCTCAAACAGAGTACCTTAGGTCAACATCTAATCTAGGCTTCGTTTGGCGCGGCGGCGGCGGTCATGAACGCGCCAGTCATGAACCGTCGTTCGTGAACGCCTGACCTCACCTAAAAAAATTCATGCATTCTATGCTCAAAACTAGTTTATTTTCTTGGTAGCGGTCATAACCTGTCTTGCCAAACATACATTCTATGATAATGCCGTTTTTGAACACACACACTGGAGCAAATAAACCGTGCCAAACGAATCCCTAGTCGTCACATTATTTTATTTGATTGTGATATAAGAGGAAATGATACAATGTTTATATAAATATATTATCACATCGGGACCTACGTGCATGAAATACCCTGCAGCAAATAAGCCGTGCTTGGTTTTATGTACGTTATTAAGAAGATTGCAGAAATTCAGTTCCAAACTTTATGGCAAATGAAATTGAGCATAACTGAAGAGTATTTTATCCTACGACGGTGAGCTCGTGCTTGTTAAAATTCTTGTATATATCCCAATATTTTGATATCCAATATTTCAAACTCATACCGACATTGAATGTGATATCCGACATATGAGTGTGCATGTGTCCCCACACCCTCCCCACCACACACAATGAGTCCAAGTGCACAAATGGCAAGTGGCGGGCCCAATGTGTAACACCCAAACTTCACTCCTAAGACCCTTAAATACTCATTCATGCATGAAATGCGTGAAGAGTTCAAGGAATCAGCATAATGGAGAAAATCTGAAATTTTCCTCCGTGCACAACAATGCCAAAAATCAGCAGGGCAATGCATTTTCGGATGTTTCGAAAATAGGTGATTTTTCAAAGCTATGAGGATGACAATGCATTTTGTGCACGACCATACATCATGTCGTGCATGTAGGAAGCTGCAGATATCAGAAATTGTGCACTGCCGTGCAATTTGTAACACCTAACCTACACAAATCATTTATTATGGATTCGGCGTCCCACAACATACAACTATCACAAGCTAGATATTAAAAAAAGGTATAAAATACAACTCTAATAAAATTTCCATCACAGAGCTTCTGATGCCGCAACAGAAAATCTATAAATAAAAGAGTGTCCACATTCTAATAATACAGCATAGTCCACGGCATTATGGCCTATACATCATAATGTCCAGATGAGCACAAGCACTCAAACATCATCGGCACGCGGACTAGAATAAAAAAATCAAAGTACAAGTAAAACACTTCGTGAAGCATGACTTTTCATTTTTATTTTAAGCAACGCAAGCTAGCAGGCACCCGCATCCGAGCCGTGCCCTGCAACCACAAACATATGAGAGGTAAAACGAGGGTCAGCTATGAGCTGACCACAAACCACGTAACAACACAATTCCTCCCAGCCGTCCTAGCAGACCCCAGGGAATTACATCACCCGGCAAGTCAGTACTTTGTATGCAAATAAATCAACATAAACAATCATATCAAATGATAATATCTAGGTGTCACAGACATCAAACAGGTTCTCTATGTATGCAAACCGAGTATCTCCTCCGGATCCACCACAGCACCTAACAAGGTGTGTGTACATCTAACACACCATCAAGCACAATCATCAAACGCACTCAAGACGTTCCAATCTCAAACACAGGTCTAGGTGGTCATGCCCACTTTTTGCTGGGCTCGATAACCAACACCTAACTCGATAGCTACAAGAGAGGACAGTCACCCTTTTTGGGCCCTTCCAAACCCCGAGTTACAAGCTGCAAGAGTGAGTTTCGCCAATCCTTGAGTTCCACATTCTACAAGAGATGGGCTTTTCCAACTCTTGAGTCACAAGTTACAGGAGTGAGTTTCTCTCCAACTCCTAGGAACTACATTCTACGAGAGATGTGTTATTATATTCCAACTCCCGAGTCACAAGCTACAAGATTGAGTTCCTCCAACCCTTGAATTCCACATTCAATCGCAATCACGACACCCTTATTATTTAGGTATTTCCATTCCTTTTCATAACAACACTTGGGGATAACTTGTTGTGAATTTTACCTACAATGTTTCTGATTTGAAAAAGTCCTCAAGTCAAAGATAAATATACTTTGTATTTGATATATTTGCTGTAAATTATTACTTTCAGGTACTAGACAGTGCAAGTCTAATATAGGGCTAGACTTAGTGTCACCAGACATAGTTTTGCAAATGTAATCCCTTATTGTGCAAAACACCATGTCGACCTATGATCTAGACTATATTAGACTTGTCACTAACTCATAATCATCAGGTATAAAGGTCTATCAAGTGAGCAGAAACAAAGGATTTTAGTTGAGAAGATCAGGAATTGTATAAGTCAAATATCGTCTTAGAAAGCTTAAATATCGTCGAGTGAAGGTCTCGCTATCGTCTTGAAGATCTTAAGCTCCAAGACGATATCGTCTTGTAAACTCACAGCTACACTCATATCGTCTTGTCTAGAAGAAGAAGATCTATCTCTAAATATCGTCTTGGTAATATACTTTCCAAGACCATATCGTCTTGACAAAGTTCATTTGCCTTCGTCTTGGAAGTATACAACAGATATCTCGAAGCATTAATATGAAGGAAGAAATTGCCTAAGACATTTATCGTCAAGGTCACTTGAAATGTCATTGAGGAACCAACACGACATTTCATAAGTATCAAGACGATTCGATTAGAAGAGTTCAAATATCGTCTTGAAGACTATAAAGAGATATGAAGTCGATTCGTGTAGAAGATTCGACTAGAAGACTGAAGCAATGAAATATCGTCTTGAAGACTATGAAGATATATCAAGCCGATTTGTGTAGAAGATTCGACTAGAAGGCTGAAGCAATGAAATATCGTCTTGAAGACTATGAAAAGATATCAAGTCGATTCGTGTAGAATATTCGACTAGAAGACTGAAGCAATGAAATGTCGTCTTGTGAAAGAGACATCAAGACGATTCGTGTAGACAATGCGACTAGAAGATTGAACTGTGAAATATCATCTTGAAGACCACTAAAGTCACCAAGACGATTCAACCAGAAGATTAAACTATGAAATATCGGCTAAAAGACCACCAAAGTCACCAAGATGATTCATGCAGAAGAATTGAACTAAAGCTATACAGAATACAAATTCGACCAGCAGAACAAAATTCGACTAGACATCTAGTCGAATTGCGGAAAGGCCAGAATTCAAATTAAAGCGTGATTTTGACATCACGTCATTTATTGTCGCCGCAGATTGAGCTAATCAAAGCTGAGCTTTATGGAAAATTGATATCTGACATAAAGGGCGCCCGAGGAAAAGACCATTATCAAAGGTCCTTATAAAAAGAAAGAGATGGATTTCAGCAAACCCTAATCTTGAGATTGACAATCATTTTAATAATTATTTTTGAAGGAAGAGCTCGCCGCCACCAACAAGCATTTTGCTTTCAGAGCTCAAGAAAAAGAAGCACATTGAAGCCATTCATTCTATTCTTCTGAAGAAAAGATTCAATCAACTTGTCGATCCAAAGATTCAACATCTATTGCAAGAAGATTTCTGAAGAAGTCATTTTCGCAATAGGTTGCAGAAAGACTCAAGCTTTACAAGATAAATTTTCTGAGTTTAAGATTTGTTTGTAAAAACATTGTTTTATATATTCTTCTGTAGGATTTTTAAGGAAATATGAGTGTAGGATCTTTCAGATCTGAGTTGCAGGATCCTTGCTAAGGATCTGAGGTATGGGACTTTGCACAGTTCCTGAGGTAGGATTCAGTCTTGAATCTGAGCTGTGGGATCCAGGGATTGGATCTGAGGTAGGAAATAAGGTGTTATTCCTGAGTTGTAGGGGTCATGGACTCCGAGTTGTAAGATCTGAGTTTTTGGAGAACTTAGCCAAGTCTAGTGCACTGCTAGATTGGTGGAGGAAAGTGGACGTACCCAAATCGGGGAACCACTATAAACACATGTGCAATCTGTGATGTGTTAAATTTTCTGTGATTTATCTGCTTAGACTATTAGAAAAATGATCAAACACCTATTCACCCCCCCCCCCCCCTCCCTCTCTAGGTGATTAGACATCCCATCAACTTACAAGTGGTATCAAAGGGAGGTTGTTCACAAAGAGCTTAACAGCTTGAACAATATCCTCAACAAGGGAAATCAGTTTACTCACCATGACTTATGGAAAGAACTATAAAGAGCTCAGTTCTATGAAACTGCCTATATGCAGAAAAGAGAACTTTGAAATCTGGAAGGAGAGAACTAGATTGTTCATAGAAGCACTTGACCCTAGAATCTTCATAACAGTAGAGGAAGGACCTTTCATCCCCATGAAAGTCTCAACTATAGATGCAAATATACAAGTACCAAAGAAATACTCTGAGATTACTAAGGATGAAGTTGTTCTGGCCACTATGGATAAAAGGGTCAAGAACATAATTGTAAGTGTCATAGAATGACTCCACATTCCAGAACCTAATTCACTGCAGAACATCTAAGGAAATGTGGGATTCACTAATTATTTACATGGAAGACACTGAGGAGGTAAGAGATGATAGAAAATCTCTTCTCAACCAAGAATATGAGGCCTTCACGCAGGAAAAGGACTATATTGTTGAATGTTATGAAAAGTTCTTTAAAATATTCAATGAACTAAAGAACTATGGGAGAGAATTCTCCAACTATGATCTGAACAAGTTCTTGAGGTCCATCAACAAGGAGTGCGACATCAAGATCTATGTTATAAGGGAGATGGGGAATCTGACCAACATCCAGCCCCAAAATCTGTATGGGAAGCTGCTTTCCCAAGAGCTGCATCTAAACACCAGGAAGGCAGAAGAAGAGACTTACAGATCTCACTCTAGAGAGAAGACTGTAGCTTTCAAGGTTGAAAGCTCAAGGAGAGAAGTAGAGAGGACTCTCCAGCCCTCAAGGAGAAAATTGCTGAAGAAGAAGAATCTGAGACCAACACCTTAGACTCAGAACTTTCAGATGGGGAACTGTCTTTGTTATCCAAGCAATTTAAGAAGCTGTTAAGCAAGAGGAGGCAGTAGAAGAACAAACCATCATCCTCCTTCAGCTCAAAAAAATATCACAACAATTCTGATAGAGCAAAGCACGATTCCAAAAGGGACAAATATGGCTTTAAGCAGAATAAACAATTTTCTACTAATATTGTGTGTTATTGTGCAATAGGTCAGGACATGTCATAGCTGACTGTCCAGATAAAAGAAAGGAGGGAAAAGAAATAATGAGAGAAGATCACATAAAAACAAGAAATCTACAAAGAACTTGATAGCTAAAAAGCCCAAGACTTTGAGTGATAGTGACTCAAGTTCTTCAAAATCTGAGGAAGAAGTCTACATTGGACTTACTGTAGTCTCAGAAGAAGAATGTGAAAATAGCTATCCTACAACCAGGGTGTGCATAAAGGCACCCCTATCACTGTCAGACAGTGACGGTGATTCAAAAGATGATGAGATCAGTCATGGAGTGATGACTTTGACTGATGAAGAAGAACAAGACAACTCTTGTCCTGATAAGGTACATATCAAAGCTTCTCTTTCTATTTCAGGGTCTGATATTGAGTCTGATGCTGAAACAGAAGCAAACTCATCAGCTGATGATGAGAGTGATTCTGAGTTAGCTGGTCAATATAATGATCTTATTAGCAAGTATGGCGCTCTTCTAAAAGCACTAAAGAAAAGCAAGGCATTGGCCAAAGCTCAGGCTGAAGGAATAAAAATTCTTCAGCCATTCAAATCCCAGGTGGATGAGAAAACTCTTGAAATAACAAGGTTGACTTATGAGCTTACTGTACTTCAAAAAAAATATGAAGCTCATAGCAAATTGTTAGCTCAAAGGGAAAGAGTTATCAAGACTGTGGAGGAGAAGCTTCTTTTAGAAAGAAAGTTTGTGGCAAGCTTATCTAAGCCTAAAATTGTTCTCAATGGTTGCTCAACTAGTGGTACTAAGCCACAAAACCCAAAGAATCGAGCAAACATTGGACTGAGTGTTCTAAAGGCATCCCATGAGGAGATCTATACGAAGGATCATGGGTCATTTGTACTTGGCTCTACAACACCATCAACAAAAGGGAAGGGAAAGGCTTTTCCTTAAAAGTTTGTCCCTAAAGTAAAACTTGTGATTGTGCAGCCAACCTCCAAATTTGTGCACAGCCATAGGAACAGCTCAAGAAATGCTTGATGTGAAGCAACCTGCTCTTCTGATCATCAGCACCAACACTCCATTCAAAAGATGACTCAGAAGAGGAGGTATAACGGATTTGATTGTTGGTGTTGTGGCAAGATTGACCACTTTGCTATAGACTGTTTGTTCTACCCAACAGTGTCTAGAGCAAGGAATATTAAGCTTGCTAGTAGTTTTGTAGTCAATCTTCCTGCAGTCAAAGCAAACAGGAACCAAGGACCCAAATATGTTTGGGTTCCTAAGGTAAAATAGTTTATTTTTTCAGGTATGTCCAAAGACCAACAAAATGCCTATCTGGTATTTGGACAGTGGATGTTCTAGACACATAACTGGAACAAGAAGTCTTCTGAAGAACTTTACCTCTGTGGAAGATGGAGCCAAAGTCATATTTGGTGGATCTGACAGAGCCATCATCAAAGGTCATGATATGATTACCAATGACATAGTCACCATCACAAAAGTAGCTTATGTGGAAGGGTTGCAACATAACCTTATAAGCATAAGTCAACTATGTGATCTACGTTATGCCATTAAGGCTTCGTTTGGATCGACGATGGGAGTCGGCGCGGGAAGAAAAGCCGCAGGGTTTCGAATCGGAGGCGGGGAGGCGGGGCTGGAGACGCTGCGGTCCGCGGGCTTTTGCGAAGGGTTTGCGGGAGCAAACGCCACCGCCGGCGCGCGCGCGCATTTGTTTTCCCGTTGTGCGGTGGCAGTTGCTCCCGCACCGGCGCTCAAACGCCGCCCCAAACAAAGCCTAAGTTCCACAAGGATAAGTGTCTGATTAAGATTTCTGTTGACCTTGAGAAAATTCTATCAGGCACTAGGAGTGGTAATATTTATTGTTTAAATTTCGTGTTTAGATTCTGTTAAACATGTTTGACTTGTAGCAAATGAGAGAATCTTTTTGTGTGCAATGACAAAAGAGACTTGCTCACATGAACTACCATACAATCAGTAAACCCTTTTCAGAAAATCTAGTTAGAAATGGGCATAACCTAAAATGAATTAAAAAGGGTATTTGTCATGCTTGTCAGATGGGCAAGCAGACTAAGACCTCCTTTAAGAGCATAGGGTCCAAAGATTCAGAAAGATGCATTTATTTATTGTATATGAACTTATTTGGTCCTATGTCAATTCATAGTTTATGAAGGAAGTTGTATACCCTTCTGATAGTTGATGACTTCTCTAGGTACGCTTGGGTGTTCTTCCTTAAGAAAAAGTCTGATACCGTGGATATCTTTGCATCCTTTGTCAAGCAAATTCAAAATGAAAAGAGTTGTATTGTGGTCAAAATCAGAAGTGACCATGACACAGAATTTCAGTCTGAACTCATGACAGATTTCTGCAAAGAACAAGGTATCCTTCAAGAATTTTCTTCTCCAAGAACACCAAAGCAGAATGGAGTTGTTGAGAGGGAAAACAGAACTCCCATAGTTGTTGGGAGAACCATGCTGAATGACTCTTAACTGCCATAATATTTCTGGGCTGAAGTTGTCAACAGTGCATGTCATGTGCTGAATAGAGCATCTATCATCAAAAATCACAAGAAAACTCATTATGAACTAATGAATGACAGAAAACCAAATCTAGCCAACTTTAGAATCTTTGGATGTAAGTGTTATGTCCTAAATAATGGTAAATCATATCTAACTAAGTTTGCTGAAAAATATTTTGAGGGGATTCTTGTTGAATATAGTAGTCACAACAAGGCTTACAGAATATTCAACAAGAAGACTCATGTGATAGAAGAATCAATACATGTTCTATTTGATGAGACATGCATGATTCATCAAAGCTTGTCTAGCTCATCTAATATTGCAGGAACAGATTTGAAGATGAAAGAGCTAAGCCTAGAAGAGTCTACATCTCCAGATTTGATCATTGAAGATGGAGAACAAGTCCAAGGAGAAGCACAAGAAACAATAATTGGACAGCAACAAGATGGTACAGAAATTGCTGACACTCAAGGAGCACTTCCACCGGCTTGGAGGCAGCACAAAGACCATTCAAGTAGTCAAGTGATTGGATACATGAGTCAAGGAGACAAAACAAGAAGAAGTGCTCAAAATAAAGCACTATATCTAAGCTTCTTATCTCAGATTGAACCAAGGGGATTTGAAGAAGCCAATTCAGATCCTTCTTTGATCATGGCTATGCAAGAAGAGCTTAGTCAATTCAAAAGATGCAAATTGTGGAAGCTGGTTCCTAGACCTCAACATCAGAATGTCATTAGAACAAAGTGGGTCTATAGGAAAAAGATAGATGAGAATGACATCATCATCAAGAACAAAACAAGGCTGGTTGCAAAGGGATATAGACAAGAAGAAGCAATTGACTTTGACCAGACCTATGCACCAGTAGCAAGACTTGAGGCAAAAAGGTTATTCCTATCCTATGCAACTCACAAAGCATTCGAGGTGTACCAAATGGATGTGAAGTCTGTTTTCCTCAATGGAGATCTCAAGGAAGAAGTATATGTAGAGCAGCCTCCAGATTTTGTTGTTCCTAACCTTTCTGATAATGTTTGTTTTCTAAGAAAGGTTTTATATGGTTTGAAACAAACTTCTAGAGCTTGGTATGAAATTATATTTAGCTTCCTCGTTGAAAATAAGTTTTCAAGGGGGAAAATAGATAAGACATTATTTCTAAGGGAAGTAAAGAACAAGAGTTTGCTAGTCCAAATTTATGTTGATGATATAATTTTTGGGTCTACTGATGATAACCTTTGCAAGAAGTTTGGTAACTTAATGCAAATTTTTTTTGAAATGAGCAGCATGAGGGAGCTGAAATACTTCCTAGGGCTCCAAGTGAAGCAATTTGAGGATGGAATATTCTTCTCTCAAACCAAGTTCACTAAGATCTTATAAAGAAGTATGGAATGGAGAGTCAACATTAATGAGGACTCCAATGAGGTTCAATGTGTCTCTGGACAAGGATGAGAAAAGACAACCATTTGATGAGACCTTATACAGATGCATCATTGGATCTCTGCTCTACCTAACTGCTAGTAGACCAGACATTATGTTTGCTCCATGTGTATGTGCTAGGTATCAAGCTTCCCCTAAGGAATCTCATTATACCCCTGCTAAGAGAATCTTGAGATACCTCAAAGGGACTCCTAATCTTGGTCTTTGGTACCCTAGAAGTAATGATTTTGAGATAACTAAGTATTCAGAGGTAGATTTTGCAGGTTGCAAAGAAGACAGGATAAGCACATCTGGAACCTGTCAATTTTTAGGGAAGAGGCTGATCTCATGGAGCAGCACGAAGCAAACAAGTGTGACGATCTCCACAGCTGAATCAGAATATATCTCAGCTGGGAGTTGTTGTGCTCAACTGCTATGAATACAAATCAGCTGGAAGACTACAACATCAAGACCAAGAAAAATAACCATGTACTGTGATTCTTCCAGTGCAATATCAATTGCTAAGAACCTTGTATCACACAGCATGACTAAGCACATTTAAATCAGGTACCACTTCATCAGAGAGCATGTTGAAAAAGAGGATATAGTCTTGACTATGTCCCCACTGACAGTCATGTAGCAGAAATCTTTACAAAGCCCTTTGATGAAGCTAAATTCAACTTCTTTAAGTTTGAGTTTGGTATGCTGAATTTAGAGTAAGCATGTCAATGCTTTCTTATTTGATAACTATTGTGCATATGCATGCTAATAAGACTCTTGCAGAGAATTAACCAGAAAATGCAGGAAAATCGCAAGTTAAGTCTGTGTTGTCAAGGATACCAAGGATACCAGACAAACTGAACAAGAAGTTGGGGGCTCCTATCTATTACATGAAGAAAATGGATATAAGAACCTTAGAAATGTGGGAGAAAGTGTTCTCCAAGGCTCCTAAGAAATCCAAGGAGACAAGTGCAGTGAAAAGAAAAGGAGCTGTTGTAGATGAGAAAAGCTCTTCAGAGGAAGAAGAACACATTGCCAGCCTAACCCCTGCACAAATTGAGGGGGAACTGGTCAGGCATCAGTTCTAAGTCTCACAACAAAACCATTGGGTGAGCTCATGGTCACTGATGAAGTTACTGTTCCAGAACATGTTGCTCCAGCTGTTGAAAGACAGGTAGATCATCAAGATAGTGCTTTAGTTGAGGGGGAGACTCACACTAAGTTCTCTGCTCTTAGGGTTGAGGAAGCAACCCCAACTGGGTTGGAGGACCTAGAAAGTTCCTAGAAGGTCATGGAGAATGCTGATGTTGAGGATAAGGGACTAGGAGTTGTTGTTCTAAAACAGGACTCCCCTGATATTCTGTATGATGATGAGGCAATGGCTACAATGTATCAAGACATGGTACAAAGAAAGGTTGTTGAGAAAGAGAAGACTATTCCTTGCACATCTGCTCTACAACCTCAAGAAGACACTTCAAGTTCACTCATTCATCAAATACAAGAACTGCTAGCAACTGAAAGAATTCACTACCAATCTTATGTTGACAATGTGGTGAAGGACTTCAAAGAAGACATCTCTGCTCAGATGAAGGAGATGAAATCAGAAATTGACCATGTCAATAGTCAAATCACTGGCTGGTTCACCAAGGCAGGAACATCAGTAGATTGTAATATGAAGGCACTGCAATCTCTAGGCACCAAAATGGATTCTACTTTTGAATCTCATTAGAGGTCAGAGCAAAATCTAGAAAGTGCAGTTGACTTCCTAACCAAGAGGATAGCTGATAGTCAAAAGCACATAATGAACAAATGTGTGAACACTCAAACGTTCACCAATGAGACTTTGTCTAAAAAGATAGAAGACTCCTCATAGGACTTACAAAGATGTATTTTTGAAGAAGTCAGAAAGGGTGAGAAGACTGGAGTTGACCAAACCATCTGGATAGTAAATGCACTTCATCACTCTCTGGGACTGAGTCCCATAGTGACTGAACCTCTAAGAAGTGACTAGTCCTTTGAACTTTTCTAAAAGTACACAGGCAGAAGTTGCTTCAAGTGAACAGAAAAGAAGAAGGCCATCAGAAGAAGAATAAGCTGCCATCAAAAGAAGAGAAGAGACTAAAGCAGCTGAACAAAGTCTCTCCATGTGGAGCCCAAAGTCAAAGAAAATAATTCTACAGACATGGATTGATCTTGGAAGCATTGGAAAAGATATTGACAAATACTATCCCAATGATGAATGGACCAAGCACTTGAAAACTGAAGCCCGGAGAAGACTTTACATGAAGCATCAGAAGGAGGGAACATTGCCAAAGAATGCTCATCATATTCCCAACACTTACATTCCAAAGCCTTTCAGCTTCTTTGACAGGCAAAGACAAAAAGGGAAAGCTGAAGGAAAGAAGAAGGGCTTTCGAATTTAGATGTGCTAAGGGCTAATGTAGTTTTTAACAATTTGTTCGCAAACATTTACAACCTTCATATATGTGATATTTTGAATGTTGTCTCTAATTTTTGTGTTATTACTTTAATATTTGTATGTGTAGTTTATCTTTAAGAGAGGTCCTGACTTGTTCAAATAGGGGGAGATTATTGGAAACTTTACCTACAATATTCCTGATTTGAAGAAGTCTTCAAGTCAAAGATAAATACACTTTGTATTTGACATATTCGCTTTAGATTATTGTTTTCAGGTACTAGACAGTGCAAGTCTAACATAGGACTAGACTTAGTGTCATCAGGCATAGTTTTGCAAATGCAATCTCTCATTGTGCAAAACATCATGTCGACCTATGATCTAGACTATATTAGACTTGTCACTAACTCATAATCATCAGATATAAAGGTCTATCAAGTGAGCTGAACCAAATGATTTTAGTTGAGAAGATCAGGAATTGTGTAAGTCAAATATCGTCTTAGAAAGCTTAAATATCGTCGAGTGAAGGTCTCGATATCGTCTTGAAGACCTTAAGCTCCAAGACGATATCGTCTTGTAAACTCACAGCTACACTCATATTGTCTCGTCTAGAAGAAGGTCTATCTCTAAATATCAGCATGATAATATACTTTCCAAGACGATATCTGACATAAAGGCCATAATTCAAATTAAAGCGTGATTTTGGCGTCGCGTCATTTATTGCCGCCGCAGATTGAGTCAATCAAAGTTGAGCTTTATGGAAAGCTGATATCTGACATAAAGGGCGTCCGAGGAAGAGACCGTTATCAAAGGTCCTTATAAAAAGAAGAGATGGATTTCAGCAAACCCTAATCTTGAGATTGTCAATCATTTCTATAATTATTTCTGAAGGAAGAGCTCGTCGACGTCAACGTACATTTTGCTTTCAGAGCTCAAGATAAAGAAGAAACGCATTGAAGCCATTCATTTTATTCTTCTGAAGAAAAGATTCAATTATCTTGCCGATCCAAAGATTCAACATCTAATGCAAGAAGATTTCTGAAGAAGACATTTCCACAACAAACTTCGAGAAGACTCAAGCTTTACAAGATAAATTTTTTGAGTCTAAGATTTGTTTGTAAAAATATTGTTTTACATATTCTTTTGTAGGATTTCTAAGGAACTCTGAGTGTAGGATCTTTCAGATCTGAGTTGTGGGATCCTTACTAGGATCTGAGGTAGGGGACTTTGCATAGTTCCTGAGGTAGGATTCGGTCTTGAATCTGAGTTGTAGTATCTAGGGATTGGATCTGAGGTATGGAATATGGTGTTATTCCTGAGTTGTAGGAGTCGTAGACTCCGAGTTGTAAGATCTGATAGATCTGAGTTTTTGGAGAAGTTAGCCAAGTCTAGTACACTGCTAGATTGGTGGAGGGGGAAAATGAACGTAATCAAATCGGGGAAGCACTATAAACACATGTGCAATTTGTAATGTGTTAGATTTTCTGTGATTTAGAAATCCTTGAACTTATATAACTCCACCCTATTAAGTCTTAGGTTTTCCACATACTCTCGACGCCCTAATCTTCACATGGGTATCCCTCATGAACGACGAGTATATAATGGCAATATGATCGCATTCGTACTTATGAAAAAACCTAATGCAAACGTCAAACAAACATCACCGATTTGAGCTCACGACCATGAATAAGCTTCACACAACAGACCTAATCCGAAAATCATATATCAAATCTCTAAGGCAATCATCCAGAGGTCGCAATCCCACACCCCGGTGATTCACAATGAACTGTGGCAACCCCAAGCTCTCTAACTAGAGAGACTAAATATCACCATCTCCACAAATGCTCAAAAGAAAGCAAGCATGTAAGAGAAATCATAAAAACCGGGAAGAGAAGAGTCGTTACTTTTCTTGACTTTCTCCCCTCCATGGAAATCTTGCACAAAAGGGAAGAACACGGTCGCAGTGACGAGATCTATCTGTTGCTGAAGACGGCTCGTCGGTCGGACCCACGGATCTCCGTCGACGTCTCTTTCATCTTCCTCAAGGCTCTCCTCTTCCTCTTCTTTTCACCCTAAGAGAGAGAGAACTTAAAGGATAAAAATGAGGGATAAAACCTCCTCTTGTCGACCTTATGTCTCCAGATATCTCCTCTAGCCGTTGGACCTCAAATCCCACAATCACATAGCATGAAACAGACTTAAAATACCGCTTCCGCATTGTACCCTTGCTGGTTACACAACGTGCACCATGGGCGTGTACTGTCATGCAGCGCCGCGCCACTATTCGACATACGCAAGGCACTCCAAAATCGACGTACGTAAAAAATCATGCAGCACACCCTAGTTACATAGCGTGTACCAGGGGCGTCTACATCCTTCTCAATTACTTGACATATGCTGATTACTCAAAACGACGTACGTCGAAATCCATGCAACATGCCCTGGTTACACGACATGTACCAGGCGCGTGTACCTCCCTCTCCACTATTCGTCATACACTGACTACTTAGAATCAGCGCACGCCAAAATTCTCAAAATTGACGTACGTCGAGAAGCACACAAAATTGGGTGAACACGCCTTGGGTAGACGGCGTGTACCAGGGGTGTGTAGCATGTGCTTCAACTTCTAAGGTCGCGCGTCGACTAGAAATCAACCTACGCCGGATTGGAGCTTAAATGGCCATGTTACACGTCGTGCAACTGGGTGTGTAACTTAAAATTTTTTGTATTTTGCCCTCTAGGCCATCCCACAATCTGCTGGACATAGTCCTCGACGTATTCAGAGCACAAAACAGCTCTTCCGTAGCAATGGGGACAAACGAGGCGTTACAATTTCCTCCTTAAAAAATTGTCCTCGAAATTTTACTTTAACTCAATCAAAGCATACCTGAAGCGAAGAGTTTCGGGTACTCTTCCCGCACAGATTGCTCTCGCTCCCAAGAAAAATCATCATGCGGGCAATTATACCAACGGGTCTTCACGAACCTAACTTCCTTGTTCTGAAGCTTCTGAATTTTCGAATCCTTAATTCAAATAGGGCGAACGAGAGTCACCAAATTCTCCTTATAGTGGAGCTTTGACAATCTATTGCAATGCCTACTTGGTGATCATAGGACTAATTGAGATTCAGTTCTCCCTATACTCGAGTTCACGTATAATACTTCAGTCAATAGGTTTACTAGGTCGAGTCCATTTCATGTATTATTACGATATGAGCCTAGAAAGCCCATTAACATTATCCCAGACCCTTAAGAATCACGTCTTAGTGAGTCTGTCGAGTCTTTTATCCACCATTTGCATGAGTGTATGAGTTGATCAAACGTAAAATTGCATCTAGTAATGAAATGTATAAAGCTTATGCGGATAGCCATAAGTAGGAGCAGATTTTTCACAAAGGTGTGCAGGTGATGGTTTGAGTCAATGCATAGAGGTTCCCTAAAGGGCCTACTAAAGAACTTGATATCAAGCGAATGGGTCTCTACACAGACGTGAAAAAATCAGAATGAATGTCTATGAGCTTGACATCCCTAAGAGTATGTGTATCTACTCCGTATTTAATATTGAGGACTTGACACCAAGCTACGAACCTCGCGAGTAAGAGGATTCGTATCGTAGAGCACCCTCTGAGCCACACCCACCATAGCCTCAGTCCCACGCCCACCATACTCATGAGCCTCCCCCACCTCCAGGTGATCCAGATAGCCTCCACAGCCTCATTCCAATCAGTTCCCCACTCCACAGCCTCCCCAACCTTTCCCAAATCCCACTATAACATCTCCCACTACACCAAACACCCAACCTACACCTCGGCCAGACTCATCCATCCACCGACAGCCATCATGCAACCCTCTTCGCCACTCCGAACAGCCTCAACAACAACTATGATCACCGAATCTTGATTCCCTCGCCTGGCCCCTTCATTCGTGAGTTTTACTTGTTTGGTGTCACTCTTTTTTGTATTGTTATATGAATTTGTACTGTTATATGATTATGGATATCTTGTTGTACTAGAAAATTCATCTTTCTAATCATGATTTGGAGGATCTTCATCGTTTGCGCATATTAGCTTTTGGCCCTCGCAACAGAGGAAAGCCAAGCTTGCTCGCTTATTAAAATTGTTTGCCTAGTACTTGTGTTAATTGTTTATGTTTTATGTGCTAATTAATAGTTGCAAAAAATTGTCCGATCACTCTTCGCATACACACATCATCCTAGGGTTAGATAGAGTTCATTTCCCGGACACTACACCTAGGGTTATATTACCGTAGGTTACAGTCGCAACCTACCCCACATCAACAATACTTCTATATTGTATTTTTAGACATAATGTCTGTACTTATCTATCAGTTTCTCTTATCATGAGATAGTTTTAACCGGGATATACTCATACCACTTTTACCTATTCAATTTGCATGGAAAATTACATGCTAGCGGTGAGTAAAAGATAATTATCTATGGACAAGCACACAGTCCTTCAGATTCTCTCCAAGCATCTAGGAGAGCTCTGCATACTTGGTTTTGTTTTGTGCGCATTGTGAATTAATTTTTGAAGCTGCTAAACTAGATTATGAGTTAAATTTTGAAGTTGCTAACTAAGAATGATTCTCCCAGAATTCGCTACTATGGCATGAATTGTAGTTACATGCAAGTCTAGGAGCAAACTGATCGAGTTTAAAAGAGATGGATAGTTTTGACCTTGGCCGGCGAGGAGGTGGATAATTCAGACTGTCATTCTTTTTCGGCATGCGAAGAGTGGAGCCAACTGTTTATGCATCTTGCTCTAACATGGCTGCCTGATGGATGTTTACACAGAAAGAGATGAATTTGATGGCTCAGCATCCTGCAGCTCCTGGGCAATCAGCATACACTCAGCCATGGGGCAGTTTGTCTTGATAGCATTACACTTGATGTGGGACCTGCATGCTGTGTACCCCTCCTGAAACGAACAGGTAAGGGAGAAAAACATCACAAAAACGAAGACAACAATAATCTGAACGCCCCAGAAATATTGATGTGAAATCTACCGTATTATTGAAGCAGGGATTTTGAGGTGATCAAATTCCGGGTTCAAAAGCCTCCTTTGAAAATTCTTAATAAGTTTGTCTAGTAATTTAAGGTTGCATTTGGGACAGTTATGGTGTTTGAGCCGTGGCGAATTGAAATTACAGTAGTAAACACAATAGTGATGATAACCACACCTACTCATGAGTGGTAAAGGTTGTGTTGAAAATGTAATTATTTTTACAACATTAATGACAATAATAATATATTTCTTTTCATTTTTTCTGTGAAAATAGTTTATAATACATATTGCAAAATAAAATTAAAGCGCCTAATGGGAAGAGACACATGAAATTTCGCGCTGCCCTAAAATTAATATTGACTCACTCATATGCAAATTAACTGCGGCAAATTAATCCCAAGGTACAACGTCCCCCGACACGCCCTTTTTGGCTTCTTTCTTTTCAGGGCCCCGGAAGAAAGCAACCATTAGTCCCCTTTTTTTGGTGTTTTTGCTAGGCTTTTTTCCCGAGCCCGCCTTTGTGCGACGAAGAGGAAAAGGCATGAGGCCGACTAGAACGTTCGCCTCACTTTATGCTTTGGAAGCAAGGGTCGCGAAAAGCGACTCTAAAGGAAAGTGGTGACGAGAGGATAGGCCAATTCTTCTCAACAAAATGGAGCTACAATTGCCTTTTCTTTCAATCCCAATCAACAGGGCATTTAGTTCCTTCATGAAATCCGTCTCTTCGGGGAGTCCGGGAGAAGGCATTTGAGAGTAGAGATTCGTTGTTCCTGACCCTGCTTCGCCTTAATTGTTATTTGAACAAAAGGATCACAATAAACTTTTGTTCAAAGTGATGTCTTGGTCCGGGTGGGGATATCATTTCTCTTCTGCATGTCTATGGAGTTTTGAAAAATCCAAACATCTCTTATTTTACCCGAGGGCTTCGAATTAGCCCCCCCCCCCCCCCCCCCCCCCCCCACATCGTATTTCTCCCGAAATGAAAGAAAAGATGGGCAATCTTTCTTTTCAGTGTTATCGTCCTAATAAAAGAAATATTATTGTGATAGGTCCTGTTCCCGGTCAGAAATATAGTGAAATCGTCTTTCTATTCTTTCCCCCGACCCTACTATGAAAAAAGACATTCACTTCTTAAAATATCCCATATATGTCGATGGGAACAGAGGAAGGGGTCAGATTTATCCTGATGGTAGCAAGAGTAATAATACAGTTTATGTAGCAGCTTTAGCTAATTCATTCCAATGAGAGAAAAAATAACTTTATTTTTTAAAGGATAAAGGGCCCTTTTTTGAATGATTCAAATCAGAAATCTTTCTCGAGGATTTATGAATTAAAAATAGAATAACATTTACATTTATGTTTCTTCCTGAGTAGAAATAGTTCGGTCTGTTCCTGAATAGCTTCTCTCAAAAGGATTTCGGCTTCTTCAGTGAATATCTTGGTAGAAGATAGAATTTCTTGAAATTTAGGTTTATTCTTTGTTAAGTAGGTACGATAACTCAGAAGTCTTGTCCTGGACGGTGTGCCTGAACTTCCAGAGTGACTCTCGGGCTTTCAGAAATTTCGAATCGCATAAATTTTTGAAGCCTTTTAGAAGATTTGGTTCTATGTAGATGCTCAGAATAATTAAAATATCAGAAAAATAAATTCAAACCAGAGCGCAATTGATCGACGATTGCAGATTCCATGGCGACATAGTAGAAAGCATAGAGCGGGAGAGCGTCGGTACCGTTGAAAAGGGGCAAAATATGACAGTTCCACTGCCGACTGAGATCTCTGATGTAGAGCGAAAAATAGGAGCGAAGGCAGGAGCGAAAATGGAGAACTTAATAATCGGCTCGTTAAATGAATTTTTAGGAATTAAATAATAGGGATTTTCATATTGGCTTTGCACCCGATAACGGGACACACCTTTTCAAGGCAACAAAAATTGGGACATAGCCTTTTACAATAACTGAATTTAATTCATAATTTAAAAACATGAAATAATAATAAGCGAAAATAAAAATGTTGGTTGTCATGGCCAGGCCATTTCAGAACGACATTCGTGTCCGCGGGTCGAGCGACAGCGCGCGCGCGTGTATTGTCACGACCCGTCTCGATAAGAGTCAGAGTGCGCTTCAGGGCGGGCCGTGATGCCACAGTCATGGGCGAAAAGAAATCCATGTCTGCTAAGGCGGAGACAGAAATACTACAAATAGTCTTAAAATAGTTACTCTTGAAGGAAAACAATTGTTTTTATGCGGAAGCTTTAAAACATGATAATCTGAAACATGTGCACATGCATTTTTGAATAAAACTCAAGATACAAGTTTTGAAACATATTTTTTTTATACAGTGATCATCTCAGATGAATGAACATGCAAACATGTCTAATTCTAGTACATCTAATAATATTTAGCCTAGCAGTTGTCCATGAAACAAGAGAAAATGGCTGATCGTAATTACTACATAACAGAAATATCCGACAGTAAAAGAAATGAAAAGTAAACACAAAACCTGGAACTTGACGCAGATCGGCCTCAGAGAGCAGGCGACGCAGGCACGAACACTAAGGCAAATCCAAACAGAAGGAAAAGCCTCAGAACATTGATAACATAAGCAAGGTAAATTACAAACTAGCAAGAGAAACAACAATGCATAAGTACCAGTTTTATCAGAAGCAAAGCTAGCAAGGCAGACAGTAAGCAAGACGAGTAGAAATAATCAGAATTATTAGGCTATTCCGAAGCACAACAAAGATTCAGTCATGTAATGTCATTAGTTGTAATCATTGAAAGGTGCAAGTGTTTCCTTCTGATGCACGAGATTCTAACAGGAGTCGAAATGCAAGGCTTATCAAAGTAATTGGGTTTGCTATGACATTATTGGTTCCCGTTACAAGGTAAGCGGAAACTCGATTCAAAGCGTCACATTAATTTAACACTACCTTTCAATGATTGCTTATCACATTAATGAACTGAAGGATTCATGATTCAGAAGGATTCAAATTCAGATTCAAGACTTGTCAGAGATTCAGGAGTAAGCAGATAAAAGATCATGTAATATCATAAGCTGTAATCAATGAAATGCGTAGGTGTTTATAGTGGGCGCACATGGTTCACACTCATGTCCGGGTGTAAAGCTTACTAGAATAAGAGTATTTCCTGCTTACCGTGACCATGCAATCAAGACGATGCACCACCTAAACCCTAGCTTCCAAGATTTACTTATGACACACAGGACCTTAGTGATTCAGAAATTTAAGCTCGCTACGACCGGTCCTTTGTTCCCATTAGGGATTCAAGAGGGAACCCAAGTCAAGGAGTTTCATCAATTAAACCCTAGCTTTCAATGTTAACTTACGATATTAACGACTTAGCGCAGGATTTCACGGATTCTAGCATATCAAGACATGTAATCAAGATACTGATTCATATATACAAGAGCAGATTTTACAAACATGAAACAGGAGGAATCAAGTTATAGAAAATTATTTACTCGAGTCTTAGAACCAGACAGGCGTAAGAAACAAGATTCGATGACTCAGAGAACTCGATATAGAGTTTTGGAAACTTGCGGATTCAAGTATTCAATAGTAATAAGATAATTAATATTCTTATTATGGCGGCAAGGCGAACCAAGGCGAGCCCCGGGCGCCTGGACGCCAAGGCGCCAAGGCGGACGCCAAGGCGAGAAGTCGCAAGGCGACAATAATTTTTTTTAAATAATAACACAAAAAGACAGCGGTTTTTTATTTAACCGCTGTCTATAGTGCTATAGACAGCGGTTAAATGAAGAACCGCTGTCTATAGTATATAAGCTGTCATTATAGACAGCGGTTACATATAACCGCTGTCTATAGATATTTGAGACAGCGGTTTTGTAGGTTAACCGCTGTCTATAATACTATAGACAACGGTTAAAAGTAATAACCGCTGTCTATAAATTTTTTTTTTTAAAACGCAACAACATTCAGCATTCAGCCAACACAGTATTTTTAAACTGCAAGTCTGCCACCCAACATGAATCACAACAAGCCCAAGTCAGTACTCACTAAGTATTCAGCAACATGTAAATCTAAAGTTTGACACATTGAAAAGCAAAAGAAAAGAATACATTTCATAAATATAATATAAACAAGCCCAAGTTTCGAATTTGACATATCAAATAACTTGAGATCAAGAATACATTTCATGAATGAACATTGTTTTTAGATCAATTAGAATCATCATGTAGTAAATCATTATTGGCATTGCAGGTGCTGGGTTGGTTTGAGGCACTTGGCATTTGCCCATAATTATCTACAAGATCTTCATCATCATTTGCAACTATAAAGTGATCTAAATCTTCATCCCCTTCAGCTATTAGTTCAAGATTAGCTCCACTTCGTAAATTTCTAGCCCCGGTTCCAACAGCTCTCTCTACAGCTTCCCATGTGAGATCATCATCATCAAAAACTAGATTATCATCTGGTTTGTTTATCATCCACTCATTACTCCAATCTAGCTCATCAAGCACTAAAGGGTTGTAATTTCTTCCTTTTTCACGTATTTCTTGAAATCGTGCTTGTAGACGACGATTGTATTGGATGTATACAAGATCATTAAGCCTTTGATGCTCCAATCTATTCCTTTTCTTTGTGTGAATCTGAAACAACATAATTGCAAACTAGTTAGTAGTACTTACTACTTAGTACTTAGTAGATATTTGTTAATAATTTAAATTTTATATGTATATTGATTATTGAATATTTGTATACTTACAAACTCAAAAGTACTCCAGTTGCGCTCACAACTAGAAGAGGAACAACATAAGTCAAGTATGCGTAATGCTATCTTTGTAAGTTCAACATTCGGTCCTCCATGTGCACCCCACCAATCCACTATTTATTTAAGACGAATATAAATTATTTAACAATTAACATACATATAGTTTAAGAAAATATAAAAACGTAATCAATACTTACTTGGATTTAATGTTGATGGGCCTAATAGCCATAGGCTTTCCAAAACTATTTCGAGATGCTTTATAGTTAGTGTCTTGTTCTGCGATCTTGTCTTGCAAGTGTTGATCAGGCACTAGTCTTGCAATAACTTCATTGAAAGCATCTTAAAATTTCCAAGCATCATCATTATGTTTTTCCTCATATTCAAAATATTTGCTTGGATTTAAAAACAAAGCCGCCCTATACAATTTTTGCTCCATTTGATTTGTCCATCTATTTTCAACAATGTCGATAATCTTTTTATATAACCTTTCTTTATTATCAAAATGTTCTTTGATCCTTTGTTTTGCCTCTTCCATTGCCACATAAACCTCAGGCATAGCTGGTCTTTCATCTCCATCTACTAACCGCAAAACAACCATCAATGACTTTCCTCCTTTGAGGCAAACTCTTACTCCATTCCAAAAGACAGTTGAAAGTATTACTTCAACAACTTGTTTTCCGACTTCGGTTTTTGCCAAATTAGCAGCATTCCACGAAGGCGAGACAAAGAATAATTTCAGCTTCTCCTCATGCTTAAGCACACTTTGTAGAGTAAGGAATGATGTTGCAAATTTAGTCACTGAATGCCTCACTAGATCACCACCTATTGTACTCCTTACTGCATCAAGTAAACGAGTGTGCATGTAGATGAAATTTGTAATCATTCTTGTCTTTTTTATCACCATTTTGTTTTGTTGAAGCTTTCCAATGTCTTCTAGCATGAGATCAATGCAATGAGCTGCACAAGGAGTCCAGAATAGAGTGGGTCTTCTCTCCATTAAAATTCTACCCGTTGCCTTGTAATTTGAGGCATTGTCAGTCACTACCTGCATACAAGTATACAACATAAGTACATAACTTTGTATATATCTATAACTATAATCTATACTCTATAGTTGTAAACTATTGAACATGAAGTACTATGTCCAATTTACCTGGACAACGCAATCTGTTCCAATCTCTCTAATCTTACTATCAAGCAACTCTGATAGCATTGTAGCATCTTGAATATGACCGGATGCATCTACGGAACCCATAAAATAAGTTCCCTCTGGACAGTTGACTAGGAAATTTATCAAATGTCTCCCTCTCATATCTGTCCAACCATCTGACATAAGAGTGCAACCGTATCTCCTCCAATATGCTTGATATTTTGTCTTTATCTCGTTAACTTTCTCTTTTGTGTTTAGTAACAAAGGAACCCGTAAATCATGATAACTAGGGCCTTTATAACCAGGCCCATATTGTCCAACTGCTTCAAGCATGATTTCAAAACTTCGTGCCTTTGCAACATTGAATGGAATTCCACATTCATAGAACCAATCAGCAACATACCCATCAACTCTCTTTTTCTCTTCAGGAGATCTAAAACATCTCTCAATAGTTGTTTGTGCAGGTACTTTAGCACGCCTATCATCAACAACATCTTCAGGTGCACGTCTCACATGAGCATCCATAGGGCCTCTCTTTTGTGGAAGGTGGATTACTTTTCTCTTTTTGGCACTTGTCCCAGAACTTGGGACAAATGAAGATTTAGCTGTAGATAATGCCGGGGATATTTGTGAACCTAACAGCTCAACTTCTTGTTCACTCTCATTATCATCATCAACATTCAAATCGACCTTGTCCTTTTTTTGTCATTTAGAGCTGCATACATTTCAGTTGCTATGTCCGAAGTAGTCTTCATACATTTTGATACATCACCATACCCGCCACACAAGTGTTGTTTCAACCTTTTGACTCCACCTTTAATCAACCGATCACACAAATTACATTTAACTGTATTTTTATCCTTTATGTCGGGCCAATGCCCATACTTCCATCCAGGATCCTTTGACTTTAATTTTCTTTTAGGGTCAATTTTTGGATCAAGATCATTGCTATCCACGGATGGAGCAAGACTGTTGTTGTTTAGGTCCTCCATCTTTCACAAACTACATCCATAGAAAGAAGAGTTATGTCGGGCACATAACAAAGTGAATAACTACTAAATAGTTCTAAAGCTAAAGAAATCATCATCCATCACATATTCACATGACTAACATATAGTTCTATTTCTAGTTTTCCACAATCCACATCTACACAAGTATAAAATAACTAAACAATGCAAGTATCTTTCAACTTTCAGTAACACAATTAGTGATTATATAATCACAAATCAAATTTCGCATATAATCAATTTTTTCTTTGGAAAATTCCGTCACTCCATCATAGAGCTGTCTCTGCAAATACTGCAATAAAAAAATATTTTTGTTAAAAATTTAAAATCAATTCAACGTAATTATAAAATCAATTCAATCAAACTATATGCAGTTAACTTACCAATGATGACAATGTCGTACTCCTAAGAGCATCAACTATGTCAATCATGTAGCACATGATATAATAGCCACACTGAATACTATCCGGTTGTTTTGGGCACTAAAATAATAAACAAATAGTAAAAATTTAATTTAGAATTTTAAAAATTAAAAAAAATTATATAACATATACTCTTATAGGCTATAGCAGTATAGCTTACCGGAGTCCACGTTAAAAACTTTGGTGTTTTGTGAACACCGTATTTCCGATCCTTTGCCAAATCCTTAAATACACTTTGTAAATCATAAGAGTATAAACAAATTAGTTTATGGCCGAATCTAAATTCCAAATATGAAAAAAAAATAATTAACAAACTTACAGTGTAATGACATTTTTAAGATCGTCGCGCACCTCACGATGTAAGGGATCTAGCCAATAAATTGTACTTTTACTGAAATCAATAATAGCCAACATCCAATGTTCTTTGTGTAACAAATGAAATTATTATTAACTAAATTAGAATAAAAAAAATAATATTCATAAATCAATAACAGTAATACTTACGTATTATAATAGGGCAAAAATAATAAAGAATCTGGTTGGAGTTGCGTAAGCCTGGTTTTCAGATCTTGAGCTCGTGATTTCAAATGAGCCTTGGCAAATTTATCATTTAAAGCATAAATGGATGTTGGATTATATAAAGATACATTTCCTTTGTATGAAAATTTCTTTAGTTCTGAATCTATGTATCTGCAAAATAACATGCAAATTTAGAATCAATATACATATAATCATTAACCCTTAATTTATAATATCATTATGTGAAACTCATTATTCACTACTCACCCTATACATGCAAGTACGATGTCAACTCCAATTTTTTTCATATTAAGAAATTCGTACAACATTGAATTCTCGAAGAATGTACGTGTTGATTCAGGAGTCCCAAATATATTTGGATCAAAGACCAGAGATATTGCTTTATTTTCATTCTCCATCGTAGTAATGAAATGTGTAACATGGTAATCCTCTCATTTGTATTCTGTCGGAATAAAAAACATTAATATTTTGGACATCAATATTAACAACATAAAAATCAAAATTACTAATCATAAAACTATAAATGTTAACTACATAAATTTATAATACCTCATGTGAAGTTCCAGGCTCAATTGATGTTTCAGGCTCTTGATGTGATTGTGAAGCTAGTACAAGTGTCTGGATAAACAAAAAATAACAAGTTAACAACATAATTATTAGGTACCTATTCAACAAAAAGAGAGCATGACATTTCATAAAATTATAAAAATTAACACATAAATGCATAATAATACATTAATACCTGAGAAGTTTCAGTTCTAGTACCAAACATGCGCATAATTTCATTCATTTGATCTCTCATTCTATTCATCTCTGTTGTCTGATCTTCATATTTTTTCTTCCACATTTCTTCTTGTTGGCTCAATCTTTCTTCCACTATAGCTTCCACATCTGTTATGTGAGCCACTGATAGCGGGTAGCCGGAGGGTCAACGGAGGGGTGGCGCCGACGAAGGACCTCCGCTGTCGCTCCTTGTCGCTGGCGGAATCGCGTGCGGCGCGAACGAGAGAGAGGGGGAGGCGTTAGGGCAAGGGGAGACCGCTGGGTCGGTTCTCCACTCCAATTCAAAATCACAATAAAAATCAAGCATCCTCCAAACCGGATACAACCTCTCCTATATGTAGGAGGAGGCACACTAGGCCATACGGCCGCACACAAATGTTCGAGCTACCAATATAAACATACAAAATTCAGCGATGACAAATAATTAAACTATGCCCCGCTGTTGCCGCGCGCGCGCCTCGTGTAAACGCGCGCGAATCGCCTTCCTTCGACCGGGTCCACCATGTCCGTATCAACTACCCCGGGGTTCTCAACGACCTTGTCCTCAAGGTCGAAGTCTGGATACTGGGTCTTCACTTCTTCCGCCAATGTCCACGTCGCCTCATCCTTGGGTTGTCCCTTCCACTGAATGAGGACCTGTCTCACCGGTTGACCTTGCACCTGCTCCGTGCGATCACCTAGCACTGCCTCGGGTTCGTAGAGGGGAACGGTATCGCTGCTCAGATCCTCGGGCATGGCCTCCTGGAGGGGATGGTTCCCCAGTGCTCGCTTCAGCTGTGACACGTGAAACACCGGATGGATGCGGCTGTCGGGAGGAAGTCGTAGGCGGTATGCCACCTCGCCTATCCTTTCCACTATCTGAAAGGGTCCATAGTACCGGACCGAGAGCTTGGGGTGGAGGCGGCCGGCCAGCGAGCTCTGACGATGTGGCCTTAGCTTGACGAACACGTGTTCCCCCGGGGAGAACATAACGTCACGACGATGGCGGTTGGCTTGCTGGGTTATCCTCACTTGAGCGCGCTGGAGGTGATGCTTCAACTGCCTCAGGGCCTCATCCCTATCCTGGAGTTCCTCTGCTAGTGTTTGAACTTGACATTCCCCGGCGAGGTCGGTGGTTAAAGTTGGGGGCGCCCGCCCATAAACCGCCTGGAAGGGTGTAACGCCCGCCGCCGATTGGTAAGAGGTGTTGTACCACAGTTCCGCCCATGCCACCCACTGAATCCATCGTCGTGGCTGCTCGGTCGCAAAGCAGCGGAGGTAGGTGCCCACGCAGCGGTTGAGGACCTCCGTCTGCCCATCCGTCTGGGGATGGTATGTCGTGCTGAAACGGAGCTTCGTGCCCTGCAAGCGGAACAACTCCTGCCAGAATGTACTCATGAAGACCGGGTCGCGGTCGCTAACGATGGAACGGGGAAATCCGTGCAAGCGGACAACCTCGCCAATGAAGACGCGGGCCACCGAGCTCGCCGTGTAGGGATGCTTGACGGGGATGAAGTGTCCGTACTTGGAGAGGCGGTCTACCACCACCAACAAACAATCGTACCCCTGAGAGCGTGGCAGGCGAGTGATGAAGTCCATCCCGATGTCCTCCCATACCCGATCCGGCACCGGCAGGGGCTGCAACAATCCAGCGGGTGCGAGGGTCTGATATTTGGCCCGTTGGCATACCAAACAGGCCGCCACGTATTCTTGTACCATCTTCATCATACCCTTCCAGTAAAGGGTCGCCGCTAACCTCCGATAAGTCGGGTAGGCTCCCGAGTGCCCCGCCGATGGCGTGGAATGAAACTCCTGAAGTAGGTGCGGTATCCAAGGGGAGGATGCCGTGAGGACCAGACGACCATTGTAGTAGAGTCTGCCGCCCGCTAGTCGAAACGGCGGATGCGCCTCCGGCGCACTCCGAAGTTCCTCTATCATGCGGCCATACTGGGGGTCTGCCCATACCTCCTCCTGGACAGCCGCCGCGTCCCGCCATTGACATAGGGAGATTGCCGCCAAGGTGCCACTCTGCTCGCGGCGGGATAGTGCGTCTGCGGCCGCATTCATGCGCCCGGCCTTGTACTCGATCGAGAACTGATAGCCTAGAAGTTTGGCCACCCAAAGTTGTTGCGCCGGCGTGGAGACCTTTTGGCTCCATAAGTGTTTCAAACTGCGATGATCGGTACGGACGGTGAAGGGTCGCCCAAGTAAGTACGGGCGCCAATGTTGGACGGCGAGAACCAAGGCACGTAACTCGCTGTCGTAGGCGGAGGCTATCTTCCGCCGGTCGGTGAAGGCTTTGCTGTAATATGCAATGGGACGGCCCTCCTGCATGAGAACGGCCCCTACCCCCTTCCCGGAGGCGTCGCACTCCACGACGAATGGCTGGGAAAAATCTGGCATGCTCAGGACCGGTGCCGCCACAAGGGCACGCTGCAGGCTGTAGAAGGCCTCTTGGGTAGATGCATCCCAACGGAATGGCACCTCCTTCTTCAAGAGATCCGTCAAAGGCCGCGCTAAGGTCCCATAGCCGCGGATGAAGCGGCGGTAGTAGCCCGTGAGGCCTAAGAATCCCCGCACTGCCCGCCGGCTGGTTGGTGTTGGCCAGTTCAAGACCGCCTCGATCTTGTGCGGGTCCATGGCAAGGCCTTCGGCGGAGATGATGTGACCGAGGTACTCGACCTGAGATTGGCCGAAAGTACACTTCTTCCGGTGGGCGACGAGCTGATGCGCGGCCAGAAGTCCGAGGACGATGTCCAGATGGTCCAGGTGGAGCTGCCAGGAAGCACTGTAAACCAAGATGTCATAAAAAAAAACCAGAACGAACCTTCTTAAGTGTGGCCGGAACACGTCGTTCATGGTGGACTGGAAGGTGGCCGGAGCGTTCGTAAGGCCGAATGGCATCACGAGGAACTCGTAGTGCCCATCGTGCGTCCTGAAAGCTGTCTTAGGCACGTCCTCCGCTCGCACCCGGATCTGATGATAGCCTGAGCATAAGTCCAGCTTGGAAAAGAAACGGGCACCCCGCAGTTCATCCAATAGCTCCTGGATGATGGGTATGGGGTACTTGTCCGGCACTGTGAGCTTGTTCAGCTCCCTGTAGTCGACGCAAAAGCGCCAGCTGCCATCCTTCTTCCGGACGAGGAGCACCGGGCTGGAGAACGGGCTGGCACTCGGCTGAATGATCCCAGCGCGCAGCATCTCGGCGACCATGGTCTCCATGGCGTTCTTCTGCTCATGTCCGTAGCGGTAGGGGCGTACCGAAACAGACGCCACGCCCGGCTGCAAAGTGATGATGTGGTCGGACGCCCGCGGCGGCGGAAGGCCTTGCGGCACTGAAAAGACTGTCGGGTAGCCATCGAGGAGTCGCTGCACGTCGGGGTGGATGGGAGGCGGTGAGGGCTCCGATCCCAACTCCACCTGCCAAAGAAGAACACTGAAATCCGGGTCAGAAGTATGTAGTATGGAGCGGAGGCCGGCTGGGGAGCATGCCAGGGAGGGGTCCCCCTGTAGGTGATGTGTCTCGCCCGTCGCTTCAAAGTTCATTGTCAGTTGGCCCCAGTTGTGCTTGCAATCCCCAAGTGTGCGCAGCCAGGAAACGCCGAGGATTGCATCGAGGCCGCCCAAGGGGAAAACGTAGAAGTCGGCGGAGCCCGAGTAGGTGCCGATGGAGAACGGAAGGGCGACGCACCGTCCGGCGGTGCGGCTGCGGCGACCGTCGCCGAGAGAGACATGGAAGCCAGGCGCCGGAGTCACTCGCAGGCGATGTGCGTGCACCAAGTCCCGCGAAATAAAGTTGTGACTGGCGCCGCTATCGATCATCAGAACCACGGTTGTCTGCTGTAGGGTGGCGGCCAACTTCATGGTGCACGGCCCGGTGATGCCGCGGACCGAGCAGCAAGACACCTCCAGGCGCTTGAAAGTAGGGTCGGGCTCGGCTGAAACGGGCTCATCATCCTCGAGTTCGAGGGCCTCAAAATCGGCCATAACAATCTCCTCCTCCTCCGCCCCGAGGAGCAGGCGCAGGTCCCGGTTTGGGCACTCGTGGGTCGGCGAGTAAGGCCCCTTGCAACGAAAACAGAGGCCCTTGCTGCGAAGGTCCAAGTACTCTTGATGGGAAATGCGGTTGGGTGGCGGCGGACGGGGACGAGGCGGTGGTGGCTGGGGCTGTGGTGGAGGACGGCCCGCGGCGACCAGGGGCTCAGGGAGTGGCCGGGCAGGTGGCGGCGGTCGAGCGGCGGTTGCCCGGAAGGGGGGCGGATGAGGAGCCGGCGCCCGTGCGGTCACCGGAACAGTGGCGAAATCGGCCTCCACAAAGCGCGCTTGCTCCATTGCGCGAGGTAATGTAGTGGGATCGTGGATCCGAAGGCGGTTGCGGATGTGGGGACGCAGCCCGGCAAGGAACGTCCCCAAGTAGTGGTCCGGCGAGAGGCCGGGAACGTGCGTGGCCACTTCGACGAATTCGTCGATGTAGGCGTCCACGGAGTCGGCTTGGCGAACATTGCTCAAGCGCTCGTAGGGATTGCCGGCGTGACGAGTGTCGTAGCGGCGGATCAACTCGTCCTTCAGAAGAGTCCATGAGAGGCCCGGTGAGGACTGACGAAGCCAACGCACCCAATGAAGGGCCGAGCCCTCCATGTAGATCGTGGCGAGAGGGACCATTTGTGCTGCCGGCGTGCCTTGGATGTCGAAGTAGTGGTCCGCCCGGGCGAGCCAGCCCAAGGGATCGGTCCCGTCGAAGACCGGAAGTTCGAGGCGGCGGAGGGCGCTGGAGGAGAGTTCCGGAAAAGGGTTGTCGCCAACTGGAAGAGTGCCGGGGCTGCTGGCCGAGGCGGTTGCGGCCGCGGGCTGGGAGGGTTGGGCGGCTGGAGATGGGGGGCGGGCTGCGAGGAGGACGTGGATGTCGCGGACTGCTACCTGGAGGTCGGAGAGAGTGGTGTCGACGCGGTCCAAGCGGTCGGAGAGGGCGGCAGTGGCCGCTGTGGGTTCGTTGTCGCGATCCATGCGTCGAGTGATGGGCATATACCGGCCGACGGAGAGGAGAAGGGCCGGCGGAAGGGCCGGCGGAGAGGAAGACGGGAAGGCGCTGGGCGGAAGGAGGCGCGGCGATGATGCGGGCCGAGCAGGAGTCGGCTGTGCACGGCACAGCGGGGTGCGCGCGGGAAGCGGCGCTCGCGGACCAGGTCGGACCAGGTGATAGCGGGTAGCCGGAGGGTCAACGGAGGGGTGGCGCCGACGAAGGACCTCCGCTGTCGCTCCTTGTCGCTGGCGGAATCGCGTGCGGCGCGAACGAGAGAGAGGGGGAGGCGTTAGGGCAAGGGGAGACCGCTGGGTCGGTTCTCCACTCCAATTCAAAATCACGATAAAAATCAAGCATCCTCCAAACCGGATACAACCTCTCCTATATGTAGGAGGAGGCACACTAGGCCATACGGCCGCACACAAATGTTCGAGCTACCAAAATAAACATACAAAATTCAGCGATGACAAATAATTAAACTATGCCCCGCTGTTGCCGCGCGCGCGCGCCTCGTGTAAACGCGCGCGAATCGCCTTCCTTCGACCGGGTCCACCATGTCCGTATCAGCCACTGACGTCTCGCGCCGCCTATCATTTTTGAAATAACTTTTAATGGTGGAAAACTTGCCACCAGCTCTAACTCTGCCCGGATGTTCTTTGCCTAAAACAGAGGCAAGGATATCATCTCTTCTTTGAGTTCCTTGTGTCACTGTTTCAACACTCTGGGACTCTTGGCTTGACAACTCATCCTAAGCAAAATCAATAAATGTTAATGCAATTAAAGAAATGAAATTTTAATAAATGATGAAATGATAAGTTGATAACTTAAACTTACAATTTTGGCTGCCAAATCAGCTGCCTCTTGACTAATGTATTCACCGGTCTTTCTTTTGTGACCAACTTTCCATAGCTCTGCACGTGAAATTGGTGCAGTTGCACCTTGTTCAACCTTGACAGTAAAATGCAAATAAATTATTATTTAAATTATGATAAAAACTAATTTTAAAACAAAAAATACGAGAGAGAACTGCTGAGAAGTAGAGAACTAATACCATCATTTTTTGTAATCCAGCATAACCCTTCCTTGAAGTAGTATGAAAAGCCTTCTGTGCTTTTGCTCTCTCTGTATTAGCCTTACTAAACTCCTATACAAATAAAGTATTTGTTAATACTTTGATTGCTTACAAGTTACAAGTTACAATTACAAAGGTAATAAATGTTATAAAACAGTAAATTTACAAAGAAGTGAAGAACACATAACCATAGATTCCGGAGTGGTGCGATGGTCGACAAAAACTTTCCAGTCGTCTTCGGTAATAAAGTTATACTTAACAGGAACATTGTATCGATGCTCCAAATCAACATTTTTTACATAAGTGACATAAAGTTTGGATTTCCAAGACCTCCAACTTTCACCCATTTCATTAATTCATTGCGAAGAGAACCAATATTATCAAAATAATTCTGAAAATAAAATACAATATTAATTAATAATTAACTAAAAAACAAAGCTAAGTAATCACTTATAAGTTATAAAAAATTACGTACATTTAATTCTTCCCATATTCGATCTTTATGTTGTTTATCAACCTCCTTCCATCTAACATATGTAATTGGCACATGACATCTCACTAGAGTACCAATATAACTCATTAATTTATTTGTTTCAGACCCGGGAACAATGCGACCATCATCATCCACAGGAATGGTAAGCTTCTTCCCCTCTAGACTAAGCTTATGCAATTCAAACATTTTTGTGTAGCCTCTTCTTGACTTTGAGGAAGATCTTTTATCACTCATTTTCCTGTAACAAGACAACCCTAAAAAACCCCTAAACCATCCAAAATTCCTACATAAAATTCAAGTGTAAAAGTGTAATAAACTAATACCATTCCATCACTCAACCACACATATATATTGGCTACATTCATGAGAATATATAGAGAAAAAAATATGAGCAAATAAAACAACCATTGCATCATCAACTCATCATTCATCAAGGTCTAAAAATCTCCAAGGCTTATGGAAAAAAGAAGATTGGTAGAAGAATAATATACCTTCGAAGAAGAATCGCAAGATCGAACAATGGAGGGCCTGAATATTTCCGAAAATCGCTTGTAGGGTTTTCGCACAGAGCAACGACACAGTAAGTAAAAACGGCGAGGTAAAATCTAATTTCCGGGTTTCGGGTATATATAGATGGAATAGACAGCGGTTAATGTTAAAAACCGTTGTCTTACCTCCATTCGACAGCGGTTATATATACAACCGCTGTCTAATGTAGGCTAAACCGTACATTAGACAGCGGTTGTATATATAACCGCTGTCTATTCTATCTTCGAAGGCGGTTATATATACAACCGTTGTCTAATGTACGGTTTAGCCTACATTAGACAACGGTTTTATATATAACCGCTGTCTTTCCAAGTATAGACAGCGGTTATATATACAACCGTTGTCTAATGTAGGCTAAACCGTACATTAGACAGCGATTGTATATATAACCGCTGTCGAAGATAGAATAGACAGCGGTTATATATACGACCGCTGTCTAATGTACGGTTTAGCCTACATTAGACAACGGTTGTATATATAACCGTTGTCTATACTTGGAAAGACAGCGGTTATATATAAAACCGCTGTCTAATATAGGATTTTTCTTAAAAAAATAAGGCGGCTGTCGCCTTGTTTTCACTTGGGCGCCTGGACGCCTAGGCGACGCCATGATAAGATATATCATTTTCTAGGACATCCAGTTTTCATTTAGTTTGAACCATTCCAACAAACGATTATCCTCCAAGTAAACATGTGTACAACCCAAATATTTCATATCGAACACATTTCGTCTAATTGCTAGGAAGGAATCTTAACATTTGTCAATATACCAATTAATGTTCATGCTCAAAAAAGACCACTAATTTCTCCAATTAAAATCATCATTTCACAACTCGTGCTATTTCAAATGCGTGGAACCTTAAACTACTATCAAGTCAAATCAAGCAATCAAAACTAAACTTATTTGATGACACGAGTATTCAAGAGTGAAGCATAAAATCATAAGAACAGGTCATGCTAAACAAAATTCAATGCTTGCAAGAGAGAGGGATCTCTACTTGCCTTAAATGAGGCTGAATCTGACGGCGGCGGCTAAGCGGCGCAAGCAAAAGTAGAAATCATAATTCGAACGTGTTTAAGAACGATGAAATTGACATTGCACAATTCACTACGCAAACACAAGCATTTTACGAAGCGAAAAATAAACAAAGAGGGTTTAGCTGATTACCTCCCTCAAAAGTGAGGGGAGAAGAGGTATCACGCGGAGACGGAGACTTGGCGGCGCTTAGGTTGCGGAAACCCTAATTCGGAGAGGGCTTCGCGTGATCCCACCAATTGAATCGAGGAGCGGCACCGGAAATCGAGAACAATACACGATTAGGCGATTAAAATAGGGCAAAAACCTTGAATCATAATTTACACGCAATTTGGAGCACAAAAACTCGCAAAGAAATCAAAAACATCTGAATAAAGGAGGGAAAGAGGAATTTCTTACCCAAGGAGACCAAAATCGGGCTCAAGGAGCCGAATCCGAGTCCAAAATCTGAGCGGAGGAGGGTTCGAGCAAAACCCTAGGCAAAATCGGAGCCCAAGGAGGAGAGGGTGGTTGTCAGCCCTTGAAGAAGGGGGCTGCTACCGGCCCTTGAAGAGGGCTGCTAGAGGTTGCCAGCCCTGGAAGGGGGAGAAGGAAGAGTCGGCCATGGCAGAAGGAGAAGAAGGAGAGCTGCCGACTGCCCTGGAGGAGGCTGGAGAAGTCGCCGGGAGGGAGAGAGGGAGGAGGAGCAGCATGCGGCGACGCCGGCAGGAGGAGGAGAGGCGGCAGGCGGCGGCGGCCCTGCGCGCGGGAGACGGGAGCGGGAGACGAGATCGGGGCTGCGGGAGCCCTAGCCGAGCGGGGTGCGATTTGCGGCTTGCGTGCGGGAGATCTGGACCGAGGAGGGGTTTAATCGGGAGTGGGGGTGCGGTTAAGAGGGGGAAATAATATTTCCTTTTAATATTATTATTTTACATTTTTATGGGTTGTTACATTCTCCCCTACTTAGGAAGTTTCGTCCCGAAACTTTCTGAGGATTCCCTGAATGGGACCTCTTATGGCGAAGATTCAGATGTCATTTATTACAAACAAGATTTGCAGATCAAGACATGGAAACTAACTATGAATATGCTGAAACAGAAAGGAAAACAGGCGCGGAGACTTACCAAGATCAAGAGAAAATTTGCGGATACGTGCTTCGCATACCAGATTCTAGTTCTCGAGGGGATTATTCAAACTTTTCATGCATTCAAAATACAGTTATCATAAGGATGATTTTTCTTTAGAAGCTTGTGTACTTGATACTCTACGGTCTTAGCGGGTATGACCAGATACAAAGGATTGGATTCAGGGAACACAAGAATTGCTTCACTTAGCTCGGAATTGAGAGATAAGACTCAAGAATTCGAGAGCGAACAATCTTTGCACGAAGGGATAACTTACTTACGATGTTGACGCTTAAGAGCTAACCAGAAGGAGATACTGGAGAATCAGATGAGATTGATAAACAAGCAGAACATGAAGCACTGATTACGAATATCAGAGATTTGAATCTACAGATTCTAACACATTTCCTACTGTCAGGTACATAAATTATGTAATAATTACAACATTTTCATTGGGCAACTCTAGGTTTGATCATGCAAGTGCAAAATTGAAATCATGTGCGATGTCAAGCAAGTAGTAATCCATGCGTGTACAATCATTATTGTTGTTCTTGGCTTCACACTTGTGCAATGATTTATGACATGAATGCAAATGAATGGATACACATGCCATGTTAAGCGCTCATATCACTTAACATGTCATGCATATTAAGACTCTAATGCCAAGGCACTTGAAAATATTAAACTGCCCATAACCATTTAATATTCGCAAGCGGTGTATATCCTAGTGGAATTCATATGCACAAAAATGTTAAGTTTGCCCATACTCCCTTAACATTCGTGTGCATACTACTCATGCTTATGAGTGAGGTTGTGCGTGTTTCAGCCGTGAACAACACATAATGACAAGGTGCGTGAAGTAATGACGCATGCATAAATATTTATAAAATAAGATTCAAAATATTTGATAATTGTAAAATACTTTATCTTTAGAAACAAACCTAGCTCTGATACCAACTGTCACGACCCGTCTCGACAAGAGTCAGAGTGCGCTTCGGGGCGGGCCGTGATGCCATAGGCATGGGCGAAAAGAAATCCATGCCTGCTAAGGCGGAGACGGAAATACTACAAATAGTCTTAAAATAGTTACTCTTGAAGGAAAACAATTGTTTTTATGCGGAAGCTTTAAAACATGATAATCTGAAACAGGTGCACATGCATTTTTGAATAAAACTCAAGATACAAGTTTTGAAACAGATTTTTTTATGCAGTGATCATCTCAGATGAATGAACATGCAAACATGTCTAATTCTAGTACATCTAATAATATTTAGCCTAGCAGTTGTCCATGAAACAAGAGAAAATGGCTGGTCGTAATTACTACATAACAGAAATATCCGACAGTAAAAGAAATGAAAAGTAAACACAAAACCTGGAACTTGACGTAGATCGGCCTCAGAGAGCAGGCGGCGCAGGCACGAACACTAAGGCAAATCCAAACAAAAGGAAAAGTGTCACGACCCGTCTCGACAAGAGTCAGAGCGCACTTCGGGCGGGCCGTGATGCCACAGGCATGAGCGAACAGGACACCATGCATGCTAAGGCGGAAACAGAAATGCTACAAAAGTTTTGGATTTATTACTTTTGAAAAGAATTTAGTATATTTTATAAGTATGCGGAAGCCACAATGAATGATTAAAACTCATGCATTTTCATTAAAAACAAAAGTCACACGTTATACTGAAATGATGAACATGCAATGTGTCACAATAGTAAAATGCTATAAGTAAAATGATTTGATACAAGCAAAAACACCCTAAGAGTTGTCCACAATACCAGAGAAAATGACTGACAATAACTAATACAAGAAAAGTAGATCCAACAGTACTGAAACAAATACATAGAACCTGCTGACACAGTAATCAAAAAAGAACCTCCAAGCAAAACTGCAGCTGAACGAAGAAAACTCAGGGAGCAGACGGCGCGGTCACGAACCCTAAGGCAAATCCAAACAGAAGGAAAATGCCTCAGAACAAGAAAATAATAGAAAACAAGCTGTAATGTTAAGTACATGCAGAAATAATTCTAAAGTACCAATTAACTCTTGAAACAGCCTAGTGAAACAGGCAGGTAACTGAAACAAGCAGAAACTATCTAGAAATATTAGCCTACTCCGGAGTATAGCCTAAACAAGTGTTTTGCAACGACATAAGCTGTAATCTATGAAATGCGTAGATGTTTATAGTGGGCACACATGGTTCACACTCAAGTCCAAGTGTAAAGTTTACCAGAATAAGGGTATTCCATGCTCACCGTGACCATGCAATCAAGAAGTTGCACCACCTAAACCCTAGTTTCCACGATTTGCTTGTGACACTCAAGACCTAAGTGATTCATGTCTTTTCCAAGGAGATCCTTATCACAACGCGACATACTCACGAGCGATAATTCTTGTATTATCAGAGACTGGTAATAAATTAGATACATGAAAGAAGAACTTAAATTCTTGTTTGCAAGCGAGAGGGAATTTCTCCACTTGCCTTAAGGTGAAGCCGCAACTACCAGCAACTGTTATGCGGCGCAAGCAAGGACAAGGCTCTATTGAACCTGTTCAGGGATAATCGCAGACGATATTTGATATTTGACAAGCAACAAACCATATGCTAACACAGGCAGTTTAATTCGCGAAAACACAATCAGAAGCGGATTAGCAATTTACCTCCCTCAAGGTGAGGGGAGAAGAAGTTACCACAAGGATCGGGTACTTGGCGGCGCTTGAGTGACGAAAACCCTAAATCGGAGAGAGTTCGGAGCGATTCCACCACTAGATCTGATGTGCGGCACCGAAAACGCAAACAAAAAAATTGGGATTAGGCGGATTTACGACAAACATAAGAGGGACCGATGAAATTACGTCGATCGAGTAGCGAAAATCACCACAAGCATTTAGGGCAAAACTGAAAACGGAAATTTTGGCGGAGATCCTTATCGAAGGAGACCAGATCTGGGCTCAAGAGTCCACGAGGAGGGGTTTCGGGCGAAACCCTAGGAGTCCCTTGAAATCCGCCGGCCGAAACGGAGAGGAAGAGGGGTTGTCGACCTCTTTGGAGGAGGAGGGGCCACTGCCGGCCCTCAAGAAGGCTGCTGCCGTCGACCTAGAGAGGGGAAGAAGGAGGGAGCGGGGGGAACTGCAACCCTAGCTGTTGCCGACGGCCTGGAGAGGGAGGGAGGCAACCTTTGCTGTTGTCGTCGGCCAGGAGGAGGAAGGGAGGTGCAGGCGGCGGCGCAGATGCCGGCTGGAGGCGGAGCAGGCGGCGGCGGCGGTGCACGCGGGAGACGAGAGCGGGAGAGCCGTCCGGGAGCGGAAACGGGAGGGAGGCTTGCGTGCGCACGGGAGCGAGATCGAGGGAGTTGTTGATTGCGGGTTTTGAAACCCTGGACCGTGGGTTTAACATTGGGATAAGTTGGGCTGTGGTTAGAAGGTTTTTAGAGGGGGGGGGGGAGAAATTATTTGTCTAAATTTTTTTTTTTATCATTAAATCTTATTTTTATTTTTATTTTTTCTAAGGGTTGTTACAATCTCCCCTACTTAGAAAGTTTCGTCCCGAAACTTCTGAGAATTCTCTTATGGCGAATATTAGGATGACATTCATTCCAACAAGGTTTGCAATTCAAGTCAAGAGAACTAACTGAAAAGGCACTTAAATAGAGAGAGGAACAAGAGCGGAGACATACCGGGATCAAGAGAAAAGATGTGGATACTTGCTACGCATGTCAGCTTCGAGCTCCCAAGTGAACTCCTCAGACTTGCCTTGCATCCAAAGTACCTTCACCATAGGAATGGTCCTCTTTCGAAGCTTGCGCTCTTGATATTCCACTATCTTGGCGGGCTCAATCGGATAAGACAGATTAGCTTCAGGAACCACCGGAATTTCCTCCAGAACACGAGTAGGATCATGGATGTATTTTCGGAGCTGACTGACATGGAAAACATCATGAACACCGGACAACGAATCTGGCAACTCCAAACGATAAACAGATCCTCCAACACGCTCTGAGATGGTGTACGGCCCCACAAATCTCGGGCTGAGCTTATGATGGCGACCAAACCGTTTCACCCCAGGAGTAGGAGAAACCTTCAAGAACACCTGATCACCTACTGCAAACTCCAACGGACGGCGGCGCTGATTAGCATATTTCCTCTGCCTTTCAATGGCACGACTGAGCTGAAGACGAGTCTTCTTGGTGGCTTCTTCCATTTCCTGAAGTAACTCAGGGCCCAACACCACCTTCTCACCAACTTCTGACCAATAGAGAGGAGTTCTACAACGACGCCCATACAATGCTTCGAAGGGGGACATCTTGAGGCTTTCCTGATAGCTATTGTTGTAGGCGAACTCAACCAACGGTAGGTGCTCATCCCAGGCTCCCTTGTAGTTCAGAATATAACACCGAAGCATGTCTTCAAGAATCTGATTAACCCTTTCGGTCTGCCCATCGGTAGTTGGATGATAAGCGGTGCTCAGGTTGAGCTCGGTACCCAAAGCTTGCTGAAAACCCTTCCAAAAGTGCGAAACGAACCTCGAGTCACGATCAGAGACAATCCTCAGAGGAATCCCATGAAGTCTAACTATCTCAGAGACATAGATCCGGGCCATCTTTTCAGTAGAGTGACCTTCCTTGTACGGGATGAAATGAGCCACTTTCGTCATGCGATCCACTATGACCCAAATCGCATCATGCCCTCTCGGAGTACGGGGCAAACCTGTTATGAAGTCCATAGAGACATCCTCCCACTTCCATTCGGGGATAGGCAAGGGCTGCAGAAGACCACCAGGACGCTGACGCTGAGCTTTCACCTTCTGGCACGTCAGACATCGAGAGATGAAGCGAGCTATATAATTCTTCATACCAGGCCACCAAACGATTTGCTTCAAGTCATGATACATTTTATTATTGCCTGGATGACCAGATGTGCGAGACTCGTGAGCTTCCCGGCAAATACTATCGAGCAATTCAGGAACATCAGGAATGCAGAGGCGGCCTCGAAAATGCAGAACATCGTCAGAGATAGAGAAATCCGGAAGAGTCTCAAGTTCAACCTGTCGGCGGATGCGCTGGAGTGCGGGATCAGATGGCTGCAAATCCTTCACCTGCTCTACCCACAACGGAACAGAAACCTCTCCATGACCCTCAGGTGCGATGGATATATCCATCCGATCGAGGTCATCAATCAAGGCTGCTAGAATAGCTGACATGGGCGCACAAGCGGCTACGGAGACATGCCGGCTCAACGCATCTGCAACTGAATTGGCTTTACCAGGAACATACGTGAGCTGCAAGTCATAATCTGCCACGAACTCGAGCCAACGCCTCTGACGAAGATTGAGGTCCTTCTGAACAAAGATGTACTTTAAACTCTGGTGGTCGGTGAAAAAGTGACACTTCACGCCATAGAGATAATGACGCCAAAGCTTCAGAGCAAACACCACCGCAGCGAACTCCAGATCATGAGTGGGGTAGTTGCGTTCGTGAACCTTCAACTGCCTCGACCCATAAGCAATGACACGATCATCCTGCATCAGGACACAACCCAAACCAACTCCGGAAGCGTCAATGTAGACTGAAAAGTCCAACCCTTCTGACGGAAGAGCTAAAACAGGCGCTGAACACAGACGTTGCTTCAACTCAGAAAAGGACTGCTCGCACTGATCTGACCACTCGAATCTAGCATGTTTTTGAGTTAGTCGAGTCAGGGGGGCAGCAAGAGAGGAAAAACCCTTGACGAAGCGTCGGTAATAGCCAGCCAAACCAAGGAAACTGCGGATCTCGGTAGGGGTAGAAGGTCGCTTCCAGTCCATAACTGCGGAAATCTTGGCAGGATCAACAGAAAGTCCATCTCCTGAAATGACGTGGCCTAAGAAGGCGACACGATCCATCCAGAACTCACATTTCGCCAACTTTGCATAAAGCTGATGCTGACGAAGGGTGGAGAGTGAGTCTAAGATGCGCTGCATGCTCCTCGAGAGTCTTGGAGTAGACCAGGATATCATCAATGAAGACGATGATGAACTTGTCCAGGTACTCACGGAAGACACGGTTCATCATGTCCATGAATGCCGAAGGGGCGTTAGTCAACCCAAAAGACATCACCAAAAACTCGAAATGCCCATACCGAGTTCGGAAGGCCGTCCTGGGGACGTCGGAGTCCCTGATCTTCAGTTGATGGTAACCCGATCTGAGATCTATCTTGGAAAAGACTGTGCTGCCCTTAAGCTGATCGAATAAATCATCCACACGCGGAAGGGGATACTTATTCTTGATGGTCACCTTATTAAGATCTCGGAAGTCGATGCACAATCTCATGGATCCATCCTTCTTTTTCACGAAGAGTACAGGAGCTCCCCAAGGTGACGAGCTAGGGCGAATGTACCCACGCTCAAGAAATTCGTCTAGCTGCGATCTGAGTTCCTCTAGCTCACGCGGTGCCATGCGGTAAGGAGCTTTAGATATGGGGCGCGTCCCAGGCTCTACATCAATACAGAACTCCACATCACGATCAGGAGGCATCCCAGGCAATTCGGCGGGGAACACGTCAGGAAACTCCGAAGCAACAGAAATAGACTCGAGTTTAGGAGAGATAGCATCCGAGTGCGAAGCATAAACGAAGAAGATAGAACATCCTTGGCTAAGAAGGCGAGTGGCGCGCACAGCAGAGATTACCTTCAGGTGGCTGCGGGTCTGAACATGAACGATGTATTCCTTGCCATTAATGCTGAGATTGACCTTCTTCGCCACACAGTCCAGCTTTGCTCGATAGGCGACCAACCAATTCATTCTCAGGATTACGTCGAACTCTGTCATATCCAGAACTATAAGGTCAGCGACGACTTGCAATTCTCCAAGCAGGATCGGGCAATTGAGAACGCCTCTGGTTGAGAGATGCAGATGACCGGGTACAGAAATCTCAAAAGGAACCTCAAGTGGCGAAGTATGCCAACTACAAAGGTCCATGATGCGGCGGGCGATAAAAGAGTGCGATGCACCGGAGTCAAATAAGATTTGCATCCACTTATTCTTGACCCTAAAACTTCCTAAAAAGGAAAACATAAAGCATACCAGGTTTGTTCGACTAAGGCAAGTCAGATTTAAGAATGCAGAAAAATTTAAAATTCTACACAACACGTACCAGAGATGACGTCGGTAGATGCGAGCGCCTCGCCCTGAGTGACGACGTTCAGCACAGCTCTGCCCTGAGCTCCGGGGATAACTTGCAGAGGTTGAGCGGGGATCGGGCTATCCTTTATGGGACAGTCGAGCATGAGGTGCCCAACCTGCCCACATTTGAAACAGGCCTTCTGCTTGCGGCGGCAGTCCTTTGCCAAGTGGCCCGACCTCTTGCAGAAAGCACAGACGGAGGCAGCAGAGGCAAGTGTCATCTGAGGTTGCTGCGCAGGAGTAACCATCTTCTGCTTCTTCAGGAGGGAGCGGTAGACTTGGGCGACATAGCCCACCTTGTGGCAGAAGGCACACACCTCTTTGGACCTGGGGCCTTGCTGCTGAGCTGGAGCATCCTTGCGCTTGAGGTCGGATGCGGCGGCATTGCTTGTTCCATGCTGAGCTTTCTTGGCAGAACGATCCAACTCAATAGCTTCCACGTGTAAGGCGGCTCCCACGGTCTCCGCGTAGGTGGTGGCGCCATGAGCTACCACAAGCTGGCGGAAGTCATGATGGAGCCCCTTCACGAAACGACTGATCTTTTTGCGTTCATCCGGTACGAACTCCGGAGCAAGGAGGGAAAGGCGGGAGAACTCTCTCGCGTACTCGGTCACTGTCCTACCAGTCTGCTGAAGGGACAGGAACTTCTCAGCTAACTTGTTGTCCCGTTCCACGGAAGAGAGGAAGTTCTCCATAAGAGCATCCTTGAACTGTCTCCAAGATAAGGTGGCAGAATCAGGGAGGCTGCGGCGCTGGAGCCACCAAGTATAAGCATCCTCAGACAATTGATAGGCCGCAAGGAGGACCTTCTGGGTCTCGGGAACTCCAGCATACTCAAAATGCTTCTCCATCTGGGAGATCCATTCAGTGATCACGAAGAAGTCTCGATTGCCATCGAAAGACGGCGGATTCAGCCTCTTGAATGCAAGAGTATCTGCCATTGCCACTGGCGGGGCAGGCAGGTTTGTCACGAGCGGGGGAACCAAGGTGACGGCAGGCGAGCCGGTCCCAGAATCAGTTGCAGGAGGGGTGGCTCCAGGAAGGGCAGTAGAGTTAGTAACTGCAGCTGTCCCTGCACTGCCGGAACCAAGGGCTGGGTCAGGAGTTTGACGATCCTCTTCCAGACGGGTGAGACGTTCCAGAATCTGCCTCATCAGCTGGGCAGTGGCATCTCCAGATGTTCCTCCCGCTGAAGAGGTAGCCCGCTTGCGTTGCGATCGCTTCGAAGCCATCTAGAAAGGAACACAAAGAGTCAAGTAAGATAAACAGTCAGCCTAGGCTTAGAGGATTGAGACTACAGGTTCTAGCATTCTAATATTGTTGAATACGTAAATCATGTAATAGTTACAGCATTTTCAGTGGACAACTCTAGGTGGTAGTCATGCAAGTGCAAATGCGACGATAAGATCGCGTGCGATAGAAGAATGATTTGAAAAAAAAAGTTCATGTGTGTACAATCGTCATCTGTTGCTCTTAGCTTAACACTTGTGCAATGAGTTATGTCATGCATGCAATGTATTTATGCCTACAATGCATCCTTAAGAATGTTCATGAATGGATACGCATGCCATGTTAAGCGCCCATATCACTTAACATGTCATGCGCATAATGATTCTAATGCCAGCGCACTTGAAAATATTAAACCGCCCATACAATTTAATATTCGCAAGCGGTGTATATCCTAGTGGAAATTCATATGCATATAAATGTTAAGTTTGCCCATACTCCCTTAACATTTGTATGCATACTACTCATCCTTATGAGTGAGTGTGTGCGTGTTTCAGCCTCGAACAACAGACAACGACAAAGTGAGTGAGGAAATGATGCATGCATGTATATTTACATAATAGATTTCAAAATATATAAAAATTTTAAAATATTTTATCTTTAGATACTCAACCTCCCTCTGATACCAACTGTCACGACCCGTCTCACCAAGAGTCAGAGCGCACTTCGGGCGGGCCGTGATGCCACAGGCATGAGCGAACAGGAAACCATGCCTGCTAAGGCGGAAACAGAAATGCTACAAAAGTTTTGGATTTATTACTTTTGAAAAGAATTTAGTATATTTTATAAGTATGCGGAAGTCACAATGAATGATTAAAACTCATGCATTTTCATTAAAAACAAAAGTCACACATTATACAGAAATGATGAACATGCAATGTGTCACAATAGTAAAATGCTATAAGTAAAATGATCTGATACAAGCAAAAACACCCTAAGAGTTGTCCACAATACCAGAGAAAATGGCTGACAATAACTAATACAAGAAAAGTAGATCCAACAGTACTGAAACAAATACATAGAACCTGCTGACACAGTAATCAAAAAAGAACCTTCAAGCAAAACTGCAGCTGAACGAAGAAAACTCAGGGAGCAGACGGCGCGGTCACGAACCCTAAGGCAAATCCAAACAGAAGGAAAATGCCTCAGAACAAGAAAATAATAGAAAACAAGTTGTAATGTTAAGTACATGCAGAAATAATTCTAAAGTACCAATTAACTCTTGAAACAGCCTAGTGAAACAGGCAGGTAACTGAAACAAGCAGAAACTATCTAGAAATATTAGCCTACTCCGGAGTATAGCCTAAACAAGTGTTTTGCAACGACATAAGCTGTAATCTATGAAATGCGTAGATGTTTATAGTGGGCACACATGGTTCACACTCAAGTCCAAGTGTAAGGCTTACCAGAATAAGGGTATTCCATGCTCACCGTGACCATGCAATCAAGAAGTTGCACCACCTAAACCCTAGTTTCCACGATTTGCTTGTGACACTCAAGACCTAAGTGATTCATGTCTTTTCCAAGGAGATCCTTATCACAACGCGACATACTCACGAGCGATAATTCTTGTATTATCAGAGACTGGTAATAAATTAGATACATGAAAGAAGAACTTAAATTCTTGTTTGCAAGCGAGAGGGAATTTCTCCACTTGCCTTAAGGTGAAGCCGCAACTACCAGCAACTGTTATGCGGCGCAAGCAAGGACAAGGCTCTATTGAACCTGTTCAGGGATAATCGCAGACGATATTTGATATTTGACAAGCAACAAACCATATGCTAACACAGGCAGTTTAATTCGCGAAAACACAATCAGAAGCGGATTAGCAATTTACCTCCCTCAAGGTGAGGGGAGAAGAAGTTACCACAAGGATCGGGTACTTGGCGGCGCTTGAGTGACGAAAACCCTAAATCGGAGAGAGTTCGGAGCGATTCCACCACTAGATCTGATGTGCGGCACCGAAAACGCAAACAAAAAAATTGGGATTAGGCGGATTTACGACAAACATAAGAGGGACCGATGAAATTACGTCGATCGAGTAGCGAAAATCACCACAAGCATTTAGGGCAAAACTGAAAACGGAAATTTTGGCGGAGATCCTTATCGAAGGAGACCAGATCTGGGCTCAAGAGTCCACGAGGAGGGGTTTCGGGCGAAACCCTAGGAGTCCCTTGAAATCCGCCGGCCGAAACGGAGAGGAAGAGGGGTTGTCGACCTCTTTGGAGGAGGAGGGGCCACTGCCGGCCCTCAAGAAGGCTGCTGCCGTCGACCTAGAGAGGGGAAGAAGGAGGGAGCGGGGGGAACTGCAACCCTAGCTGTTGCCGACGGCCTGGAGAGGGAGGGAGGCAACCTTTGCTGTTGTCGTCGGCCAGGAGGAGGAAGGGAGGTGCAGGCGGCGGCGCAGATGCCGGCTGGAGGCGGAGCAGGCGGCGGCGGCGGCGGTGGCGGTGCACGCGGGAGACGAGAGCGGGAGAGCCGTCCGGGAGCGGAAACGGGAGGGAGGCTTGCGTGCGCACGGGAGCGAGATCGGGGGAGTTGTTGATTGCGGGTTTTGAAACCCTGGACCGTGGGTTTAACATTGGGATAAGTTGGGCTGCGGTTAGAATGTTTTTAGAGGGGGGGGGGGAGAAATTATTTGTCTAAATTTTTTTTTTTTTTATCATTAAATCTTATTTTTATTTTTATTTTTTTCTAAGGGTTGTTACAAAAATCCTCAGAACATTGATAACATAAGCAAGGTAAATTACAAACTAGCAAGGGAAACAGCAATGCATAAGTACCAGTTTTACCAGAAGCAAAGCTAGCAAGGCAGACAGTAAGCAAGACGAGTAGAAATAATCAGAATTATTAGGCTATTCCGAAGCACAACAAAGATTCAGTCATGTAATGTCATTAGTTGTAATCATTGAAAGGTGCAAGTGTTTCCTTCGGATGCACGAGATTCTAACAGGAGTCGAAATGCAAGGCTTATCAAAGTAATTGGGCTTGCTATGACATTATTGGTTCCCGTTACAAGGTAAGCGGAAACTCGATTCAAAGCGTCACATCAATTTAACACTACCTTTCAATGATTGCTTATCACATTAATGAACTGAAGGATTCATGATTCAGAAGGATTCAAATTCAGATTCAAGACTTGTCAGAGATTCAGGAGTAAGCAGATAAAAGATCATGTAATATCATAAGCTGTAATCAATGAAATGCGTAGGTGTTTATAGTGGGCGCACATGGTTCACACTCTTATCCGGGTGTAAGGCTTACTAGAATAAGAGTATTTTCTGCTTACCGTAACCATGCAATCAAGACGATGCACCACCTAAACCCTAGCTTCCAAGATTTACTTATGAAACACGGGACCTTAGTGATTCAGAAATTTAAGCTCGCTACGACCGGTCCTTTGTTCCCATTAGGGATTCAAGAGGGAACCCAAGTCAAGGAGTTTCATCAATTAAACCCTAGCTTTCAATGTTAACTTACGATATTAACAACTTAGCGCAGGATTTCGCGGATTCTAGCATATCAAGACATGTAATCAAGATACTGATTCATATATACAAGAGCAGATTTTACAAACATGAAACGGGAGGAATCAAGTTATAGAAAATTATTTACTCGAGTCTTAGAACCAGACAGGCGTAAGAAACAAGATTCGATGACTCAGAGAACTCGATAGAGAGTTTTGGAAACTTGCGGATTCAAGTATTCACGAGTAATAAGATAATTATACATCATTTTCTAGGACATCCAGTTTTCATTTAGTTTGAACCATTCCAACAAACGATTATCCTCCAAGTAAACATGTGTATAACCCAAATATTTCATATCGAACACATTTCGTCTAATTGCTAGGAACGAATCTTAACATTTGCCAATATACCAATTAATGTTCATGCTCAAAAAGGACCACTAATTCCTCCAATTAAAATCATCATTTCACATTTCACAACTCGTGTTATTTCAAATGCGTGGAACCTTAAACTACTATCAAGTCAAATCAAGCAATCAAAACTAAACTTATTTGATGACACGAGTATTCAAGAGTGAAGCATAAAATCATAAGAACAGGTCATGCTAAACAAAATTCAATGCTTGCAAGAGAGAAGGATCTCTACTTGCCTTAAATGAGGCTGAATCTGACGGCGGCGGCTAAGCGGCGCAAGCAAAAGTAGAAATCATAATTCGAACCTGTTTAAGAACTATGAAATTGACATTGCACAATTCACTACGCAAACACAAGCATTTTACGAAGCGAAAAATAAACAAAGAGGGTTTAGCGGATTACCTCCCTCAAAAGTGAGGGGAGAAGAGATACCACGCGGAGACGGAGACTTGGCGGCGCTTAGGTTGCGGAAACCCTAATTCGGAGAGGGCTTCGCGTGATCCCACCAATTGAATCGAGGAGCGGCACCGGAAATCGAGAACAAGACACGATTAGGCGATTAAAATAGGGCAAAAACCTTGAATCACAATTTACACGCAATTTGGAGCACAAAAACTCGCAAAGAAATTAAAAACATCTGAATAAAGGAGGGAAAGAGGAATTTCTTACCCAAGGAGACCAAAATCGGGCTCAAGGAGCCGAATCCGAGTCCAAAATCTGAGCGGAGGAGGGTTCGAGCAAAAACCTAGGCGAAATCGGAGCCCAAGGAGGAGAGGGTGGTTGTCAGCCCTTGAAGAGGGGGGCTGCTGCCGGCCCTTGAAGAGGGCTGCTGGAGGTTGCCAGCCCTGGAAGGGGGAGAAGGAAGAGTCGGCCATGGCAGAAGGAGGAGAAGAAGGAGAGCTGCCGACTGCCCTGGAGGAGGCTGGAGAAGTCGCCGGGAGGGAGAGAGGGAGGAGGAGCAGCATGCGGCGACGGCGGCAGGAGGAGGAGAGGCGGCAGGCGGCGGCGGCCCTGCGCGCGGGAGACGGGAGCGGGAGACGAGATCGGGGCTGCGGGAGCCCTAGCCGAGCGGGGTGCGATTTGCGGCTTGCGTGCGGGAGATCTGGACCGAGGGGGGGTTTAATCGGGAGTGGGGGTGCGGTTAAGAGGGGGAAATAATATTTCCTTTTAATAATATTATTTTACATTTTTATGGGTTGTTACATGTATGGTGTGGTCCATAGCCTCATTTTTCTAATCTAAGCAAAACATGGACAAGAAGCCTAATATATACCATGAGCCCATTTCAAAATGATGATGTGGGAGTAATGCAGTTTTCCACTTTCCCCAAAACCTAATAATTTAGTAATTAATATTAATATTCTAACAATTCCCCCATAAAAGGGGAAAACTTAAATTAGTCGAATATAAAATTATCTGAGCATCTAACTATACTATATATCAATATAGATGTCATATAGACAAGAACTATATCTTGTGTAGAAACTCTGGATCGTAAAACCATAGTAGTCATTAAATGACCTTACAAAACTATGTCTTGTTTTATCAATCGTTTGTTAATACACATATAGTATGAAGTATGAACCAATTTATACTTCTTCAATTCGGATAGCACATTTAAAGGTCATGTGCAGTAACTTGATTTTCATGAGATATCAAGGGTTACAACTCAATCACCCATAGTCACGGCCTCAATAACCCATCTCACTTAGGCGATGTCTCAAAAGCTTACTGTTGTAAAGTAGAACAGCCTGGTGCACAAAGCATCCCCGCTCGACGAGGGTCCGGGGAAGGGTTCCTAAAACTGTTGTAGAGTAACTCATAAAATTATATATTTGGCAACATTAAGAATATTAACTCATCAATAACATACAACTAGAGCACACACTACATCATAAGAATAGGGTTAGAGTACTAACTCCTTATTCATGCTTTCACGTTCACCCCAACAGCTACATTCTTCTCATTTCAAAACCTTCTAAGGTTGAGTATCCACTGTAGGTGAAATAAATAATCAAGTCTAATTCGCTCCAATGCTTTATGAATCTTGGATTCATAAAGACCTTTAGTAAAATAATATGTCAAATTAAGTTGGTTAGATACAAAAGCAAGAGACACTATAAAGTTATTTTCATATTCTTTTATAGTCTCATATCGTAACTATAAGAATCTATTAGTTTCCCTATTACAGTTTTCTTGTTTTAGAAGATCTAATAATGATATATTATCACAATGTATTGTGATAGCGGACACTGGCTTTGGTATAAATTGAATTTCAAATATTAAATTCCTTAATCATTCTGTCTCAATGCAGGTAGTTTCTAAAGCTACCATTTTAGTATCCATGATACTTTTGGCAATTATAGTTTGTCTATAAGAACCTCAATTTATTGCTCCACCACTAAGGAGAAACACAAATTTTATAGTTGATTTTACATCTAAGGTATCAATGACCCAATTGGAATCATTGTATCATTCTATATGATTAGGAAAGTTAGAATAAACAACACAATAATCCAATGTACATCTCAAATACTTGAACACTAGTTCCAAAGCATCCCAATGACCATATTTGGACTATTAGTGAATCAACTTAGTTTAGATACGGCATAAGAAATATCTGGTCTAATATGAGTAGAAATATAATTAAGTGATCTTATTAATTGTGTATATCTGTTTTAAATATATGTTCAGCATTATTTTTAACCAGATGTGTGTTAGGGTCAAAAGAAGGGTTTTAGGTTGTGTAGGGCAAAGACGCGTGAGGGTATAAACGTGAAACTTGAATCTTAGCGAGACACTTTAGAGAAAAAGGGTTTTAGGTTGAGCAGGGCAAAAGACGGAGTATATGGAGCTTAAATTTAGTAGTGCAAGAAGGACGGATGACTTCGTTATTAAGTTGGGTGATCAGGATATTTCCCGCAACGAGTGCTTTAAATATCTTTTATCGATAGTTCAAAAAGATGGAGGTGCTGATAAAGATGTGATACATAGAATCCAAGCAGGTTAGTTGAAGTGGAAAGGCGCGTCAGGGATCTTATGTGATCGTAAAGTACCATTAAAACTTAAAGGCAAGTTTTACCGTACCGCAATTAGACCAGCGATGCTCTATGGTTCTGAGTGTTGGGCAGTGAATTGTGTACATGAGTAGAAAATGGGAGTTAAGGAGATGAGAATGCTTAGGTGGATGTGTGGACACACGAGACTGGATAAAATTAGGAAAGAATGTATCAGGGATAAGACAGGAGTGGCACAAATTGCAGAAAAGATGCGAGAAGCTCGACTAAGATGATTTGGACACGTACAAAGGAGACCATTAGAGGCAACATGTTAGGCGTTGTGAGAGTTGTCACTAGGCATGTTAAATGGGGGAGGGGTAGACCAATAAAGACTTGGAATGAAACTATAAGGAAAGACATGATGTACTTAGGCATTAGTGAGATTATGATTAAGGATAGGGCACAATGGCGATAAAGGATCCATATAGCCGACCCCACTATAGTGGGATAAAGGCTTGAGTGTTGTTGTGTGTTAGGATCAAATGAAGTTGAAACATTTTTCAAATCATAATAGTTAAACTTTTTCAAAACTTTTTTTTAAAGCACGAGCTAAAGTAATTGAATATCAATTACTAATTCTATTTATTCTCATGTCAAGTATATAATCAGCTACACCTAAGTCCTTCTCATCAAATTTATTAGATAATATGACTTAACATGATTTATAACATTTATAGAAATTCCAAAGATCAATATATCATTAACATATAGACATAATAGAACATAATCATTCCCAAATATTTTTGGAAAGAGAGGTGAAAAGGGTACGAAGTAGCACGAGCAAAGAAAAGAATAAACATTTATCAAAACTATTAATTTTAAAATTATATTCTAGAATTCTTTTACCAAACTTTACAAGTCATTGCTTTGGAGCTTATTTTAGGCCGTAAAGTGATTTACATGTCATTGCTTTGGAGCATACTCTATTTTCGTTTCTCTTTATAATAAAGCCTACAGGTTGCTCCATATAAATTTATTCGTCAAGATCGTCATTTAGAAAGGCGATCCTTATATCAATTTGATGAATTATTAAATTATAAACTAAAGCTAAAGCAATTAGCGTTCTCAAGGTGGTAATTCTAACTACAAGGGCATATGTATCAGTGTAATCTATACCTTTACGTTGAGTAAAGCCCTTAGCAAGTAACCTAACTTTATACTTATTAATTGGGTCATCAGCTTTTAAGTTTCTTTTTAAAGATTCACTTACATCCTACGGTCTTACATCCAAGAGGTAACTCAAATTAAACTCGAGTTTTATTTTGTAGTATTGAATTCATTTCACTTTGAACGACTTCTTTTCATTGCTTAGCATCGAAGGATGTCATAGCTTTTTCAAGCGTAGAGGGGCCTCCTTCCACAATAAAGTAACACAAAGTACCATCATTTAATATTTTCTACGTTTTTCTCTACTAATCTTAGGTTCATGTTCAATATTAGGAGTGGATTTAATATCATTAATGTTTAATTGAGAAGTACTAGCTATCTTACTACTTGGAGAATTATTATTATAGGTCTAGATATTGAAATTATATAAGGAAATATATTTTCAAAAAATGTTACGTCTTTAGATTCAACTAATGTATTAACTCTAATTTTAGAAATATCAGATTTTAAAATTACAAACATATATGTATTACTATCTAGTAAATATCCAATGAATAAAGTGTTTACCATTTAGGGCTTATTTTATTTCTCTTATACGAGTGAATAAAGACTTGAGCAAGGCAACCTCAAACTCAAAAGTAATCAATTTTGGGATTTCTAACAAACCACATATTAAAAAGACTTAAGTTAGTGGTTTTATTTGGAATACGGTTTAAAATATAGCATGCTGATAATATAACTTCACCTCATTAATAATGAGCACCATAACTTAAAAGCATAAAATTAATCATGTTCATTAAAGTTCTGTTTTTTTTCCTTTCAGCAACATCATTAGATTCAAGAGTATAAGCTGAAGAATATTCATATTTTATTTCATGTTCTTGACAAAATAAATTTAGCTCATTTGATGTGTATTCTCCTTCTCTGTCTGATCAAAATGTTTTAATTTTATTTTCAGTAAAGTTTTCTATTTCTGCTTTATATTTTTAAAGCTATTAAATACATAATCATCAGCAGAAATTAAATATACATAACAATATATAGTACTATCAGCTATAAATATTACATAATACTTATTACCCCTTTAGTATATTGTTTAATAGAATCACAAACATCAAAATTAATTAATCCTAGTGCTTGTGTAGTGTAACAACCCCAAAACTTTATGAAATAGATTTTAAAGATGCTATCCGCACCCCAATCCCCCCCTCTATTATTTCCCGAGCAGCCCCTCCCCTGTTTAAATCCCGTGAACCGCAAGCCCCCCCAGCGATTTAATCCCGCAAGCCTTTCGGCTAGGGTTCGCTCTCCCGTCTCCCGCTCCCGTCCCCGCTCCCGCTCCCGTCTCGTGCGCGCAGCTCCGTCTGCCGCTGCTTCCGCCTCCCTGCTCGCCGACGCCTCCCCCTCCAGCCGTGGCCGCCGCCTCTGGCGCCTCCTCCTGCTCCTCTCCAAGCCGCAGCAGCTCCCTCCCCTTCTGCCTCTTCCTTCGGCTAGGGCCGACAACAGCTCTTCTTCTTTAAGCAACAAGGGTCGGCAGTCTCTTTTCTCCTCAGATGTCGGCAGTCTCTTTTCTCCTCAGATGTCGGCAGCCCTAATCCCCTCTCCTCCTTGGATTTCGATCTCGCCTAGGGCTTTGCTCGAACCCTCCTCCGCTCAGATTTTGGACTCAAATTCGGCTCCTTGAGCCCGATCTTGTCTTCCTTGGGTAAGAACCTTCCTCCTCCACCCTTGATTTCAGAATTTTGGTAAACCCTAACGATTTATTCGTACCCCTTTTTGCATTTCAGATTTTTGGTGCATTTCCAAATCGCTAAATCTTTAGGTTTTCGTGCTCCGGTGCCGTTCGTCGCCCCAATTGATGGGAACACACAAAGCCCTCTTCGAATTAGGGTTTACCTAGCCTGAAGCGCCGCCAAATCTCCGGTTTCCGTGTGAGAAGCTCTTCTCCCCTCACTTACGAGGGAGGTAATTCGTTAACCCTCTCTTGTTGTGTTGTGCGAATAGCAAATGCTTGCTTTAGCGTAGAAAACATCGTTAAGTCGAATATTATAAATATTGTTCTTGAACAGGTTTGAAAATAGGATTTCTGACTTTTGCTTGCGCCGCCGTCGTCAGCTTCAGCCTCATTTAAGGCAAGTAGAGATCATCCTCTCTTGCAAACATTGATCGTAAATTACCTTGTCCGCTCTTATGAATTTATGACTTCACTTTTGAATGCTTGTTTCATCATATAAGCTTAGATCTCGAACGTTGAAATGGCTTGTTAGTAGTTTGAGGTTTTACGCATTTGAGATGATACGAATCTGTGAACATGAATGATTTTATTTGGATAGACCTAGATGAATAAATTTCTTATTTGATGAATAATTCGAGAAATGATAGATTGTTGAACATGAGTATTAAACATCATGATAATAATAGTAATGGTTTATGGTTAGCAAATATATGATCGATGTCTCTCTATCATGCTTGTATTGTACACTCCTTATTTGGAAGTTAATCGTGCCAGTGGCTTAATGTAAATGAGTACTTGTCATCCCAGAATCGATGCATGTCAAACTTGCTCCTGCGCTTCTTTTTACTTGAAGAATCTTCTTGTTATTGGAATCTTATTATCTCGAACACGCAAGGTTCAAAACTCACTTCCTAGTTTTCGGTGTCATCGAATCTTGTTTCTTATTCCTGTCTGGTTCCAAGACTTGGTTAAATAACGTTCTATAACTTGATTCCTTCCGTTTCACGTTTGTAAAATATACTATCGTATATCTGAATCAAAATTTGGTTACATGTCTTGATATGTTTGAATCACTCAATCATGAATTACTTCATTAATAACTTAAGTAAACAATGAAAGGTGGTGTTTAATCGATGCAACTCCTCGACTTCAGTTCCCTCTTGAATCCCTAACGGGAACAAAGGACCGGTCATAGCAAGCATGAACTCCCTGACTCTAGGGTGAGGGTTCGAAAGAGCCGCCCCTTAGAGGTTACGGGTAGAAATCCTGAATTTCGGATAAGACTTGCATCTGAATCTGAATCTGTCTGAATCACGAATCCTGTGCGTCAACAAAAATACCCACACTTTCACTTGTTACAACTTAAGTTATTACTTGATCATCTATGTATGCTATACTTCGGAGTAGTCTAATAACTCTAGATATTTCTGCTTGTCTCACTTGCTTGCCTGTTTTGTTAGCTCAGCTTCATGAAAAACGGTACTCAATATGTTGTTTCTCCTGCTCGTATTTTTATTTAGCTTTACTCCTGTTTATTTCAATGTTCTGAGGCTTTTTCTTCTTGTTTTGGATTTGCCTTAGTGGTTGTGCCTGCGCCGCCTGCTCTCAGAGGCCGATCTGCGTCAAGTTTCAGGTTTTGTGTTTATGTTTCATTTCTTTTACTGTCAGATATTTCTTTCATGTAATAATTATAATCAGCCACTTTCTCCTGTTTCATGGACAACTGCTAGGCTAAATATTATATGTACTAGAATTTATCATGTTTTGCATGTTCATTCATCCGAGATGATCACTGCATAAATATCTGTTTCAAAATTTGTATCTTGAGCTTTTATTAAAATGCATGTGCACCTGTTTCAAATTTATCATATTTTTAAAGCTTCCGAAATAAAATAACCTGTTTTAATCAAAAGTAACTATTTTAAAGTTATTTATCAGTATCTCTGCTTGCGCCTTAGCAGGCATGGTTTTCCTTCCGCCCATGCCTGTGGCATCACGGCCCGCCCGAAGCGCACTCTGACTCTTGTCGAGACGGGTCGTGACATGTAGTGCTCGTTATAGGTTGAAAATTACTTCTAGTATTTTAGCTTTAACACAAATTTCACATTTTGAGTTAAAGCCTATACTAGTTTTAGGGATCATATTCATACACATCATGTTATTTAAAGTTTGGAAATTAACACGTCTTAATTTACCATGTCAAATATTAGGAGAAATAACATTAAATATGTAATGAGACTTAATGTTGTCACGCACAAAATTTAACTTAAATAAATCATCATATATGTATCTTTTGCCAACAAACAAACAACATTTAGAAATTACTACTTGATTTGATTCAAATACAATTTTAAGAACACGCATAGTCAATAAATAACCATTAATCAAGTTTCTACGAACACCAGAAACATACAACACATCCTCCAAAAGTAATATTTTCTCTGAGGTCATGGAGAGCCTAATGGATCTTCTACCTTTAACTTGTGCAGTAGTGTAATTCTCAGTGTCGCACTTCCCCCACATTCATCTTGAGAATGGTGAAACTAGTTTTGATCAGAACATATGTACACATTTGCATCACTATCTAACCACCAATCATTGGATAAAAGTGTTAAATCAATTGTAGGAGATTTTAACCTGAGTGAAGAGCCTTCACCAATTTTCACTACATTCACAGATGCATTTTTGGGTGTTGAAGTAGGTTTATAAATTGGTTTGATCTTCCTACAAAAGCACTTGATGGAAATGTGATTGGTTCATCCACGCACATAGCAATTTTTTCCTTTATTCAATGGCTTGTGATTTTTATCATGGTTGTTCTTCCTGTTCAATGACCTTTTCCCTTTCTTGAATTTGTTTTTCTTAGACCAGAATGGGAAATTAGGTAATCCTCAGTAAGATGAACTTTGCAGTTATTATTATTAGGAGGATTCATAATACTACTACGTTATTCTTCTATAAAGATAGAATTCATCACTTCAACTAGTGATAAGGAAGATTGATTCATCATAAGGTGATTTGCAAACCCTTCTCAAGATGGAGGTAATGCATCAATTAATGCAATGACTTGAAATTATTCAGATAATATAGGGCCAGAATTAACAAGCTTTATGATTAAATCTTCAAATTCATGAAGTTGTTTATTCATAGGTTGATCTTACTTAAATGAAAATTTTCAAAAGGAAGAAATAGTGAAACGATCTACTCCAGCGTTATCGTTTCTGTAATGTTATTCTAATGCCATAAACTCTTAACAGTTGTATGGTGGAGGAAAATATGATATAATGAACCATCTAAAGCACTCAGAATTCTAAACTTACAATGAAAAAAACAATTTCCTCGGAAGTAGGAGTTGGCGGTTTCGGTGTAGGTATTGGTTGAGCGGAAGTGGAGGTAAAAGTAACGGTTTTCTCTCTAGTAGTTCTAGTGGTAGAAGGTGGTGTCGACTCAATAGTGTTTGTAGAAATAGGGTTATACGTAATTTGCAGTAATTAAATGTAGAATAGTTAGTCAATATTCAACTTGAAGTTGTCATGTTTTAAAATCATTAGTCATTGAATTTTTCAGGTTTGATTGAACTTGATTCAAAAAATGTGGTCATGATTTCTGTCATTAAATAAAGTAGAAATAAAAAACAATATTAATCTTAGAATGCTGGATATGAAATTATTTCTTCAACATTAACGACAATAGTAATATATTTCTTCTCATTTTTTCCCATGAAAATAGTTTGTATAATAAATATTGCAAAAAACAAATTTTAAAGCGTCTAATGGGAAGAGACACACGAAATTCCGCGTTGCCCTAAGATTAATATTGCCTCCCTCCTATATAGGTTAACCGTGACAAATTAATCCCAAGATACAACATCCCCTGGCACTTCCGGGAACTTTGAATCGCACAACTCTTCAAAGCGTTTTAGAAGATTTGGGTGTATGTAAATGCTCAGAATAATTGAAATATCAGAAAAATAAATTCAAACAAAAGCGCAATCGATCAACGATTGCAGATTCTACGGTGACGTAGTAGAAAGCACAGAGTGGTAGAGCGTCAGTGTCGTCGCTGGAAACCGAAAAGGAACAAAATATGACAGTTTCACTGTCGACCGAGATCTCCGATGTAGACCGAAAAATAGGAGCAAAGGCAGGAGCGGAAATGGAGAAATGAATAATCTGTTTGTTCAATAAATTTTTCGGAATTAAATAATAGGAATTTTCGGATTGGCTTTGAACCCCATAATGGGACACCTTTTCAAGGCAACCAAAATTGGGACACACCCTTTTAAAATAACTGAATTTAATGGGCAGCCCGGTGCACAAAGAATCCCCACGCAGTGAGGGTCCCACCACAAGGGTGAAATGTAGGCAAACCTTACCCTACATTTTTGCAAGAGGCTGCTTTCAGGACTCGAACTCGTAACCTCAAGGTCAAACGACACCACCTTAACCGATGCGCCAAGCCTCCCCTTCTAAAATAACTCAATTTAATAAGAAACGAAAATAAAAATGTAGGCTGTCATGGCTAGGCCATTTCAGAATGACATTCGTGTCCGCAGGTCGCATGACCGCGCCTAAGCCCTAGCCCAAGCCTGGCCCGGCGTGGCATGCGCGTGTGGCATGGTCCATAGCATCATTTGTCTCATCTAAGCAAGACAAGGACAAGAAGTCGAATATACACCATGAGCCCATTTCAAAATGATGATGTGTGACTAATGGGGTTTTCCCCTTCTCCCCAAAACTTAATAATTTATTAATTAATATTAATATTCTAACAGGTTGATCACACCAGCAAGAGGTTGATCGCACCAGCAAGAGGTTGATCAGGCATGCAAGGCAATGGTGGCATTTTGGAATAAAATATCATTTTAGTAAAATAGCTTTGGTGACCATACCTACTCAAAAGCTTCATGTGTTCTTCATAGCTGAGTTAACTGTCACCACTCACCCACCGTTCTCTCAAACAGAGACTTACCAGGTCCAAAACTTCAGTGATCGTATTTTGACAAGATTAGAGATCTCACTTAATAATCAGATTAAAAAAAACATAATAAATAAACAACTAGTTCAACCCTGAAATTCTAGCTAATTAAACTAGAATATAGGTTACGTAGAAGTCAAAAAAAGTTCCATACAAGAATTGAAAAAAAGATTCAAATGGATATACCTTCTGCAACGCATTAAGAATCGCACTAGCAGGAGGAGAATTAATTTTCGCCCGACTAGCTATCTGAATATAAGTAATCTGTTATATAAAAAAAGCATGAAATAAGAATACTGAAATAAGGCAAGTATCAGCAAGAACCTCATCCAGCTTAATATATCCAGGAGGAAGTTGATTGTCACTTTCATCAATTAATTGATTCAAGGATTTTTCCAAAAGGGAGCACTTTTTAGAGTTGCATGCCCAACCCCAATCCTTAGCTAATGCCAGCATTTTGGAAACATAAGCAGTGCTATGAAGTGGCCCAGTCCACAAGGGGCCTGATACAACCACAGAATGGGAAACCTGCAAAGAGCAACATAAAGGCATTGCCTCTCTATTTATATATATATTTAAAATTCAATGCAGAATTGCTACTTGTAGAATAAACAAGACCTAGTTACAAGACATCCTGAAGGATAAACAAGACCTAGTTGTTAGAAATTTTAATTATAAAACATTATAAATTAAATGTTTTGATTAGAGCTAAATGGTGTTTGGTGTTTGGGCTCCTCATTATGATGGAAAAGCTCAAAACCAAATTGGAGGGAATCCAAATTATTTGGAGGGAAACCTTTCATAAAAGAAAGGATGAACCTTTAGTCCCACCTTGCTTATTTGCTTTCTAGCCAAAGAATATTTATATGTATTCACCCCTTATTTGTTCAAAAGAACATAAGGAGAATCTATGAACCACACGCGCGCGCGCGCACGCACCGCACCGGTCCGGATTTGGATTTGGATTTGGGGAATAATTGAATTGAATTGTATTTTTTGTACAAAATAGTTTCAGAGTTTTACTCGGAGTTGCGTCGATTAGAATTCGGAGCTGCGTCGAATAGATTTCGACGTAGCGTCGTTTTGCCCGCTGGAGTTGCGTGGCGTCGAATTGAACTCGACGCATGCGTCGATTGAACTCGACGTAGCGTCGATAAGGCTTGCGTCGATAAGTCCTGCGTCGATAGAACTCGACGTAGCGTCGACATGATGTCGACGCAACGTCGATTTCTCTTCACACGTTCTGCCGTTTTTACGCGTTTTCTCAACCGCTCTTTTGCGCGTCTTTCTCGCCAATATTTACGTTGAAAATATTCAACGTTTATTTTCCTGATTATGATCCTTCCCTATATAACCGTTCGTATTTATTGAGGCTTTATTTTATTGCCGTTTTACGAGATCGAATTTCTTTGAAGATCTTGCGGTCCGAGTTATATATATACTCGTTCTTCTCAGATAATTTTACACACTCTGATACGCTCCTCTGTTCTCTCTATTCTGTGACGATCTTCAACGTGATTTCATTTTCTTTACATTTGCTCATCAAGTGGGGGTTCGGGTGCTCTGTGCTTCTTCGGTGTCCGCGCACATCGGAGTTTCGGGATCTAGCCGGGTGTTGTACCTTGGAGGAGTGAGCATCGGTTGAAAGCCCTGCCGGAGGGTGGTGCAACTTCTTTAGGGCAGTGACCACACGCCTTACCCAGGCTCGATTCTGAACTATAAATTACTCTCTTATTTATTTCTCATCCCTTATTGCAATTCTGTTATTATTGATGTTCATAGAAATAGAACTGCTGTTTTATAAAAGTTTTAAAACCGAAAAATTACATTATTTTGTATATTAATATAAGAATATAGAAAAATATTCCAACAATCTAAAGAAGTTGATAATTCCACATCAATAGAATAAATAAAATCAATTAATCAAATGATTATCTATGTTTTAGTGTTTACATGTACTGTTATTTATTGTATTTATTTTAAATTTCAGAAATCACTAATGGCTTCTAGATCTGAGGATTCTGCCGGGATCAAACCCGAGAAATTCAATGGAAATGGTTTTCGTCGTTGGCAAACACAAATAGAATACTGGCTTAACACCTTAGGTCTTTTATCTGCAATCTTTGATGTTACTGCCGTAGAAACTGAAATCCCTAGCACTGCAAATGCAGTCGCTTCAACTTTACCTTCATCCTCATCCTCAACTGCAAACACCACTAGAACTTACGTAAGACGTGTTCCTTATAGAGATCCGGTAGATATTGAATATCATTGCCGTAACCGAATTCTAAGTGCTTTGTCTGATAGCCTTTACGATGTCTTCCTTCGATATCGTACGGCTAAGAATTTGTGGTATGCTCTTGAAGCACGTTATAACCTAGACAATGCGGGTATAGAACGTTACAATGTTTCTAACCTCTACAAATTCAAGATTGATGTTTCCAAGCCCATCAATCCTCAACTCCATCAACTAGATGAGATGTTGTCCAAGATCCGAGCCGATGGCTCAATCCTTTCCGAAAATTATCTTGTGGCATGTCTTATTGATTCTCTTCCCGATTCATGGTCCGGCTTTAGCACTAGACTAAGGCATGACCAATCAAACCTCACTTATGTTCAAATCCAAAATGCAATCCGCATAGAGGAGGAACATAAGAGCAAAAATTCTAAAACCCCCAAAGACCTTGCTCCTAAAATAAATCTCACTGAATCGCAAGGCAATCATTCTTCCCACCATCACTTCAAAGGGAAAGGAAAGAATTTCAAGAAACCTTTCCGTCAAGGTTCCCGCCATCAAAAACCCAATCATCCCAAGCCTGGTCCCTCTAACCAAAACCCAGGTAAAGGGAAATGGTGCTTCATCTGCGGCCGCACAAACCATCTGTCCACCAACTGCTTCTACAAGAAGACAGAACCCGTGATTGGCAAGTCTCGTGGAGACAAGCCTCAGGCCAACATGATCCAAGCACCGGTTCAACCTATCTTCAGGTTAGATTATACTCCTAGTCTTCTTCTCACTTGTTCATCAGATTGGTGGCTTGATTCCGGAGCAAATGTTCATACTTGTTTTGATCGTTCTTGCTTTGCCACCTTTTGGGACATCAGTGGAGGAAGCGTGATCTTAGGAGATGCTTCTTCGGCACAAATACTTGAACGCGGGCGAGTGGATCTTAGGTTGACATCCGGGAAGACACTAGCCTTGCAAAATGTGTTTTATGTGCCGAGAGTTAGGAAAAATCTTGTGAGCGGGTCCTTGCTAGTGAAGAAGGGTTACAAAATTATTTTAGAGTCAAATAAAGTTGTAATAACATTAAATGATGTTTTTATTGGCAAAGGATATATTTGTGATGGCTTATTCAAATTAAATGTTGCTGATTTAGAAATAAATCAGATTTCATCTTCTTCTATTTCATGTTCAAATTCAGATTTTTGGCATGCTAGATTAGGACATGTGAATTCAGATTCAATGAAAAGAATGATGACTTTAAATTTAATTCCGAAATTTAATATTGCACCAAGTTCTAGATGTGAAATTTGTGTACAATCTAAATTTTCTATGAAACCTTTTAAAACAGTGGAAAGAACTTCAAAACATTTAGAGTTAATTCACTCGGATGTATGTGACTCGAACCGCCAACCTACTAGAGGTGGAAATAAATATTTTGTAACATTCATAGATGATTTCACCAAATTTTGTTATATATATTTATTAAAAACCAAAGATGAAGTATTTTCATACTTTAAGATTTTTAAAGCTGAAGTAGAAAATCAATTAGGATCGTCAATCAAAATTCTTAGATCCGATCGAGGTGGAGAATACACTTCGAATGAACTAACCCAATTTTGCCAAGAACATGGGATTATTCATCAAGTGACTGCTCCATATTCTCCCCAATCGAATGGTGTAGCTGAACGTAAAAATCGGACCTTGATGAACATGGTCAATGCCATGTTAGCCGAGTCCGGTGCCCCGGAAAATCTCTGGGGAGAAGCGTTGCTCACTTCCTCCTTCATCCTTAATAGGATTCCATCTAAACAAAACAATAAGACACCTTTTGAATTATTCAAATTAAGAAAACCTAACCTCCAAATTCTTCGAGTGTGGGGGTGTTTAGCTAAGGTAGCAATTCCTGAACCTAAGAGAAAGAAAATAGGACCAAAAACATTAGACTCTATTTTCATAGGATATGCATCTGATAGTAGTGCTAATAGATTCCTCATCACTAATTCCCTAATTAGTGAAATATCTAACAACACCATTATAGAAGCTAGAGATGCAGCTTATTTTGAAGGTAAATTTTCATATAAACTAAATAACTCATCTCAACCTTCAACTAGCTCAAATCAACCTTCCACTTCTTCTATAGAACCATTAGAAAATGATGAACCTAGAAGAAGCAAAAGAGTTAGAACCGAAAGATCCTATGTGGAGGACTACTTCACTTATCTAGTTGAAGGAGATCCTAATACATATGAGGAAGCAATGACCTCATCTGATTATCCCTTTTGGAAAGAAGCAATTAATTTAGAAATTAATTCTATCTTAGAAAATAAAACTTGATCCTAACCGATTTACCTCCCGGTGCCAAAGTCATAGGATGTAAATGGATTTTTAGAAAGAAATTAAATCTGGATGGATCCATAGATAAATATAAGGCTCGCCTTGTACCTAAAGGCTATGCCCAAAAATAAGGAATAGATTATCTAGACACATATGCTCCCGTAGCTAGAATAACCTCTCTTCGTATTCTAGTCGCCTTGGCTTCAATCCATAGGATAATCATTCATCAAATGGATGTCAAAACCGCTTTCTTGCATGGAGACTTAGATGAAGAAGTCTACATGTCTCAACCCGAAGGTTTTGTGGTCAAAGGCCAAGAAACCAAAGTTTGTAAATTAATTAAATCTCTCTACGGTTTAAAACAAGCACCTAAACAATGGCATCAAAAGTTTGACTCCGTAGTCTTAACTTTTGGCTTCAAATCTAATGAATTTGATAAATGTATTTATGCCAAACAAAACGGAAATGAAATTGTATTGTTATGTCTCTATGTAGATGACATTTTAATTTTTGGAAACTCAATTAAAATTATTAATGAAACCAAAAATAATTTATCATCCAATTTTGATATGAAAGATTTGGGGGAAACAAACATTATATTATGAATGAAACTAGTCAAAAATGATTCTAGCGTATCATTATCTCTTTCACACTCGATTGAGAAAATGTTGATTAAATTCAACATATATGATTCCATTCCCGCTTCTACTCCATATGACGCTAGTGTAAAACTTTGTAAAAATACTAATGAACCCGTTGATCAACACAGGTATGCACAAATGATAGGATCACTCCTATACATAGCTAACCGCACTAAGCCCGACATTTCCTATGTCGTAGGCCACCTTAGTAGATATACTAGTAATCCAAGTGATGAACATTGGATAGCACTAAATAGAATATTTAAATATCTTTGTGGAACTATGGATTATAGTTTAGTGTACACGGGATTTCCCAGAGTACTAGAAGGATATTCAGATGCCAATTGGGTAACTGATTCGTTAGACGTTAAGTCAACGACGGGCTATGTATTCCTCCTTGGAGGTGCTGTCATTTCATGGGCTTCTACAAAACAAACAATTATTTCTAGAAGCACCATGAAATCGGAGCTTATAGCTTTGGACACTACATGTGCCGAAGCAGAATGGATTAAAAATTTACTTAATGAAATTTCATTAATTGAAAACTCCATGCCTGCTATCTCTTTACATTGTGATAATAAAAGTGTTATTAATTTAACTGCTTCTAATAGTACTAATTCCAAAATGAATAAGTTCATGAGAATCAGGTACGAGTCCGTGAAGCAAAGAAGAAAAGAAGTGATATCACTCAACTATGTAAAGTCAGAATTGAATCTGGCTGATAATCTTACCAAGGGATTGTCCCGAAGGGAGATATTGTTGTCATCGAGGGGAATGAGGCTAAAGCCCACATGATTTGCTGCCAACGGTGGATACCCAACCCATGTGATTGGAGATCTCATGAAGTGGGTTCAATGTGGTAGAAACGAAGCCGTTGATGTAGCGTAGTTGGGAGCACAAAATATAAGGTTGAGAAAATCTTCTCCCCATTCCTATGATGTTGTGCTCTACGTAACAAGTTAGGATGAACTTAATTAAATTCTTAATGGTTGCCAAAGGCATATTTCTTTGCGAGATATTGGTTACGAATATCTCTTGAGGCACCACCTATGTGGGGGTTGTTGTGAGGCCGCAACTTTGGGATCCGGACTGAACCCAAAATAACTCTCATGAAAAATCAAGGAATGCGCATGGCCATTAACGCGCCCACCGCCATAACCCAAGAACAACCAATCTTTTGTGTGCTTATCTAATTTACCGGTCAAAATTTTATAATTCAAAGCCTCTGGCACATTATACTCTTCGGTAGAGGAAGTAAGTACTAAGTATAGATTCAAGGTAACCATTCCATCTATACCCATTGCATTAGATACAAATTGATGAAGCAAATTTGTATTTGATTTTATTTATTATTAGTAATATCATATTTATAAAGTTCGCTTTTGGTTTATCGCTTTTGTGGGGGATTGTTAGAAATTTTAATTATAAAACATTATAAATTAAATGTTTTGATTAGAGCTAAATGGTGTTTGGTGTTTGGGCTCCTCATTATGATGGAAAAGCTCAAAACCAAATTGGAGGGAATCCAAATTATTTGGAGGGAAACCTTTCATAAAAGAAAGGATGAACCTTTAGTCCCACCTTGCTTATTTGCTTTCTAGCCAAAGAATATTTATATGTATTCACTCCTTCTTATTTGTTCAAAAGAACATAAGGAGAATCTATGAACCACACGCGCGCGCGCACGCACCGCACAGGTCCGGATTTGGATTTGGATTTGGATTTGGATTTGGGGAATAATTGAATTGAATTGTATTTTTTGTACAAAATAGTTTCAGAGTTTTACTCGGAGTTGCGTCGATTAGAATTCGGAGCTGCGTCGAATAGATTTCGACGTAGCGTCGTTTTGCCCGCTGGAGCTGCGTGGCGTTGAATTGAACTCGACGCATACGTCGATTGAACTCGACGTAGCGTCGATAAGGCTTGCGTCGATAAGTCCTGCGTCGATAGAACTCGACGTAGCGTCGACATGATGTCGACGCAACGTCAATTTCTCTTCACACGTTCTGCCGTTTTTACGCGTTTTCTCAATAGCTCTTTTGCGCGTCTTTCTCGCCAATATTTACGTTGGAAATATTCAACGTTTATTTTCCTGATTATGATCCTTCCCTATATAACCGTTCGTATTTATTGAGGCTTTATTTTATTGCCGTTTTACGGGATCGAATTTCTTTGAAGATCTTGCGGTCCGAGTTATATATATACTCGTTCTTCTCAGATAGTTTTACACGCTCTGATACGCTCTTCTGTTCTCTCTATTCTGTGACGATCTTCTACGTGATTTCATTTTCTTTACATTTGCTTCATCAAGTGGGGGTTCAGTTGCTCTGTGCTTCTTCGCTGTCCGCGCACATCGGAGTTTCGGGATCTAACCGGGTGTTGTACCTTGGAGGAGTGAGCATCTGTTGAAAGTCCTGCCGGAGGGTGGTGCAACTTCTTTAGGGCAGTGACCACACGCCTTACCCAGACTCGATTCTGAACTATAAATTACTCTCTTATTTATTTCTCATCCCTTCTTGCAATTCTGTTATTATTGTTGTTCATAGAAATAGAACTGCTGTTTTATAAAAGTTTTAAAACCGAAAAATTACATTATTTTGTATATTAATATAGGAATATAGAAAAATATACAACACTAGTTACAAGACATCCTGAAGGATAAACAAGAACTAGGCACCGTTTGGCGAGGCAGATCTGCACCTGTCGCGCGGACGAAAACGCCCGGCCGTGGTTTCCGCCTGTTTAGCGGGGCCGCGGTCGGGCGGTGGGGCTCCGCCCCGCCGCTGGCAACCGTAAATTTCCAGCGGATTTCTTCCGCACAGCGGGAACCGCGATCGCGGTCATGCGGCGCGGAAGAAATCCGCGAAATTTTGACCGCCGCGCCAAACTAGCCCCTAGTTACAAGACATCCTGCCTTTTTTCCTGTTAAAACAAGTTCAGCAGTAGGCAAAAACATTTGACTATTTAGATGAGAGCGTTGGTATAGCCACAGTTACATATTTGGGTGCAATATAAGCTTAGATGGTGTTGTGTGTGCACACGCGTGTTTGCAACAAGTTCAATTCGAATTTGAAGAAATATCATGGGGTTGTCTGATTGAGATCGATCGTGCCACATTTGAAATATTTGCGAGAACAATGACTTTTGGATCATCGGATGGACGATCAGAGACCGTCATAGCGTTCGTCGCGATTTTTCATATTTTTATGTATTTTATTTTTATTTTTTGGACTTGTATATTGAGAGTTATGTTAAATTATCTGTCGGGTGATTGTGATCATCGGATATATTTAACCTAATTCCCCCTTCATATGTTTGCTCGCAGTCGAGAGACATGGTATTGAGAAATTAGGCTTTCAAAAGAACGGGAGTCGCTCGGTGTCGGGTGCTGAAGCCTGATCCCCCTTGTTGCCAACTCTAGGGGTCGCCGCCTGCCGTCACCGTCATCCACGACTTCGCCAGCCTGCGGCGACCCCACCAGTACCCCGTCCAACCACTAGCGCCCTATTCTGAGCCCGTTGCTACTGCCCCAATCCACCCCGACCCATCCAGCCGACGGATCCCTCCCTGCTTCCACCTCTCTGATCCTCTGTCAGCCCTATAAGCCCCGACCAACCCTCCCCCTCACATTTTCCATCCTCCCCAACACATGCCAAGCCTGTCCAGCCCTCCATCCCCCTCTTCCAGAGTCTCAACAACGCCGCTCTCACTAAAACTGGGCCCCAAACATCCCCCACCAATCATGGTGGGCAACTATCAACAGATTTCTCCCTCTGACAGCCCTACAAAGCAGCACTCTCCCTTCCGGGCAGCGCCCACCACCACAGGAACTTCCCCACCACCACCGACATCAATTACTTGGTGAGTTTTTACTTTCAGTTTTCATTTCGTAGCATTGTACAAGTATCTCGTGTTGCTAGTAATATTTTACCCAAATTAATTTGATTATTTCACTTTCTAAAAGCGTGTATTTCTAATTCATCATGTGCATTGAATTTTGATGCAATCTTAACTAATTTGCAAAGGTCCTTGATTACTTAATTTGAACTTATGCGATTAATTGTGATTAAAAATAGGAGTTTTAAATTTTATTGTTTAATTAATCGTCATAATTAATTGCATGAGTGGATTGTGTCATTGCATTTGCATCACATTAGGGCTTATCATCGGTCCTTTGCATTCATTGTGTGTTGCTTGGGTGCTTGCCCTTGCACTTTCATTTTAGGGTTGCTCTTAGACTCATAGCATTTATTTGTAATTGCTCGCATTCATCTGGGGTTAGGCCATCACACATCCGTCACCTGTAGACTTGTCCTACGTCAAATTCATAACAGATCCCGGTTCTGGCATTATTTAATACGCTTAGTTGAGTCAATAGGTTCCTTTATGGCTAGTTATCGCCTTCATCCCTCCCTTCTATTTGAGAATCCCAAGTTTGTCTATACCCGATCCATAGAGCTCCTTTGGAGAGATCTTCATATTATTACGATTATTTCTCAGTTGCAACACACCACTTCCAGAGTTCGTGTCAACCCTTTGACACGATTCCCCTATGATAGAGACGGTCATTATGATTATTATCGTTGTCCTCATCCCCCGCACGAGTGTACCATGTTGAACCTCCAACATGACTTGATTATCTTAGGGATGATTACTACGAGGATCATCATTTCGAGAGAGATCTCGAGTGTAGGTTTTGTGATGTTGCCCCATCATTTGATGGTTTGTTGAGTTCTGATTCATTTAGTTCTTTGCACGTGGACATGAAATATTATCTCAATTTTTTTGAAATATTCGGTGAGCGTCGCACCAAATTTGCGAAACATAGACTTCTAAATCAGGCGATAGAATATTGATCTAGCATTGAGAGGGAGTCGCCTGCCCGATCAATTGTTTACCCTTCGACAAGGATCCATGTCCTTCACTGAGAATATAGATCGTCTTGATAAGTTAGTAGTGAGGAGCGACATCCAAGAGGAACCAGGTATGACCACTTCCCGATTTCAATCTGGACTTCAATCTGAGATACATACTGTGTTGACATATCACTACTTAGGGTCCCTCGAGCAAACATATTAGCTTGCCCTTCATTATGAGTAGTCCTTGAGATCCACTAGAGTTAGATGAGTGGATTTGCACCTTGACCTCCCCGGTATAAGTCACCACTATACCTACTTTTGTCCAGTCAGACACGATTGATGTGATACCTGATACTGATTTCTCTTACCCCCGTGAGGCACATTGTCCGATGAGTTTTCTACCACTTGAGCCTGACTCAGACCCTATGGCCTCGAAAGAAAGTGAGTGCGAGCAACCTGGTGATCTTATTGTGATGTGTCCTTCCCATACCCCTTGTGTTGACTTAATTATTGCTCTGTCATAGACCTGCCTTTCTGTGCATGTTTATCTGAGTTTCCCCACATTGTCGCGGCGAGTCATGGCTAGAGTGAGGGTCGAGAGCGTAGTATCGATTTTGTAGTGGTTGTCTCTCCTGCTCTCGAGAACACTATTATTATCGATGATATTCACCTCAAGGATCATCCTGCTATGACAACTCTTTGATGCCCCCCCCCCCCCCCCCCGTTGAGCCTCCAGGTGAGCCCTGATGGTTTTTTTCTTTCTTGGAAACATTTGCCCTAGTGTGAATGTCTTGGATGTCACCGATCATCGCATCTGCGAGGAATTTTTCTATGTACAGCCCGGTGAGCCTCCTGACAAGTCACATCCCTTGGGAGATATTTGACACATCATGCTCTCATAACTTTGTTCCGACATCTCATGTGATCATTTGGGTGTTCACACATTCGAGAATATTTCTACACCCCACCCAAAGAACCTACAGATAAAGCACCCAACTTTAGGATCCTTCATCACTACATAGAGTTTGTGCTTAGTCAGTCTATTACGTCGGGCATTTTTCATTTGCATTTGTTGCATGTTTTGTATAACATACTCCGATGTGAAGTTAATTTAAATAATAAGAAATTTAAAACTTGGTGCACTGGTTGAGGTGTTGTCGTGTAACCTTGAGGTCACGGGTTCGAGTCCTAGAAGCAGCCTCTTGCAAAAATGCAGGGTAAGGTTTTCCTACCTTTCACCCTTGTGGTGGGATCCTTCCCCGGACCCTCGCTGCGTGTGGATGCTTTGTGCACCGGGCTGCCCTTTTTTGTGTTAGTAATCACATGATAAAGTAAATGTTCAAAGAAGGTAATTGGGTGATGATTTGGCTTTTTGGCACTATGCATCCCCCCCCCCCCCCCCCCAATATCTCTTCTTTGGCACTTTGCACCCTGAAAATTCTAATTTGGCAGTTTGCACCCCCGAATTACATTAAACTTGGCAGTTTACATCCCAGGTTCATTTTATTAGGGGTATTTTCATCCTGGTCTTGTGCAATGGTTTTATTTGGTCAAAATTCATGATTCTGGGCTTACATCCTTATTGTTTTGGCCGAATTTCATGATTTTGGCCGCATAAAATTTAACGATCTTCGAAAATCAAAATAACTTGAAGAATAACATATTAAATCATCCAAAACACAAACATTTCTAATTCCATAATCAAAAATACATAGTTTGTCTTCGACTAATTAACAAATCGAATATTTAAAATATTACCAAAGTCTATAAAAAGACTTTTTGCTTATCGAAAATTTTGATATCTTACCAGATGTTGAAGGCAATGTTGTATTAATTGCTTTGGAGGCTTCTCCACAATTTCTCTTGTTATGGCCTCTCATCCCACAGTTTGAACACAAGTTTTCAGACCATGTCTTTTTATGCCATATTTTTGGGCCTCTAATTCCTCTTTCTCTTTCCGTACATCATGTTCCTATGGCCATCGAGGTTTCTTCTGAATAATAAACAATGGAACAATTGGATTCAAGTTGGTTAATGGCCACTCATATTGTGAATATATGGGATTTAGTAAGTGTTCATAACCCCTGATAAGCATCTCCTTTTACCAATGTTGCAACGTAGCCTTCAATATGTTCTATTCGACAGAAGATACATGCAGTGGCATGCACACATGGAATATCAGTGAGATCACATCGTCTGCAACTACAGTTGTCGGAACTTAAGTCAACTGTCCATTTCTCTTCTATCCACCCTTGAACTTCAAATTTATTTTGGTCATTCCATCCCAAAATGTGGCCACGTGCATTCTTTTTATTGTTTTCCAATATTTTTTGGATGGAAGGGCATCTCTCCATTGAATTTTAGTATCTTGTCCCTTTGAACGTGTAGTCTCTTCATGAGAATCACCCTGATTGTTTCCAACATTGTTAATATGGGCTTATCTCTAGCCCTTAGAATAACTTTGTTGAAGGCCTCACAATAATTATTAAGCAACATATCGCATTTTGACCAAGTACTGAAATGAGACTTCGTCCAATATTTTCCATGTCTTTCTCTTACCCAATCATAAGCCTTCTTATCATAAGCCTTCAATTTCTCTGTTTTCTTCATTGCGGATGCAACCCTCCATAAGCGGGTGTTCCTCTTGTACTTAATGTAGAAGATTTGACTCTAGATGTATATCCACCTAGTTTTGGACCTTCAGTCTTCCCTTTTAGCTTTAGTTTCCACCATCACTAACAGTTTTTCCTGCATCTCGAACCTCCGTTACAGCTCTACTCATCATCATTGTATTCCTACCCTTCACCCATACTTTCAATTAGTTGTCATTGTTACTTGTTAACCTAAATAGAACTTTTGTTATTGATTGTGATGAAATGCGCAAGATTTAAGATTTCCTTGTTTAATTAACTATGCGTTGGAAATAATTGCATGATCGAGAAGTTGCATCGTAGGGATTACGTTGTGAGCTTTCTATTCATCGGTCGTGTGTTGTCTGCTTGCTCGCATTTGCATTATTATTTTAGGGTTTGTCGAGGACCATTGCATTCATCGCATGCTCGTTTACATTGCATCTAGGGTTAGGGCATCACGTGAACGCTGCTTGTAGATTCATTTTGCGTCATTGTCCCTCACCATGGGCTTAAGATTATGGATTGAATATGAGTTTAACCACTAATGTTAGGGTGGAAATTGCCCCCCAAAGTTCCACAACACAAAAATCACAAAGGGGTGGGAGCAGTACGAGTGGTCAGATACTCGGGCTGCGAGTAGAGACGCAAGATCTTAGGGAGATGTCGTTGGATCCCTGGCTGCGAGAGGAGTCGCGTTATCTCAGGGAAACGTCGCAGAATCCTTGGTTGTCGAGACCTTTGAGAGAAGAGAAAAGGTGTCGCTTGCGGCGAGGCCAGATTTCGCACAGCTCGAACCTTAGTTACCTGTGATGTTATTAATCAATCAAATAGGTTACAGCCATTACAAGAGAGCTCGAATGCCCTATACAGGAGTACTCGTATGAAGGGTCTCGAGGTTACGCGAGTCCAAGGGCCTTTTGGCTCAAATTTCTAAGATGTCTTTAAAGTTACTGTTCACGTCTATTCATAGGCGTGAGGGCTCTGCCCAAAGGCAAACTCTGAAAATACGGGTTGCCTGCTTACAAGGTATGGAAAAACTGTCAAGTACAAGAAGGCGGAGTAGTCCGCGAGATCCCGCTGGTTGTCGGCGAGTACAAGTTGTTGATGCCGGCGAGATCACCTTTGTGAGCGGCGAGATTTGTCTAGTTGAGGTGGAAAAGCAGTGATCCTCTCGACCGTTGATTACGAGTAAAAAGTGTTGGGTCCAGCGTTCCTTCACTTGACCCGTAGCATCCATTCCTACTTTCTTAAAGATAAAGTAGCGCCCTTCCCATCAGTCCGGGCTTTTGGGACAGTTGGTTGCGCTTGATGCTACACAAAGGATTTTGGACAGACAGGATCCCCACATTTTTTCAAATCTCTGGAAGGAGATGTCGAAAAAATAATGTTTGCGAGACCTATTCCACCATAAATGTTCTTCACGCCTATAAATAGACTGACCTTCGGCTCCTTAACCATCTTTAATGACGACCTGATTCACTCCCTTAATTGTGCGAGTCTTTCTTTGGAGATGGCAAGAAGCAAGGTCATGTCTAGTGCCAGCATTCGTGATCGCCTCAAAGTGAAGCAGGAGAAAAAAAGACTAAAGGAGTCTCCAATGGTTGGCGAGCCCGGCGAGACAAGTACTGCCAAGCCTACAGCGACTCCTTCGGTGGTCGATATTACAACTTATGAGGCTCATGAGGTGGGAACCCCTTCTCGTGAGACCGCGAGACCATCCACGAGTCTGAGCGCTTCGTATGATACCTTTTATAAACTTTTTTTGGGTGATGATCCCGAACAGGGAAAAATTGAAGACCTCAGGTGTCGGTGGGGATATCGCGGATTCAGGAAAAGACCAGATGCCGCTTTCTAAAGTTTTTGATCTTGCGGAGAAGAAAATAGACGGAGAGGGAAAGAAGGTTGACGATGGGAGCAACGAGACTCCAATATCATCAAAGGAGGTGGCGAGACTCGCGCTCAAGGAGAAGAAGAGAGCCACTCGCCTCGCCAAGGAGGCAGTTGATGCGAAGGCTACATAGCTCGTGCAAGCAGAGCAAGATTTCGCAGACCTGGCGAAGAAGGAAGAGGAGGACGCAGCGAGAATCGTTGCACTGAAACTTTAGAGGGAGAAGGGGGTCCATGATCGGATCAAGGAAGCGGGCTAAAGCCAGGGAGGAGAAGAGAAGAAGAAGGTGGATGACGCCAAGGAGGCGGAGAGGAAGAAGAGGGAAGAAGAAGAGGAGGCCGCGAGGGCCAAAGGAAAAGGTGTCGCCAAACCTGGCGAGAAGGAGAAGACGGTGGAGGAGGAAAGGGAGAAGAAAAATAAATCTTAGAAGAAGAAGGCCGCGAAGAAGGTCGTCGAGGGTGTGGAGAGTAAATTCGCCAGGGGGTTGGCGAGTGATCCTACTGCGCCGAAGGTTCCTTCCACGGAAGGGGTGGTTCTTGGGCGAAAGCCCTTTGATGTCACGACAGAGGCCAGGATCTCTGCATGCGTTCTTCGACCACTCAGATCTGAAGGTCGCGTGTTCGTTTTGTTAGGGGTGAATAAGTGTCCTCCAAATTCCACAACACAAAAATCACAGAGGGGTGGGGGTATTATGAGTGGTCGGATACTCGTACTGTGAGTTGAGACGCGGGATCTTATGGAGATGTCGCTATATAACTGGTTGCGATAGGAATCGCGATTTCTCGGGGAGATGTTGCGGGATCCCTGGCTTCCGAGATCTATGAGAGAAGAGAAAAGGTGTTGCTTGCGGCGAGAACAGATTTTGCACAATGCGAACCTTAGCTATGCGTGATGTTATTGATCAATCAAAGAGGTTACAACCATTACAAGAGAGCTCGAATGCCCTATACAAGGGTACTCGCAGGAACCATCTCGAGGTTACGCGGGTCCAAGGGCCTTTTGGCTCAAATTTCTAAGATGCCATTAAAGTTACTGTTCACGTTTATTTATAAGCGTGGGGGCCCTTCCCGCGAGCAACATCTGAAAATACGGTTTGCCCGCTTACAAGGTATGGAAAAAATGCTACGTACAAGAAGGCGAAGTGGTCCGCAAGATCCCGCTGGTGGTCGGCGAGTACAAGATGCTGATGTCGGCGAGATCACCTTTGTGGTCGGCGAGATCTGTTTGGCTGAGGTGGAAAAGCAGTTATTCCCTCAACCGCTGATGGGAGTACGGCAGAATTTGGGCGGACAACTAATTTATCATGTTCAACTTTGGTTCCCTCTTGTTTTCCACTTGTAGAGATTATTATTATTAGTGTTGTTTCTTGTAAGGTGGCATAGTCCCACATTGTCTATCAGTGTTAGGTCTTACTTGTAACTCTTATATAAACCCGCTATGGATGAATAATAGTATGAATCAATTTTCTCCTTTCAACATGGTATCAGAGCAGTAGGGTTTCTCCCACGGGCTCTCGTTTCCGATCCGCCATCTCCTCACGTCTCCACTGACGTCGTCTATCTCATAGCAACAGAGCACGTCTTCAGTCGATCGTCCGTCCTCGTTGATCGTCGACCGACCGCGCCAGCCCGTTAGCGCCTCTCCGTGCAGTGTCTCCTTTCGCTAGCGCGTCAGCCGAAGCTCTTCCACCATCCCGCGCACATCCGCGACTTCCGCCAACCAGCGAGCATCACCAACTTCCGCCAGCCGCAGCCCGCAGCCCTTCTGACTTCCTCCAGCCCGCAACCCTTCCGCCAGCCGCAGTCCTCCTAGCCGCAGCTCTACCCTCCGGCAGCAGCAGCGCTCCTTTTTTGGCACCGAAAATGCGGTCCTAATCTGATGGTATTTCCAATGTTGCCCTATATTAGAGGCTCCTGCATGATCGTGGTGTAGTTCCTCACTCTATGAGGTAACCCTAGTTTCTATCTAGGTGTTTGTCGTGTTCCTTCTTTGGCTCATTGATTTCTATTCTTGGACCATTATGTCGGGGACGGACGACTCTACCTCTCTCTCTTCCGGTGTCGGCGTTTCCTCAGCCACTGTGATGTCTAGTGGCTCCTCTTGGACTGGTCATGACCACAATACTCCTCAAATCACGACGATACGTTTGGGCAGCTCAAATTTTCTTCCGTAGTCTCGGGCCATTACTCTAGCCTCGAAGAGTCGGCGGTTGTTCGGTTATGTTCAGGGCACGATTCTGGCACCTGCCCCGGGTACTTATGACTGGGCCCAGTGGGAATTTGAGAATTCCCTCGTTATGTCTTGGCTGACTAACTCCATGACTGACTCTATTGCCCGGAATTATCTCTTTTTAGAGACCGCCACAGATATTCGGAAGAGGGCTGAGGCCACTTACTCCTGCCGAGGCAACGCTGCCCAAATTTATCAGCTGCGGCGGAAGATTTTTCTCCTTCGTCAGGGTGATCGCCCTCCCTCTTTCTATTACCTGGAGTTCACTCAGTTGTATCAAGAGTATGATCACTTCGACCATCTCACTCTCACGTCTCCTGCGGATGAGCTCCTTGTCCGAGCTCGTGAAGACAGGAACCGCGTTTTTGAGTTTCTTCATGGTCTGCATCGGGATTTTGATCAGAACAGTGTTCAGACCCTTGGGCGCACTCCTCTGCCCTCTCTTCCGGAGGTTTTCAGTCTCGTTCAACAAGAATTTGATAGGCGGCAGACATGAACTCCTGATACTGCTCCAGAAGGTTCTGTCATGGCTGTTCAGTTTGACAGTAGAGCTCCTCGAGATTCTAGGCCCAAGTTCCTTGACAAAGATCATTTGCTCTGTGATTACTGCGGGAAGTTTCGTCATACCCAGACCACCTGTTCTCGTCTCCATGGATTTCCCACGCCCCGTGGGGGTTCTCTACCGCGTGGCGATCGTGGGTCTGGTCGCTCCCAAGGTCGCTCTACTCAGTCCAGCTCTGCCAACCTGTCTGATGCATCAGAGGAGACACCCCCTCTCCCTATCCAGCCTGCCCCTCCTCTGGCTCTGTCTGATGATGAGATCCATGCCTTCCTCTGCCTGATGCAGGGCCAGTCTCTGGAGTCTTCTGTGTCCTCGTCTTCGTATGCCTATCAGGGGCTTTCAGGTGCTCATAATGCATCTTCTCGTCCCTCTACTCACTGGATTATTGATTCTGGAGCCACGGATCATATGACCGGCTGTCCTACAGGTTTTGTGTCTTACCTTCCTTTGTCTGGTAGGGACAAAGTGAGCATTGAGGATGGTTCCTTGTCTCCGATTGCTGGGAAAGGAACCATATCCTTCTCCTCTCTCACTCTTTCTTATGTCCTTCATGTACCCAAATTTACTCGCAACCTTCTCTCCATTAGTCACTTGACTAACACTATGAATTGCTCTGTGACATTTTTTCCCTCATCCTGTGTTTTCCAAGACCTAAAGATGGGAACGGTGATTGACTCCGGTAGTCTGGTGGATGGGCTCTACGTATTTGATTCTTCCACTCCAGCTTCATCTCCTCGGGCTCTTCATATTGATCAGGCGGTCACTTTGAAGTTTTGGCATTGTCGTCTTGGACATCCTTCAATTATGTCTATGAAACGCTTATTCCCTACTTTACCTACTGTCTTAGTTGATAATTTTCACTGTGATGTTTGTGAACTTAGGAAACATCATTGTACTTCTTTTAATCATGTTTCTTCTCCTAGTTCTGCACCTTTTCATCTTATACATAGTGATGTTTGGGGGCTTTGCCCTGCTGCTTCTATTTATGGTTGTCGTTGGTTTATAACTTTTACTGATTGTTTCTCCTGCACAACACGGGTATACCTGATGAAGACTAAAGATGAAGTTTTCTCCTTATTTCAGCGTTTTCATAAAATGGTTTCTATGCAATTTGATGTCTCTATCAAAATTCTTCGGACTGATAATGATCGCGAGTACATTGATTCTAAATTTGAACACTATCTTTGCTCATCATGGCATTATCCATCAAACATCTTGCGTTTACTCCCCCCCCCCCCTCCCTCAAAATGAGGTGGCTGAACAAAAAAATTGCCACATTTTGGAAGTTGTCCGGTGTCTTCTTCTCCAAATGCACCTTCCCAAGTATTATTGGGGAATGTCGTTCTCAATGTCGCTTACCTTATTAATCGTATACCCTCTCGTGTCCTCAGGTATAATAATCCCCTTCACACTCTTTGGGTGTCTCCTACAAATCTGCAACCTCGAGTTTTCGGCTGTGTTTGTTTTGTCCATATTTATCACAGGTCTAAACTTGATGCTCATGCGCACAAGTGTGTCTTTATCGGCTATTCTCCGACCCAAAAGAGTTACAAATGTTATGACTCTGTTCACAGGAAGGTTTTCGTAACTAAATATGTCACGTTCCATGAATTTGAGAGCTATTACGGGCCCTCACTTCAGGGGGGGACTTCTCCTACGTTGGAAGTGAGTTCCGTTCCTTCCACTGATTCTCTTTCGACTCGGTCTATCACCACGTTACCCATTCGTCCATTGTTTCCTCTTTAGTCGACCCTGTCTCATATGCCTCCTGTGCCTACCCTTACTGCTCCTCTGGTCAAACCCCTACAGGTCTACTCTCGTCGTTCTACTGGAACAAATACACGAGCTCCTATCAGAATCCTAGAGCCGGCCGCTGATCCGTCGTCAGGCTCTATTACCCTAAGGGAAGGTACCTCTGCTCAACACCAGTTAACCCAGTTCGTCTCTAACGGCTTCCCATAGAGCTTTTGTCTCTTCCTTGTCTGCTACTTCCATTCCTACATCGTGGCAGGATGCCCTTTCTGATGATAGGTGGAAGGCGGATATGCTTGAAGAAATGCATGCCCTTGATAAAAATCACACATGGGACTTGGTACTGCTGCCCAAAGGTAAAACCGTCGTGGGATGTAAGTGGGTCTTTTCTGTCAAGCAGAACACCCTGGGTGTCGTGGTGAGATACAAGGCAAGGTTGGTCGCAAGGGGTTACACTCAGACAGTAGGGATTGATTACCAGGAAACCTTTGCTCCAGTCGCCAAGATGAATTCTATAAGGATTCTTGTATCCTGTGCGGCTTGTAAGGGATGGAATCTTAGCCAACTTGATGTGAAGAATGTGTTTCTTTATGGTGATCTGGAGGAAGAGATATATATAGCCCTACCTCCTGGTCTGTCTCCTAAAGGATCTGAAGGTAAGGTGTGCAAGCTGAAAAAGGCATTATATGGTCTGAAACAATCTCTTATAGCTTGGTTTGGTAGATTCCACAAGGCCATGACATGCTTTAGGTACTCCCAGAGTAATGCGGATCATACCCTCTTCATCAAACACAGTAAAGGGAAGGTGACAGCTCTGATAGTTTATATGGATGACAACATTATCACTGGAGATGATCAAGATGAGATTCAGACTCTAAAAAGAAGCTAACGCAAGAATTTGAAGTAAAAGACTTGGGGAATCTCAAGTATTTCTTAGGCATTGAGGTTGCGAGATCCAAATATGGGATTTTCATATCGCAGAGAAAATATATACTTGATCTCCTAGAAGCTTCAGGAATGTGTGGGTGTAGACCGGACAACACCCTGATTGAAGCCAACCACATACTTGGAAAAGATGATGGTGAAACGGTTAAAGACATTCTCAGCTTTCAGAGGCTTGTAGGAAAACTGATCTACTCATCGCATACTCGCCCGGACATCTCCTATGCGGTGGGAGTGCTCAGCCAATATATGCACTCTCCAAAGACCCGTCATGTTGATGTTGCTCATCGTATCCTCAGATATCTCAAGTCCTCACCTGGGAAAGGCATCCTTTTTTCACCAAATAAAGAGCTGACTGTTGAGGTTTACACTGACGCAGATTGGGCCGGATCAATTGAGGGTCGACAATCCACGTCAGGATATTGCATTATGTTGGGTGGAAATTTAGTTACCTGGAGGAGCAAAAAACGGCATGTGGTGGTCAGATCCAGCGCTGAAGCAGATTTCAGGGCCATGGCTCATGGGATTTGTGAAGGGCTATGGATCCTAACCATCATGAAAGGTCTTGGCCTTAAAAGAAGCGAGCTTATCAAACTATAATGTGATAACAAGGCCGCCATCATCATTGCTCACAACCCAGTGCAACACGACCGAACAAAACACATTGAGATCGACAGACACTTCATCGTCAGGGGCACTGTGTTCACTCCGTTCGTGTCATCCGAACAACAATTGGCAGACATCCTCACCAAGGGATTATGTACAACTTGTCTTTAGAGAGCTTGTTGGCAAGTTAAGCATGGTCGACATCACACGCCCAACTTGAGGGGGGTGTAGAGATTATTATTATTAGTGTTATTTCCTGTAAGGTGGCTTAGTCCCACATTGTCTATCCGTGTTAGGTCTCACTTGTAACTCTTATATAAACCCGCTATGGATGAATAATAGTATGAACCAATTTTCTCCTTTCAACGCCACTCCGTAATAAGTAATATCAAAACCGATGATTTAGTTGTGATCAAGGATCTTCATGCGATTTGTGGTTCGTATGGGTTTTCATTGCATCATTCATGGTCAAATAAAGGTTTAAGAGCGGTGACTCCTTCAACGGCTACATGAGATTGCGTGTACTCTAACTACAAGATATTCGATGATGATGAAAAGCTTTCATATGAGGGCGTGAGCTGTAAAGACCTCTCATATGAGAGGAAGATCATTGAGGTGAGTGAAAGTATTGGTTTAGTCCCACATCAGAGAGACCAAGCATATGTTGGTGCAGAAATAACTTGTGGTTTGTCCCCACCCATAAGCTTAAGTTTTGGGGCAGAATATAAGTTTGGTCATTAGTATATCTTGTCCAACTTTGGTTCCCCCTTAGTTTCTGCTCCCTAATTAAAAAAAAAAACACGATAGAAATTTTATAACATGAATCAATGTACCATTCCATTTCTGCATGGGCAACTAATCTGCCCAAGTTCTGCCCATTGATAAGTTTGAGAATGTCCACATCGGTTGCAGTAGCTTATGAAGCCATAGTTACTGCAAAGAAATACTGCAGAAGCTGATATGATATTAAATAAGAAAGCAATCATGCTTGATGAAGTAGAAAATCAAACCTGCTGTCATTGAGATTTCCACGAAAAACTCGCAGCATTACTCTGAATACAGGTCCATGATAAGAGTAGTAGGAGAAAAGAGGGGAAACAAGAAAGCCTGAAGCAGCAGCTTCGCGTAACGCTCCACCTATAAGCATCCGCAAACCAACTTCATTTGAATATGGCATAGGACGAACATATGCTCCGTACGAAGATAAGGAACTAAAAAGTAGATTGAAGATAGACGCTGGTTAATCCAAAAGAGGTAAATAAAGGCACCAAACAATTACGAATAACCATCAAGGAATCATAAAGATGTACAACGTATAAAGCAGAGTTTCATATGTAATATCATACTAGCTGCTATGAATCGAGGACTCCCAGAGTGGAGAACCAAGAGTAAGAGAGAAAAGCGAAGAGTGGATGGTTTTTTCAAAAATGACATGCTAGACTATTACAAGTTCTACCTTTAAAAATAGGCCAACAACACAACTTTCAATGCTAGGAATTAATACATGAACACAAGTATATAAATGATGCGTTCAAAATTCAAAAACATGACTGCTAAGCTCCAAGGCCTTATTGCCAATTTTCCCTGGAAGGAAATGCCGCCTGCCTCCCTTTAAAGTGTCAGTCCCAAATCTTCTTGAGTAAACCTTCTACGGTCTACATGCTCCGCCCGGTTCAATTGATCGGCCTGTTTTCCTGGTGGGCTCTCCCGCCCCTACATAATAATGGGCCCTCAGAAATTTATCGTCCCCAACGCAAAAGTTAAGGAATTGGTATAGTAGATCTTCATATTCCATCAGTATTGAGTTGTCGGGTTTGTCGTCCCATTCAGCGAGTTCTTCTCAGTCGACTGCGTGTAAGTTGTGATGGATTGTCTGGTATGTCATAACCCCTTTGGGCTGGAAGGTGATGGCTTTATCCCTTGCAAGTTTGGTTGGAAGTTGAGGTTGAGCTGGATGAGTGTCGAAGAGGGTATGAAACTCCTCTTCAACAATTATGTGTTGAGCACAATTGCTTAGGTGAAAATCCAAAATATTTTTGGAAGATACGTCCCTGTAATTAAATGAATCTAAGTTTTGTTAAGGAAGTTATTTGATCCTCAAAAGAATTAAGACGGTTGAGAGATAGATGAATTCAATTCCCTCAAACGTGGATTTAGTTCATGGAAGAGAAATTCTCATGATTGTGTGGGATTTTGATTCGATAAATAGAAAGGAGTGGGGAGTTGGATTGCTCCAAATTTCAGAGAAGGAACCTACAATTTCTTCTTCGTTGGAGTGTCTCTGCTTCTCTAGGTTTCTTTCTCTCTCCCTCTCCCTCTGAAATCCTTAATTTTCTCTCTAGAGAGATCTCAAACTTTCTCTGCATGTCTCTCTCAATCTATCTGTCTATGAAGAGAGGAGGATTTATATTCCCTCTATTAATTTCAGAGGAGTTATTCACGTTCTTTACAGAAGATGGGCGACATTGAAACCATCCATCTACCACTAAGAAGGTAGGCGAAGTGGGATCAATTACAAAATTGTGTGATTAACTAATTGTATATGCACACACATGAATTTATGTTCATGCGCAGATTATGCATTGACAAAATAAAGAGCTCCCGATAGCATAGGAGTGAGACAGCAAGTAAAGACTAAATAGGTCCCAAAGATAAAGGCGTGGGACCTCAAATATAGGTCCTAGAAATGTACAGGCGATACTTCATTAAAGAGGCCCATAAATAGGATAGTGTAAGATCTCATTATAGAATCTTATAAAAATAAGTGTGCGAGACCTCTTTATAAAAGTCCTGAGATAGGAAAGAGGGATGGTGTCTCACTATTTAGAGTGCAGGATTTAAAATAAAATAGATCCTAAAAAAAGGACGTGAGTCCTAAAATCTATTATATAATTGACTCCAACACTGGGGTAGCTCTGCTCAACCTCAAAAATAGATGGATAAGAATCATTGGGCAACTTTTACCCTGAAATCCACCTCCATGTAGGAGATGACTGAGAAGATCCCCAGTCTTTTATTTTGTCTCAATGTTTTGGGAAGTCAAGAAGATTTCCACATACTTAGTCTAGGAAATGGATAAAGAAAATTCTTCGTATCCGTGAAAATCCCATATAGCACTCCAAAAAGAAAGCTAGGGAAAATCCCAAAGTGCCTTCAATTATGTGCAATAAGGATTTTCAACATCTTCTTTGGGATGGACAAATTTTTCACAAGCTGTCTCCAGGACAGCTAGTGAAGATTCCTAGACAACCTCTAAAATTATCAAGATGAAATAACCAATGAGCAGCGCCTAACATGTGCACTGTAGATCCTGAGCTCATGGCTCTCTTCACTTCTCGCTATGACTGAATTTTGGTTAAATCAATCTCCAATTCTTCTCAAATGGGGGAATGGAAGCCCCCCCCCCCCTCCCTTTCAAATTGGCGAGAGGAGCTGACACAGAATGATTCTATAGGTGATGGATGTGCGATGCCCTAACCCTAAATGAAAATACAAGCAACCACGATCAATAGAATAGAGCCACCGATACCTGCAATGAGGATGCGGATGAATACACAACGCAATCCGATGAACTTATAGCGGCTAACTTTAAACTCTAATGAAATGTTCGTGACTGATTCAATCATACAATAATTCCCAAAGCGCGATTAATTAAAGACGTTATTAGCAAACCTCGTTACGCTATTAGTAAGCCATGGTTATTAGTAAACCTGGCTATTAGCAAACCATCAAAAAAAAAAATCTAGCACAATGTCTCCAAAAAATATATTGATAATGTTTAAGCGGTTACAAACTTTGTTAAACAACATTATCCAAAAAATACATTGCTAAATATTAACTTTCTCTTTACATTGTCCAAATAATACATTGTCCAAAATGCCAACATTAAAGCCCTTCTCCATTCCAAAAAAGTGTCATATATCCTACATAAAATTCATTATTTTCTCATTTTCCATGTCTTCTATACATTGTGGCATTTCTCATTATTTTCATGTTGTTATGTTTGTGTAAACTCATTTTCCATGTCTTTTATACTGAATTTCCTCCGATGTTTATGAATTAATCATAACGGATAAGTCGTGTTTTGAGTAATATAAATACCCAACTCATGAGCACATGGTAATCCAATTTGTTTCGAGTTGTGTGTATGCATTCTTCTTTACGCGGATACTCATTGCTAGAATATTTGTTTTCTCTTCCTTTATTGTAAACAATGCATGTAGTGAGACACGACCCACAAGATCAGAATATAATATACTCTTGATTTGTTCGCCTTCTTTGGCCGTATACGCACTTAAAGTCACATCTTTACATGAAAGAACTTCAAATTTGTGATAAAATTGATTACATTTGGAAGCAAAATGGTTCGAAATGTATTTTACATCCTTCAGTTGAAAGAAAAAAAATCTAAGCTCCGTCATCGATGACAGAAAATACCCTAAAAAATATCTACTCAAAAGAGGGTATCTAGACAAGCTATTTCAAAATCTCAAGAACCCTATATCTCTACTAAAAATAGGATATCCAATCAAGTGCTATTTGAGGAATGCTCGCAGGAATAAAGGGAGGAAACAAAGGCTTTTCCCTACAATCTCAGTCGGCATATACATGTACCGAGAGGCCGACGGCTTTGCTGAACACAAACGTGCTCAGTGGTGATCCCAGATGGTGTAGTCGGCGAACTCGCAAGCAGGGGCGGGTTGCATCAGTGTCACGGCGAAATCACGAACAAGATGAGAACCTTACACTCGCGATAAAGAAGAGGTGAGGGTTTCAGACGGGAACTAGAGAGGAAGAGGGATTTATGACGGTTTGCTAATAGACTATTTTTTGGATTGATATAATGAACCTAAAAAATTTGAACCCGGTTTTTTTTTGGTTTGACATTAGCGAAACCGGGTTTGCTAATAACAACGTTCTTAATTCAACAATATTAATTTTAAAATCCTCGCGCCCATGTCACAATTAATCACAAATATTATAATTCGGGTAAACATATAACAATTGCGAATTATTGAAAGTGCACTGATGTAAAGCATAGGGCGAATAAGAAATACATGTTAATAAAAGAAGGTTGACAAAACTTGATTAGAGCAAAATAATACTAGCAATAAATGAGAGTATACATACAATGTAAAAGAAAATGAAACCGCAATGAAAAACTCACCAAGTAATCAATGTCGGTGGTAGAGAGGAAGATCCGGTGGTAGAGGGGAAGATCTCGTGGTGGTGGTGGCTATCCGGAAGGGAGAATGTTGTTGTGTAGGGGCTGTCAAAAGGGAGAACGGGCTTTTATGTGATAGTATTGGTTGGGAGAGGCTCAAATGGGTCGGCTTTGATGTGGGGATGACAGAGATGGCTTGGTCCGGTTGTTGGAGGAGGTAGAAGGGAATTGGGAAAGGAAAACACGCCTTTGGTGGCTTGGACGGACTGCTAGAGTAGTAGGAGGAGGCTGGCCGGGCCTAGATTGGGGTCTTCGAAGGTAGGACTAGCGGTGGAAAGTGGCTGACAGAGGTTTTAGGAGGATAGAAGGAAAACGGGACTGGGAGGTGGCTGTTGAGGTGGGGGCGGGCTGCTAGAGGTCGGAGGTAATTGATAGGGATTCAGAGGGGGAGGGGCGTCAGAGGTGTTGGAGGCAGTACGGGTGGCGGAGGGGCGCTGGAAGCCAAAGATTGGCAGCAGCAGGGTGCTGGGAGGACGGGGCGGGCTCTGAAGTGGGCATTGGAGGCAAGGGGAGTGGCGGGCGAGGGAGTCGGTACCCTCGGAGGAGAGAGCCTATGACGTCGCACCGTTGGCGGCTCTCGGTGTGGCACCGAGAGCGGGATCGAGCAGTCCTCTAAAAAACCAAAAACCCCCGATAACTAATTTCAGTCGGATGTCGTTCTCATATAAAGAGGAGAGTTAGGTTAAATATATTTGATGGCCACGATCGTCCGACAGATAATTAAATCTAACTCTCAAAATACAAGTCCAAAAAAATAAAAAAAATAAATACATCGAGATATGAAAAATCGCGACGAACGTGTTGGCGGTCTCCGATGATCCAAAAGTCATTGATCATAAATCTCTCAAATGCGGCGTGATCGATCTCCATCAATCTTCCCGGCTCGGAAACATTCATCTCCGGTGAATGGAGACTGCATGCTCCCGATGCAAACCAGACAAGATTCTTTGTCGCTCCAAGCAGTAAGAGCCCCCGTAAAAGATCATCGTGCCTCTGAAGTCCCCGGGGGTGCAACACAGCAAGAAAGCCGCCATAAGAATGAAGGGTGGGGATACAATGGTGACGGGTAGGGATGTAATAGAGGTTGGGGGTACAAAAAAAGTTATAGTGATGGTGGAAATTGAAGCTAGAAGGGAAGACTGAAGCTCCAAAACTATGTGGATCCACATTTAGAGTCAAATACTCAACATTGAGTACAAAATGAACACCAATATTTCTAGTAATATCAAGCTCGAAGAAATTTGACTCAGACTCTCTCGTGATAGTATATAAACATATTCTCCTAGCACTCAGATTCATAGTTTCCCCCAACAAAAACCTCTCAAATAATGTGCAAATCATCATTTAACCGCCTTCATCGAACCTAGCTCTCTCATGTGATTATTCGTGCAAGTTTTAAAATATTCATTATTTAATATAACTTTATGTTGAAATATGACATGCAAATCATGTAACAAATGCAAATGATGAACGATGAACCCAACAGTCTCACTAAATGTTGACTCAACGTAATGATAGAAGTCCCTAAAGATGGGTGGTTTATCTGGAGGTTATTTGGGCGGGGCATAGAAATAATCGTCGAGTGTACGGAGAACACCCCGATGACTAACTGAGACATCAGTAGTAAGATACAATATCGTGGAATGTGAAATATCTTTCAAGAGAAGTGAATCACCAGGGAGCTCACCAGGAGTTTGATAGAAAAATTTGTCACGAATACGATGATCGTTCATATCCAAGAAATTTGCACTAGGGCAAATGTGTCCTAGAAAGAATGAACCATCGGGTGATTTGCCCGGAGGCTCATCAAACAATTCAGTCGTAGCAGGATGATCTTTAAGATAAGTATCATCGATAATAGTAATGTTCTTGAAAACAGTAGAGATGAACCCCCACAAAGTCAATACCATGACTTACCGCCACAATGTGGGAAAACTCAGATGAACATGTATGCAAGGCGAGTCTATGTCGAAGTAATAACTAAGTCAACGCATAGGGTAGGGGAAAGACACATCACTATTGTTGGTGCAGAAATTGCTCCCACGACTTTACGCTCTACCAAGAGAGAAGTGAAAGGGCACTCTGAGCGGTCGGCTACTTCGAGGTCGTTATGAACGGGTCGAGAAGGGAACGAGAGAATGTCATGAGCGGAGACACCAGATTTCCCACAACGACAACTCTTTGTTACTGAGAAATGATTACAAAAGAGAGGTCGCCACTAGGAGGAGTCCGCAGCAACAAGAAAGGCACAAGTTCAAGTCCGCAGCAAAATCTAACTGGGCCCCGAGGTTCCTCTCAAATTATTGTTCACCTCTATTTATACTAGTGGGGGGATGGCCGAACGAGCAGGCAGAAGAAAAATAGGTTGCTCGGGTACAGGAGAAACGGGCAGAGATGAGAGAGGATGTAATGTGCAAATAGCCTACAAAGCTAGACCGCACGAACACCACAGCAGTGTTCATGCGAGCTTAGGCAAAGAGTTTGCACTGGCAGAAAGAACTAAGTTGATTATAAGCTTGAGCGAGCTCAAAAGGCTGAGCGGATGTTAAACGCATGTCCTCCCAGACTGTTAAAGAATTCATCATCTGGCTTGCAGATAACTGGGGCACTAGGCCGATCGGACTCCGTTGAGTCGATCACCCGAGCTGCTGAAGGAAGAAGCCGAGTGGTTTGCCAATAATAAAAATGAGAGTCCGGGCGGACTCCCAAACACTGTCCTCCCGGGCTACTGCGATGAAGACTCTGAACTGCTTTGCAGTCACAGGATTTCGGGTAAACATGATCCCGCATATTTTTAAGTTAGTACAAACTTCGAAAATATAAAAATTTAACCACGAAGACTGCGACTTGCATTAATATTCTGAGAATTCTATAAATACTGTCAGGGGTTAAGAGATTTGAAGTATCATTTCCCATTGGACGCTTTTCACCTGTTGCGGTCACGCACCTCAAGCAAGCAATGGCGAGCCCTACAAATATGGCGTTGTTGGCAATGCTGGAGAAAGATCACCAAGTCTGCTCCTCCCCGCGAAAGAAGCATGCAGGACAGTGTGAGAGCGATCACAAGAAGAAGACGGTGGCGGCCTCAAAAGAGAAAGCCAGCCAAAGTACTGGTGGCGTCACTGCTGAACCCGCCACAATTGCTACTCCGATAATTTTTCCAATCATGGATATTGAGAATACTCCGGCTTCTCCTCAACAGAATTTGAGATTAAGCGCGACTGTCTTTGATATCAACGTAGAGAAGTTCGTTGAAACCTTCGGGCATTCTGTGAAAGAGAACTCTACGACGAAGGACACTGAAAGTCTGCCGCACAGACTGGGGAAGGAGAAACTAATGTCTCCAAGAAGTTGAAGGAAGTCACGGCTTTCGTGAAGAAAAACTCCTTGGAAAGAATGTCGCAGGGGAGAAGAGGAAAGGAAGCACTCTGCTCTTAAGGTTTCCTCTAGGGAAAAGAAGAACAAGAAGACGGTTTAGGCAGTAATCTCGGACAACGCGGATGTTGTTGATCGGAAGAGAGCGAGGTAGGGCGGATTCCAAAGGAGGGCTTACCTAGCACCGTGATGACTTCCTGTGTTGGGGAACAGGAGGCTATTGTGAACATGGCTGGAGAGGTCGCGGTGCGGGCGGTCGATTTAAAGGGTCAAAAGGCAGTGGATACTGAGGCCGAGCTGAAAGATAAAGCGGACAGAGCCGCAGCTGAGTTCAAGCTGAAGGTGGAGGAGGATGCCTTGAGAAGGCAACGAAAGGGCAAGGCGGGTGACAGAGGGGCTGCGGCGTACACAACATTGCATTTGCAACAGGAGAGATCAGACCTTGTGGACATGCTTCCTCCACCCCACGCGCGCTCACAAACGATATACATCCCTCCCGTTGTGGGCGTGGATCCAGGTGAGGTTCCTTTAAGTCAAAGGAGTTGAAGTGGCGGCGGCATAGAAAGGAGTCGATGTGGAAACAAAAGCTTGTCCTCATTGACACTGAGCAAAGAAAACACCTTGTTTTTCCCTCTATAACCATAACTACCCCGGATGCTCGGAATGTTGACGAATCCTGGCGGTCACGCGGTCATTCACCTGTAGCGGATATCGAATGTATATTTGCACTGCCTGCACTGTTGTCGTCTTCTTACTTATGATAGTTTCTTTAATAAGTCTGCGCGATTATTTTTTTGCAGTGCTCGCACCTCCTCTGTCGGTCAAAGAAGAGTTGATAGTGTTGCAGAGAGAAATGAAGGAGATGAAGGAAAATGAGAAAGCCTTTGCCAAGGAGGTGCAGTCTCTAAATGACCGAGTGTATTATCTTGAAAAAGATAATAAATACTACAGAGGCAAGGTTTCCGCAATGTCCGCGGAGATTGACTATCTCAAGAAGAAAGCTCCAGCAATTGCGGCGACACCTTCAGCCAGCGGAAAGTCAGGTGCAGAAGTTGTTGCATCGGACAATATTCCAGATCAACCATAGCTTGTCTCAAATATTTTCAATGATCAGCCAGCTGAGAGATGATGTGGCTCATGTTGGGAAGGAGACAAGCCAACCATGAGAATAGTTTTTTCTCTTTTGCCTGTGTTGTGATTTGTATCATATGTAAAACATTATGATTTCCACTTTGTTACTCTGTGTGGACACCTTTTGCTTTTCAATAATGCCTGTGGAATGTTGAAATGTTTGTTCTTATCTTTCTTGTGTTTGTGAGGACGCTTTTTGGATGGTTGCTTTGTTTTTGGTGCGGACACATGTATTCTGTCCACATGTGTTATTTGTTATCTTCCTTTGTTAACTACAGGAACAAAAGTGAGTCAGTGCGGACACCGAAATGGTAGGCGTGGACACGTGAATATCTGCATTTTCAACTTCCACCAAGGAAAACTATAAATAGAGAAGTGTCTTAGCTCATATCTAATTTATGTTGAATGTGTCCCAAGCAAAAGTCTGGGCGAATTCTAAAGATGGTTTCCATGCGAGTTGCTACCACTCAAGCATTCATAGTCGTGGATCCACCGTCTCCAAAGGTGACCAAGTTGGACTTCAAGAGTTTTTTTACTCATTACCCTCCAGGTTCACAGTATGTTGCGCGGCTTCCTAAGAAGGGGAGAAGTTGAACACGAACTCTGACAATGAGCTCGCGGTTCCCTTCGATCATTTCAACCATGGCTGGTGGTTCCCAGTGTTCTGGGAGGTAGTAGACATCTTCAACTACTATGGAGTGGTGCCCACGCAGCTCACTCCAAATTTGATTGCTTCAATTTATTCATTTGTAGTATATCTGCGGACAGAAAGAGACTGTTTCTCCTTGTCTATCTTCAGGCACCTCTTCTTCGTGCGGGCACTAGCGGAGAGGAGAGACGGACCGCATTTCGGGGGACCGATGTACTTCGGTACAAACACGTTGCGGATGTTGAACCTTTCGAATAAGGTTCACAACTGGACAGATAGGTTTGCCTTCTACCAAGACGACTTCGGCGGACTTCTAATGAGGCCGTAGATCGCGATGATAAGAGATTCAAGGCGGCCAAAGTCAAAGGCGTCGAGGAGCGCATTGTCGAGTTCCTCGACGGTGCGGGCTTGGACGTAGAATACTATGTGTCGATGATACCCATCGTCCTCGATATAGAGGAGAAAGACAGTAAGAGAGCGTGGACACTTGAATGCTTACCGCGCGGCCTGATTGATTTCTCTTCTAACTTATTGAGTTTCCTTCCATTGCAGTTATACTGGCGTTCTAGGAAAATAGACCGCGCGAGCCTGAAGAGTGTGTGCTGACCCAACACGACAAGAGAAAGAAAAGAGAGGAAGAACGGCGGGCCGAGTATGTACAAGTCGGAGCGGGCTCTTCTTCTAAGTGAGAGAAGTCCGCATGGGCTTCCCCTGAGGAGCCTTCACCTTTTGCAGGTATAGGTGAGGATTTGAAGGACACTAGGAATAGTCCCTTGATGAGATGGGATCCCAAGGGTAAAAGTTTTTGCTAAGCACCTCCCTTCCCTCTTTGAGGGATGACAAAGTAAGCCTCCATGCCAGCGCGGTTACTACTACCTTGTATGGACAGAAGAATTTGCGCGAACTCGAGAAGACTCCGCCGGAAAACCTCCCTCCGATTATCGCCCAGGACGCGCTTCGGAGCGCCATCCTTAGTCATCGAATGGGTTGTAAACTCAACGCGACAATGACGGAGATCGATGAGATGCGGAAGCAATTGAAAGTGAGTATTATTTGCAATAGCTGCGGCGGTTACAATATACACGTCCGCGTAAGCTCATGTTTTGACTTTTGTTTTACAGAATGCATACAGCATAGAGAACCCACTCTTCTGTAAAGTGATGTAAAATTCAACAAAAAGTCCGCGGAGGACACTATCAGATAGATAAAGGAGAAGGGTGTGGTCAATGATGAGTCGCGGGAATGGATTATGCTTCTCTATATCCTAAATATGCGGATATAGAATTTTCAGATTCTGACCGCGAAAGCTCTGGAGACGTCGAGGTTTCCCGGAGAGTCCTGAGGCTCAAGGTGGAGATTCCACCATGAGCATTGATAGGAGGAAGCGGATAGTCAAGAGACGAAAGAAACCTCCAGGAGTTCGAGCAGATCAGCCTCTGAGAGTTCGGCAAGCGCATCATACGTGAACTCATCTGAGAGTTCTCCCGAACCCGGGTCAAGCAGGAAGATGCTGAAAAAAGCCAAGGGCAAATCCAAGGCTAGAGAAGATTGATTCTTTTGTTATGTAATTATTGTTTTTTGACGAGTGTCTGCACAATTGTTTTTTGTAAGTGCGGACACATTGCTTATGTAAGAAGTTACCTTAAAGAAAAGAATATAGTTTTTGCATTACTTGTCTCATCTGTGCGAACTTGCTTTCTATGACCGCATATACAAGTTGATTTGTTTGAATGCTCTAGTATGTTAAGTTATGTATAGATTGAGCGAACGGCTCTTCATAGTCCGCAAATCGTATAACAATAAATGATAGTTCCTTCTATCAAAATACTCATAAATGTAAGTTTTTGCGGTCTCAAGTTGATGCTTTGAACAATTTTGTGCGGTCTCAAGCTGAGTGTCTGCAAATACTCATAATAAGAGAGATTATACATAAAGTCAGGACAGCGCGAACATAAGGACGAGTGTCTGTGAATGCCACAATATTTATATGAATGCCCTCTGATTTTTTTCCTTTAAGAAATCAAAGTGAAAGCCATATGCGATACAAGACCGAGCGGGAGCATAAGAGCTACCCGCGTTTAATGTTGCATACATTGATATTTCTTTTGAAAAACTAAGTAAAGATCACAGATATGGAAACCGTGTGAACTTATAATGGCTAACCGCACTAGGTATAATGTGTCAATTATAATAAAACCTTGATCACTTCACTGTAAGAACTTGAGTGAAGATTAGAGTCTGAGTGAAGATTAGAGTCTGGTAAAGCATGTGCGAACTTGCACCAGGTAGCCTCATTGAATATGATATATCAATTATAAAAACTCTGATATCAGATAGGATCAGTATGTGTGAACGCACTATAACTGTCCGCACTAGGTATGATATACCAATAAGATGTTCTTTGTGCGAGCTCTTTAATATCGTGTAAGAACATATACATGGCACTTGCTGTGAAGATAAGAGATATAATTAGTCTGTGCAGACTCATAATTGATGTCTGCGCCAACCATGACATCTTGAATAACAATCAATTAGATGCTAACCAATTTTCATGTCGATGTTCCATATCTAGATAAGGTCAGTCTTCCTTTCAAGATCGAAAAAAGACATAAGTTGGCAATCTTCTAAGTTGGAATCTATAGGGATCTCAAGGGCCAGAGGCTAAGATGAACCAGTTGGGTAGGTGTCCGAAGACAGATCTTTCCTCAGAAAGATATTGATACCTCCCTTGATGCTCGACAATGTTGATCATTCAACTAGACCTCCCTTCATGCAGCTGTGTGACAGATGTCGGAGAGAGATCCGGAGTCCTAAAGACTAATACACGAGATTGGATAGAGCTACCACTAAACAGCGTAAAATCTCCCCGCTGCACATGGTCTCAGTGAGCATTACAACTCATTTGATCATCAATTCGTGGGGATTCAAGTAGGATCCAGCGATTACCCTTGGTGGTTTTTGTGTGAGCAACCATCTTCCCCTAAGATTTCAAATACGAGCGAACAACTTTTTTCAAGGTTTAACCTGAAATCTCCATCCTCGGGGGAGAATTAAAACTTTATATAAGCAACTATCTCCCCCTAAAATTTCAAACACGAGCGAACAACCCATTTCAAGGTTGAACCTAAAATCTCCATCCTCGGGGGATTAAAGTTTTGTATAAGCAATCATCTCCCCCTAAGATTTCAAATACGAGCGAACAACTTTTTTCAAGGTTGAATCTGAAATCTCCATCCTCGGGGGGATTAAAATTTTGTATAAGCAACTATCTCCCTCAAAAATTTCAAACACGAGCGAATAACCTTTTTAAGGTTTAACCTGAAATCTCCATCCTCGGGGAGATAAAGCTTTGTATAAGAAACCATCTCGCCCTAAAATTTCAAACAAGCGAACAACCATTTTCAAGGTTAAAACTAAAATCTCCATCCTCCGGGGGATTAAAATTTTGTATAAGCAATCATCTCCCCCAAAGATTTTATGAGCGAACAATCTTTTTCAAGGTTGAACCTGAAATCTCCATCCTCAGGGGGTGGGGGATTAAAGCATTTTATAAGCAACTATCTCCCCCTAAGATTTCAAACACGAGCGAACAACCTTTTTCAAGGTTGAATCTGAAATCTCCACCCTCAGGGGATTAAAATTTTGTATAATCAATTACCTCCCCCTAAGATTTCAAACACAAACGAACAACCTTTTTCAAGGTTGAACTTGAAATCTCCATCCTCGGGAGGATTAAAGCTTTGTATAAGTAATCATCTCCCTCTACGATTTCAAACACGAGCGAACAACCTTTTCAAGGTTGAACCTGAAATCTCCATCCTCAGGGGAATTAAAGTTTTGTATAAATAACCATCTCCCCCTAAGATTTCAAACGAGGAAAGAACTTTTTCAAGGTTGAACCTGAAATCTCCATCCTCGGGGGGATTAAAGCTTTGTATAAGCAACCATCTCCCCCCCTAAGATTTCAAACACGAGGGAACACCCTTTTTCAAGATTGAACCTGAAATCTCCATTCTCGGGGAAATTAAAGTTTTGTATAAGTAACCATCTCCCCCTAGGATTTCAAACACGAGCAAACAACTTTTTCAAGGTTGAACCTGAAAACTCCATCCTCGGGGGGATTAAAGTTTTGTATAAGCAACCATCTCCCCCCTAAGATTTCAAACATGAGCGAACACCCTTTTTCAAGATTGAACCTGAAATCTCCATCCTAGGGCGATTAATGTTTTGTTCTGTTCATCCTAAATCCATCATTGTGTGTGGAGGGGGCGTGTGGGGGGCGTGTGGGGGGCGTGTGGGGGCGGGCGGGCGTGTGACCAGAAATTGAAGTGCAAAGGATATTCATGATTATGAATAAAATCTTTTCTAGTCATCTCTACTCCATGTGTTTAAGATATCTCCTCCATCTTAAGCATGAAGACGGTATGCGTCGTCTTTTAAGACTTCTTTGATGATGAAGGGGTCCGCCGAATTCAGATTCAGCTTGCCAACTAAAGCAGTTCTACCCGCTGTGTCAACTTATTTCATTACCAAGTCTCTGATGACAAACTGCTTCACCATGACATATTTGTCAAAATATTTACTCATTCTTCTTTTCACTTTTTGTCTTATCAAGGCGATCTCTCAGTTTTTCAATTAAGTCCGGACTGCATCTCATTTCTTCATCATTTGTGTCCATCCAATCCTTATCACCTTGTTTTGATAAGAGAACTCTCGGACTCAGCACCTCAAACTCTACCGGGATGAGTGCTTCGAACCATGAGAGAGGTTGAATGGTGTTTCACCAGTAGCAGGCGTTGGAGTTGTCCTCAAAATCCACAGCACTGACGGTAGCTACTCTGCCCAATTGTCACGAGTGTTATCGAACTTTTTCATCAAAAGGTTCAAAATTAAATTATTGGCAGCTTCCACCTGCCCATTACTCCTCGGATGATGTACTGAAGCGAAACGCAACTCGGTCCCAATTTGTTCGCAAAAACTCATCAACTCTGTATTGTTGAATTAAGGATTGTTGTTGGTGATGATGGCCATTGGAATCCCATGCCGACAAACGATTTCTCCCCAAATGAAGTTCTTGACAACTTGAGTTGTTGTCTTCGTTAGCGCTTTTGCTTTTATACACTTGCTGAAATAGTCGATCATGACTAGTATGAAGTGGCGCTGACCACTTTCCATTGGGAAAGGCCCTAAAAGGTTTATCCCCCAAACTGTGAACAGCCAAGGAATCTTGATAGACCGCAAGCGTTGAATTGGCTGCAACTGAAGAGAAGCAAACTTCTGACACTGTGCACAACCCTTCGCAAACTGCTCTGCATCCTTCCTTATTTGACGCCAAAAGTAGTCATGCCTTAGAATTCTCTTTCCAAGGTTTGGGCTCCTGATTGACTTTCGCACTCTCAGGAGTGAACTTCCTGCATGATGACTGGAACCTCTTCTTCGGAGGCACATCTTGCTAAAGGTGACAGAAAAATTCTTCTATGCAAGATGCCTAGGAGAAGGAAGTAGTGAGCATCTTTCAATCTGAATCTCTTCTTGTCGGCGACTGACGGATGATAGTTCACTACCAAAAGAAAAAGGATGAAGGGGGTCATCCACGATGGTCGCTGATCAATTTTCATGATTTCCCCTTCTTCAATGGCTGGATGAAAGAGCTCAGTGATGGTCCTTCCTGAAAAGAGTCCAAACTTTGCTATCTCATCTGCTTCTGAATTCTCAGCCCAAGGTATATGTTGAATGCTGAAAATTCTAAAATGTCCGACCACTTTCTTGACTATCAAGAGTTACTGCTTATTGCTTGAGAATAGAATATTTAGTCTCAAAGGGTACCCTTGACTTGAGATGCCATCACTAATGAGTCCGTTCGAACTTCAATATCGTCCACTCCCAACTCCTTAGTAAACCTCAGACCAGCAATGAGAGCCTCATACTTTGCTTGGTTGTTGGTGGTTGGGAAGTATAATTTGACTGCTTGTTCAACTCTAACCCCATTTCGGTTGATGAGTATAACTCCAGATCTAGATGAATTCTTGCCCGAGGCTCCATTTACAAACATAATCCAAGGCAAAGGTGTAATGACATCTCGTTATGCATTCTTCTCTGTCGAGTCGACCATAAAATCCACCAGCACCTGAGCTTTGATGGCCATCCTTGGCACATAAGAGATGTCGAACTCGCTCAGCTCAATATCCCACTTAGCCAACAGTTTGAATGTTCCGGCTTCTCTAAGATATCCTTGAGAGGGTAGTCAGCCACCACTTGGATAGTGTGGGCTTGAAAATATGGTATGAGCCTTCGTGCTGATATGATTAGAGGCAAAGCTAACTTCTCAAGAATTGAGTATTTCACTTCAGCATCTTTGAGTATCCTACTCATATAGTGAACCGGATCTTGTTTCTTCTTGTCCTCCCGGACTAACACATAACTTATCGCTTCGGAACCGACGTCGAGGCATACTAGCAAAGTTTTAACTTCGCGAGAACTTTGAAAGAGTGGTGTTGATGTTAACTAGTTCTTGAGTTCGTCAAACGTGATGTTAACTGCTTCTTGAGTTCGCCAAACGTCTGATCAAACTCCTCAATCTATTCGAACTTTGAAGCCCCGCGAAGGGTCTTGAAAAACGGCACGCATCTCTTGAGTAAGATATGAATATACTCAGCCCCGCGATTCTGCCTCCCAACTGTTGAACTTCTTTTGGTGATCTTGGAGGTAACGTGTTTAGAATCACTCTCAATTTGTTCGGGTTGGCCTCAAGTCCTTGGGGTGTTAAGAGATGGCCCAAGAATTTTCCTTACTAGCCCCAAAAACACACTTGGTAGGGTTGAGTTTCATCTTGAATCTATAAAGAGTAGAGAACGTCTCAAGGAGGTCAGCGATGTGTGCGTGGAATGTTTTACTCTTGATCAAAAGGTCATCCACGTACACTTCCAAATTGCGACCCTTTTGGCTTTTAAACACTGGTATGCAACTCCGGTGTTTTTAAGCCCGAAAGGCATTAGCCGATAGCAGAAACATCCGTCATTTGTAATAAGCAAAGTGTGTGCGATGTCGGGTTTGTGCATTCTAATATGGTGATAACCAAATAATGCATCTAAAAAATTCATAAAGAGTAACTCACCGCGGAATCAACTAAGGAATCTATCTGATGCAGGGGGTAGCAATACTTAGGTCACGCTTTATTAAGTCTAGTGAAATCTACACACATCCTCCACTTATTATTGTCCTTTTTGACCATTACAACGTTTGAGATTCATTCAAGATATTGAATCTCTTGGATAAAGATGGTCTTCATTAGCTTGGAGACCTCCTCCCGGATGGGTTCTTCGAGAGTAGTTGTCACAGCCCTTTTCTTTTGCTTGATCGGACTTAATGATGGATCAATGTTGAGGTGATGGCAAGCGACATTGAGGTCTACTCTGGGCATGTCAGTTGCCGACCAAGCAAAGACATCAAGATTTTCAAGCAGGCATATGACCAGCTCGACTTTCTCCTCTTCTTTCAGTTCAGCATTGATGGAGAGTACTCGATCTCCATCTCCACCGGCAATTGGAACACTTTGAATGACCTGGGCAGGTTCCAGGTGAGCACCATCCCTCTCTGCTTCTGAAGCAGACTCTTCCTTGGCGGACTCAGCTTTCGCTGCTTTATTGCACTCCTTGGCAATAAGAGGCAAAGAAACTTCAGACACATCTCTAGATGTAAGAGGGGAGGTTTCAATCATGTTAACCGAGTTAACATAACATTGTCTCGTGATCCTCGGATCATTCCAGATCTGGAATTGTTTCCCCTCTATTGCGAACTTGATGACTTGGTGGAGACTATGGCATGATATTCATTGAGAATAGGCCGCCTGAAGATAGTGTTGTAGCTGCTAAGCGCATCTACAACCACGAAGTTGGATGGCCTGGTCACTTCACACATTGTCACTGAGATAGTGACGCTTCCTTCAATCTCCCTCCTCTCTCCGAAGAATTCGTAGAGAGGATCATCGCTTGACTAGAGATGCTTCCTGGTCTTCAGTGCCACGAAAGTTGGCTTGAACAGAACGTGACCGAGCTATTGGTGTCAATCAGAATTCTTGACACCGTGTAGTTCTCCACTACTGTCTTAACAACGACCGCGTAGTTAAAGGGATTGACCGTTTTAGGGAGGTCATCTTGGTTGAAGATGACATCTCGCATTGGAGCCATTAATGAGGTCGCAACAACCTCCTGACAAAAGACTCTCCCAATGCTTGCCTTGCGGGAGGACTCAAGACCAGCACCCCACCCCCCACCCCCTCCTCCCATGAATGCAATTAATTTGGCCCAGTTGGCCTTCATCGTTGATCTCGATGCATTCGTCGACGCAGTTGACGCTCCCGAGGAAGCCAATATCTTCAACTTCAACATACTTCCACTGGCCCGAGACGTGTACTTCAACAATTTCCTTGCCCTCGTCAGAAGAGGGCTTGTCGTCCAGCTTTTGGACGACCAACTCTTAAAGCTTGTCGGCTTTTAACATCTTCTCTATGCGGTTACGGAGAGCCCGATAACTCTCTGTATGATGCCCCCTCTCCCTGTGGAACTCGCAGAAGAGTTCCAGGTTGCGATTCCTCAAGTCTGACTTAAGAGGGGGTGGTCTCTGGAAGTCAGGTTACTTCTGTAGAATCTGGACTACCTCCTCCATGGGGAGAATGAGGACAGTATATGACTCTTGCGAGTCATCATACACCCCTTGAGCAGTGTATGTTGTTGGAGGTCGGGTCTGAGAAGATGTCTGGTATGAATGGGGAGCTAGCTGGGGAGGAGGAGCAGGCCCATTCCTTTGAGGGGAACGAGTTCGTTGAGGCCTCATTTGCTGAAATTGCTGATGAGGGACATGTGGACGGTGATGGCGGAAGTTCCTCCCATGTTGTGGTGGAGGTGGGAAGAACTCTTGGCGATGCTTCGGCGGCCATTGAGGGACAGCAGAAGGCTTGCCAAAAGAACTTCCTCCCTGCTTCTCTCGAATCAGCCGACTAATGGAGGAGACCAAATCCGGGTTGGTTGTCTCTCCTTCTATGAAGTGGTTCGTCATGTAGATCAGCTCCTAATAGGAGCTAGGTGACCTCCGTCTCACCTCAAACTTAAAAAGGCCTTCCTGAAGGCCACGGGTAATAACAACCTGATACATAGAGGGATTCACGTCGTGAATGCCCAACCTCTCCATCTTAACCGAGTATCAAAACTCCGAGAATATCATCCCCATACACCCTGATATTTCTTCCTTTTTCTGTTGAAGTAGGTCGACTTAAGCCAAAGAGTACGGGAGGGTCGGTCTTTTGGTCTGAAATAAGCACTGCAGCTTCCTTTCACAGAATCTACTGTGTCTAATTTCTTCTTGAAACTTGTCCACAAAGTGGGCCAAGGTTTCACTTCTCCCTGCCTAAATTGGAAGAGGCTTGAGGGTCACTCTTCCTCTTCCTTGAGGTGACGAACCTCAAAAGAACTTCCCTCCGAAGATCTCTGAAGGAACACACTGACTGCGAGGGCAACTTGTAAAACCACTCTCGTGCCTTGTCATCCAAGGTGGTGGCAAGCAGCTTGCACTGAATCTCATCGCTTAGGGTTCTCATAGAAGATGCAGACTCGAAGGCTTGCAGATGACTGTAAGGATCCTCCCTCCCGGTGAACCGGGGGAGATGAGGCTCTCTAAATCCGTTTGGGATAGGTTCCCAACGGACATAGTCAAAAAAAAGAGGGCTCATCTTCCTTCATGACGGGAGGGTATCCAAATTCATCTTGGAAATTCAACACTCCCAACGGACCAGTCGTCGTGGCTTCCCTAAAGAAGTCGTGACGAGTGGTGGCGAACTCGTCGTCTCGAGTTGTTGGGCTGAGCGAACGTTGAACGCCTATCCACCCAGGCTGTTAAAGAAGTCATCATCTGGCTTGCAGATAACTGGAGCACTAGGCCGATCGGACTCCGTTGAGCTGACCTCCCGGGCTACTTTGAAAATTTGCATTTACATTAAAAGCAAAAAAAAAGTACAAAACTACAACACTTTACAAGATACAATCCAAATCAGTTTGGATCAACTCTACAAACTCGGGAATAGCACTATCAAGACCATGCCAACAAAAATTACAACCCATAGAGAATTTAGCATAGTAGTCGGTAACCCGGTTGTCCTCACGGGGAACATGCTAGAACCAGATTTGAGCGAAACCGCATAGGAAAGAAAGATCCTCATCACCATAGTCTTGCGCAGCCCACCAACCATTCTTTATGCTGCAAGAACAAAAGGCGATGAGGTTCTCACAATCGCCATCAATGATTGCCCCGCGGGCTTCAAACATGGCAGGCTGAATAAGCTTTTTCAAGCCCAAGAAAGCCTCAAACTCGACCCCACCCGAGTCCTAGTAGGCGAGTGTTGTGTTGGCGGCCTAGCGCACCTCCCCCCTATCATTGCGCACCACAAGCCCAAGGCCAACACCATAATTCGATCCAAGAGTACCATCAATGTTGAATTTTAACCATCCAGGAGGCGGGGGCACCGAGTAGTTGGTTGCGACAGCCGGCTAGGATGGTTGCTGTTTCAGTGTCCGTGGATAGGGTAATCATGCACATGGATGATATTCTCTAAGATCGACCCGCCATAATTGTCGGGGTAGCAAACTCCTGGTTATGAACTTTAGCATTGTGGAAGACGTGCCAGGCTTAAAAAACAGCACAGCAAAATAACTGAAGAGGGCCCATTTCGTATGCCTTGGTACTCACAAAGAGGCGCGGTAGTTCTTGTTGGATCTGATGGCGCCCTTAGAGGGGGGTGAATAAGGGGTTTACACATTTTTGAGATAAACTGAGTGGTTTTTAGAAAACAGAAACTTTTTGATTCTGTTGCTAACGTCAGGCGTTAAGAGTCAACGTTGGGCGTTAGCTCTCCAGAAAATAATTTTCACAGAAATATGTCAAAGTGATTTTACTTGTGAAATCCTAAATGAAATACAATCACAGAAAATCAGAGATAATGAAAATGAACATTATATTTCAAAAGGGAATTACAAGATAAAATTTCAATAACGCTTCAAATTGAAGGTGACAAGATAAAATTCACTTTTTGATCCTTCACCGGTCCTTCTCCCAAGGATCGGTTGGCTATAGCCTATCTTTCCCCAGATAAGGCCGCTAGCAACCCCCTAGATCTACCCTTGACCTAGTCGTCACGCACAAGGCGATGAATTTCCCCCTAAACCGAACCCGGCCTAGTCGCCACACCCAAGGTAGCGAATTCACTACCGTTATAAGAAAATAATAAAAAGATAAAAGAAAATTCAGAATAAAAGACTCCTTATATTGTAGAGTGTTGAAGGAGATATTGAAGACACGTAATGATCATCATCGGAGTTGAAGCGAGCGTCCTTCTTTTGACCGTTGAAAATCTCCTTCTCACTCTTGTTCCTCAATGGTGGTGTTGAGAGTACTCTGAATTCGAGATGAAATGCTCTCTCAGAACTCTGGAATGAAGGCTTGAATGCATGTCACTTTGAGCAATGAAATCAGGTCTCTGGCTTCTCGACGGATTCCTTCTCGACGTCATTTCATCTCGACAGATTCTTTCTCGACGAAAGTTAACGCGGGGCGTTAACTTTTAACGCCGAGCGTTAGATCTCTTTTCAGAGAATTGTCATTAATAACAATCCAATTCATAGAGATATGTACTTATAGTACTTGCACACTATAAACACAAGTAAGATCAAATGCATAGTGTGATTTGTTATTCTCAAACTAAGATATGTGGAATACAAGCTCCAACAATCTCCCTCTTTTGATAATAACAAATCCACTAATAAGAAATAAAACATAATTAGAGTAGTGTTTATAGTATATGTTAAGCGTGATAATCATGCATACTCCCCCTACATGAATGCATTTTCTAATGTACTCCCCCTAAATCATATATTTCTCTAATTTATTTCTTCAAGTTATTCTCCCCCTTTTGTTATAATCAAAAGGAGGTGGGTTAGAGTAGTTGCAATATGAAATGTTATGCATTAAGTAATAGCAACTTCTTTGAAAAATAGTGAACACAGCGAAAACAATTTTGAACATCTTTAAGCATTTGTAAGCACAAAATATAGTAAGCGCTTAAGTCAAATAAATAGATGTTTGATTTACAAAAGTTGCAAGTCCATTTAAATTTTGTAATATAAAAATAGCAAGAAAGATTATAAAATATCAAGTAAAGATATGTTTACAATGTAAAATAATTTGCATTTCAAGTAAACATAAACATTGTAAAAATCATGTTTTGCTATCCTAGTGCATTCACTCATGATTGTAGAGAATAGTGTAGGTAAGCTTTAGGTCCAATTCTCATGAGTGGAAGTATTATAAATGATAATGATGTGTTCAATAAGGGTGTTTTGATAAAGTATACAAGTGTATAAATCAAACCACATGAAACTATGTAATGTAAAAACATAACTTGAATTGAACATAAACAAGTTTACTTCCACAAATTTCAATGCACATAAAGATTTTTACTTATAAAGAGAAGTGGTCAAAATTTTGGTTGCACAAGACACTTTACAATTTTTTGTGGAGTTTTCTTTGTCATATATTTTTCTTTGTTTTGAATTATTTTTTGTGACCAAGGACTCTAAATTCACTTGTTATTGCAAACATAGAAATTTTATTTTATATACCATATTTCTCTAAATACAAGTGCATGAAAAACAAAGAATTCAAGAAAGCATTCAATGTTGTGTAAGTAAACTATGTATGAAATTCAAAATAAGTTCTTATGCTACATAATCATACAAAAATAAGATTTAAAACACATGCAGATTAACCAAAAAGGTGTAGGTGAGAAAATCATTATCAAAGATAAAAACTTTACTCATAATTAGAGGCATGTAAAAATATTTCTACACATGTAATCTATAACCAAATTCTTTGCACATTTTAAGATATTATTCAAGACATGATAAAATCAAAACAATGTTTTTAAAAAACTTGAAGGTTTAAATTAAACATTGTAAATAATCTTTAAGTAATATATATAATTATCATTGAAATAAACATTTAAGCATATATTAATTTTTTGTTTTTAATTATTAGAAGTAAATAACAACACAAAAAATAGAAAACTTTAAAAAATAGAGAATTAAAACAAAATACTGCAATAAAATAATACCAAAAAAATTTCAATAAAACAAAGAAAAAAAAATTGAGCATAGAGGCTAACGTCAGGCGTTAGCTTTCTTAATGCCGAAATAGAGTACCATATTTTGATTTTTTGAAAAATCTTTTTCATGATTCATTTGTAATATAAAGAGGTCTTCTTTCAGTTGAAATTTCAGACATTATGGAGTTGATTTGAAGGCTCTATTAGCATGTTTTTGGTGGTTTTTTCAATAGTTTTTACATTTTTATTGATTTTTGAATTTTTTTCAAATAAATATAACAAAGTACGTAAAATAATTTTGATAGCTTTTTATAAGGTTTAAAGTGACATTTCTAAGACACCTAATTCTAACCTAAGCATGTGAAAACGTGCATCGGGTAGAGGTTGGTAAAAATGTCGGCAAGTTGTGATTCAGTCCCTATAAAGCTAATTTTAACATGCTCCTTCTTAATATGATCTCTAATAAAATGATGTCGGACATCTATATATGTTTAGATCTAGAATGATGTACTGGATTGTCTGTGAGATCTATAGCGCTCTTGTTGTCACACTTTAATTCTATGTTATTTAGATAAACACCAAAGTCCTCTAACGTTTGGTTCATCCATAAGGCTTGTGCACAACAACTACCTAGTGCGATATATTCGGCCTCGGTGGTGGAAGGGCAACAAAATTTATTTCCTACTCGACCATGATATGAGTGAAGAGCCTATAAAATGACACGTGTCACTAGTGTTTTTTAGATCTAATGAACACCCCGCATAGTCCGAATCAGAAAAAACGTGTAAAATAAAACAATCATTGTGAGGATGTCATAAGGCTAATCTAGATGTTCCGATTAGATATTTAAAAATACGTTTAACCGCTTTTAAATGTCATTCTTTTGGGTTAGCTTAAAATCTAGCGCATAAGCAAACGGAAAACATAATATCGGGTCTAGATGCGCTTAAATATAATAATGATCCTATCATTCATCTATATAATGTTTGATCAATAGAAATATCGGCTTCATCTTTTCCTAATTTTAGTGATGCACTCATTGGTGTATTAGCTTGTTTTAGGTTTTCAAATCCAAATCTTTTTAGAATATCTTGAACATATTTAGATTGACAAATAAATATACCATCTTATTTTTGGGAGATTTGAAATCCAAGAAAATAAGTGAGTTCTCCTACCAAGCTCATTTCAAATTTATTTTTTATCACTAAATTACTTCATTATATAACTCTTCATTAGTGGCTCCAAATATAATATCATCAACATATATTTGCAATATAATCAAATCATTATGTACATGCTTAATGAAGAGTGTATTATCCGCACTTCCCATTTTATAACCGTGTTTTATTAATGTCTTTACACTGCGTTTTTATAAAAAAACGTTGTCTAAAGTAAAAAAAAAATATTTCTTTTTAATCACTTTAGACAGCGGTTTTTATAAAAACAATTTTTTTTCCTAGGCACAATTTTGAAAAAAATTGTTTTAAAATTTAAAATCACTTTTGACACCGGTTTTTATAAAAACTGTAACATCCACATTTTAATACACCAAATTAAATTTGTTCGCAGGGCCCGATCTCGAGCAAGGGTGATTGAGCCTACGTCATGTCGAGGTACGAACTATTGTGGCTAGTTGTTGCGCTCTGATTAGTACGTAAATTGAAGTTAATAATATCACTATGACGCAACTTAGAGGTTCGCAGGAACCGTAATTTTTTAATTTTAGCGCGTTAGCAGTGCAACAGTAAATGGGCATTAAAGTATGAGTTAAACAAATTTTCCATTATACGGTTTCCTTTCTTAACCGACGCTTGACCTCTCGCGTAATCGGAACCGCTGTTTCTCCTCTTTTTATCTCCCAAGCGCTCGACAGTTTAGGTAACCGCCGATCTATTCCTCCTCCCTCTCGACCCGAGCGAGGTTTAGGGCTCCCCGTCTCTCTCGGTTGTCGGCGCTCGCTCCCTCCCCCTGATAGTCATCGACGGCCGACGCTTAGGAGCCACCTCCTCCCTTTCGTGAAGACCCGTCCGCCTCTCCTTCCTCCGTCGAGTGCGGCAGCAGGGCCTGTTAACTCTCGCAGTGTGCGTTTCCAGCCCCGACTCCTTCCTGCAGATCCAGTAGCCTCATCGTAAAACCCCGTCGGTGGTCTTCCCGTCGTCCCTGTTTCTGCGCAGGTAGGATTTGAGTCGCCATCTTCCTGTTTGGTCCTTCCTGCCAAGGTAAGTGATGAAGATCCCTTTCCTCCCTCCAGTTATAATTGATGCCCTCTATTCTTCTAAGTTTTGACTACTCTAATCAGCGATCCAGCAGCCGGTCCTTCAGCGGAGGATCACTCCGGCAGTCCCCGTTTTCCGTGTTTCAGTCCAAGAACTTGAGAGGACGATATGCCGCCGCGCCTTGTGTACGAGCGACGCAATTCAACGGTAAGAAAATCTATTTCTTTTGGTTAGACATATCATAGTAGCGCATAATATTTTAGACGAGAAATTAATTAGTAATATATTCTCGTGTTTTGTACTAATAACTGATAGTATGTGTTAGAGTACGTTCTAGACATTCAAATAATTCAGTAGAGTACGAATATGATGTTCTCCTAAAGGTTAGAGTTCTCGGGAAACGGTGAACCTACGCAGCACAGCTAGTAGAACTTTTATTGAAATTCCAAATAATAACAGAAATCATTTAGGAGGCACGAATGATGTTATCGCTCGTGATAAGATTGAGGCGCACAATCTGTCTCTTAGGGCATAGTAGCCCCTAGGAGCCTCAACTTTTGGGGGAAAAATGCATCCCCTTATAGTTCAATAGATACGAGTTCAAGAACGTGATGCGTTCGTTAGTAAGGACTCGGATCGTTAGATCGCGCATAAGTTGCAACCCCAAGATTTAAGAGTACGTCACGGTTTAGAAACCCCTTGTACTTATTGTGATTTTTAAGGAGAAATACACGATTGAATCACAGCAGAATAGTCATTTATGTTTGTGGCACTTTGACAGAAAAACATGCGTAGTAATATTGTATAAATACTTATTTAGTACAAAATAGTTATTTCTGTATTTGACACTCACTCGTGTTTCTTCAATTTTTAACATTTTAGTGTCACTAGGGGAAATGATTTTTCTTACTCTTCAGTTGGGCTGACCCATTTTTGGGCTTCTCATTACAGGAGTCACAGGTGGGGTGTTGCGCCTAGGATGAGCGCGATTGCCGTTGTACCTTGTTTAGTTTGTTTTCAATCAGTGGTTTTCCTTTCAGTACAATGTTATTATGTTGGTAATGTACCAGGATGATCTAATGTTTCCATGTATCAGACTATATTAAGATTTCGGTATTTCAAGTATTATGACACTTTCTTTTAGTGGCTCTGTGAAATCAAGTGTGAGGTACACTTTTACCCCTTAGTTTCTTTTACTATTTCCGCTGTAAGTACTATTTAGTTTTTTTTTGTTCTTTCATTTTATACCAGCTATGTACCAATTTATATTACTGTTTCTTAGTTTGCTTCTTATCACGGGGACCGGCCGGACTGCTGATTTGTGGTAAAACTGAGGTGGGGTTTTACAATTGGTATCAGAGGCAGGTTGGTTTAGGATCCCACGACCCAGGAAATTCACAGAGCCTTAGGATTTCAACTGAATCATTCTTTGACGTTAGAGTCATCAAAATTTCTTCTAGCTCAGCTATGCGTTGAATGGAAATATCTTTCTAGTAGATCTTTCTTGTGTCTCGTACATCAATAACTGTTTCTCTTCCATCGTATAGGCACCGCGTACCAACGAAGCGGGCGAGCCTTCGCGGCAGAACACCACTCCCGAGATAGTCATGGATGACGGTGGTGCACCAGCAGCAGCACCAGCAGCACCGGCAGTGCCAGAACCTACTGACTTAGCGGCCATTATTGCCAGGGCAGTGGCCATAGCTTTGCTGGAATTCAGAAATGGACTGCCTGCAGCAGATCCAGCAGCAGTTCCTGTACCAGCTGCCGGAGACTTAGGAATGGATCGTTATCTGAGGAATTTCCGGAATCTTCAGCCCTCCAATTTCAATGAGGAAGAAACACCAATGGAGACCGATGATTGGTTGATTAAGACCCGCGACCTGCTCGAAGTGATGCAGTGCCCAGAGAACAAGAAGGTTCCTCTAGCTGCCTTACTCCTGACAGGTGAGGCAAATCTGTGGTGGACTAGGCATCTGGCGGACGACCCCGCTGGTAAGTGACGTTGTTCTAATATCCTTTTCCTAGAATACTTTGCCCTGTTAGCGGTGTAATAATATGAATTTTCATTTATGATAGGTCGTACAGCAGATATGTTCACGTGGAACAATTTCTCGACGGCACTATCTACCTGGTTTGTGCCCCCATCCGAGCGCCGCAGTCTCCAGGAAAAGTACCTCCGACTCTTTCAGGGGGACAAGACTGTAATAGCCTATGAGCGGGAGCTGACTCACCTATCTCGTTATGCGGGCAATATGCAAGGGGATGATAACGAGAAATGTAGCCGGTTCGTGGAGGGACTGCGTGACTCGTTGAGGCAGCCTTTTATGACAATGGTCAATGCCGATTACAGGAGCTTAGTGGACACAGCGAGGAAACTGGAGGCTGATCAGCAGAAGGTGCAAAAGCGAAATAATTTCCGTTCGAAGCGGACTCAGGATGCACCGCAGCAGCAACAACATCAGAACAAGAATAGTCAAGGAAAGAACTGGAACAAGAAGCAGAGAACTGATGATAAGAAGGGTGGTCAGACCGAGTCCAAGGTCAAAGATTACCCCCTCTGTCCTAAATGCTACCGTCACCACCTGGGTGAGTGTTTAGCTGCTGCGTGAGTTTGTTACAAATGCCATCAACCGGGACATATAGCCCGTTAATGCCAGGGAACTCCCGTGGTTCAGGTACGAAATTTCATTTGGTTAATCTTCTTAAGTTATACCTTTCCCTCAATAGGCCTAATTAAGATTCTTGTATAGTCGAAGTTTGAGGTCGGTGGTCCTAGCAGAACCGACAGAGGAAAGGCTCATGTTGGAACCGAGGAGAAAAATACTGCAGGGCGAGGTCCGGTGCAACCCAGAGCTTATGGGCTAGGCCAACAGGAAGCTAAGGATCAGGAGGACGTGGTGACAGGTATGTGTACGTCCTAGACATTTTAGTATTTCTCTCCTTAGTGACACTAAAATTAATACCTTTGTTGCATTCATGCATGTAGGAATACTTATGATACGAAACGTTCCCTCTAAGATTCTCTTTGACACGGGTGCCTCACACTCGTTCATAGCAGAATCTCTGGTGCGTAGGCTGGATTTAGAAGTCCTCCCAGAGTCTGCACCTTTAGAAGTTATGATGCCTAATGGATCCTGTTTGCAGACCAGGAATAAGTGTAGAGTTCCAGTGTGGTTTGGAGAAACTAAAAATTCAATAGAAGCATCACTCCTCCCTATAGCAGGATTTGATCTGATAGTGGGTATGGACTGGCTTTCAGCTATGAATGCAAGAATTGACTGCATGAACAAGGTGGTACAGTTCGAAGGACCCAACCAAATTGCATTTACCTTCCAGGGTATGAAGGGAGTCTCCAAGTTAATAATCTCCTCAATCAAGGCTATAAGATGCATCAATAAGGGTTGTGCAACCTTCTTGGTACTGATGAATGCGGAAGCCAAGGTTAATCTGCTAGAAGTGCCTGTTGTTAAGGACTTTTCTGATGTCTTTCCAGAGGAGTTACCTGGTGCCCCTCCTACCAGAGAGATTTACTTCTAGATAGATTTTGTTCCTGGAGCTGCGCCAGTGGCCAAGAGTCCATACCGGATGGCTCCCAGAGAACTTGCCGAGTTGAAGATTCAATTGCAGGAATTGATCGACTTGGGTTTCATTCGCCCCAGCACTTCACCTTGGAGTGCCCCTGTTCTTTTTGTCAAGAAGAAAGATGGTAGCATGAGATTGTGCATAGACTACCGTGAGCTTAACAAGTTGACAATTAAAAATAAGTACCCTATCCCCAGGATAGATGATTTGTTTGATCAGCTCGAGGGATCTAGCACGTTCTCCAAGCTAGATTTGAGGTCGGGTTACCACCAGTTGAGAATTCGAGATGTGGACATCCAGAAGACGACGTTCGGCACTAGATATGGACACTATGACTTCGTGGTCATGCCATTTGGGTTAACTAATGCCCCGTCCGCCTTTATGGATTTAATGAATAGGGTGTTCCGAGAACTACTAGACCGATTTGTCATCGTTTTCATAGACGACATTTTGGTTTATTCAAAGAATCAAGGAGATCACGCCGAACACCTCCGGACAGTGTTGAGTACTCTCAGGAAGAATCAGTTGTATGCCAAGTTTTCAAAGTGCGAGTTTTGGCTTTCATAGGTTGCATTCTTGGGACACGTCATCAGCCAGAAGGGTCTCACGGTGGATCCGAAAAAGATAGAAGCAATAAAGGATTGGCCAAGGCCGAAGGCAGTGACTGAAGTTCGCAGCTTTCTCGGTCTAGCAGGTTATTACAGGAGATTCATTAAGGACTTCTCAAAAATAGCGCTACCAATGACTACACTTACCAGGAAGGGGAAAGCCTTCACGTGGACAGTTGAGTGTGAGTTTGCGTTTGAGGAGTTGAAATCTAGACTGATGACCGCCCCGATTTTGAGCTTACCTTCAGGTTCAGAAGGATTTCAGGTATATAGCGATGCCTCAGGTCAAGGTTTGGGATGTGTGCTTATGCAGCATGGTAAGGTCATAGCTTACGCCTCCAGGCAGTTAAAGGTTCACGAGAGGAATTATCCTGTGCACGATTTGGAACTTGCAGCGGTCATCCACGCCTTGAAGATTTGGAGACACTACCTCTACGGAATTCGTTGTGAGGTCTTTACGGATCATAAAAGTCTCAGGTATATACATGATCAGCAAGAGCTTAATATGAGGCAGCGTAGGTGGGTGGAATTCCTCTCAAATTATGACATTGATATCCAATACCACCCCGGGAAAGCAAACGTGGTAGCTGACGCGCTTAGTAGAAGAGGTTCGAATTATGCCCTCATTACTCAGCAGGAACAACTTGTGCGAGATCTGGAGAGGTTGGAGATCAGCATCATGTCACGCTCCAGACTTGGTTCTGCAAGGTTGAATTGGATGGAAATCACTTGTGATATTAAAGACTGGATCAGAACAGTTTTACCTCTAGATCCGAAGATGGTAGAGATTTGGGACTTGACACAGGCTGGTCAGAAGGAGAGGTTCAGCATTCAGGATGGCTTACTTCTTTTCGATGATAGAGTATGCATACCAGATGTTGGTCACCTTCGAGAGGATATACTGTTTGAAGCTCATAATTCCAGATATTCGATACATCCGGGTAGCACGAAGATGTATGCAGATCTCAAGAAGTCAGTTTGGTGGTCAGGTTTGAAGAGAGATGTAGCAGAATATGTTGGAGGGTGTGAAACATGCAAGTTGGTTAAAGCCGAGTGCCAGAGACCAGGGGGCAAGTTGAAGCCCCTACCTATTCCGGAGTGGAACTTTGAGGATATATCGATGGATTTCGTTCACGGCCTTCCCCGATCGCAGAGTGGGAATGATTCATTATGGGTTATAGTCGATCGTCTTTCCAAGGTTGCCCTTTCCGGATTCTTCATGAATCTTTTGAACTTCTTCACAAAGAGGCTCTCCTCGTCCTCTTCATCATCATCTCCGTCAACCTCCTTCTTTGACTTCAATGTGAAGGCCTTCTTCTTTGGCTCCATGTTGTACTCTTGTTGTTGAATCTTGAGTTCAACCATGGGTCTTGAGGTTACCAATGAGGCTCTCAATTTGGAGCTTCTTTAAATCGTGCGACTCTGAGATAGCCGTCACCTTTGGATTGAACTTTGAAGGGAGAGACCGTAGAATTTTTCACACCAAGTCGTCGTTGGAGAACACATTTCCAAGTACTTTTGAGTCATTGACGATCTTGGTGAACCTTGTGTACATTGAATCTATGTCTTCGTCCACCTCCATCCGGAATTTCTCGTATTCGGATTCAAGTTGAAAAAGCTTTGAATCCTTGACCTGTGAAATACCTTCATGAGTGAGTTCTAATAAATTCCATATATCATAAGCAGTTTCGCAAGCACAAGTTCTATTAAATTCCGTTCTATCCAAAGCACAAAATAAAGCATTCATAGCTTTAGCATTATTCTTGCATCTGAACTTGTCGTTATCATCTCATTTGTCTCTTGGTTTTTCCATAGTAACTTCTCCAACAACAAATGTTGGTGGAGAGTAACATTGTTCAACCATACCACACACATCATTATCTAAAGCAATTGAAAAACAACGCATTCTTGTTTTCCAATTATTATAATTAGTACCGGTAAATAGGGGAGGTCATTATTCTCAGTTGTGAAACTGTTTTGGAATAACCTGGCTCTGATACCAAGTATTGGATCTGATGGCGCCTTTAGAGGAGGGTGAATAAGGGGTTTACAAATTGTTGAGATAAACTGAGTGATTTTTAGAAAATAGAAACTTTTTGATTATGTTTCTAACACCAGGCGCTAAGAGTCAACGTTGGGCATTAGCTCTCCAGAAAATAATTTTCACAGAATTATGTCAAAGTGATTTTACTTGTGAAATCCTAAATGAAATACAATTCCAGAAAATCAGAGATAATGAAAATGAACATTATATTTCAAAAGGGAATTACAAGATAAAATTTCAATAACGCTTGAAATTAAAGGCGACAAGGTAAAATTCACTTTTTGATCCTTCACTGGTCCTTCTCCCAAGGACCGGTTGGCTATAGTCTATCTTTCCCCAGGTAAGGCCTCTAGCCACCTCCTAGATCTACCCTTAACCTAGTCGCCACACACAAAGTGGCGAATTTCCCCCTAAACCGAACCCGGCCAAGTCGCCACACGGGTCGTCGGGGATTTAGGGTTATGCCTATAAATACCCCCGCTGGGGGCAACGGGTAGTTCGTTTCAAACTAGACGTTCACTCGGATGCTTCGAGCACTCCTAACAATTAATCTAGCCAAACGGAGTCTGTTTTATGCATTTTCAGGGCAGTTGGATTTGCATTGACGTTCTCAATACAACCGTCTCAGGAACATTAAAAAAATAACGTACAAAACAAAAGCTCGACATTTTTTCCGGCAGTCTAATTGGTAATAAATCAAAATACTATTAACTTACTGCTGAGGCCTATGCCCGCCTGAAGAAAAGCCATCTGTGCATGTGAGATACAACAACCCTCCGATCTTTACCGAAGCAATGGCTGATCGGATAAACCAAGAATCGCTACCGAACGAGTCCACATCGACAAGGTCAAAGTAGTCTCTCTGCAGATATCTCTCTACCAGAAGCCTGTTGGCGTCGTAATGTGTGACCACCCACCTTCTCCCCCCTCCCTTTGAAACCCTAGGAACCGCAGATGATAGGTTAGATGCGATGAGACCGCGATGTCCCTCGAAGGCATCGTTGGCCCACACGAAGTCAGCCTCAGCTTGGACGAGGTACCGGATGGAACGGATGCCGCAGCCGCACATGGCGTCGAGAACACGGAGACCACCTCCCGAGGAGCGACGTTGGAGAGCAGCAGCAAGGACGCCAAGGTCGCGGCCGACAGCGCTCTCGCAGCGGAAGAACGAGTCGCCGGTCTCAAACTCGACGCCCCTTTCCTCCGCCTTGGAGCTGGATGGGGCCACTGGCTTTCGCCGATGTAAAGTAGTGGCCCTATACTTTAATTTCACGGGAAGTGGTTGAATGGATGGCCGCCACGAAGGCTGGTGCGGGAGAGATGGGGAGCTCATCCTGGAAGACGAGGCCATTAGACCGTTTTCGATGGATTGAATGATACATGGAAAGATCGAATGAGAAGTGTTTATAGGCGAGGCGGAAAAATAAAAGTTTTTATTTCTTCTAAATAATAAGTATTGGTAGCACATTGTTACCGACTTGTTTTTTTAGAAAGCTTTCGTGTATCTTTAGCTCATCTTGGTCACTCGGCGTAGTTTAGTTAAGTCAGCTTTTTACAAGAATATGGTGGTGATGAAGAGAAGAAGAGTGACAAAAAAGAGCTAAAGTCGCACGGGAGCTTGTAAAGAGACAAGTCTGTAACAGTTGATATCATAGCTCTGTTCACTCAAATTCGTGATTGGTGTTACAAGAAAACAAGATGACTGGTGAAATCGGCTACTAAAGCATGGATGAGCGTGGCAGGGAGGTCATGTAACATGCTGAATGGAAGAAGCGTGGTCAAAGCAAATCTCATGAGGAAAGACACTAGGACTTTGCGTTGATGAATTGGGACAAGCGCATGATGGCAGTGGAGCAAGGCCACATATATGTTCGCAGAGAATTAGAGACCGTCAAGCAAATGTTGTCGCCTTGCGGAGAGCTGGAACTACTACGGGCACATGTTCAAGTTTGCCTTGATACCAAATGTTGAGCTAAAACAATTGTACAATTAGCTTGAGGAAGATTATGAGTAGCGGATCGCAACCTTGGAGGATGAGTTGACATTATGCAAGAAGGTCATTGTTAGCTGAGGAAATTATGAGGGTATGGCAAATTCAAGTATTAGACAAATTATAGAATTCTTTGGAGTTCTCTTCACATGTGAGCTTTCTCTCGAGTTGTTTCTCCACTCTTCTCTTCATCATTATCAAGATATTATAGGAGACTGACTTAGCTAGGCCACTGGAGCTTGTAAAATGACAAGTCTGTGACCCCATGCTTTAACCTGAATATCCCCCATGAAAATCCCGCCCGATGATTCAGCTTCGCGTTCGTTCTCTGGAGTCGTGACACTCCTTGCACTTGTAATATTAACATAGATCTCGTCGCTCCATTTCTTCTTTGTACCGTAGGGTTTTATAGTGATAGGAGAAGAAGCGATTCATTATTGAAAAATTCAAATTTTTTTAAGATAAACCAAATTAAATAGTCGTCATGAATGCGGATATCTGATAATGTAAAAAATATCGAGCGGATGGGAGTGTTATACCACCCGTGAAGGTCTTGGGGTGCGTCTAAAGGAAGCTCCACTAAAGAGATATGGGGTCAACAGTCAACACGCAATCGCTCGAATCGAAGAAACCGAGCCCGCCATTTCCGCCGACAACCGCCAGAAACAGAGCGCGCGGAGAACAAACCGCAAGCGCGTACGCTACCGCACACACGGTAGCGCGCGGGAAGCGCCCCCCGTCTCGGGGGAACGGCCCCGCCGCACCTCCCTCGGGGTGCGGCTCACGCGGAGCCGCACCCCTCCAGGGGGTGCGGGCAAGCCGCACCCCTCCAGGGGGTGCGGCCAAGCCGCACCCCCCTTGAGGGTGCGGCCCAGCCGCACCCCTCCAGGGGGTGCGGCCCAGCCGCACCCCCTTGAGGGGTGCGGCCAGCCCAGCCGCACCCCTCAAGGGGTGTGGCCAAGCCGCACCCCTTGTGGGGTGCGGCCCGGCCGCACCCCCCCCCCCCCCCCGGGGTTCGGCTCCGCCGCACCGCCCATAGGGTGCGGTCCGGCCCCCTCCCCTCGCCTTTTCCGCAGGGGAGCTCGCAAGGGGCCCTGCCGCAGTCGCGCGCCCCTCGTCAGGTGCGTCAGATCCCAATTTCTATTTGGGGGACAACTCCCCGCCCCATCGTTCGCTCAGAACGCCTTCACGCTAACGCGCGCTCAGAACGCTTCTAGGCGCGCTCAGAACGCCTCTACGCTCGCGCGCGCTCAGAACGCCTCCAAGCGCATTCAGAACGCCTCCGCGCTTACGCGCGCTCAGAACGCTTCCAAGCGCGTTCAAAGCACTTCCATGTTCGTTGCACGCTCAGAACACTTTAGCGCTCGCGCGCGCTCAGAACGCTTCCGAACACATTCGGGAGCGTTCTCACTTTTTGTCTTTCAGGCTTCTCACTTTTTGTCTTTCCGACTGTCTCACTTTTCGTCTTTCAGGCTTCTCACTTTTTGTCTTTCAGGCTTCTCACTTTTTATCTTTCAGGCTTCTCACTTTTCAGGAACGGCCAGTCGCCTTTTTCGCCTCCAACAGAACTGCCCGAACTGCCTGAGCCGCCCAGGCTGCCCGAAGGGCAAGGTGGTCATTTACGAAAAATGACGATCCGTGTGCCCCAAATCGGAAAATATGATTCGTCCACCAAGCATTTATGGAAACTGCAAACGGCAAAATTACCGGACCGCCCCCGGCCAAAGCTATAAAAGGAGCCCCAAGGCTTCATTTGAAAGGACCTTGACTTCTGGACCCGGGAGAGCTCCTTGCAGACTTTTGCGGAATTCTCCTTCGGCGCTTGAAGATCTCCTTCGTGGACTTGAAGATCTTCATCATCCCGAAAGGCGACTAGCCTTCTCACTTCCGAAAGGCGACTAGCATTCTCAGAAGAAAAAGACGACTAGCCTTCTCACTTCCGAAAGGCGACTAGCATTCTCAGAAGAAAAAGACGACTAGCTTTCTCACTTCCGAAAGGCGACTAGCATTCTCAGAAGGAAAAGGCGACTAGCCGTCTCACTTCCGAAAGGCGACTAGCATTCTCAGAAGGGAAAAAGACTTAGTTTTTCCGAGAGGTGGCCTGTCACCCTCGGAGCTCGTTCTCTCTCTCTCCAAATATTGTAACGAGCAGCGGCCTGTCGCGCTCAAGTTCTAGTTTCCAAGTTGTAACCCACAGAAGATAGTGAAGTTTGGTCGGCACAGCTCCGGCCGCGTGGTTTTTTACCCTTTCCGGATTTTCCACGTTAAAAAGTCTCTGTGTACTCAGCAAATCTCTAATTGACTATTTGCGCGCTTAGTTCGCTCACGAGCTAAGGTGGTTCAAGTGAACCGGTCTACCACGAGCCCTAAGCGTTCCGCAACAGGGAGAATGATAATTCTATCGCGACTTTTTTAATTTATTATTATTAATGTTTTGGGCAACCAATAATATATTGGTTTGCAAGTAGAATTTTTTGCTTTGCTATTAATCGTGGGTTGCCAATACTGAAAATTGAGCTGTCTATAACAATCCTCTAAATAATCAATATGAAGTCCAGAATCTATACATGTGAATTCCTAAATCTATCTATACAAAGTCCTAAAGGGATAAATTTCTTGCCCACGTGGCATCTCACCTTTTCAAAACATCTTCAAATATCACGTTCGGCCTTCAACCCCCTTCAAACCATCAGGCCACATGGCATCAATACTAAGCAACTGAGTTCAAAACAGATAAATTTCTCGCTACTTGATTTGTCGCGTGTTCAGAGGAGGTATTCAACTTTTACGCTACTTCACCAAGTAGTCTCCTTTTCATCCCCTTTTCTCACTCTTTCCCACTCTCTCTCCCTCTCCCCCTCTCTTTCTCTTTCTGTCGAATCTCCCTCCTGATGCGATCCTAAAACTCAGGATCAGAGAATAACACCAATGCAGTGCATCAATGAATGAAATAGAGCACTTAAACTACCAAAAATAAATGAAATGGAGCACCCAAAACACTGAACTGATATATCTGACAATAACACCACAAATACAAGGAGTTTAAAAACAAGAGATCATTCTAAGAGGCACACCCTAAGGACCGATTGGCTCTCTCCCTTCTCCCCGAAGGTCTTCGAGCTGACTCTCTCCCTTCCCACTTGGAAGGCCTTCAAGCTCACTAGATCTCCCCGATCTAGATGTCATTCACAGAATATTTTCCATAGAATCCTCCCAGGAATCCGACGACCTCCCCGATCGATTTCTCACGGACTCCTCAGAATCTGACGACCTCCCCCGTCGATTTCTCCACAATACAAAAGAGAAGAAAAAGAAATACAAAGCGTAGAAGATAAAAGTTTGCTCCCTCAAGGTTGTCTACGGAGGCGTGTTGGGTCCAGCGTTCCTTCACTTGACCCATAGCACCTTTTCCTACTTACTTAAAGAAAAAGTAGCGCCCTTCCCATCAGTCGGGGCTTTTGGGACAGTTGGTTGCGCTTAATCCTACAAGTGTTATCAGAGGGAGGTTGCGGGTTCGAGACCAGGGGCGCTGATAAATCCCAAAATTTCTCTACTTGTGTGAGTCCCGGCGGGTCAGGCGACCGCGACCATGTGAAAAACCACCTATGAGCCATGCGGTGCGCCACCTCTTTGCCATGCGGGGCACCTCTGAGCTTGTGATTCATGTTGGGCGATGTGGGGGAGATTGTTGGGTCCAGCGTTCCTTCACTTGACCTGTAGCGCCCTTTCCTACTTCCTTACAGAAAAAGTAGCGTCATGCTCATCAGTCTGGGCTTTTGGAACAGTTAGTTGCGCTTGATCCTACAAGGCGCTGAGCGATTGGTGCTTTTTGTTCACTTTCTTAGTGCACAGGATTGTTCTCTGATTTACGTTCGTTGTTCGCGCTCTCCGAAGATCTTCTTCGTGGTTGAGTGAGGGAAAGAGTTCTTCTCCTTGGTTGGCGACTCCTTGTGGTAGAGATGGTTGGGCGCTTGCTCTGTTTGTTCTAGGGTTCTGTGCTGAGAGTCTCCATAAAATAGGAGAAAAGAAATCTCCTTTATACGAGTTTTAAATAAGCTACTGTAGGTGGTATCGCTAGCGCCCGTTGGTAGGTTCGTTTATGCGTTTTCCTACCAGCTGTCGTGCTAAATGTAAGGAAGGCAACAGAGCTTTCCTTGTGATCATTACTTAGCACGACACGTTGGAGTTTTTGCAGCGCGGTAGCCTTGGTTTTTTTTGGCAACTTGCCCAGATGGTCGTAGGCAGATAAGGAAGGTGGCAATCCTTAACTTGAACACTGGTCTTACCGCAGATCGAGAGATAGCGCGGCACATTAGTTTCATTTCCTTCTATGGCCGCCACCAGTTTTCCATGTTGAGTCCTTGGATTGCTGACGTGGACATCCAGATAGCGCGCGCGATAGCAGTATCACGCGGCGGTAGTTGAAGAGCATGGTCTCGACGATATCTTTATCCAGTCGATATGCAGTCTGTCAAGTCAATCCATTCTTATCGTCGACATGGCTAATGCTTGGCAGTAGGGCTAACTCCAGCGGTAGCAACCTTATCCAGTCGACATGTGTTGTCTCGACAATATCTTCTGCCAAGACGATGCTGGCCATCTAGACGACATGCTAGCATTGGCATTAAGGCTAACGCCCAGAGGTAATGTCTAGTCGATATGATTTGTCTAAACAATATTTCCTTGAGGCTGAGCACGCCCAGTTGACATGTCGCCTGAGCTAGCGCCCGACATTATCACTAGCACCCGGCGGTAGCTCACAGTGATTTGAGTTCTTGTCCGACTTCACACCTATAAACCTGCACATTTATACCCAAAACATGTACGATCAAATACAACTTGGGATTTGTTATTTATAAAACCGAGAGACGCAGAACGCATGTTCCAACAAACTCCCTCTTTTGATAATAACAATTCTTGTTCATGAGATATAAATCAAGATAGAGCGTGGTATTATATAATAAGATAAACATGTAGCATTCACGGGTGAAGATAACAGGATTAAACGTGTAAGTGTGAATCGTGCTCGTGCCCTTAATGATATGACTCCCTATATATGTGATCCCCCTATATATGTGCTCCCCCTATTGATGTGCATTATATCTCCCCTTACAAGTGATCTCTCCTAGATTGACTAGTACGTGACTAGTTCTCATGAACTCATTCTCCCCCTTTGATATTAACAAAAAGGATGGGTGTAATCTATTTCGCAAAAATATATGAGAGATGCAGCAGATTAAGCATGTAAAAACAAAATGCACACATAAAGATAATCATGGTAAAGATAGGGGCACCCAAAAATAAAATAAGAGAATCAAAAAAACATGGTGTAAAGCGCTAAGGAATCAGAATACCAGTTATTTAAAAAAAAAACTTTTTACAGCAATGGTTATATATAAAAACAAAATCATAAATTTTGGACAATGCACACGAATCTAAATACACACAATTTTCCATACAATGTTATGAGATTTATAGAGTTAATACAAAGAACCATTGTATGTGTAACATCCCCCAAACAACTAGACCCCTAGAGTGGTTTTGTCATGACTAGGTCATGACAAAACCCTAGGAAGCTTGAAGAGATCACTTGGCCTTAGGCTTGAAGGGGAAGAACACCTTGGTCTGCAAATAGCAATTTCCAGTTACCAAGATTAGGGTTGGACTTTCGGGCCCCACCTTGACCCCTTGACCCCACCATGACATATCTAACCCTTTGTAGGGTCACTTAGAGCACCAAGGACTCATTGGGGTCAACCAAAGTGGCTAAGTTGACCAAAGTCAACCATAACCTTAAATTGGTCAAAGTAGCGTAATTAGGGTCAATTGGCCTCCACAAAGCCAAATTGACCTTGCACCTACCCTTATAGGGATATTAGGGACCCAATAGATCAAAAAGCCCCATCATGGGGCCACCAATTTGACCTAAGTCAACTCTAGCCCTATTTTGGTCAAACTGCCCTATTGTGGGTCAATTGGCATCCACCTTGCCAATTTGGCCCTACCTAGACCTTCCTAACCCTTAAGAGAGGCCAATGGATCACTAGCCACCCATTGGTGTCAACCCAAATGGTCAAATTGACCAAAGTCAACTCCACCATAAATTTAGGTCAAAATAACCTATTTTGACCTAATCAAGCCCAATCCACTTGGGCTAGAACCAATTGAGGTGGTCTACTATCTAATGGGGTTGGGAGTTACTAAAATTGCCATTCAATTTCTGGTAATTCGACCAGGAGAGAGAAAACACCATTTTCCCCAAAAATGGTGAAGAGAGAAAGAGAGGAGTAATGACATTCATGGCCAAGAGAGGCCAATTGATCTCCCCATTGATGGGGATTCATCTCCTCTGGCTGTTACAAGAAGTTTAGGGGGTTTTCCATCCCACATGGGGGCTGAATTGAGAGGTTTCCACCATAGCTGAAAATGGCCATTAATGGCTTTCATGGCAATTGATGTCATGACTCTCCCTCTCCCCAAATTGGCTAATTTAAAACCTTCAGAGGACTGAGAGGAGTGTTTTCCCCCATTTACCTGAAGAAATTGTGCAACTTGGTGTGGAGGTTGTCATGGCTTCCAAGCTTCAAGGTCGGCCATGGTAATGGGCAAATTGGCAAGGAATCTCCCCTCCAAAAAGGTCCTCCCCTCCTCCTCTCTCTCTCTCTGTGGTAGATCTTCCTTCTGTTGGCAGCAAGCTTTGAGGCCAAATGGCCCTAATCTTGTTTGGCCGAAAAGCTTGGGATTCAAGCTTTTTCCTCCACCGAAAATACCACGTTTCGGCCACCTCCGGCCGGAGAACCACCCCCAATCGCCGGCCACCACCTCAACGGAGGTGGTGGTTGCATTGACCGGCCGGGGAGGCACTCGGGTGGTTGGGAAAATGCCTCCAAACATCACCCAGGTCGGGGCAATCCTGGCCCTTGGCTCACTGGAGAGGATGATGGGATGCCACCCATTTTTGCTTTAAGATCTGTGCACAGATCTTGTAATTAGTTTATTTGATATTCATTTTTCTGTCCCTTTACTGGCAGCAGTTAGAAATAATTATAGAAAATAATTAGGGCTCTCTACAGGAAAAGTGGTCAATACCAAAGTTGTAGCCCTTAGAGTTTACTTTAATTTAAAATTGGTTTCATCTAATTTGGGTCGGTGGTCTGACCACATCACTCAAAATGGTGCAACATATACAAAGGGTTGACCAGAGCTTGATCTGGGTGCCCCCATCAATCCAGTCATCCAATTGACTTGAAAATTGAAACATAGGCTAATTATACCCACACCCTGAACATATCCAAAAATGAGAATTTTTGGAGGACATGTTTCTAAGGTTTTTGCAAACATTTAATAATCCATGTAATAATTAATTGTATGGTCTAATGACATCCAAACCCCTCCAAATTTTGGTGGGTGGTCCTTAGGGTCATGATATGACCCTGGTAAAATTTTTATCTAATTTGGGACTGATTTGGATGGGTAATTAATTAACCCAAGTTTGGTCAAACTAGGCCTAATTAGGTCAAAAATGCGCTTGTTGGGGTTATGTGGCCAAATCTCATCAAAATGATGTGAAACTTTGGCCACTGGCTTAAGATCACATAAAACACCCCCATAAGTGATTTGGAATGGATATGCCCTAAGACCTTAGTTCAAACCCTAGGGTTGCAATTTGGGTCTTATGAAGGACATATGGTCATATGTCCTTGGATGATCATGGAACTTGGTAGATAAGTTTATTGGGAGTAAACATGCCCTAGGTAATTTTATGAGGATTTTAGGATCACTTGTTCCCTCTGAATTAGGTTATAACCTGTTTAGGGCACTTTCTTATAAGTGGAATTTACATGCTCAATTTATCTTGGATATTGATTAAAGTTTGGTAGTGCTCATATAATCATGATATAAACATCTGGTAATTTTAGTGTAATTTTTGAATTGATTTAATTAGTACTTTATTCACAAGTCAATTATTTTACTTTAAGGTTATGATGAATAAATGAGGGCAACATATTCTTTGAAAAATTGTGAAACTCAGTCAGTAAACTTCTCTGATCATTATAGTGATCTGGTAATTTTACCATAATTTATGGACAAGTATTTTTGGTGGTTCCTTCTTTAATTTCCAATTTTGGATAATTACTCAATATTATAATTAAAGACTAACACCTTACTATAAAATTGTGATATTTTGTATTTGCTGTTATTTTGTATCGTAGATTTTCTATAATTTTGTGGGGGCCACATCTTAAGAAGAACTTACACTTTATGTTCAATTTCATACTTGGCCAATTTTGGAGAAATTATAGTAAATGCCAAATAAATAAGGAAAATTATGATCATCTGTATTTAGCCTTATAATATCATGATAGACTCCCAGTAATAATCTTGAGTCATTTGGTTGAATATTTGGAGCACCTCCTCTTGTGTAGCTCATATAGCTCATTTGGTTTGCGGATAGTAGAAACTATAAAGTTAACATAACTAGTAGACCATTAGATGGGAATGGAAGGTGGATGGTGTACCTAGTCTGGTTGAGAAAATTTGAGGTTACCAATAGGAGTCTATATGTTGAGGGTGGCCGATAAGCTAAATTGCAAGGTTGTGTTTGGGACCGACGAAAGATCGTCTTTCCCCTTAGAGCGTCATAAAATACTTAGGGTAAACCAAGTGTAATGATAAGAAGGGCATTCTTATGGGTAGTTACCAATAACATTAAGTGTCTTGAGAAAGGGAGTTTGGGCTATCATCTCGTCGTACATCCTAGTACCACTGTGAGCCCCTCACATGATAGACCTCGGGAAGTCCAAGATTAACCCTAAACTGCAGGAATAAACTGTCATGAAAGATTGTCTTAATAATCCACACACCCACACCCCGTAGTTACGGGAGGTTAGTTGGGTTGGTCTTACGAGCGGTAGGCTCGGTGGTTGTTAGGTGCGGACGGGTTGGTCCGGCGAGCCGATGGCTCGGAAGGTTATGGTAACGGGCGGGTTAGCCCAGGGAGCTTATGGCTTGGAGATAGATGGTAAACATGTTTGCATGTGCATAAATGTGGTGGGTCTTCGGTATTGGACGGTCATTCACACCGATGTCAATACGTTGACTCGGCAAGTGTGAATTTGCACTTAGCCAGAAAAGTCCGGTGGTCCAGCCAGTAAGAGTACGCAGATGCTCCGCGGTTTTGCGTTGAGGCGTACGATAGGTTTAGGTTAGGTAGTACGGATACCAACTTAGAGGTGGACGAGGCCCAACCCACCGCTTCCGTTTGCCACTACGGGAGTATCCTGGGAGTCTTGCTAGCTCCAAAAGGGGGAACTAAAGGTCTGTGTGCATAGAGTCAAAGTGTATGAGTTGCACTTATGTGAGCATAGCATAAACTACATAATTCTGTGTGTCATGGCATAAATATTGCATTTCAACCCCCTACCCCCATCGTATAAATCGGTATGGGACTTTTTATACGATATGCCTTGCTAAACGACCCCTTGGTCTATAGGCTTGTATGGGCATTCCTATAAATCAATGGTTACTTTTATATTATATACTTGTCTTTACTTACAGTTCTTTACTTGCTCTTTATTATGCTTTATTTATTGCTTCCAATGTATATATACACTTGTGTAGTGTTATACATTTCCTGTAGACTAGTTCCGTCGTCATATGCTTTGTTTTATACCCCTTTCTGTCCTTCGCTTCATCCGTCCCGCTCGGTGCCTAGGAGCCACTGGGGGATGGGTGGTGGGAAACGAGGCTTAGTCTTTTTGACTAACGGTCGGTGGACTATATCATTTTAGGGGACCGAGGAGACGCAACAGCACCAGAGGCCGGTGCAAACGGAGGCGGACAAGTGTAGTACATGAGCACCAGTTTTAGGATCAGCAAGAGATTAGTAGTTTGCTTCCGCGAGTGATCTTGTAGTGAGGACATGATGTACTGGCATGAGCCCTTTATTATTGTAACCTTTGTTATTTCAGTTATATCATGTGGACACTTATTTATATAGCATATGATTTGTGGACTTGAACTTCTATTTGTTCGTTTATACTTTTCTTCGTCTGTGATCGATCTGGCCGGCAGGATCAGCGCTTTGTAGTGGCGACCTTCCCGAGAGTTGGTGTCACCGCAAAGCGGCGGTTTAGGGTATAAGACCCGGTTTTATAGTGAAAAAAATGGGGTCTTACAAACTGGTATCAGAGCCAAACCTTGATCCGAAGAAAAGAAGTCCACAAACCCTGGGCCACCCCATGCGAGTTTAGTTTGAGGACAAACTAAGTAGCGGAAGCAATGGTGTGCCCATTTGGGGAAATCACATGAAAAAGTCTACTTTTAACTGAATCTTTTGACAAGTTTTCTTTTGTAGCCTGCGGCGAACCCTGCCCCCAGCAGGGAATACCAACAGCTGCAAAGATCTCTTTAGATAGTGTTGGAGCCTATGTTCCGCATCTCTTGGTTTGAGAATAACAAATACCGTGTTGTATTTGATCTTGTATTTTGTGTGTTTATAGTGTGCAGGTTTTACAGGAACTATAACTACATGAGTAGTATACTGAATGGAGATGACTCTCTGAAAAGAGAGCTAACGCTCGTGTTAGGTGTTAACTCCCCGCGTTAACAACCGTTGAGAAGAAAACTGCTAAGAAGAACACCGTTGAGAAGGAAACCGCTGAGAAGGTAACCAACAAAAAGTGTTTTTACATATTCTCGTCTTGATTTCCAGCATTATAGAAATTAAACATTTGTGTATTCAATTTATTATGAAATAAAATCATGTCTTTTAATGTTCTATTCAATTGATTTTATTTCCTCTTCAAGAATGTTATTAATTTTTATTTCATTAAAGTATTAAAATTAACATTTGTGTAATTATCTTTGAAATACAATAATCGTTTTCATTATCTCTGATTTTCTGGAATTGTATTTCATTTAAGATTTCATTAGTAAAATCACTACGTCAATCTTTTTGTGAGAAGGATTATTTTCTGGAGAGCTAACGCCCAGCGTTAACACTTAACGCTAGCGTTAGCAACAATTAACAAAAAGTTTTGCTCTCTTGTTTAAAAAAGGAATCTTCAATACAATCTTTCCTGAGATATCAAAATATATTTTTCTTATAAAATATTCCTAAATTTTGATCACAAACTTTGTTAAATTCAATTAACATCTAAAATTCCATAACACCCTTATTCACCCCCTCTAAGGGCACCGTAAGATCCAACACGTGGTATTAGAGCGTAGGTTATTCCAATACGGCTTCACAACCGTGAATAATGGCGCTTCATGATCTCGCATCTTCTAGATGGGATAATTTTTATGAAAATGAAAAATCATTATGTCCACCATTATTTATGGTGAAAATTATAATGGGTGGAAAACACTTATTGAAAAATTTCTTAAAACTTTGGATATTGAAGTTTGAAATATTACAATTAAAATGCCCCCAATTATTCTAAATAAAAATGAAATGTTTTTAAATGCCAAATCTTTGAATAGTCTATATTAAGCTCTGGATCAAAATATTTTCAAACTTATTTATACGCTTCCTACTGCTTTTGAAGTTTGAAAATTTCTTGAGAATACTTATAGTCTTCCTTCCACAGATGATGAACAAGAGGAATTCCTTATGGATCCAAGAGAAGAAATCGACGAGGACTCATGCTTGGAGGAAAATCTATCTAAGAGAGAAACAATATTGAACTCAATTGATGGCAAAACATCAAGCAAAAGTAAAGACAGAAACTATAGCAAGGTAAGAAAATCTAAATCTTCTCTTTTTGTAACAAATTCTATTTCTACATTTCATGTGCTTAAATTTGCTAAACGTAAAATTTCAAAGTTGAAACATGCTAATTCTAAATTACGTTTAGAAAATAAAACTTTAAAAGCAAACGCTAAAGTAGAATCTTATATTGATGTTTCAAATTCTCTTTCATGCTCTTTTAAAAATGCTAAACATTGTTTTGATTATAATACTTTTAAAGAAGAACTTAAGGGTTTGGAAAAAGGTCTTTTAACTTCAAAAGAGCATAATGAAAAATTGATAAAAGAAAATGACAATTTAAAGGATAAACTAGAATCATTAAAAATGTTTATTCAAAAATTTTCATATAATAAAAAATCTTTTATTTCTAGTTTATCAAATTATCAAAAGTCTAAAAGTGTAACTTCATATTATAAGAGTATGTCTATAACAAAGAGTGGAAATGAAAATCATCAAAATAAGAACCAATCATTTAAAACATATTGTAATTCACTCTTTCAACATTCAATTCTTAAGAAAGACTATCACTCTTATAAACTCTCAAAGAATCAATATAATAAAATTCATTATGATTATCAATATCAATGTATTTTGAAAAATAATTTGAATAAACATAAATCCCAAATGAATTATTTTTCAAACAACTATCATCACAAAAAGATGTCAAATAATCATAATACGAATTTAAAAGATAAACAACCAAAGTATGAATGGAGGCCCAAAATTAAAAACGAAACACTAACTCCACTTGTAAAGGCTCATTCATCACTATCTCTCCAAAAGCCAACATGATGTATTTGGGTACCCAAAGTAACCATCACACTTAGTCTCCTTTGGATACCTAAATCTCTCATTCACTAGGAATCATTGTATTGCATGAAGTAGAATTAATTATAAATGAAATATCAAAACTCTACTTCATGATATGCTTAATGTCTTTTTCTTTTGTTTGTTTTCTTGTTTATTTTTGAGTCAACATGTTTTTGATCACTTTATATATCATGAGATATGACTTTCACATTTTAAGCCTAATGTTTAACAAATCAAATTGAATTAAATTGAACATAAAGTCATAATTTTTTAAGTGATCTATCTTTTCTTTTTATATGTTTTATCCTTTTTAAATCCATTGCCTATAAATGTCTTATATTATCATTATAAATTGAATTGAAAATTCGTTAAATGATATTATCAAAACTAATGAATTTACTTTCAAAATTGGATTTAAATGGACTTTTAGGGGTCTTAGGCTAAAATATTAAATGCACAACTTATTGCATATTTGTCTATTTTTCGTTGCTGCATATAATAGCCCATATATTGAAAATCATAATCGGGAAAAATCAGAATCAAATAATATAAAATACAATGTGTTTTAAATCAAATATTGTATCTCTGTTGCTAACGCCACGCGTTATCACTAACGCTGGCGGTAACATATTTTCCTAAAAATTCTGATTTCTATAATTATTATTTTCTGAAAAATTATTTTACTATGTTAAGTGTCATTATCTTCTACTTTCAGATACCTTGTATTTGTTTCGTCTAATTTCTACAAATTAAAATAAAAAAGAAAATTTACAAAATAATTCAAAATAACTAAATCAATTTTTTTGTCCCCTTATATATGTAGTATAATATTCACTTTACAAGCAGTCACTACATATTAAAAGGATGAATATGAACTATACACACACTAACATGATCTATTGATATCCTATGCTAAAATTCACTATATTCATATATCATAATTCATGATCTATCAAGAATTATCATATATCAACTATTTCTACCAACCCTAGGATTTATGAAATATGTAATGGCAATTGATATTATAGTTTCATACCTTATTTAGTGTGTGTGATGTGCATCTCTATTATTTGCATGTATCTCATTATCTTTAGACCTAAGAATTAACTTAATATAAACAAGATGAAATCAAATAGAATTGTCATTTTATTCTAGGTCTATGAAAATTCAAACCTCTATGATTGATTACATGCGACTCAATTAAATATTTGTCCATCTTTATATAGTTTTGCACCATGTTGTCCTAACTCATCATACTAGCATCATCACGTACCATAGATAGAAATCAATGTCCATGCTAGTTATATCTTGCAATGCTAAAGTAAATTATATTACTAAAATATGAAAATCATAATTTCCTTTGTAGTTATTTGCATGAATAAAATTTATTATAAATGGATTTAAAATCAACAATCATCGATATAATTGTAAATCCAAAACTAATCATGCAATTATACCATAGTTAATATATTTAAGGCTTACACGCTTAGTATATCCATAATCATTAAACCTATGACATGTGTCTCACAATAGCGAGGGCGTAGGATTGTGTGCATTAGAGACCTAACCTCTAAGTCATGTCTTGTCCTTAACCGGGGAGGGTTCCAGTAGGGCCTTGTGAGGCACCGGGGGGAAAGAGTGCTAGGTTGAGCATCGTCTTTTGTATGCATATGAGATTAACACCCCAACCTATGGCATGTGTGCAGCTCCTCATGTCCATCCGTCTCTTAGTACAGGGCTATAGTGTGTAGACATATAGTTAGGGTATATTATTCTTGGGTATACTCATATTATATTCATTGCATGAATATTATCTTACTCTTTATATTTAAATTATGCATATTTGTTTTTGTTCTAACATTGCATCTTGCGTTTTGCATATTTTATTATTTTGAGTTTTAATGATTGTACAAAACACAAGTATTTGAAAAATCATCAAAAACATGCTAAAAGAGCCTTCAAATCTAATCAATATACTCTGAAATTTGAACTGAAGGAAGGTCTCTTTATAATACAAATGAATTATGAAAAATGTCTTTCAAAACATCAAAATTTGCAGGTCTGTCTCGGCATTAAGAAGCTAACGCCTGATGTTAGCTCCTTTGCTCCAAAATTTTTTGTTGTTGTTTTGAGTAATTTCTGGTATTATTTTAATGTTCTGTGTGTTTTTTATTTCTCTGTTTATAAAAAGTTTTCTATCTTTTTTTCTTTTACAACAAAATTTTATTTCTTTTAAAAAAATTATATATATGTATTTTCTCATGCATTATTTTGGGTTTATTTTTCTGGCATAGAATATCATTTACTGATTGGGCTAAAAAGATTTCTATGTTTTCGAGAGAATATATATAAAAAAAACAAATACAAAATTACAAAGCAATTTCAAAGAACAAAAATATGTTTTTCTCTTTATGTGTGTTTATTGTTTTGTGCATATATAAAAATTCAAAAATTTATAAAAAAATGATTGTTATTCATTGCCATTGTCAAGGATGATTAATTATATCAATTAAAGATTAAATACAATGTTTAATTTAAGTTTCAAGTTTCTTAAAAAAACATTGTTTTGTATTTATCATGCCTTGAAAATTATCTTGTTATGTGCAATGAAATTGATTGTAGATAAACATGTGTAGAAATGATTAGCATGCCTCTAAGTATGAGTAATGTATTATGTTTGATAATGATTTATTCACTCACTTATTTTTGATAATCTACATGTGTTTACAATCTTATACTTGCATGATTGTGTAGTGTGATAACATAAGTAATTAAAATGCTTAAATAGATTACCTACACAACATTGAATTGGTTATTACAATTCTTTGTCTTTCATGCACTTATTCTTTAGAGAAATGTGGTTTAAAATGCTATGTTTGCAAAACAAGTGAATTCAGAGTCCTTAGTCACTAAACTAAAAAGCAAATAATAAATGACAAGGAAAACTCCACTAAGCACTACTCACCCTCATGATAAGTCTTAATGAGCATTGTGAGGTTGAGCACCTTGGCTAAAGAATTGTAAAGTGTCTTGTAGCAAACAATTTATACACCACTTCTCTTAGTACACCGGATCACAAAAAATTGAAAATAAAGCTAAAAAGTATAAAAGCGATCCCCAAGCACTACTTTGCACCCTGATAAGTCTTAATAAGCATTGTGTGTGCAGAGCACCTTGGTAGTTGTACTCTTTATTTATGTGCATTAAAATATTATGGAAGTAATATTATTTGTGTATTTTAATATTGTGTTATTTCATTATATATGTCATGTGTTTTCTATTGATTCACTTGTATACTTTATCAAAACACTACTTTGTACACATCATTATCTTTCATAAAACTTCTACTCATGAGAATTGGATCCTAATGCTCATCTACTCAATTCTCTACAAACTTAAGTAAATGCACTAGATAACAAAGCATGATCACTACAATGTTTATGTTTACTTGAAATGCAAATTTTATTACATTGTAGTTTTTGTATCTTTTCTTGATATTATGAAATCATGCTTGCAATTTTATCTTAATGAAATAGCATCTCTTGAATCTATAACTCAAACATCAACTTTTTAAATTTAAAACTCATTATCCTTTATATGATTTTATCTTCTAAAAATGATGTTTATGTTTAAGAGTGTTTATTATATTCTTCTGCTAAGTTTACCACTTATGCTCATTCATGTCTATTATTTTTAACACCGTGGTTTTCTTTTCAACAAATGGTATCTTAAAATAGAATGCTTACTTTATCATGTCAGTTATGTTGCTTACTACTTTATGTTACATCATGCTTATATTTTTCTCAACAAGTAGTATTTAGCAAGCTTTTGATTGCATCCTATTTTTCTTCTCGACATAGAAAATATTACTCCTTTTTGCACACTCTCACCTAAACCCTCTTTTGATACTACCAAAAGAGGAGAATAAATTACATAAATCTAATATTTAGGGGGAGACATTATAATGACTTCAAAATCAAAGAAAGTATTTATGTAGGGGGAGTAATCATATAGGAGGTGCATACACTATCATATGCTCGATCATGACAATCCTTCAATAAATGGTTCCTAATCAATCTTAGTAGATATACACTTATCCCTACCCACTTTTGCTAACAACAAAGGGGGAGAAGAAATTGAGAAATCTAGTCAAATAGATATTTATGGGGAGTAAATTATAAGAGAACACTTATGTAGGGGGAGGACTTCATATAGAAAGAGTATGCATTATTGCAATCAAATCTATCATGCTTTTAACCCGTTATTCATGCATATATTATTACCTCACTTATCTATAAACACAAATGGTCTTAATTTCACTAATTTTTCATACATGTATTTATTATTATCAAAAGGGGGAGATTGTTGGAGTCTATGTTCCGCATCTCTTGGTTTGAGAATAACAAATACCGTGTGGTATTTGATCTTGTATTTTGTGTGTTTATAGTGTGCAGGTTTTACAGGAACTATAGCTACATGAGTAGTATACTGAATGGAGATGACTCTCTAAAAAGAGAGCTAACGCTCACGTTAGGTGTTAATGCCCCGTGTTAACAACCGTTGAGAAGAAAACCGCTGAGAAGAACAACGCTGAGAAGGAAACCGCTGAGAAGGTAACCGCTGAGAAGAAACCGCTGAGAAGGAATGCCGTCGAGAACGAATCTGTTGATAAGCCGGAGACAACGCCATCGTTAGTGCTTATCGCTGGGCGGTAGCCGTTCGACGAACTTTGCTAGCCGTTCGATGAAATTTGATGCCGGTTGATGAAACTGCGTTCGACGAAATCGGAAGGCGTTCGATGAAAGGAGATTCTGTTCGACAAACTAAACTTGCGCTCAACGAAATTGCGCTTGACGAACTTGCGTTCGACGAACTTTGATGGTGTTCGACAAACTTTGATTCCGTTCGACGAAAGCGCATTCGACGAAATGAGTTTTGTTTGACGAAATTAGTTTCTGCCATGATCCTGACAGTTTGCGCGAATTCAGCCACGACAGTGCACGTTCACTAACGCCGGTGTTAGTGATTAACGCCACGCATTAGCTCCTGAGGCTATTTAAAAGTACAGCCCCTCTCATTCCATTGAGATGATTCCAGAATTCTGATACTTGAGAGAGAGGTTCTTCTACAGTTATTAAGAGATCTCCCTTGGGCTAACATGAAGATCTAAAGAAGATTTTGAAGGAGAAGGTCTACAACGCTTATTCCATATGAAGGATGATCGCTTCCAGAACGACAACATCTACATCGCCTTCGTCTTCACCTTCAGAATTTCTTGGGGAGTTTCTCTTTACTTATCTTGTAATCTTTTACTTTTTTCTTTTGTATTTTGGTGTAGAGAAATCATTCAGGGAGAACGTCGGATTCCGGGAAGGATTCCGTGGGTAATTCGCCGCGGTTGTTGGTGACTAAGTCCTTGTGCGGCTTAGGGGGTAATTCGTCGCCTTGTGCGTGGCGACTAGGTCAAGGGTAGATCTAGGGGGTGGCTAGAGGCCTTATCTGGGGATAGATATGCTATATCCAACCGGTCCTTGGGAGAAGGACCGGTGAATCAACAAAAAGTGTTTTTACATATTCTCGCCTTGATTTCTAGCGTTATAGAAATTAAACATTTGTGTATTCAATTTATTATGAAATAAAATCATGTCTTTTAATGTTCTATTCAATTGATTTTATTTCCTCTTCAAGAATGTTTTTAATTTTTATTTCATTAAAGTATTAAAATTAACATTTGTGTAATTATCTTTGAAATACAATAATCGTTTTCATTATCTCTGATTTTCTGGAATTGTATTTCACTTAAGATTTCATTAGTAAAATCACTGCGACAATCTTTTTGTGAGAAGGATTATTTTTTGGAGAGCTAATGCCCAGCGTTAACACTTAACGTCGGCGTTAGCAACAGTTAACAAAAAGTTTTGCTCTCTTCTTTAAAAAAGGAATCTTCAATACAATCTTTTCTGAGATATCAAAATATATTTTTCTTATAAAATATTCCTAAACTTTGATCACAAACTTTGTTAAATTCAATTAACATCTAAAATTCCATAACACCCTTATTCACCCCCCTCTAAGAGCGTCGTAAGATCCAACAGATAGTCCTTAAGTCAATGTGTTAGACTAAACCCCACTAGGACACCTGACTTACCATGAGAATTTATACCATGCCCTAGTCTGAAAAAGACGGTAGGTATAATTTTGGCGAAGGTACGAGGATACGCAAAGAGGCTAGAGAAAGAGAGATTGACACATGAGCAGAGTGGTAGGGGACTCGTAGACTCAACCCTCATATCAGTGACCGGTTTATATTGAGACAACCACCATGACAAACACCGAGGGTTGTATGAGAATTCAAGTTCAGAGGAGACCCGTTAAGGATTGGGTCACATGTTGACCCTGATAAGGTTGTCGTAAAGGGTACCTTGAAGAGTCTAAAGTATGGAGTATATCAACAAGTCTCAAGATAGAACCCAAGTCTAAGGTTGTATGCCCTAAGGATTGTTTGCATACCTAGGACGAATATAACATGGTGATATCGAAGATACTTAGCCCAAAATAGATAGTGGCTTATCTTTTGTTTATTGGGGCTTACCTTTTGTTTATTGGGCAAATTGGTTACTGACTTGGGTTTCCCTTAGACCAAATTTAGAAAGCATTGCGTCGTGAACGTAGTGATGTTGAAGTTGATCATATCTGATGTTACTCGGGCAAGGATGAGATAGTGTAAAAGTAGGTCTGGAATGATGATCTGAAGTATTACCAGGACAATGAATAGACATCGTAGATCGAGCAACGACTTGACCTTGGTTAAATCATGGGAAAAGTAAAGTTGTCAGGTTTAGTCACTTAGGGATGCAGTTGCCCTTCTAGAAGTTGGGAACTGAAATTAGGTCGTGTCGGCTTTAGTTATATTTGAAAGTTCTTGTGGTTTGGGGCATTCAGAAGTGTTTAACTTATGATTTGTTAAAAATCACACCCTATCATGGTAGAAATTTTTTAACTACAATAATAACCCTTATACCTTGGGAGCTATGATGATGAATAACCAGAGATCTTAGACGATGACTTATTAGAATTAGAACATAGTGTTTGAGTTTATTCTGATAAGAACGATCTAAGTTTATCTTACTTTGGACCATCCGAAAGTGATTAAGACTAGCATATGTGGAAGTGATAAGAATTTGGTGAAATAAACGTGATGATATTTCCTCGATGAAATTGACTTGTGAAAAATATTAGGGTTTCAAAAGATTTTACCCGTATACCTTATGAATCAAACTCAACATAGAAAATGATTGAGAGTCATCTTACAAACATTGATGCTAATAATGATTGGTTAACATATACTCATAAAAGTTCACGAATACCCCCCTTAAATTTTGAGGATAACAGGGATGCTAGACAATCTGATCAGTTCCGTTAGTGGTAAGAACTGGATAAGTTGTAGAATTGAGTTGAATTGATTACTCTGATGTACGTGAAGGAGAGAGTCTGAACATGTAGAGAAACATCGTAGGTTTGGTGATGCACGGTGAGGTCTGTCGACTTGTGAAGGCCAAGTGCAAGTGGCTTTGGGGGAACTACCACAGTCACTGCCCGTGTTAGAGTGGAAGCTCGAGGATATAATTATGGATTTCATACATAGGTTACCACACCCCCACTCCTGGCACAAGTTTATTTAGAACATAGAGTATAGATTGACCAGGGTAGTTAGGGTCACCCCGGGACAGAAGGACGCTCCCGTTGGTGTTTGATGGGATTTGTTGAGCTGGTTGTCTGTTATCGTGGTGTGCCCGGGATGATCGTGTCGGATTGGGATGGACAGGTTACGTCCAAGAAGTGAAGATCAGTCCAGGCTCATCTGGGCTCTTGGTTGACGATAAGCACATCTTTCCACCCTCAAAGGGACGGAGGCGCATAATTCCACTATCTTGGACCCAGGATGAGGAATTAAAGACACTCGACTCTGGATTTGTGGAGGACACATTTGCCCAAGTGCGACTGATTCGAGTTAGGATGCTGGAAGCCCAGAACAGGCAGGCTAAGTATTACAGTACGCGACATCATACAGTAGAGTTCCAAGTTGGGGACTGGGTGTCCCTGAAGATACGTCTGATTCATAGAGTCTCGTGGGTACGCATGCGGAGGAAGCTCAGTCTAAAAAAAATGGGGCTCTACAGGATCCTAGAGTGGATCGACCCATTGGCTTATAGACTAGAGCTACCGCCGGAGGTAGCGGGTTTGCATGACGTCTTCCACTTCTCCTCCCTTATGAGAGCTCTACTATGGCCGGAGCAGTAGATATCTATTACAGATGGGCCAGTAACTTCTGACCGATCAGTTTGCGCAGAGCCGGTCAGTATAGATGATACGATAGTGTGAGTCTTATGGCGCAAGAAGGCTCCCCCGGTTAAGGCCTTGTGGTAAAATCATGGACAGGAGGAGCATACCTGGGAGCCATTAGAACTAATATAACAGAGACAGTCAGTACTCTTCGAGTCAGGAATAACTTCAATTATTAGGGGATGTTACGTTCGGTCACTCTCGGTGAAAATCCCGCAAGCATAACCTGAATTTTGGGGACGAAATTATTATTTTTGTTTATTGGGATTTGCAACATCCCCCAAACAACTAGACCCCTATAGTGGTTTTGTCATGACTAGGTCATGACAAAACCCTAGGAAGCTTGAAGAGATCACTTGGTCTTATGCTTGAAGGGGAAGACCACCTCGGTCTATTAATAGCAATTTCCCGTTACCAAGCTTAGGGTTGGACTTTAGGACCCCACCTTGACCCCTTGACCCCACCATGACATACCTAACCCTTTGGAGGGTCCCTTAGAGCACCAAGGACCCATTGGGGTCAACTAAAGTGGCTAAGTTGACCAAAGTCAACTCTAACCTTAAATTGGTCAAAATAGCCTAATTAGTGTCAATTGGCCTCCACCATGCTAAATTGACCGTGCCCCTACCATTATAAGGATATTAGGGACCCAATGGATCAAAAAGCCCCATCATGGGGCCAACAATTTGACCAATTTGACCTAAGTCAACTCTAGCCCTATTTTGGTCAAACTGCCCTATTGTGGGTCAATTAGCCTCCACCTTGCCAAATTTGCCCTACCTAGACCTTCCTAACCCTTAAGAGAGGCCAATGGGTCACTAGACACCCATTGGGGTCAACTCAAATTGTCAAATTGACCAAGGTCAACTCCACCCAAAATTTAGGTCAAAATAACCTATTTTGACCTAATCAAGCCCCATCCACTTGAGCTAAACCCAATTGAGGTGGTCCACTAGCTAATGTGGTTGGGAGTTACTGAAATTGCCATTCAATTTCAGGGAATTTGACCAGGAGAGAGAAAACACCATTTTCCCCAAAAATGATGGAGAGAGAAAGAGAGGAGTAATGTCATTCATGGCCAAGGGAGGCCAATTGATCTCCCCATTGATGGGGATTCATCTCCTCTGGTTGTTACAAGAAGTTTAGGAGGTTTTCCAGCCCACATGGGGGCTGAATTGAGAGGTTTCCACCATGGCCAAAAATGACCATTAATGGCTTTCATGGCAATTGATGCCATGACCCTCCCTCTCCCCAAATTAGCTAATTTAAAACCTTCAGAGGACTGAGAGGAGTGTTTTCCCCCATTTACCTGAAGAAATCATGCAACTTGGTGTGGAGGTTGCCATGGCTTCCAAGCTCCAAGGTCGACCATGGTGATGGGCAAATTGGCAAGGAATCTCCCCTCCAAAAAGGTCCTCCTCTCTCTCTGTGGTAGATCTTCCTTCTATTGGCAACAAGCTTTGAGGCCAAATGGCCCTAATCTTGTTTGGCCGAAAAGCTTGGGATTCAAGCTTTTTCCTTCACCGAAAATACCATGTTCCGACCACCTCCGGTCGGCCAACCACCCCCAATCGCCAGCCACCACCTCAACGGAGGTGGTGGTGGCATTGGCCGGCCGGGAAAATGACTCCAAACATCACCCAAGTTGGGGCAATCCTGGCCCTTGGCTCACTGGAGAAGATGATGGGATGCCACCCATTTTTGCTTTAAGATTTGTGCACAGATCTTGCAATTAGTTTATTTGATATTCATTTTTCTGTCCCTTTACTGGCAGCAGTTAGAAATAATTATAAAAAAGTACTTAGGGCCATCTACAGGAAATGTCGTCAATACCAAAGTTGTAGCCCTTGGAATCTACTTTAATTTAAAATTGGTTTCATCCAATTTGGGTCAGTGGTCTGACCACAACACTCAAAATGGTTCAACATATACAAAGGGTTGACTAGAGCTTGATCTGGGTGCCCCCATCAATCCAGCCATCCAAATGACTTGAAAATTGAAACATAGGTTAATTATACCCACATCCGGAACATATCCAAAAATGAGAATTTTTGGTGGACATTTTTCTAAGGATTTTGCAAACATTTAATAATCCATGTAATAATTAATTGTATTGTCTAATGACATCCAAACCCCTCCAAATTTTGGTGGGTGGTTCTTAGTGTCATAATATGACCCTGTTAAAAATTTCATCCTATTTGGGACTAATTTAAATGGGTAATTAATTAACCCAAATTTGGTCAAACTAGGCCTAATTAGGTCAAAAGTGCACTTGTTGGGATTATGTGGCCAAATCTCATCAAAATGATGTGAAACTTTGGTCACTGGCTTAGGATCACATAAAACACCCCCATGAGTGATTTGGAGTGATTTGGAGTGGATATGCCCTAAGACCCTAGTTCAAACCCTAGCTGGGGTTGCAATTTGGGTCTTATGAAGGACATAGGGTCATATGTCCTTGGATGGTCATGAAACTTGGTAGATAAGTTCATAGGGTGTAAACATGCCCTAGGTAATTTTATGAGGATTTTAGGATCACTGTTTCCCTCTGAATTAGGTTATAACCTTTTTAGGGAACTTTCTTATAAGAGGAATTTACATGCTCAATTTATCTTGGATATTGATGAAAGTTTGGTAGTGCACATATAATCATGATATAAACATCTGGTAATTTTAGTGTAATTTTTGAATTGATTTAATTAATACTTCATTCACAAGTCAACTATTTTGCTTTAAAGTTACGATGAATAAATGAGGGCCACATATTCTTTGAAAAATTGTGAAACTCAGTCAGTAAACTTCTCTAATAATTATAGAGATCTGGTAATTTTACCATAATTTTTGGACAAGTATTTTTGGTGGTTCCTTCTTTAATTTCTACTTTTGGATAATTACTCAATATTATAATTAGAGACCAACACCTTTTTGTAAAATTGTGATATTCTATATTTGTTGTTATTTTGATATCTTAGATTTTCCATAATTTTGTGGGTCCACATCATAAGAAGAACTTACACTTCATGTTCAATTTCATACTTGGCCAATGTTGGAGAAATTATAGTAAATGCCAAATAAATAAGGAAAATTATGATCCTCTGGATTTAGCCTTATAATATCATGATAGACTCTGAATAATAATCTTGAGTAATTTGGTTGAATATTTGGAGCACCTCCTCTTGTGTAGCTCATATAGCTCATTTAGTCTGTGTATAGTAGAAACTGTAGAGTTAACATAACTAGTAGACCATTAGATGGGAATGGAAGGTGGATGGTGTACCTAGTCTGGTTGAGAAGATTTGAGGTTACCAATTGGAGTCTATATGTTGAGGGTGGCCGATAAGCTAAAGGGCAAGGTTGTTTTCGGGACCGACGAAAGATCGTCTGTCCCCCTAGAGGGTCATAAAATACTTAGGGAAATCCAAGTGTAATGATAAGAAGGGTATTCTTATGGGTAGTTACCAATAACATTAAGTGTCTTGAGAAAGGGAGTATGGGCTATCATCTCGTCGTACCTCCTAGTACCGCTGCGAGCCCCTCACAGGGTAGACCTCGGGAAGTCCAAGATTAACCCTAAACTGCAGGAATAAACTATCATGCAAGATTGTCTTAATAATCCAAACACCCACACCCCGTGGTTATGAGAGGTTAGTTGGTTTGGTCTTACGAGTTGTAGGCTCGGTAGTTGTAGGTGCGGACGGGTTGGTCCGGCGAGCTGGTGGCTCGGAAGGTTATGGTAACGGGCGGGTTAGCCCGGGGAGCTTATGGCTCGGAGATAGATGGTAAACATGTTTGCATGTGTATCAAGGTGGTTGGTCTTCGGTATTGGACGGTCGTTCACACCGACATCAATACGTTGACTCGTCAAGTGTGAATTTGCACTTAGCCAGAAAAGTCTGGTGGTCCATCCAGTAAGAGTACGCAGATGCTCCGCGGTTTTGCGTTGAGGCATACGATAGGTCTAGGTTAGGTAGTGTGAATACCAACCTAGAGATGGGCGAGGACCAACCCACCGCTTCTGTTTGCCACTACGGGAGTATCAATGGTTACTTTTATATTATATACTTGTCTTTACTTACAGTTCTTTACTATGCTTTCTTTATTGCTTCCAATGTATATATATACTTGTGTAGTGGTAGACATTTCCTGTAGACTAGTTCTGTCGTCATCTGCTTTGTTTTATAGCCCTTGCTGTCCTCCGCTTCATCCCTCCCGCTCGGTGCCTAGGAGCCACTGGGGATGGGTGGTGGGAAACAAGGCTTAGTCTTTTTTATTAACGGTCGGTGGACCAAGCTATTTTAGAGAACCGAGGAGACGCAATAGCACCAGAGGCCGATGCATACGGAGGCGGGCAAGTCTAGTACAGGAGCACCTATTTCAGGATCAGTGAGTGATTAGTAGTTTGCTTCCGCGAGTGATCTTGTAGTGAGGACATGATGTACTGGGCGTGAGCCCTTTATTATTGTAACCTTTGTTATTTCAGTTATATCATGTGAACACTTATTTATATAGCATGTGATTTCTGGACTTGAACTTCTATTTGTTCATTTATACTTTTCTTCGTCTGTGATCGATATGGCCGGCAGGATCAGCGCTTTGTATTGGCGACCTTCTCGAGAGTTGGTGTTACCACAAAGCGGCAGTTCTGGGTATAAGACGCGGTTTTGTAGCGAAAAATGGGGTCTTACAGTATGTGTCATGAATAACAATCATGTAAGAGAGCATTCGTGTGATAGACATGTAATGCAGTTTTAGTCCAATTCTTATGCATGGAAGTGTCAGATGAAACAATGACACATGTAAGTGTAACAATAATAGAAATAACACTTAGTGAATTTAATCATGAATACATTTCTATATCTCAGAGAATAGATGTGCTAACACAAAAGTAATGAAGTGATAAATATGTAACATTTCAATCTACATAATATCAAGAATAGAACTAGGGCACTAATCAATTTTTCTGGTCTTTGTAGAAGATCGATAAGATCCATATACCCAAGGTGCTCATTCTTACAATGCTCATTGAGGCTTATCATGGAGGAATTAGTAGTGCTTATGGGATATCCTTATGAACTGTAATAATAGCATATTATTTTCATAATTTTGTGCACTATCAATTTTTTTTATTTGTCACACAAGGTCCCCGAATCTATCGAAATCTACCCTTATAGCAGATACACTTTAACTTGTATACACATACCATAGTATTATAATTTTAGCCTAAAGTTCTAAGCCCAACATATGGAAGATGAACAACATGATATTGATTGATCATGTCATGCCTAACGTGTTATACACAATATCACGAGTTTTAACATGTAAGCCTTAACATTTGACTTGAGTGCAATCTCTAAGGATGTGTGCATCATGAATAGTCATTATTTTTCCTAAATCCTCACACATACCTAGAGGCATATAAACAGACATCACATATCTAATAGTACTCAAGCGCAAGTACAAATAGATTGAGACACATCATGACAAAAAGCATACAATGCAATCAATATTCAACAACCCTAAATCTGAACATTGTATGTAATAAGCTTTAAATCCAAGTCATGCATGTCCAAACCTAGTGATTTCATAAATTTTTTATATTAATTTAAATTTCAAAACAAAACAAACACACACATTTAAAACAAAACATATTTTTGGTTTTTGAATTTGTTTTGTACTTTTTTAGTTGATTTTAAAATTACGTTGAAAATTAAATAACGATCTAAAAACATAGAAGTCTTTAAAGAGCCTAGCAGAAATGATCTTCCATACTGGATAAAAATACAGAAAGAAAAAAAGCAAAATTGATATTACTACTACCGCCGACGCTAGTAGATAGACATTTATTCTTTTGCATGGAAAACATGGTTTCTGAAGATTTTTCATTTTGATTTTTATTGAGTCATTTTTCAAATATGAGAGACACTAGATACTGCAAATTTTTTTCAAAAATCTTGAAAAAGTTGTAGTTTTTATAATTTTGGCATAAGGTGTCAAAAAGGTTATTTATGGATTTCTTGTGTTTTCAAGTTCATGTATGCTAAAAAAATATCATATATGCAAACACAAGAAAGAACATGTTCAAACATGACCAATTATGCATGATAGAAATAAGTAGTGTAAAGTAATGATCATACAGTGAATAGAGTATGAGTACACCATATATTAAAGTACCTTAGTTATATGTCTACACCCTAGCCACGTACTAAGTGATGGGTGGGCCTGAGGAGTTGCACATATGCCGTAGGTTGGGGTGCATATGCACACAAAAGAACCCGCTCAACTTAACACTCTTTCCCCTAGTGCCTCGCAAGGCCCCACTGGAATTATCCCCAATTAAGGACAAGACATGGTTAACAGATTAGCATCTCTAATCCACACAAATCTATGCCCCTACTATTGTGAGACACTTTACATGGGTTAAGAATCATAAGCATACCACACATGAAAATCAATTTGCTAAGGAAATCAAAAGCATGTTTTTGTACTTTTTATGTTTTGAATTGTTATTTGATTTTTTAAAAAAAAAATCATAAATTGAAATGAAAACCAATAACAAGATAGAACAACAAAGATGCATAAAAGAAAATCATATAAATATTACAGGAAATTTTTCAGGAAAGATAGCTACCACCAACGGTAATGTTACAGCGTCGCAATAGCATTCTTCAAACATACCTGAACCAACCCAATCCCTCATTTCGCCCTAAGCTCTCTCTCTCTCTCTACATTTTTCGCTTTCGCCGCTCGCTAGCCCCGAGGTACCCCCTTTTTCCCTTCTTAGATTTTGATTTCTTGAACATTTTTGGTGTTTGATTTCTTCTTATGTCACATCCATGGTGGATCTTGTTTTAGGGAGAGAGTGTGACCCTAACCTTTTGATTTTGGTGTTTTAGTTATTGTGTAGGGATGATAGTGTGTCCCTAACCTTTCAATTTTTTTTTAAAAAAATCTGGAATTAGTAATTTTGAGGATTTGGAAGACATAGATAAAACATATGCCCCCACCATCCAGATTTGATGCGTCCTCCTTTTTATTGTAGATTATGGCATCCTCTAGCTCTAACCCCAGAAGAAGCTTCTCAAAGCGTTCTCGTGGTGATTCTCAATCCAATCCCGCGGTAGAGAATGCTACAGTGAGTGTAGCCATGAATATTGGGGTTGATGTTGATAGATATGCTCATATCTACATTTACTTGGCTGATGCAGACATTATACAGGTCGTAACTCTTACTGTGGAGTTCTCATCAACCCTAGTCTGGGAATTCTATACTAATTTGAGGGATCCAAAGTTTAAGACATTTGACGGTGGATTCCAATCGTGTATTGGAACTCACATCGTGATTATCCTCCATGCAGACTTAGAGAGCATGTATGGCTTACGTTATAGCAGAAATTGGCTCGACATAGTGGAGTCCTTCAGGACCATCTAAGATTAGACACAGATAAACGAGGTCCTCTACAATGAGTTCAATGAACATGAGCTCATTACGTCCATGTACTCTCTTACTCCCGAGGCCCTTATCATTCAGGACATCCTCCGCCACTCCCTCATGTTTAAGTCTGGGGATACGAAGAAGATTATAACACAATAGACAATGGTAACATACCACATTCTGGCAGGTATTTCCTTTAGTGTTTCAGATTTGATTTTATCTATTATGCATTACACTTTTCGCCTTAAGACTACTGAGCGCATGTGATTGAATACCTTACCACTGGGAGGTATAATTCAATAGAATTTGGTGTACAAATATCCAACCATCGATTGAACACCATTTCCAAATGATTGTCGGCCGCAGGAGTATGAAGTAGAAGATATCTCAGTGGTCACTCACTCCCTTCCATCTACCTCTCGAACTCCGTTATGATGTGGGAGTTTGCTCTAGGAGCGCCGTCGAGATATATATGAGATGTTTTAGGATCGGGGTCAGGAGATCAAGGAAATGAAGAAGGTCATTGGGGGGGGGGGGATTAAAGAAGATGTAGAAGAAGATAATGCGCAAGCTACAAATTTCCCAAACTACCTCAGAGGAGGCAGAGTTGCATCGTAGCATGGGCAGTGATGATTAAGATGTATTTTCTCATTTATTTATAAGTTTAAGACAGGTATGTACTATATTTTCAGTTTTTGTTTGTTATCGCCCAACAGTAGTGCTACCGCAGGCGCTAACATTTTATTTTGCTTACATCCTTTCTGATTACTCTCGTGATTATGACCTTTTATTACTTTCATTAGGACATGTGACTTCCAGTAGCTAGTTAATTTTAGATTTGAAACACTAAACTCCAGAAAATGATTCAATTAATCATGATGGTATATCTTGAAAATTAGTGCTCAATTTTTCATATCATTTTTGAGGGAAATTTAACTAGCATTGGTAGTGGTCTTTATAATAACAACAACAACTACACTCAAGCCTTTATCCCACCATAATGGTCTTTATAATAATGTGATAATTTTGGTCACTTGTAATTATGTGATTTTTTATTCAATTTCAACACTTCGATTCACTTAAAAGTTTAAGCTTAGTGTGTGAAAATCAATTGGCAAGATATATCGAGTGACCATATGCATGTTGGCTCAAACAAATGACAAAGCAAAAATAAAACAAAAAAATATTAAGCGCAACATGAAGTAGATTACTGAGTGATTCATTTTGATATGTTTCTAATTCACGCATTTGGTGGATACTAATAGATAAAAGATTTTGGTATCCAAATGGGACAAAGTGTTGTGGTTCATTTGGGTAACCAAATAAATCGTGATGATCCATGAGGAGATAAGGATGAATGGGCCATTTCTAGTGAATTTGATGTGTGATTTTTGAATATGGGTCTCGAGTCATACATTGGTTGAATATTAGTTTTAAATGTCAAATTTCCATAATGATTATTTAGAGTCTTCATGTGATGATATTTGTTTGACACACAATGCTTTGAAGATTTAACTATGTTGGTATTGTTTTCCAATTTATAATTATGTTGCTTAACATAAAGGCTCTTAGAATAATGATTCTTTGGAAATTTGACATTCAACATTATGTTGGAAGTGGATTGATTTTGTAAATGATGGGTATGATTATGTTTTGGAATTTCATTTACAAGCATTTGATTTTTTTCACTCTGATAGTTTGGTTTAGTTATCGTATGGAAATTCAAATTCAACATGCTATTGAATTTGGCTTGAAATTATGAATTTATGCTTTGTGAATTTTTACTCATAATTTCCTTAGGTATGTTGATTTTTGTTTCCAATTCTTTATTTTTAATCTTAAGATTTTATATAGCTTTTGCATAGACGATTATTCTATTTACAAGAGTGGTGACTATAGAATCACTATGAGTTTTATAATCATTTCTTAATTCCTCAAAATTTTCATCCACCTCTTTAATTTCTATTTTATAATTCTTGCATATAGCACAATTGTTTTTCAATGATGATTTTTCTAAACTTAATTTTTCATTAAACTCTATTATAAAAGAAAGCTCCTTTCCAATACCCTGACCTTTTATTTTAGTACATTGCAATCAAAGCAAGGTATATCCATTTTCCGGTGAAGAGCATGAGGTAGAACTAGATATATTACTATTGGATTCTACATTAGCATTTGCCTTTAACATTTTATTTTCTAAACATAGTTTTGAATTAATATTTTTCAATTTCTAAATTCTACATCTAGCAGATTCTAGCACATGCACTGTATAAATAGACATTATAGCAAGAGGTGAATTTTTACTTACAATGATTTCGGATGATGGATGATTTGAACTTAAAGTTTCTTTGGCATCTTCCACTTCCTCTTCCATTAATAAGTTAACATTTTCCCTTTCACTTGATGTGTTTGATATGTCTTCCTCTGAGCACAAATCTTCATTTGGTTCTTCACTTGGATCCATAAGAATTTGCTCGGCTTCATCATCTGTAGAAGGAAGACTATAAGTAATCTCAAGAAATTTTCATATATCATAAGCAGTTGGCAACGTATAGATAAGTTTGAAAATTTCTCGATCAAACATGCAAAATAGGCTATTCATTAATTTAGCGTTTAAAAGACATTCATTCATACTTAACACGTTTGGTGGCTTTATTATAGTTATATTCCAAACTTCTATATCTTGAGATATAAGGAATCATTTCATTAAGTTTTTCCACCCATTATAATTCACACATGTAAACAAAGGTGGTGCCAACGAATTTTCAGTGTATAAAACAACATCCCCTCTAGTAGATGCGAGATCGTTATTAACCATTATTCCCAGTGGTGAAGCCATTTTGGAATAACCTCGATCTGATAACACTTGTTGGATCTAGTGGCCAACCTTAGGGGGGGTGAATAAGGTTTTCAGTGAAAAATGTGAGTTTAAAGGGTTTTTGCAGCAGGGATACACTTTCTGGATGCTAGAGCGGGACCGCAGGATTACCGCCGGCGTTATCTCACAGAACTCGTATTATCATACTACAAAGGATCGTTTCAGAGTACACACACAAGAAAACTATTTCACGACACAGCAAGAGTCATATGTAATTGCAAAGTAAAATAAGAGAAGTTGTATACATTATAATCTTAAATTAAAGATTACAATTACAAAACTAGATCTCCATGACGCCGAAGATCGAAAGCGACAAATCATAAGACTCATTGTTTTTCTATACCGACCCTCCCCATGAGGACCGGTTGACTCTTTCCCTTCTCCCCGAAGGTCTTCGAGCCGGCTCTCTCCCTTCCCACCGGAAGGTCTTTGAGCCCACTAGAGCTCCCTGATCTAGACGCCCTTCACGGATGATTTTCTACGAAATCCTCCCCGAAATTTGACGACCTCCCAGGGCAATTTCTCACGGACTCCTCCTCGGAATCTGACGACCTCCTCAGTCAATTTCTCCACGATACAAAAAAGAAGAAAAAGAAATACAAGGAGTAGAAGATAAAAGTTTGCTCCCTCAAGGTTGTCCATGGAGGCGGTGAGCGATCAATTATTTTGGTTCACGTTCTTCGTGCACACAATCTTTCTCTGATTTATGTTCATTGTCCACGTTCTCCGAAGATCTTCTTCATGCTTGAGTGAGCGAAAGAGTTATTCTCCTTGGTTGGCGACACCTTGTGGTAGAGACGACTGGAAGCCTGCTCTATTGTTCTAGTTTTCTGTGCCCAAAGTCTCCACAAAATTGGAGAAAAGAAATCTCCTTCATACGAGTTTTAAATAAGCTACCGTCGGCGTTATTGCTAGCGCCCGATGGTAGGTTTGTTTACGCATTTTCCTCCCAGCTGTCATGCTCTATGTAAAGAAGGCAAAGCTTTCCTTGTGATCATTACTTAACGTGTCGTGTTGGAGTTAGCGCGATGCGATAGCCTTGATTATTTTGGAAACTTGCCCAGCTAGTCGAAGGCAGCTAAAGAAGGTGGCAGTCCTTTCCTTGAACACTGGTCTTACTGCAGAGCGAGAGATAGCGCGACACTGTAGTTTCTTTTCCTTTTATGGCCGCCACCAGTTTTCAGTGTTGAGTCCTCAGATCGCTGACATGGACATCCATCGCATGCGGTAGTCGTATCGTGCAGCGGTAGTTGAAGAGCATGGTCTCAACGATATCTCCATCCAGTTGATATGCAGTCCATCAAGTTGATCTTTGCTTGTCGTCGACATGGATAACGCTTGGCGGTTGGGCTAGCGCCAGCAGTAGCAACCTTATCCAGTCGACATGTATTGTCTCAACAATATCTTCTACCAAGATGATGTTGGTCATCTAGATGACATGCTAGCGTAGGCGTTAAGGCTAACGCCCAACTGTAATGTCTAGCTGATATGATTTGTCTCGATGATATTTCCTTGAGGCTGAGCACGTCCAGTCAACATGTATCCTGAGATAGCGTCTGATGGTATCACTATCGCCGCCGGTATCACTAGCGCCAGCAGTAGCTCACAGAGATTTAAGTTCTTGTCCAACTTCACACCTGTAAACCTGCACACTATACCAAAAACATGTATGATCAAATACAACTTGGGATTTGTTATTTATCAAACCTGAGAGATGTAGAACACATGTTCCAACACACACATCCTGTTTTGGGCTTGCGAAAAATCGAACTTCAATAAGGAAATGACTAGCTCACGAGCTGCCAACGATCGATCCACCTCATCCAGCATGGAGGTTCCCTCTATGTAGGGACAATGAAGTGTAGATTCTTGGTCGTAGACAATTTTGAATGGCGTCTTCTTAATCACTTTGGAAGGTGGTGGTGTAACACCATTCGGTAAGGGGTAGCCATGCCGCCCAATTCTTCGGTCGCTCAAAGCACATGCAATGATGATAACACTCCAGACAGTAGTTTACCACCTCAGTTTGACCGTCATTTTAGGTATGGTAGGTCGTCGACATCTTAAGATGCACCTATAAAAGATGAAGATTTCTTGCCAAAATTGACTAAGAAAGATGGTATCACGATCAAGCTCAGGAGCCCATGTAGACAAAAAATGGAATCCACCAAACCATGGGCTTCGCTATTCGCCTTATAGGGATGGGTGAGAGATACAAAATGAGCTTGCTTGCTCAAGCGATCCACCACCAACAACACCGTTAATTTGCCTTGACTCTGTGGCAACCCTTCAATGAAGTTTAATGAAATATCCTGTCAAATGCAGTCTGATATGTGCAAGGGTTGGATCAAACCTTGCAGTTTCCTGTTGTCAGTCTAGCATCTCTAACTGATGGTCGACGGTCGTCCTTGCGAGCTATATGCTCATACACCTTTGGTTTCATGTTTTTCAAAAAAGTGTGTCTTCCCCCGCTGATACGTCGTCGGAATTCTGGAAAGCCCCCCATTCGGGTTGTCATGAAGAGTTGAAGGATGTTTTTTTCACGACGGCCACCTCACCCACCATTAACTTCCCCTTGCATTTTAAACTTCCATGAACCTAACTATACTTTGGCTTGTTCAATTGGTTCTCCTATTTTGCTGAAATTATCCCTTGTAGATTGTCATCCTAAGCCCACGAAGCTTTGGTTTGTTGGATGATGTCGGAATCAACCACCACTAAAACATTCAGTTCAACACCACCATCTTCATATCATCGTGATAATGCGTAAGCACACACAATCTCCTCCCCTTTTTGATACTAGATTTTGTAGCCATATCCCATGATCTTTGACATGTTTCATTGTTGGTTGGGTGGGCAAGTTTTTGCTCCAACAAGAATTTCAGGCTTTGATGGTATGTTTTGATGATGAAACGGCTACCCACCAAGTAATGTCGCCATTTTTAAAGCACCATTGTGATTGCTAACAATTCCTTCTCGAAGGTGGACAATACATTGTTCTTTCTTCCCAAAGCTTTGCTAAAGAATGCTAAGGGCCATTCTTCCTGCATCAACACTGCTCCAACCCCTCCATCCGCCGAGTCAGTTTCCACCATAAATGGTTTATGAAAATTTGGCAATCGCAAAATCGGCGTTCGAGCTACTCCCTCCTTAAGTTAGTTGAAAACATCCTCTACCTTGGACGACCAAGTGAAGTGTTTTTGCTTCAGGAGGTCAGCGAGTGGATGAGCCAAGAGGCCATACCCCTAAATGAACTGCCGGTAATAGCCTATTTTCCTGAAGAATCCCCTAAGCTACTTCAAGGATTTGGGAATTAGACATCCCACCATTGCCTCAATTTTAGACAGGTCTGTCGCCACTCCTTGCTCTGAGATAACATGCCTCGGATAAGCCACTTGTTGGACGTCAAAGTTACACCTACTTTACTTAAGGACGAGTTGATTGGCTTGTAATGTGCTAAAGGCGAACCTCAAAATCTCCACATGTTCTTGCCATGATTTGCTAAAGACGAGGATGTTGTCGGAAAACACCAAAATGAACCACATGAGATGCTCATGAAAAATCTTGTTCATTAGGCTATGGAATGTCAATGGCGTGTTGGTCAAGCCGAAAGGGCATTACCATGACTCGTAATGGCCTTGTGATAGTGCATATATATTGAAGGAATTAATGGGCAAAGCCAAAGCTTTGCACAGTGAAACCAATTTTATTAATAATAAAACAGAGATACAAGGATATGATTGGTGTGAGAGCTACCCTGAGCCACCAAATACACCAAAGAAACTTAACCAAAATCTAGACTGTTAGAGCCAAATTCTGATACCCGAAGAAGAACCATGCAAGAAGCGTCCTCTTTGATGAGTTTATGGAGATGGATTGGAATGAAGTCATTGGAGATATATATATATCATAGTTTAGGTTTTCTTTTTAAACACTTTATTAGTATATTTATTCAATTTTAAGCCTAATTTACTTTGTTTTGTGTTTTCAGGGCTTAAGAGAAGTTCTGGAATAATTTCAGTATTTTGGTATACTGATAACAAAATGTTAAATTACACGCCCTCGGGTAAGGGCGTGGCCTAAGGGATTGCATGTCAGTCATGCCCCAGTGCTCTCCAATAAGTTATGACCCCTTCGACGCCTTTTTAAGTTTGCATGCCCTCGCGTCAGGGTGTGACCTGAGGGCGCATACTTCAGTCACACCCAAGTTGCTCTCCCTCATGGTCGTGACACCCTCCAACCCACTTTAAGATTATACGCCCTCATGTCAGGGAGTGACCTGAGGGCATGTCCACCCCAGTAATAGAAAAATTCAAGCCAACATGCCCTGATCCAGCCATTGTCATTCGCACTAGTGACACGCCTTAATTAGGTACATGGCATGTACCTATGGCGTGTAATATAATTTTATGACAAATTTTGTGGCTTTCTTGAGATGCTTCCTGACTCTATTTTGATGATTTTCTCCATGTACACGCCCCCCATGTCAGGCCATGTACTAAGGTCGCGTACAGAGAACATTTCAACTATAAAGCCCACCCGATTCCAGTAGTCCAGCATCCAGCCCCTTCCATAGATTGGATCACTTTCTCTTTTCTGCACTTCTTATATTTTCTATTTGCAATTTACTTTTCTTGTAGTTTCAATTCCTAGTGAAATTTACTTTTCTTGCATTTCAATTTCTAGTGTAACTCTTGCTCTTTATATTCATGTCTCTTTTACTTATTAAAAAAGTCTTTACATTTAAACATGTTTAGATAATCTCTTTTAGCACTTGATCGGATGATATCTTTAATAATTAATTATGTAATTTCTTTTCTATAAGCTTTGATGAAAAATCTTGATTTGCCTTTGATTCGCAAATTATTGATTTCATATTTTTGGTATATGATAGCCTATTTAGATCCATATTCTAGTTGGTCTAGCGATCGGTGAATACGAGTAGATCGCTCATTGGTAAAAGCAGTTGCATGCACTTCTCGGGAGATGAATACATGAATCTTCTAGATTGGAGTCAAATCCAATATCGGGGTTCACCTCATAAAACAAGCTTAGGGGGTTCGACTGGTCCAGATATCTTAATTGATCAACCTAAGGTTAGTTGGTAGTATTCCTCTAGCAAGGTGCTATCATAATTTATGAACCTCCACGATCGAGTTACTTTCATCAAATGCTTATGAATAATTAGAATTTCTAATTATTTCATTTTAGAAGGATTCTAGATAAAATGCTCTTTTACTAATTCTTTCTTCGCATTTTATCATTTTATTCACAAACCAACTTTCTATTTCGCAGATAAATTAATAGTAAGAGCATGAGTAGAAGTAATCAACAAGCCCCGTGGAATACGACACTTGATATTCCTAAATATCATATACGATGAGCGATAGATACACTTCCCTATAATTTGTAGAATTGGAGAAAAATCTATATGTAAATTTTGCGTATCAAGTTTTTGGCGCCGTTGCGGGAGAATTTTTTTTGATATTTTGAAAGCAAATGTGCTATTAATTTTATCATTTTCCTTATCTTCAATTTATACTTTTCTTTATTCCTACCCCAAATTCTCGTTTTTTTTTATTTTTTTGGTAGTTTTATTTTCATAAATAAAAACGTTATCTCATTTAGCCGCTCAAGTTGTCACGCTTACAAAATAAATTGAAAATATCGAATCCGCAACTAAGTGTGACATTTTTTTTGTAAATTTTGTGGTCAAAATACTCAATTTAGAGAGGAATGTTATTTAATTTATTCTCCTAGTTCTTCTAATTATGACCATTTTCTAGGAAATATTCTTATGATGAATTTATGTCATGTACAAATTTGTGGTGACAAGATCACTCAAATAATACCACTAATTTTCTAATTTAAGTTCTTCTAGTACTTATCATTTTGAAGAATTTCCTTCTTGCTCCAATATTGATTATTTGTGGTGGCAAGATCACCCAGATAATTCATATTATCAATAGGAAAATTTTGTTTTACCTAATTTTCATTCCTCCACTTTTAACCCACAAAGCTCTACATATCATCTTGGGGATTCTATAGATTTTCATATTAAAAAATTGAATACCTATTCCCAAGATCAAGAAAACTCTTTGTACCAAGAATTCCAAAAAAACTATGGGTACACCAGACGAAGTAGTAGTTAAAAATAATTATTTTGCACCTACTCCATCCGAATTCACTACTATTTTTTCATGAATCTTCACACACACCAAATAATTATTTTCCACCTACTCCGTCTGAATTCACTACTATTTTCATAAATCTTAACACACAACAAATAATTATTTTGAAAATAAAGGTCATGAAAATATTGTGTCCCATGAATTTAATACACTTGTACACCAAATAAATTTATGGATAACAACTTTTAATTTGAAATTGAACAACCCACACTAAATCTTTTATTTTCACAAGAAACTCCTTTTTTTGACTCGTTTGTATTTTATTCTTTTTATACTAATGCTCCTATCTTCGTTGATGAGCCATTGTAGCACAATGAATTTGAAGATCCATTTGTCACAAATCTCCAGCAATCTGAATTACCAGAGGTACGAATATGTAATTCAGATTCACAATTTCAAGCCAACAGATAAATACAAAATCAAGAATATAGCGGAGGACTCGCCAGACAACTGACAATGACATATTCACCTCAGCGTGAATTAAGGGAGTTACCTGTGCATTTTCAATTTTAATATCCATTTATCTAACCACATGCGTCTGGCTAAAAGACGCTAAACAAAGCGCTCTTCGGAAGCACCCTTTGGTTATCTTTATTTTTCTTGCTCTTTTATTTCTATGCATTTAAAAAAACTTCATCTTTACATGTTTTATTTCCTCCTTATTTTATAAACATTGAGGATAATATTTATTTTTAAGTATGTGGGTGTGCTTTATTTGTTTTATGCTTTACTTATTTTATATAAAAAAAATCAAAAAATTACAAAACTTTATAAAATCAAATCAAAAAATATAAAACATTAATTTTTTGTGAAATGGCCGTGTTGGGTTTTCATCCCACAAAACCGACTAGTACCATTGAGAGCTCATCACTGGGTATTTTTCTTGCTCTTTGATTTTTATGCATTTAAAAAAAAAACTTAATCGTTACATGTTTTATTTCCTCCTTATTTTATAAACATTGAGGATAATATTTATTGTAAGTATATGGGTGTGCTTTATTTGTTTTATGCTTTACTTATTTTATATAAAAAAAATAAAAAATTATAAAACTTTATAAAATCAAATAAAAAATATAAAACATTATATATTTTTTAAATTATTCTTGTCTTTTTCTTTGATTTCTAATTTGTTCTGTTCTTCTTTTATATAAAAAAATTAGAAAATTTTAAAATCATAATTTCTTGTGAAAGGACTATGTTATGCTTTCATCCTACAAAACCTCCTAGTACCATTGAGAGCTCATCACTGGGTATTCCTTGGTAAGTACAAAAATTAATTAAAAAAATTTAAATAATTAATTTAAAAAAAAAAGATATATATTTGACTTTATTTTCTTTTATGCCTTTATATATATATAAGTTATAAATCTGAACTTATAAATATTTCTTATAGAAAAATTTAGTTTTTAAATAATTTATATAATTTTGTATTATTAAATTACTCCCTACTTTACTTTTTCTCAGTTTAGCTAATTTTAGAAATGTTCAAATATGAGTATTATTTCTAGGCATTTTAAACGTTTTCTTTTATGCAACTATTTTTTTATTATGTTTCATCATCATATATTGCTTAATTTATTTTTTTAGAGAATTTTGATTTAATAAATTTTTTTCATTATTTTGATTTGTTTAGAGAATTTCTTAGATTCTATATCTCTCTTTGAAATAACATTATTTAGTTTTGTAATAATTGTGCTAACATCTTTAGATTCAAATTATATTCACTTTTAGCTGATTGATTCTTATGATTACTCATTTTATTTCGTATACTCTCAACACGAATTTTTATTTCTGAATTAAAGATTATAATATGATCTAAGCCATCTCTTAGCCTTTTACTCTTTTACCCTTAACCCTTTTCCTATCTTTATTTAATCCCTTTATTTTTGGTAAAATAAAAATAAATGCGGAGATGAGAGGATAAAATTCATCATCTCTGCCTTGAGAAAGAAGAAAAATATTGAGAATGAGAGGATAAAATTCATCATTATGTATACAAAATTTTGTTCAAAATGATCACCCTACCCTTGAAACCTAAGCCAATATAAATTTCAAAGTCCTAGTAATCCTATAATCATTTTTGGAAATTAATTTGTTGAGAGAGTATATTAAATAATTTGTAGTTTTCTATAAAGTTTGTAATGTTAATAAAGCTTATATAATTTTAATCTTAGATTTATTTGCTTAAATCAATATAATTTTGTTGGTGAAGATTCAATTAGAGAATTCTAAACCAATATTTGTTCTACTCATTTCAATTTATGAATTATGATTTATTTCTTTTGAATCTAGATTATATTTCAAAACATAATTTGACATGATTCATATATAATTCAAAGTGCATAATTAGGAGTAATTCTCTTTGAAATGTATAATAAATATTTCTTACACTATTTTATAAATTATTTTTGCTCTAGAATAACAAAAGCTTAAGTATGGGGTATTTGATAGTGCATATATTAAATATATAATTATCCTAGTTTAGATTTTCTTTTTAAATAATTTTTTAGTATTTTTATTCAATTTTAAGCCCAATTTACTTTGTTTGTGTTTTCAGTGCTTAGGAGAAGTTCTGGAGTAATTTCAGCATTTTGGTCTGCAGATAGCAAAAAGTTAAAATTACACGCCCTTAAGTCAAGGCGTGACTCGAGAGAGTGCACTTCAGTCATGCTCCAACACACTCTGTTGGAACATGCATTTCACATCTCTTAGTTTGAGAGTAATAAATCCAATTATGTATTTGATCAAGCTTGTTTTGTATTTATAGTGTGCAGGAAATACATGTACAATACCACACTAAATGCGTATAATTAAATGTGATGCAAAAATGGACATGAGGCTTTGAAGAATGTCTTACCACGGGGTAGTATCACCTACTACTGGTGGTAGCAACCGTGACAGTGGGATAGGTGACAGAACACATTCAAGTGAAATCATTGGCGCGTGCAGTGAAGCCAATTTATATAGAAGCTAATGCGCGACATTAATGCTAACATGCGATGGTAACTGAAAGACAAGCCCAATGATCATCTACTAATTGACAAGCCCAATGATAACAAGTCTATTTTAATTCATCTTTTATTCACCAAAAATCATTATGCTAAATGGAAAGATTTAATTAAAAATGTTCTTATTTAAATTGATATTGTGTGGACGAATATACATATAAATAAGTATATTGCACCATCTATTTTAAAGCAATGTTATAAGTCCTAAGCCTATAAATGATTATATTCAACTTGAGAAAAACAAATGTATTTTAAATGTTAAAGCTATAAATTGTTTGTTTTGTGGTATTGATAGAAATATATTTAAACTTGTTTATACATTTAGCTCCGCTTTTGATATTTAGAAATTTCTTGAAGGAACCTATGATTCTCCATCTACAAGTTTGGAACAATTATAAGAATTGGAGAATTCACACCCTTGCGCAAATATTCAAGAGACTTCTTATTTGGATGGCTCCGTGGTTTGCACATCAAGTGGAAAGGAAAATAGCAGTGCATCTTACTATTCAAATGACATCTCTTCAGATTGCACTGCAAGCACAAAAAATTCTCCTCCTCTTGAATCTAAGTCAATTTCTTCATCTCGTATGCTTGATATTGCTAAACATAAAATTTAAAAACTTAAATAATATTATTTCTATATTGTATTTAGAAAATAAAGAGTTAAAAGCAAAACTTAATGAAAAATCAAAATTTGATGTGCCTAGTATTGAATCTCCCTCGTGCTCTACACTTAAAATATTGTGCCTTGTATTAATTGTAATAAACTTAAAGAAAAATTCAAGGTATTTGAAAAAGATATTCTTATTGCCAAAGAGCATAGTGAATAATTGATAAATGGAAATAATGCTCTCATAAGCAAACTAGATTAATTAAAATTATTTGTTCAAAAATTTCAAATGCTAAAAAATCCTTTATATCTAATTTATCTTAAAACTTTTGTAAGGCCTCTACTGGTGTTACAAAAGCTGTAAAACCACATACACCTAGTAGAATATTTAATCATATAAGCATACCTTACATCAAGTGCACCATATGTTCCAAATTTGTACATATATCATCTTGTGGTAAGGATAAATCTAAACCTTGCACATCTCACCAAATTTGGGTTCCTAAGATATCATTATCCAAAACTTTTGGATCCATATAGGTTCCCAAATCATGTCTTCATGTACCTTGAGATTGTTGATTGCCTAGGGAGATGTTCATCATGCTATGGTTTGATTTCATAAAAATAATTTCAAATTTATCAAATCTACTTTACTCCCTAGTCAAATATAAAAATAAAAATACCCTTTCCTTTTTTGTTTTGTGCATTTTTTGTATGTTTTGTCTTTCTTTTTATTGAGCCAAACATGTTCACATTTGATATATGTTATGACATATTCACCTTACTTAAGCACACACTGCAATAAATTAAAAGGGATGAATATGAATATTCATGTATTACATCACATACATTACTATGAGCTATCAATATCATATTATGAATACTTGTTATCTCATGTTTATCTATCTCTAATCATGTGTTATAATTTATCATGAATCTATCTTAATGAATTAAAAGATCAAATTTTATACATTTAAGTTTTCAAATATTTGGCATAGTTATCATTGGCACTTAAAACTTTGTGTGTGTTTAGTTTATTTATATTTGAATTATATTTATCTTTTTGATAAGCTTCATCATAAATGCATGAATATTTCATTTCACACATATTTGTTGTAAAATCATGCATCATTGTTATGTTACTTATAGTTAGATATAAACCCATGCAGTCCACCAATCATATCATAATGGGGTATCTATATCATTATGTAAATGCATTATGTCTTGTGATTACATGTATCTCATTTTGTATCATGACTCTAGAATCAATCATGTACTTATAAAAAAAATCAAAAGATTTATCTCTTCATTCTAGGTCTACGAAAAGTATATTGGAACTCTATATTGAATACATGCAATATAAACTCTATGTAATATCTTGAATTTAAACTCTTATTGATGTTGACATCTTAAATTATTCCTTCAGTTATATATATATATATCTTTAACTATTATATACAAGAAGTTGCCATTGGTGCAACATTCAAAATTGCCAAATATAGCCTCATTCTTTTACTCCAATGACTTAACATATATTATGAAAAAATAGAAATTCATACAATATAATAGTTATTTGTGTAATTACACTATATCTATATAATAAAAATAATGATGGAAATTCATTAAATCCAAAAGCTTTTTAGTAGACCTCCTACACCTACTATGGTATGTAATCATTATACCTCCTAGACCTACTTTAAAATGTTTTTTGTTAAAATATAAATGTTTTTGAAAAAAAACAATTATAAAATATTAATTAAAATTTGTGCGGTCATTTTGAGTACTCATATATATATGTTGTGGGTGCAAGGGCAGGCGAAGCCCACCCGCGCGAAGCCCGCCATCGCCGGTCGGGTACTATCATGCTTAACAGTAGGGGCGGAGCCCCTTGCCTGTCACTCATATATATATATATATTTCTCATTAACTATGCTAGCTTTCATTCATGATATCATGTCATGTCACATCATTATTTGAATTCTATCACGCTTTTGAAAAATGGCTATATCTTGTTGGGTTTTCTCTAACATGAGTGGAACAACACATTATTTGAGCGCATCAGAATAAATAAACAAGAACAACCCTAAACAGTTAAAGGATTTTACGATTTCATGAATCAATAAATTAATAAAGCAACACATTGCAATATACCTGAGAGGGATTGGGTTAATACTCAACCAAGGTGCTCCAATCTTTTCCAAAAACAAGCGGTGGAGTTCCAAGCACAGAAAGTATATTTGTGCCTCTATAGCAGTCCACACGAGCGAGGGAGAACCCCAAGCTTCTTGTCCAACAAGATCTGGGTCGGAGAAGGAGTGCCCTCAGCATAGGAATCCATCCAAGAGAGAAGCGACAACGGCGAACTGGGTCTCATAGAGATCTTGCGGAACGGTTCTGTCCCAGTCTCAGAAAAAGGAACACGAAAATCTAATCGCTTCCCTATTTATACACAGGGGCATAAAAAGAGATATTCGCAGACCTGAGTCTTTAATAGGAGTATTCAGTAAGTATCATCGTGATCATTAAACATTGTCAAGATGATCTCAACGATATCGTTGTGAAGATCTATGTCATAGAGATGATCTCGACGATATCGTGAGATCGTCATGAAGATCTATATCGTCGAGATGATCTCGACAATATCGCTGTGAAGATTTATATCGTTGAGATGATCTCGACGATATCATCTAGAAGACTAAAATATCATCGTGATAATTGTTGGGTATATTGCCCTAAATAGTACCTTGATTTGAAGAGGCATCACTCTCAATGCTAAGGACATATTGTGTTTGATAAAGCTTTATTTTTGTAAGTCAAACAGGCTTAGGTGACTCAAGAGAAAGAGAAAGGGCCAAACATGCCCTTAGTTGTAAAGAAATCATCTACAAAGAGATGAAGATTTGTCTCAGCTGAACCGCTGAGACGGAGGGGTCAAAACCGCTGAGACGAGGAGCCGTCTCAGTGGATCCACTGAGAAGAAGGTGTCTCCGCTGATAAGTTCTTCAAACACTGAAAATCAGCGTGTTCGTCGAACGTAGAAGGACGTTCGTCGAACGAAGGACTATGTTCGTCGACCGCTGAGACAAGACCAAAGAAGGAGCGGCTGAGAAGGCATAATTGGCGTGTTCGTCGAACACAGAGTGTCGTTCGTCGAACACAGAACACTGTTCATCGACCGTTGAGACGAGATTGAAGAAACAGCTGAGACTTGGCAGATCGTCGAACGCAGAGTTTGACAAAATTGTCGAACGCAGAGTTTGACAAGTTCATCGAATGCAGAGTGCAGCGTGTTCGTTGAGCGAAGTCCTTCTTTACGGAAAAGTAGGGAGGCGGGACCTGCGGCTAGGGCAAGTTGCAGAAAAGCTACAGGGGACCACCGATCTCTCCCATACTGCTTGGGAGATCAAATTAGAGCCGTTGAAGATGAAAAGAAGTATAAAAGAAAGTGTTAGGGCATTTTCCATCCCCCGGCCGATTGCGTGAAAAATCTCCATTCGCCATTGACGGCTGCTGCTCTCGACTTTCCTCCTGCTCCCTGAAAGAGAAGAAGAAACAGAGATAAGAAGATAGCTCCTCCACAAAAAGGGGAAAGGTGATCTTCCATCACTCTATTGAAGAGGAAGATCAAGTTGTGGCTGTATTCAACATCTTCAGCTACAGGAAGCACAGTCTATGCAGGATCTACAGGAGAGTACCTCTACTGTAGAATAATTCTAAATCAATTTTCTGTAGGGCATTTTTCCTGAGCTGTAAGACCATTTGGTCTGAGTTTGTAGGAACCTGAGGGTTCTGAGTGTTGGGCTGAAGGCCTGAGTGTAGGATCTGTTGATCTGAGTTGTAGGGCTTCATTGCCTGAGCAGTAGGAGGAGGAATCCTCTGAGTTGTAGGACCTGCTGAGGTCTGAGCTGTAGGATCAGGAGCTGATCTGAGGTAGGGCTGTTTAGCCTGAAGTAGGACCTATTGTGGTCTGAGTTGTAGGACCTGCTGTGGTCTGAGGTGTAGGATCAGGAGCTGATCTGAGTTGTAGGACTGCTGTGCCTGAGGTAGGGTTTGAGAAAACCTGAGAGATCCTGAGGGATCTGTGTTGTAAGCTCTTTTGAGCCGAGTTTGGAGGTGTTGGCCTTGTCTAACACATTGTTAGAAAGGTGAAGGAGGAAAGAGGACTAATCAAGACACCCTGTCTTGAGGAACCTCTATACATACTTGTGTGCTTTCTGTGTGGTTGATCTTTTGCTTAAACCAGAAATCAGAAATAAGCTAGGGTGCTTAGAGGAAAATCAAAAAGACCTATTCACCCCCTCTAGGTGATTTAGACTACAAACCTAATATTCTTTCAAGTGGTATCAGAGCGAGATTGGTCAAGAAGGACTTAACAGTCTGACCAGATCCTAAAAGGTTTATTCAAATCATATCCCATGGCCTCCTCTGGATTGCAAAAGGAAATGAGGTCCATGAAGTTGCCCATATGCAACAAAGAGAATTTTGGCATATGGAAGCAAAGGATCAGGTTGTTTATGGAAACATCTGATCCAAGGATCTTCATTACAGTTGAAGAAGGACCTTTCAACTTTCACACTGCATCCACTATAGATCCAACAAGAAGAGTGGCCAAACTATTCAAAGATCTGACCAAGGATGAACTTGAGTTGTTCACCATGGACAAAAGGGCCCAGAACATCATTGTCAATGCTATTGATGATTCCACCTTTCAAAACTTGGTACATTGCACTTCTGCCAAGGAAATGTGGGATACTTTGATAGTATACATGGAAGGGACAGCTGAGGTTAGGGATGACAGGAAGTCACTCCTAAATCAGGAGTATGAAGCCTTTAGGCAACTGAACCAGGAATGCATAGTTGATTGCTATGAAAGATTTTTTAGGATAGTGAATGAGTTGAGAACCTATGAAAGGAACTTCACTCATTATGAGCTGAATGATAAGTTCCTTAGATCTCTCACAAGAGACTGGGACACAAAGATATGTGCCATCAGGGAAGTGGCCAAGCTAGGTGAGACCCCAACTCACACACTGTTTGGTAAGATGCTCTCCTATGAGATGCAACTGTCTGCAAGGAAGGAAGAGGACACCTCTTCAAGGGTTCAAGCAAGGGAGAAATCTGTTGCTCTCAAAGCTGTCAGCTCTAAGAAAAGCAAAAGCAGGATGGTGTCTCCTCCTAGGAGAAGTGCTGAACCTGAAGTCAGCACCTCAGGATGCTCTTCCTCTGATGAGGAGTTTGCTACCTTCACAAGGCAGTTCAAGAAGATGATGAAGAGGAAGCAGTGGAAAAACATGCCCTCCTCATCTTCACACAACAAAAAGGACAGCAGCAAATCAGACAGGTATGACTCTAAACTGAGTAAACTTTCTTCTAACAATATAATCTGTTATAGCTGCAGCAAGCCTGGGCATGTCATTGCTGATTTCCCAGTCAAAAGGAAAGATGGAGGTGAAAAGAAGCCTCATCATAATAAGGAGAGGAAGGGAGAACAATCCCTTCTAGCCAAGAAAAGCAAGAGCTGAAGCAAATCTGAATCTTCATATTCAGATTCAGATGAAGAAGAGAAAGCCTACATAGGGCTGTTTGCTGCTCAGGAGGATGAAGACTATCCTGCTGCTAGAACAGGAATCGGGGCCCCTCTTTCACACTCAGATAGTGATGAAGAGGAGGATGAAGAAGACAATGCTCAGCTAGGCCTTATGGCCTTCACTGATGAGGAAGGGAGTCAGAATGCCTCTGACAATGATCAGGTACTATCTCATTCCACCTCAATTTCTGATTGTGAGACTAGACCAGAATCTGATGCACCTCCATCAATTGATGGAAGGGGCATGGAAGCTGAGGAAGAACTCAATTAATTGATTGAAAAATATGGTGTTCTTTTGGAGGCTCTGAAGAAGAGCAAGAAGCTTGCCAAGAGGCAAGCCCAGGAAATTGTTTCCCTCAAAATGACTAAGGATGTCAACACTGAACCTACCACCCTGGTGGCTCAAATGAGCAGACAAATTAGTCATCTACAGGGGTTAACTATGGTGCAAATAAGCACTATTTCCCTGAAGAACAAGGTCATCAAGGACCTTGAGGAAAAACTTAAGAAGGAGAAGAGACTGGTGGCTCAATTCTCCAAGCCCAGATCTGTGCTTCTTATCATTGACACTTTCTCCTCTCAAACCAATAGGAGAGGACTAGGATTCAAGAAAATGGAAGTAGGAGAAGGGAGTGGAGTAAAGAGCAGGGAGAAGGCTAAGCCTCAACCCACCTTTCAAAATGTGATACTTCCCTCCAACAGGTATGACCAAGAAAGCATTTATGGTCACTGGAAGAATTAGAGGTGCTATAGGAAGGAAAATGCTCCTTCACATAGTGGAAGAAAGGGAATGGGATTGAGTGCCATGAAGGCTCCCCATGAAGAAATTCAAATGGCCCAACATGGACCATTTGTTTTTGGTACTTCAGCCACTTCATTCAAGAATGAGAAGGCAAGCCCTTCTAAGATTGGATCAGTCAAGAACATGACTGTTGCCAATTCTATAAACATGTCTGATTGCTCAGTGTCAGATGCCATCAAATCTTGTATGACTACCAAGTCAATTCAAGCTGATGCCATCAGGACAAAGAGCCTCATGACAGCACACAGAATGACATTCAGTCAAATAATTGCTGAGAGGAACAGGAAGAATGCTGTTGTATCTATTCCTGAACATGAGGACTGTGCTGCACAATCCTCAAGAAATGCTCAGAAGAGAAGATACAACATTCATGAATGTTGGTGTTGTGGTAAAGTGGGACACTTTGCCATAGATTGTTGGTACAACCCCAATGTACCTAATGCAAAGAAGAGTCTTCCTTCCAAGGGTGCAGCTAGAGTAAGGCCTTTTGATTATGCTAACAAGAACCTAGGACCCAAGTCATCTTGGGCTCCTATGGAACATTAAACTCTGTTTTGCAGGATAGTTCAAGTACCAGCCTCATCATCATTTGGTACTTGGACAGTGTGTGCTTGTGGCACATGACAGGAAGAAGAGTGACATCATAAATTTGATATCAGATAGAGTAATAAATCCTCAAGGTAAGTATTTCTCCTCCCAATTGTGTATTTATCATCAAATGTTATCTATAATAGTGTTAAAGTAGGATGATAGAATTAACCAGCAAAATATGCGCTAGCAAAGCTTCAAATTACGCTTAAAAAGCTGGGTTAAGTCTGAGTACGACGAATGTCGTGCTTAAGTTCGTCGAACCTAGTTTTAAAACATTAGTTGTTCAAAGAATTTAGCCCTAGGTTGAAACTTTAGATGAACCGTCTCGGCTGAACCGCTGAGTCGATTAGGTTAACACGCTGAACCGCTGAGTCGATTAGGTTAACAATCTGGCCCACTATATAAACTCTCGTCGACATTAAATGACTTTTCCCATTCTCTCGCACCACTCCAGCCGTCGAGACGAAATCTCTACTCTTCCATCCCAGCGTTTTCGTTTTTCTCATTTGACTAAGATGGCGCCCAAGATTGCGAAGGAATTGCAAGAGGGTTGTGAGTTGGTGAGGGTTGGGTTTCTCCATGCCTCACCAGAGATTTTGAGCGTTATATCCTTAATTACTGATGCTGGACTAGACTTCTTGTTGTCTGAACCCTCTCAGATATTCAAGCAAGAAGTGCTAGAGTTCTTTGCAAATGCCAAGCAGTCGTCTTCTAAGGATGGCCTAACATCTAAGGTTGGAGAAATTAGGGTGAAACTGTCCCCTAAGAGACTGGAAAAAGTATTGCACCTTCCTAGAGTGGAAGAAGATGAAATATCAGCAGAAGACAAGGAGCATGCCTTGAAGTGGTGTGAATACAGTGACCCCCAGACTTCATCACTGAACAAGAAATTCTTCAATCAGAAAGGGAAGCAGCTGTGTGACATTATGGGAAAGGCACTCCTGTGCAAGCCAGGCTCTCATGACACAATCTCTCAACCCATGTTTGAGCTGATTGTAAGGATCATTTTAAAGAAAAGGACATGCTGGGGAAATGTCCTGTTCCTAAGGATCAAGCAATGCCTGCAGGCTCCAAACCTTGGAAGGATCTTATATCTCTTCCTGCTGAAGGCTTATTCTGACCAGTTCTCCTCTTTCAAGGGTGTAAACATTCATTACCTGAAGAGAATAGATATCAAAACTTTGGACAGGTCTACCAGGGTTCTCCCCATGAGCCAACCCTCTATGGTGGGTGTAATAAAGGAGAAGAAGAGAGCTAAGATGAATGAAGGAGAAGGTGCTGGATCCTCCAACAAGGATGATGAACCTCCAATGCCCAAGGATGGTTTGGTAGGAGAAGATGCCCCTAGGACAAGTGGGGATGAGGAGCCCCAAGGAAGAGTTGAACCCAATCCTGAGCCAACTCAGATGAATACTGATCCAGCTGTTCCTCAAGCTGAAGATGATCTTCTCAATTCACCGATCCTTGGTAAATTAGGATTTCTGTTAGGCATCTCCTCTCTAACAATAGTATAGTCTAGGTGTTTAACTCCTAAATCATTTTTCAGGTGACCCTAGACAAAATTCTCCATCTCTAGATGCCCCAAGTGAGGGGGAGCATAGCCCAGCCTATGAAGGAGGAGGTGGGTATGCTAGTGGGGGGAACATCAACAGGAACCAACCCCCCCAAATCCTCAAGGTACACCTAATGCCCCATTTGAGGGGGAGCAGATCCCTGATGATGGAAGGGCTAATGCTCTGAGTGGAGCTAAAGAGGTGGTTGTAAAAGTAGTGACCCAGGAAAGGCCAGTTGCTGTTCTAGACACATCTGACCTGCTAAACTCAATTCAAAACATAATTGAGGGTCAGATGTTGTTAGTAAAAGAACTTGTTGCTGAAAGGATACAAGGTGCTACTGCTCAAGTTAGGGATGAGCTGAATGCTACGAGAGCAGCTTTATCTCAAGAAATCCAAGCCAGTGAGCAGAGGTTGGAAATAAGGGTGGATGCTGTGAGGGATGAGCTGAATTCTTAAATCAAGACTGTCACTGTTGACTCTGCTCATATCCTCCAGCAAATGACCAGATGGTTTGAGATGGCCAAAAACACTGTTGCTACCCATCACACAGTTCTGAAAAATATTGCAGACCATCAAGGGGATTCCACTAAAGACATTACATATGTAAAGAATCACCTGTACAGGAATCAAAATGTCTGGGAGAATGCTGTTACCAGGATAACACAAGTGGTCAACACATCAAGCAGCCAAGTCAAGTCCCACATTGACAAGGCAAAGGAAAACATCTTGGATGATGTGGACAACACCTTCCAAACTCTCTCTCAATCCATAATGGATCAACACTCTGAGATAGGGAAAAAGATAATGGACAATGGCAAAGAAGGAGAGGAGAAGCTTACCAAGCTAAATGCTAAGCTGAAAGGTGCTCATATAAAGCTGTATAACAGCATGGAGTCTGCCCACCAGCTGATACTCTCCAATCAGGCAGAAGCCAGCAAGCAAGTGGTGGAAGTGGTCAACAATGCTTCCAATGCTATTCAAGAAAATATCCTAACCATTGTCAAACAGGTTAATGAAACTCAGTGGGACTCAAGCTTAAAGGCACTACAAGGAACAAGGATTGCTTTGAATCTTCCAATCTTGAATCCAAGCAGAAATGAAGACTTTGACTTCCAAAGTCAATCAAATCTAATTCAAGTTGAGAGAGCAGCAAAGAGGAGAAGGGCAGAGGGAATTCAAACTGCTGAAGAATATATGGCCCAGAAAAGAATGGAAAAATTAGAGGATCCACTCCATGAAGATGACAATCTGGAGTTGGACACAATTGTTGTCAATAACTGGGTGAGCCATGGTAATCAAATGAAGGACATTGATCATGTCTACTCAGCTGCTGAATGGATCAAGCACCTTGAGAGGGAATCCTTAAGAGAAAGGATTCTCAAAGAGAACATGGTGAGAAGGGAATCTCCTTTAAGGATTCCCACAAGATATCTTCCCAAGCCACTTCTGTACTTCAAAGTAAAAGAGAAGATCAAGGCTGCTGCTGGAGCTAGGAAGAGAAATTCTGAAGATGGAGAAAGCTCTTCTCAGGGACCATCTAAGAAGAACCTGCCTTGAAATATTTTTTAAATTATTCCATGTACAATCACAAGTTGAATTGTGTGAAATATCTGTATTAAACATTTAAATTGAAATGATTTTTCAGATTCTGAAAATCATATTGTGGTTATTGGTATATGCACTTTGTATTTTTACCTTTAGTATCCAGGAACTACAATGGGTTGTTCAAATTGAACAAGTTCTGCTATTTCAGAAAATTGCTCTCTATTTGAGGGGGAGCAAATTCCCTGCTCAGGTTGAGGGGGAGATGGCAAATGCTAAGAGTGTATAGGTTATCCTATAAGTTGATCCAAAAGGATCAATAGATGTTGCCTCCCTATCCATAAAAGGTTAAAGGTTGAAGAAACCAGAAAGGGGGAGATAGGGCCAATGCTTAGGATAGGCCAATGCTAGATAGGGCAAATGCCTAGGGTGTTAGGGCCCATGCTACAGATCATTTATTGCAATATTTTTTTCTGTTGATGTACCTTAGCATTGGGAAAGTTCTGCCTTCTTCAATTAGGGGGAGATTGTTGGGTATATTGCCCTCAATAGTACCTTGATTTGAAGAGGCATCACTCTCAATGCTAAGGACATATTGTATTTGATAAAGCTTTGTTTTTGTAAGTCAAACAGGCTTAGGTGACTCAAGAGAAAGGGCCAAACATGCCCTTAATTGTGAAGAAATCATCTACAAAGAGATGAAGATTTGTCTCAGCTGAACCGCTGAGACGGAGGGGTCAAAACCGCTGAGACGAGGAGCCGTCTCAGAGGATCCGCTGAGAAGAAGGTGTCTCCACTGATAAGTTTTTCAAATGCTGAGAATCAGCGTGTTCGTCGAACACAGAAGGCCGTTCGTCGAACGAAGGACTATGTTCGTCGACCGCTGAGACAAGACCAAAGAAGGAGCCGCTAAGAAGGCATAATTGGCGTGTTCGTCGAACGCAGAGTGCCGTTCGTCGAACACAGAACACTATTCGTCGACCGTTGAGACGAGATTGAAGAAACAACTGAGACTTGGCAGATCGTCGAACGCAGAGTTTGACAAAATCATCGAACGCAGAGTTTGACAAGTTTGTCGAATGCAGAGTGCAGCGCGTTCGTCGAGCGCAGTCCTTCTCTACGGAAAAGTAGGGCGGCGGGACCTGCGGTGAGGGCATGTTGTAGCAAAGCTACAGGGGGCCACCGATCTCTCCCATACTTCTTGGGAGATCAAATTAGAGCCGTTGAAGATGAAAAGAAGTATAAAAGAAAGTGTTAGGGCATTTTCCATCCCCCGGCCGATTGCGTGAAAAATCTCCATTCGCCATTGACGGCTGCTGCTCTCGACTTTCTTCCTGCTCCCTGAAAGAGAAGAAGAAACAGAGATAAGAAGATAGCTCCTCCACCAGAAGGGGCAAGGTGATCTTCCATCTCTCTATTGAAGAGGAAGATCAAGTTGTGGCTGTATTCAACATCTTCAGCTACAGGAAGCACAGTCTGTGCAGGATTTACAGGAGAGTACCTCTACTGTAGAATAATTATAAATCAATTTCTATAGGGCATTTTGCCTGAGCTGTAAGACCATTTGGTCTGAGTTTGTAGGAACCTGAGGGTTCTGAGTGTAGGGCTGAAGGCTTGAGTGTAGGATCTGTTGATCTGAGTTGTAGGGCTTCATTGCCTGAGCTGTAGGAGGAGGAATCCTCTGAGTTGTAGGACCTGCTGAGGTCTGAGCTGTAGTATCAGGAGCTGATCTGAGGTAGGGCTGTTTAGACTGAGGTAGGACCTGTTGTGGTCTGAGTTGTAGGACCTGCTGTGGTCTGAGCTATAGGATCAGGAGCTGATCTGAGTTGTAGGGCTGCTGTGTCTGAGGTAAGGTTTGAGAAAACCTGAGAGATCCCGAGGGATCTGTGTTGTAAGCTCTTTTGAGCCGAGTTTGGAGGTGTTGGCCTTGTCTAACACATTGTTAGAAAGGTGAAGGGGGAAAGAGGACTACTCAAGACACCCTGTCTTGAGGAACCTCTATACATACTTGTGTGCTTTCTGTGTGGTGGATCTTTTGCTTAAACCAGAAATCAGAAATAAGCTAGGGTACTTAGAGGAAAATCAAAAAGACCTATTCACCCCCTCTAGGTGATTTAGACTTCTGTCGTTGGCGGTACAGTGGCCAAATGTACTCCGATTTGACTTCTGTCAGTTCCGTTAGACTCGTATAACCGATACGAGTGTAATGGAACTTGTTCCATTTCGATCCGAGGTCATACGGAGAATATGCCCATTTTGGATTATGTAGACCGCCTCGACACAACGTACGAAATACGGAGCACACGAACTTGGAACTTGCCCTAGTAAGTCTTGGTGGACCCCCGGGACCATGGAGGACCCCACCCTAAGTTGACCTTGGTCAACCCCCCCCGCCACCCAAGCATGATTTTTTTGGGAAAAGAAAAGAAAATGGGGGGGGGGGGGGGGGGGGGGGGGGGAGGAGAGAGAGGCTCCCCCTCAAAGGGGGGGGGGGCTGCCCTTGAATAGGCAGCCCCTATTAGGGCAAGGGAAGAAGAGGGTGGGGGTGGGGGGAGAAAATATCTCCCCCACCCATCCCTCCCTTAAGCCCACGTGGGGATAAAGGGAGGGAGAGGGGAGGCCTCCCTCCTCCCCTATAAAAAGGGTCCCAGCTGGCGCCTCCCTGAGCGCACACCAGTCCCCTCCTCCTCCTCCCCTGCCGACCAGCTCTCCCCCTCCTCCCCTGCCGGAGCTCCTCCCAGCCAAGCCGCCACCTCCCCACCATGACAAGCCTCCGCTCAGCCTCCTGAGCCCCTCCGACCCAAGTAGAGACCCTCTCCCTCCTCCTTCCTACTCCCCTAAAGCAGCCAGCCGCCTCCTCGTCGCCGGAGCGCCGCCAGCCCCATCCCAAACCTTGCCCAGGTTCAGGTGGCGGAGGGGCTGGCAGTGAACCTGCACCCCCAGCGCCGGTGGTGGCGCTGGGGGAGTAGGTCCCCACCTAGGGACCTAAGCTCCGATGGGAGGAGGCAGCAGGGCCGCTGGAGGACGCGCCTCCGGCGGCACCCGTGCCCTTCCCCCTCCCTCTCCGCTTCCTGTACGGGGTAAAAGACCCACCCCCGGCGGCGGGCGGCGGCGGCAGGCTGTCGGACCCCCACCGGAGGACTGCTCCCTCCCTGGCGTGCCATCCAGGGGCGGCAGGGGAGGCTTCTCTAGCGGGGAAGGTGGCGCAGCAAGCCTGCATGTCGCATGCAGGCTACGCCCCCGCCCCCGCCCCCGCCCCCTTTCTTCCTATATTTCGTCAGTGTCCGGCGGCGCCAGACTGTCGGACCACCACCGGAGTGGTCGCCGGCCTCCGACGCACCGACCGGGGGCAGCGCCGGCCCCAGCCGGCCGCTGCCCGGAGGCGGCAGCGGCCGCCTCCCGCTGGGATAGTGGGAGCCGTCCAATCTTCTCCAGGAGATCGGGCGGCTCCCCTAACTTGGTTTCCCTCCCTCCTCCACCACATGTGTGCCCCCCACAGCAGATCCATTGTAGATCCGTTGTGGGGACCCCAGGAGGATGCATAGTGCAACACCCCCTACTCTCCCTCCTTTCCGCTATTTGCACCCCAAAAGCCCTCCCCTTCCTCAATTTTCTGAGGGTAAATGGGGCAGTTTTGGCAAAAACTCCCAACATGAAAAATGTTCCCCACTCAGAGGGACACCTCTTGTATTTTTTTGGATTTTTAGGAGGAGTTTTGCTATTTTTAAACCCCTATGCAAGGTTTATTTAAAGGAATTAAAAGCCCAAATGAACTCCCCAAAAATTATAGGCTCTAATTTAGGGTATTTTGCAATTACTATCAAAGTTTGAAGGTATGAACTTTTCTTTTGGTCCTTTAAAAGGTCTTTTACGAGCAAAATAAACGCCCGAAAGTGAGCAAAATTAATTGGGATAAATTGGCGGACTCACGACGTGTATTTTTAGTTACGTAGGTAAAATTATGCGTATCGATCTAAGGAATCGACTAAGTTAAAAGTATCGACGTGAAATTTGGGTCGCAATTGCGAGGCGACACTGCAAATTCAATAACGTCAAGATATTTAAGATGTGAACCCGAGGCACACGAAATATAAGTATTCTCATAAAATCTAAGTAAGTTCCTATGAACGGAGAAAAGACCCCTATGAACGGGGATCGAACGGAACTTCCTCCTAAGAACGAAGTCGACATTGAAGCCTCCTGTTATGGAGTGATTGGACTACTAACCCTTTTATATATTATGCTCTCCAGTCTCGTACAGGTCCTGCATTTACTTTCGGCATTTATTCTTTAACTCCAGTCTCGCATTGGTCCCCCTACTTTTGCTTTCTGTTTATGCTTTTAGTAATCCATTCACGCACTGGTCCCCTTACTTTTATTTCTGTTTGTTCATTTCTAGTAATCCAGTTTCGTACTGGCCCTTTATTTACTGCTTTTTGTACTTTCAATTCTCCAGTATCGCATTGGTCCTTTATTTACTGCTTTTTGTACTTTCAATTCTCCAGTCTCGTACTGGTCCTGATATTTCGGACCCTGCTTCCGGCCTTTCTTACTTCTTATGTTGCACTTTATATATTTTGCTAACCACGGTCTTACGCGGGCAAGTGGTGCTTCTCCTCCTTTCTATGAGGCCTTAGTTGGGGAAAACCCGGAGTTGAGTCCCTCCTCCCGAGTTAGCCCCAAATAAGGAGCCCTCCTACCGCCGAGCCTCCCTGTCAAAAGTCGAGTTACCGGTCAAGTTAAGAATGCCGCGTCAAGACAAAAAAATGCTTACTCTCTGTTTAAGATGTTTGAAGATTGTTTGTTGTTAAAGTGGCGGGTCGGTCACGCCCGCAGACCGTTCATACCGGTGCGGGAGGGTTGACGACTCATGGCGACAGGGAGCTGCTAACCATATACCTTGATTCGGCTATTTATTCCTGTACTTTAGCCCGCCCCCAAGATATGGATCCGGGGAGGGAATGTGTTTTCTACTTAGCTCTGTGACTAATGGTTATTCTTATAACCAATCACAGGAGCTGGGACAACGTGAAGCCCCCGCACCGCAGGATGAGTTACCGGCCTTAGAGATGACCCGATCGAATATTCCAGCCTCGCCCCTGTCTTCCGCGATGTGAGTCCTAGAGTATAGGACTTGCTTAAGAGCATTTTGTTATAGTCATGTGTATCCCCCGAGGCAGATGTAGTAAACAATAGGCTTCGACCTTTTCTCTTTATGTAAATATAAGCTGTGTGCTTAGTTTTCCTATTCTATTGCTTCCATTATGTGATTCTGATGTGTTGTTGTGATTCTTGTGCCTGACAAGGCGACCACTCAGTGCTTGAGAGGGTGGGCCGTTGCGTTTCGGGAAGAACTAGTGGCCGTCCTTGGGCAGTAAGATCCCCCCTCCCTGAACCGGGTTCAGTTTTGGGGAGGGGGGGGGGGGGGGGGGGGGGGTCTTACAAATGGATCAGAGCTACCACGATCTGACCACATAGGGCAGTCTTTAGAACCTCCCTTCCCAATTTCTGTTACTTGGCTCGGGATGAACCACGCAGCGGAAGCCTGGTGGACCCTTAGGTTTAAGGTTTAAGGATCCTAGACTGCATAGTAGTACACCCACACGTTTTATCCGCTGCCTTTCAGTCAGTTCTGGAAAATTCCATTACTTTTGCAAATACTGATGTTCGCCTATTACTTCTCCAGATACCGGAGTCCAGTAACGAAAGGTCCTCCTCTAGGGATCAGTACCATCCTACCACTCCACGACTAGCCCCGGCCGCCCCAGCTGCAGTCCCTTTTGTTGATACGGATCTAGGACGGACACTGACAGCTCTGTTAGCCACCTTTCAGACGACCATCCTACGACCACGCCAGCAGAGCAATGTGCCTACCGACCTTCTGATGACATTCCGGGGGCTAAGGCTCACTACCTTCCGAGGCACCGAGTCTGCCATACAGTCAGAAGAGTGGGTAGAGGAACTCCTGGTTGGGATGATGTGCCCCGCTGTGGCCGCAGTGTCTTTAGTAGTGACCTTACTGGAGGGCTATGCCCGAGACTGGTGGAGGGCAGCCAGCCGATCCACATTTAGAGGGCGACCACTCAGCACGACCCTCTAAGGAGAGTTTTCAGAGGCCTTCCTAGAGTACTTCAAATCAGACGCCGATAGGATTGCACTCCAGGAGTGGTTCCTGCAGATCCGGCAAGGAGAAAGGACGGTGCCAGAGTACCAGCGAGAGTTCATCCACTTGGCCCGTTTCGCTGGGACATTGGCAGTTACAGATGGAGATAGAGCGATTAGATTCTATCGAGGACTACGAGACGATCTCAGACAGGCTTTGATCATGATCTCGCAGTCGACCTTCCACACGATCGCCTCACACGCCGCAGCTTTAGAGATGGATCAGAGGATGGTGGCCCAGCAGCGAAGGGGACCCATGGATGTTCCCCTGGCGCAGAGCTGAGAGAGAGGAGTAGGCCCTCGCAGGCAGGGCCGAGATAGGAGAAAGCGTCAGCGCCACCAGCCATATAGGCAGGCACCCCAGCCCCGACCGACACCTCCATCCCCAGCACCTCAGGCCGTCCCAGTCGCACGACGAGATGTTCCCTTTGCAGGGAACTGCTACCTTTGCCAGTAGCCCAGTCACATACGAGCTTTCTGCCCTCAGGCTATAGGTAGGCCCGGCTTAGGAGCAGTGCAGGGAGCCGCAGAGAGAGGACGAGGATGAGGAGGTCGCAGAGGACGACCTGCAGGAAGGAGGGACCAGGCCAGACAGGGCAGAGCAGCACCGCTTGAGGCATACGCTTTAGATCTCCAGCATGGGCCTGCACCGAATATAGTGATAGGTATATATTTTCATTAGCCACGGTATACTAGGATGATATGATATAGTAGAAATATGTGATGTAGCTTCTGTTTTGACTATGTGATTACTCCTTCTTTATATCTTTAAAAATCATACGATCATAGTATATATATATCACCAGGTTTACTTTTGGTAGAAGGTCATCCCGCTAAAATGCTATTCGATACCGGTGCCACGCATTCCATCGTCGCTCAGAATTTCATCGCAGACAAAAGAAATACCGTACGATCATCTGGAATGTCGACACGAATACGACTCCCGGATGGATTAAACATGACGTCCACAGAAAAATGCTCCTTCCAAGCAACGCTGGGAGGCGTAGAATTCGAAATCAATGCAACCATTCTTGCGATAACCAGATTCAACATCATTTTAGGAATGGATTGGTTGGCCGAGCACAGCGCCCGAATCAATTGTTCGACTCGAGAGATCCACCTCCAAAACCCAAATGGGCAATCTATTACACTAGCAGGTATACCCTCTGTCACCCGCATCATTTTAGCATCTGCTCAAACAGTCAAAGCAGTCTGGCGGAAGGATGAGGTGTACTTAATCTACTCCGAGATGGAGGACAAGACGCAAGTACTCTCTAGAGTACCCATAATTCAAGACTTCCCAGACGTCTTTCCAGAATCCCTTCCCGGGTTGCCCCCGTGACGAGAAGTGGACTTCCAGATTGAACTTGCTCATAGAGCTCAACCAGTGTCCCTAGCACCTTACTGGATGGACCCAAGGGAACTAGCCGAGCTCAAGATACAATTACAAGGGTTAATTGATGCAGGTTTCGTTCATCCGAGTACCTCGCCCTAGGGAGCTCCAGTGCTATTTGTCAAGAAGAAGGATGGATCCCTGCGTCTGTGTATCGATTACAGGGAACTAAACAAACTCACCATCCGAAATACCTATCCACTACCTAGGATAGATGAATTATTCGATCAATTACAAGGCGCGCCCGTCTTCTCCAAAATGGACTTAAGGTCCGGCTACTATCAGCTCCGAGTACGAGAGGAGGACATTCCCAAAACATCCTTCAGCTCCCGTTATGGGCTTTACGAATTTATGGTAATGCCGTTAGGACTGACCAATGCCCCGTCCGCCTTCATGGCTCTAATGAATAAAGTGTTTGAACCCTTCCTAAACCACTTTGTGATCATTTTTATATACGATATACTCATCTACTCAAAGAGTAAAACAGATCATTCCAGGCATCTCCAAATGGTTTTGCTCAAGTTAAGGGAACACTCGCTCTTCGCGAAGTTTAGCAAGTGTGAATTCTGGATGGAGGAAGTCGGTTTCCTTGGGCATATGGTCAACAAGAACGAGGTGGCAGTAGACCAAGCCAAAGTGCAGGCAGTACAAGACTGGCCACCACTTAAGTCAGCGGCAGATATCAGGAGCTTCCTTGGCCTCGCCGGCTACTACCGCAAGTTCGTAGAAGGTTTCTCTAAAATTGCCTTACCCCTCACCTCCCTCACCAAAAAGGATACAACGTTCCAATGGACTCCCGAATGCGAGGAAGCGTTCATGGAACTAAAGAGCTGACTAATATCAGCTCCGATTCTAACACTCCCCTCAGGCACTGAGGGCTTCCAAATCTATGCTGACGCATCGCTGAAAGGGTTGGGAGCCGTGCTAATGCAGCACGGTAGGGTAGTCGCCTACGCCTCATGGCAGCTAAAGCTTCACGAACTAAACTACGCAACCCATGAACTGGAACTGGGTGCGGTAGTGTTCACACTGAAAGTCTGGAGGCATTATCTCTACTGAGTAAGATGCGAGATCTTCTCCGACCACAAGAACCTCGAATATATCTTCACCCAGAAAGAACTAAATCTCCGACAGCGTCGGTGGTTGGAGTTCCTATGCGATTATGACTTTGCCCTCCAATACCACCCCGGCAAAGCCAATAAGGTTGCAGATGCCCTAAGTAGGCAACCTCCGATGGCCGAAAATTGGCTAGAGATGATACCAGAAGAATTAGTCAAATCCTTGACAGACTGGGATATCATCCTCATCACCCGCAGGAACCCGATGGATTACCAGGCCCAGCTTTACTGGATGGAGATACAATATGACATCAGAGACAGAATATGAGAGGCACAGAAGATCAACATAGAAGCGGCCCCAATCATTCAGACCCTGCAACACAACGCTCAGGAAGACTACAATCTATTTGATGGCATCCTGCAGTACAAACATCGCATATTCATTCCCTCTGTTGAAGGAATCCAGGAAGAGATACTCCGCGAAGCACATCAATCAAGGTATTCAATACACCTGGGAGTAGTGAAAATGTATACATATCTATGAAGAATGTTATACTGGCCAGGTATGAAGAAGGACGTCACCGATTATGTAGCGCACTGCCAGACCTATCAAATGGTCAAAGTAGAATGTCGTAGCCCAGGATGTTTGCTACATCCCCTGCCCATACCAGAATGTAAGTTTGAAGATATCTCCATGGACTTCGTTCATGGCTTACCCCGATCTCGTGCAGGAAATGACTCAATATGGGTCGTAGTAGACCGCCTCACCAAAGTGGCCCATTTTATCCCAAACCCACAAGGCGACGACGTCGATATTTAAACCCAGCTACTTATAGAGCAAGTGGTCCGATTTCATGGGGTACCCAAGTCAATCGTGTCCGACCACGACGGGCGCTTTACATCAAAAAATGGAGAAGAGTGCAAGCTTATCTGGGAACCAGACTGGCTTTTAGCACCGCTTTCCATCCCAAAAACGATGGGCAAATCGAAAGGACGAACCAGACCATGGAAGACCTCCTCCGACTATGCATAGTGGAACACAATGAACCTTGGGAACAGGTACTGCCCTTGGTAGAATTCTCATACAATAACAGCTTCCAGGCAAGCATCAAGATGGCACCATACGAGGCCCTCTACGGAAGACGTTGTCGAACACCGTTGGGCACAAGATGAAGACCCAGAAGCTTTAGGAGTCACCTATATAGATGATACCACATCAGCTATAAGGTTAATTTGAGAACGAATGCGGGAGGCACAGAGCCGTCAAGCCAAATATTACGATGCACATCATCGACTGGTGGAATTCAACGTAGGAGACATGGTATTCTTGAAGATTAAACCAATGCATGGGGTATCCCAAATAAAGAAGCAGAAAAAGCTAGATCCTCGCTATCTAGGCCCATATCAAGTCATAGAAAAGATTGTCCCTGTTGCATATAGGCTAGCTCTGCCAGTTGATCTGAGAAATCTTCCGGCACTCTTTCCTTCGCCAACCGGAGCAACATCTTTCCGTGCCACCAGCATCAGTGCAATCTGACCGATCCATCCAACTCGAACTAGTGAAAATAGTGGATTCCAAGATCAAAGAACTGCGAAACAAAACCATCACAATGGACAAGATTTTATGATCAAACTGTGGACGCAAGGAGTTTACCTGGGAACCGGAGGCGCTTGTTCAGGAAAAATACCCGACACTCTTTCCCCAGGTATGTCTTTTAAACCCCCTACTTTAGGCAATTTTGAGGACGAAAATCCCTTTATTTTTATTGGATTGTAACATCCCAACTTTTATTGGGTCACTAGACCCTAGTGAGCCCAATAAAAGTAGGCCCGAGCGATAGAAAATGACCCGATGTAGGATTATGTACTAGGGGACTATGATCTTACTCCCGTCAGTTCCGTTTGACTCGTATAATCGATACGAGTGTAATGGAACTCGTTCCATTCCAATCCGAGGTCGTTTGGAGAAAACGACCATTTTGGGTATTATTGTGCGCCACAACCAAGTCGTTGGGGGTACAGTGACCAAATGTAATCCGATCTGACTTCCGTCAGCTCCGTTAGACTCATATAATTGATACAAGTGTAATGGAGCTCGTTCCATTCCAATCCGAGGTCGTTTGGAGAAAAAAACCATTTTGGGTATTATTGTGCGCCGCAACTAAGTCGTTGGGGTACAATGGACAAATGTACTATGATTTGACTTTCGTCAGTTCCGTTAGACTCGTATAACCGATACGAGTGTAATTGAACTCATTCCATTCCAATCCGAGGTTGTTTGGAGAAAACGACCGTTTTGGGTATTATTGTGCGCCGCAACTAAGTTATTGGGGGTACAGTGGCCAAATGTACTCCGATTTGACTTCCGTTAGTTCTGTTAGACTCGTATAATCGATACGAGTGTAATGGAACTCGTTCCATTTTGATCCGAGGTCATATGGAGAATATGCCCATTTTGGATTATGCAGACCGCCTCGGCACAACGCACGAAATACGGAGCGCACGAACTCAGAACTAGCCCAAGTAAGTCTTGGTGGACCCCCAGGACCATGGAGGACCCCAACCTAAGTTGACCTTGGTCAAGCCCCCTCCCCCCTCCCCCAAGCATGAATTTTTTGGGAAAAGAAAAGAAAAGGGGGGAGGAGAGAGAGGCTCCCCCCCCCCCCCCCCCTCAAGGGGGGGGGGGGGGGGGGAATATCTCCCCCACCCATCCCTCCCTTAACCCCACGTGGGGATAAAGGGAGGGAGAGGGGAGGCCTCCCTCCTCCCCTATAAAAAGGGTCCCAGCTGGCCCCTCCCTAAGCACACACCAGCCCATCCTTCTCCTCCCCTGCCTACCAGCTCTCCCCCTCCTCCCCTGCCGGAGCTCCACCCAGCCAAGCCGCCACCTCCCCACCATGGCCAGCCGCCCCTCAGCCTCCCGAGCCCCTCCGACCCAGGCAGAGACACTCTCCCTCCTCCTTCCTACTCCCCTAAGGCAGCCGGCCGCCTCCCCATCGTCGGAGTGCCGCCAGCCCCACACCAAACCTTGCCCAGGTTCGGGTGGGGGAGGGGATGACCGTGAACCTGCACCCCCAGTGCCGGTGGTGGCACTGGGGGAGCAGGTCCCCACTCGAGGACATAAGCTCCGACGGGAGGAGGCGGCAGGGCCGCCGGAGGATGCGCCTCCAGTGGCACCCGCGCCCTTCCCCCTCCCTCTCAGCTTCCTGTACGGGGTAAAAGCCCCACCCCGGCGGCGGCCGGCGGTGCTAGGCCGTCGGAACCCCGCCAGAGGACTTCCCCCTCCTCGGCGCCCCAGCTAGGGGAGGCAGGGGAGGTGGCGCAGCAAGCCTGCATGGCGCATGCAGGCTACGCCCCCGCCCCCTTTCTTCCTATATTCTGGCGGTGGACGGCGGCGCCAGACCGCTGGACCACCACCGGAGTGGTCGCCGACCATCGGCCCCCGGCGCACCGACCGGGGGCGGCGCCGGCCCCAGCCGGCCACTGCCCAGCGGCGGCAGCGGCCGCCTCCAGCTGGGATAGCGGGAGCCGTCCGATCTTCTCTAGGAGATCGGGCGGCTCCCCTAACTTGGTTTCCCACCCTCCACCTCCACATGTGTGCCCCCACATCGGATCCGCCGCAGATCCACTGTGGTGACCCCAGGAGGGCGCACGGTGCAGCACCCCCTGCTCTCCCTCATTTCCGCTATTTGCACCCCAAAAGCCCTCCCCCTTCCTCAATTTTCTGAGGGTAAATGGGGCAGTTTTGGAAAAAATTCCCAACATGAAAAATGTTCCCCACTCCGAGGGGCTCCTCCTGTATTTTTTTTGGGATTTTTAGGAGGAGTGTTGCTATTTTTAAACCCCTATGCAAGGTTTATTTAAAGGAATTAAAAGCCCAAATGAACTTGGAAAATTCCCCAAAATTATAGGCTCTAATTTAGGGTATTTTGCAATTACAATCTATGTTTGAAGGTATGACCTTTTCTTTTGGTCCTTTAAAAGGTCTTTTACGAGCAATATAAACGCCCGAAAGTGAGCGAAATTAATTGGGATAAATTGGCGGACTCGCGACACGTATTTTTATTTACGTAGGTAAAATTATGCGTATCGATCTAAGGAATCAACTAAGTTAAAAGTATCGACGCGAAATTTGGGTCACAATCGCAAGGCGACACTGCAAATTCAATAACGTCAAGATATTTAAGATGTGAACTCGAGGCACACGAAATATATGTAATCTCATAAAATCTATGTAAGCTCCTATGAACGGAGAAAAGACCCCTATGAATGGGGATCGAACGGAACTTCCTCCTAAGAACGGAGTCGACATTGAAGCCTCCTGTTATGGAGTGATTGGACTACTAACCCTTTTATTTATTATGCTCTCCAGTCTCGTACTGGTCCTGCATTTACTTTCGACATTTATTCTTTAAATCCAGTCTCGTGTTGAAAATGTTGAAGTGGAAGTTTGTGGAGCTTTTGGATCTGGGCGGTCTGGGAGGAGGTCGCGTGGTCTGGTGAGACCGCACAACCTGGCAATCTGTTCTGTGGTCTGGCTTGTCTTGCCTAGCCGTAGTCTCCTGGCATGACCGCTGGTATCTGTCCAAGGCGGCTGAAGGTGAGGCCGCGCGGTCTGTCTGTGACCGCGTGGCGGGTTGGCGTCTTCAGGTCGCGCGGTCTGGCGCTTATGACCGCGTGGTGCTGGAAGTCGGTCTGGGGGCTGTGGCTGTCTAGATTTCTGGTGGTATTCGCGGACTAATGCTCTTAGTCGTGCGGTCTCTGTTCGTGGTCTCAGGAGGAGACTAGTATGCGAACAAGTCTCTGTTCTCGGTCTTAGGAGGAGGTCGGCCTGCGAACAGGTGTTCGCGGTCTTGTGGAGAACAAACAGTGTTTGCAGTCTCGGGCAAACACTAGTGGTGAGCGGCTTCTTGGCGGTCTGGCGATCTCCTTGTGGAGTCGCGATTTGACTAAGGGAGTGGCGATCTCCCGCGGTCTGGTGTGAAGCCGGCGAGCTCATCAAATGAAGCAGAAACAACTGTTGTTGATCGCGCGGGTTGACCGGTTTGGTCGCGCGGTCTGGGGGTGGTGATCCTATCTCATAGGGTGGTGACTGGATCAGGTCCCACGCCAATAAATAGGAGCTAGTGTAGCAGCAAATTAAGACACACCAAGTGTAAGCTGAGTCTTTCCTAATTCCCGCGGTCTGTATTTCTGACCGAGCGGTCTGCTGATTGAATTTTCTTATGCAGCTTTTGTGGATAGTGCAGTCTGCAGCAATCACCTCTTCCTCTGAAAGTGCTCGGGCGGTCTGCGGCTTGCAGTGTGGGTTGCTGAAGTTCGGGAGAATCAGTGGAGTTCGTAAGGAGGGTGCGGTCTGCTCAGCGGTCTGAGGTGGTGTTCTGTAACCGGCAGTGTTGTGCGGTTAGGCGGCTTGCAGAGATCGGCAAGGAGACCGCGCGGTCTGGAGCGGTCTCAGTTATCTTCCTTCAAGTTGTGTATTTTCTTCTTTGGTTTTGTGTGCTGGCGAAACCATGTCTCGCCAAGCATACTTCTCCCTGTAAAGAAGTTTATGCTATCAATAAAGACTATATTTCCTTCATGTGCTTCTGGTTGTTTGGCTTGGAACTCTAAGTTGTATGATTCCTGCTCACTCCAAAAAGATTCGAAAAATTTCACATGGTATCAGAGGTAGGTTGGAGTGGATAGAGCAGTGAACAACTTAGAGTAGCCATCGCTTTTGTGAAGAAGGAACCATTGGTAGAGCCATGGAAGCGAGGGGTCTTGGAATTGAGATGCTCAACTCGACCAACTTTAAGAAGTGGAGGTCTTGTATGCAAAGCTATCTTCTGGGTGAGGACCTTTGGGAGGTAGTCGGAGGAGAGAGCACGAAGGAAGTCTTTCTGGTTGGAGATAACCATCATGAGGTGAAGAACTGGAGACGGATTAATGCCAAAGCAGAGTTCTCCCTGAAGAGGGCAATATCACCTGATCTGTTTGATCACATCTTGGGGTGTGCATCAGCTGCGGTGATCTGGAGAGCCCTGGATAGGCTGTTTAACAAGAAGAGTGTGGCAAGACTTCAATTCCTGGAGAATGAGCAGGCCAGATCGGCTCAAGGTGACCTTTCTATCTCAACGTTCTTCTTGAAGATGAAGAACTTATGCACCGAGATTTCAGCGCTGGATCCTGATGAGCCAATTTCTGAGGCGAAGCTGAAGAGGCACATCATCCGTGGCCTGTGGAAGGAATATGTTGCCATTGTGACGTCGGTGCAGGGTTGGGCAAATCAGCTGTCTCTGCTGGAGCTGGAAAATCTGCTTGCTTCGCAGGAGAGTCTGGTAAGGCAGATGGCGGGGGTGTCAGTGTCTGGGGGAGATGGCGAAGTTCTCTTCACAGGAAAGAAGAAGAAGTGGGATAAGAAGAAGACCGCTGGAGGAGGCAATGGGCCTTCAACTTCTGGACAGCAGGAGAGGGGCTATGCTCCTAAGGCTGAAGGGAAGAAAAAGGGGAAAGGTCCCAAGTGCTTCAGGTGCGGAAAGGTTGGTCACATCAGGAAGGATTGTCGGGTGAATCTTCAGCCAGGGCATGCTGCTGCAGGAAAGGAGGAAGCTGAAGCCAGGCAGGTTGATGGAGGATGGGGAGGAGCTTTCTCGGCTTCTGTTGGAGTTGAGGCTCCCATCAACTATCAGGAGGACTGGATCGTGGACTCGGGGTGTGGTCATCACCTCACCGGGGATGAGTCGAAGCTTTCTTCAGCGCAGCCCTATTCAGGTAATGATGCCATTATTACTGCTGATAATACTGTGCATGCTGTGGAGAAGGTGGGGGTTGTTTCCTTAGGCAGTGATAGGGGGCCGCTTACGTTGAGAAGTGTCTATCATGTGCCTGGTATGAGGAAAAATCTCTTCTCCGTGACCAACGTTGTAGACGCTGGGTATCACGTTCTGTTTGGCCCAACAAAAGTGAGGTTTCTTTGGAATGTGGAGGCGGTGAAGGCTGAGGTAGTTCATGTGGGGAGGAGAGCTAAAGACTTGTTCGTTTTATCGACAAATTCTTAAGTTGACAAGATACGGACGAACGATGGTGCTGTTATATGGCATGAGAGGTTGGGGCACGTAGGAATGGATAAGCTGAAAGCTATGGCGGTGATAGGCCTGGTCAAGGGCCTGCCTAGTCTATCCTCCTATGGTGATGGTCATGTTTACGCTGGATGTCAGTTTGGCAAGTCTCATCGGCTTCCGTTTGACAAGTCGCAGACAAGGAGTAGTGTGCCGTTGGAGTGCATCCACCGTGACTTGATGGGACTGACTGCTACCCCAAGCCTCGGAGGCAGCAGATATATGCAGGTGTTGATCGATGATTACACCAGATATGTCTGAGTATATTTATTGAAGGAGAAGGCGGAGGCGTTTGCCAAGTTTGTGAAGTTCAAGGAGCTCGTGGAGGGTCGGCTTGGACTGCGGGTTAAGAAGCTGAGGACTGACAACGGAGGGGAGTTCACCTCTGGTGCGTTCTCTACTTTTTGCAGGAAGGTGGGCATCCGGAGGGAGCTTACTTGTGCACATACTCCACAGCAAAACGGAGTTGCAGAGCATAAGATCCGTCATCTGACGGAGACCTGCAAGTGTTGGCTGCATGCCAAGAGTATCCCAAAGTCCTTCTGGGCGGAGGGAATGTCTTGTGTTGCCTACGTCATCAACATGATGTCTCTTAGTCCCATCAATATGAAGACCCCGCATGAATTGATGTTCAAGGAAAAGCCAAGCGTGGCACACCTTCGGGTGTTTGGTTCCACCTGCTATGTGCACATTCCAGATGCGCTTCGGACGAAGCTAGATGCGAAAGCAAGGAAGCTAGTCTTCGTGGGGTATGATGACCGAAAGAAGGGCTGGAAGTGTATGGACCCAGAGACGCGGAGATTTGTTGTATCTCGCGACGTCGTGTTCGACGAGGTGACGTCGTATAAAGGAAGTTCTGGTGTGGAGCTACCAGAGAGCAGGGTGGAGGAGCCGGAGAGGGTTGTGGAAAATTTTCAGGTGGAGCTACCTTTGTCACCATGTGGCCCATCAATATCTAGTTCTAAGGCGGAGGCTTCTTTTTCAGGAAGCAGGGGGAGCGATGCTCCGAGTACGTCTGGAAGGGGAGCTAGGGAAGAAGCAGTTGAAGATACTGCGAGTCAGGGCAAGGCGTTGCGGAGATCGAAGCAAACTATCAACGCCCCTGATCGCTATACAGGAGGAAACATGGTAAGCTTTGTCTCGTGTTTCTTCGCTGGTCCCTTGGATGAGAGGGAGCCGTCGAGCTTTGAAAAGGCCAAAGGCGTGAAGGAGTGGGACATTGCGATGCAAGAAGAGATGGCAGCTTTCGAGAAGAATGAGACCTGGTCTCTGGTGCCCAGGCCCAAGGGCACCACTCCTGTCACATGCAAGTGGGTCTACAAGCTTAAGAAGAAGTCTGACGGCAGTATCGAGCGGTACAAGGCTCGCCTTATGGCTCGGGGGTTCTCGCAGCAATACGGTGAAGACTATGAGGAGACATTCAGTCCGGTGGCAAAAATGACTTCAGTTCGGGTTGTGGTTGCCTTGGCGGCGTGTTGGGGGTGGAAGATTTGGCAGCTTGATGTAAAGAATGCGTTCTTGTACGACGAGATTGACAAGGACATCTTCATGGTCCAGCCGCCAGGCTTCGTATCTAAAGATTTTCCGGAGCATGTCTGCAAGTTGAAGAAGGCCCTGTATGGGTTGAAGCAAGCACCGATGGCGTGGTATGGGAAGATCGCAGAATATCTCATATTCTGCGGATTTGGTACTTCAGACTCAGACTCAAGCTTGTTCGTCAAGAGGAGCGGGGAGCTTCAAGTCATCGTGCTGCTATACGTCGATGATATGATCGTGACGGGGAATTCGAAGGAGGAGGTAGCGCAGCTTCGGGCTGAGTTGTCAATCAAGTTCGAGATGAAGGATTTAGGTGAGCTGCACCACTTCCTTGGACTCAAGGTGGAGAGGAATGAGAGTGGAGTGCTGGTGTCCCAGGCTGGATATGCGGAGCGGATCGTTGAGCGGTTTGGCATGAAGGAAGGGAAGTGCATCTCCACACATCTAGAGAAGGCTATGAAGCTTCGGAAGGATGAGGGAAGGATTCTGTAAGATCCGTTGGTGTTCCGAGCTCTGGTCGGGAGCTTGATCTATCTGACGATCACTAGGCTGGATATTGCATATGCAGTTGGAAGAGTGAGTCGGTATATGGCGGAGCCACAGATGCCTCATCTGCTAGCGGCCAAGAACATTCTGAAGTATGTCAAGGCGACCTCGGATATGGGTCTCCTTTATAGGAAGGATGCGGGCTTCGAGGTGCATGGGTATATGGAAACTGATTACGGGGGAGATTCAGATGATCGGAAGTCGACGTCTGGTTACGTCTTCATGGAGGGCCCAACTGCTATATCATGGTGCAGTAAGAAGCAGGATTCCGTGTCGGTCTCAACCATGGAAGTGGAATACAAGGCTTCGGCTTTGGCAGCTCAGGAAGCCATCTGGCTTAGGAGGTTGGTTGGAGACGTCCATAAGGAGGTTCGGGAGCCGACTCTGCTCCGCGGTGACAATGAGAGTGCTCTCAAACTGGTGACCAATCCAGTTTGTCACGCGAGGACCAAGCATATCGAGATTGAGCATCATTTCATTCGTGAGAAGGTGCTGGAGGGGTCTCTTTCGGTCGAGCATGTTCGGAGTCAGGACAACATTGCTGACATCTTCACAAAGGCGCTGGTGAAGGGGCCGTTTACTGGGCTAAGGAGCCTACTGGGGCTGTTTTCAACTTCCCACTTCAAGGGGGAGTGTTGAAAATGTTGAAGTGGAAGCTTGTGGAGCTTTTGGATCTAGGCAGTCTGGGAGGAGGTCGCGCGGTCTGGTGAGACAGCACGACCTGGCGATCTGTTCTGCGGTCTGGCTTGTCTTGCCTAGCCGTTGTCTCCGGGCATGACCGTTAGTATCTGTCCAAGGCGGCTGAAGGTGAGGCCGCGCGGTCTGTCTGTGACCGCGTGGCGGGTTGGCATCTTCAAGTCGCGCGGTCTGGCGCTTATGACCGCGTGGTGCTGGCAGCCGGTCTGGTGGTTGTGGTTGTCCGGGTTTTCTGGTGGTATTCGCGGACTAATGGTCTTAGTCGCGCGGTCTCTATTCGCGGTCTCAGGAGGAGACTGGTATGCGAACAGGTCTCTATTCTCGGTCTCAGGAGGAGGTCGGCCTGCGAATAGGTGTTCGCGGTCTTGTGGTGAACAGACAGTGTTTGCGGTCTCGGGAAAACACTGGTGGTGAGCGGCTTCTTGGCGGTCTGGCAATCTTTTTGTGGAGTCGCGATTTGACTAAGGGAGTGGCGATCTCCCACGGTCTGGTGTGAAGCCGGCGAGCTCATCAAATGAAGCAGAAATAACTGTTGCTGATCGCACAGGTTGACCGGCCTGGTCGCGCGGTCTGGGGGTGGTGATCCTATCTCATAGGGTGGTGACTGGATCAGGTCCCACGCCTATAAATAGGAGCCACTGTAGCAGCAAATTAAGACACACCAAGTGTAAGCTGAGTCTTTCCTAATTCCTGCGGTCTGTATTTCTGACTGGGCGGTCTGCTGATTGAATTTTCTTGTGCAGCTTCTGCGGATAGTGCGGTCTGCAGCGATCACCTCTTCCTCTGAAAGTGTTCGAGCGGTCTGCGGCTTGCAGCTTGCAGTGTGGGTTGCTGAAGTTCGGGAGAATCAGTGAAGTTCGTAAGGAGGGTGCGGTCTGCTCAGCGGACTGAGGTGGTGTTCTGTAACCGGCAGTGTTGTGCGGTTAGGCGGCTTGCAAAAATCAGCAAGGAGACCTTGCGGTCTGGAGCGGTCTCAGTTATCTTCCTTCAAGTTGTGTATTTTCTTCTTTGGTTTTGTGTGCTGGCAAAATCATGTCTCGCTAAGCATACCTCTCCCTGTAATGAAGTTTATGCTATCAATAAAGATTACTTGTTTGCCTCCATTTGCTTCTGGTTGTTTGGCTTGTGAACTCTAAGTTGTATGATTCCTGCTCACTCGATAAAGATTCAAAAAATTTCACATCTCGCACTGGTCCCCCTACTTTTGCTTTATATTTATGCTTTTAGTAATCCAGTCACGCACTGGTCCCCTTACTTATATTTATGTTCGTTCATTTTCAGTAATCCAGTCTCGCACTAGTCCTTTATTTACTGCTTTTTGTACTTTCAATTCTCCAGTCTCGCACTGGTCCTTTATTTACTGCTTTTTGTACTTTCAATTCTCCAGTCTCGTACTGGACCTGATATTTCGGCCCCTGCTTCCGGTCTTTCTTACTGCTTATGTTGCACTTTATATATTTTGCTAACCACGGTCCTACGCGGGCAAGCGGTGCTTCTCCTCCTTTCTATGAGGCCTTAGTTGGGGAAAACCCGGAGTTGAGTCCCTCCTCCCGAGTTAGCCCCAAATAAGGACCCCTCCTACCGCCGAGCATCTCGGTCAAAAGACGAGTGACCGGTCGAGTTAAGAATGTCGCGTCAAGACTAGAAACACTTACTCTCTGTTTAAGCTGTTTGAAGATTGTTTGTTGTGAAAGTGGCGGGTCGGTCACGCCTGCAGACCGTTCGTACCGGTGCGGGAGGGTTGACGACTCATGGTGACAGGGAGATGTGTACAGCGGGTTATCACCATTCCGAACCCGCAGTTTTGCCTCTGCTGGTTGGCCGAAATCTCGGAATCGCCGGATGTCGCTTACATCCAGTTAGTACACCAAGTTGTACGAGATGGCCTGAGTGATACAGTACGACTACATTCAGAAGTGGCAGGACTGGCCACTGTCACCGATAGCCATATCGGTGAGGCCCATGGGGTTCGCAACCCCGCTTGATGCAAAGCAGTCCAAGCTATGTCGACACAGGGTTTTTGGTGTTTGTGGGTTTGAATACCTGGGTGCGAGTGTGCGCAAGATAGTATTGCCTTTATTACGTACTGTGCGTCTATGTACCTCGTGAATATTATGGTTGGTAGGCCTTATAGATATATATGCGTATATATGTTTGCCTGCTGCTAACCATCTACCTTGCTTCGGCTATTTATTCTTGTACTTTAGCCCGCCCCCAGGATATGGATCCGGGGAGGAAAGTGTTTTCTACTTAGCTCTGTGACTAGTGGTTATTCTTATAACCAATCACAGGAGCTGGGACAGTGCGAAGCCCCCGCACCGCAGGATGAGTTACCGGCCTTAGAGATGGCCCGATCGGATACTCCAGCCTCACCCCCTGTCTTCCTCAACGTGAGTCCTAGAGTATAGGACTAGATTAAGAGCATTTTGTTATAATCATGTGTAACCCCTGAGGCAGATGTATTAAAAAATAGGCTTCGGCCTTTTGTCTTTATGTAAATATAAGCTGTGTGCTTAGTTTTCCTATTCTATTGCTTCCACTATGTGATTCTGATGTGTTGTTGTGATTCTTGTGCCTGACTAGGCGACCACTCAGTGCTTGAGAGGGTGGGTCGTTGCTATCTGGGAAGCACTAGTGGTCGTCCTTGGGCAGTCAGATCCCCCCTCCTTGAACCGGGTTCAGTTTTGGGGAGGGGGGGGGGGGGGGGGGGGGGGGGGGGGTCTTACAATGTTAACATGTAATACATGTCTTGTCCTTGATCGGGGAGGATTCTAGTGGGCCTTAAGAGGCACTGGGGGGGAAAGAGTGTTAGGTAGAGTGACCTCTTATGCATGCATATGTGACTCACATCCCAGCCTACAACATGTGTGCTTCTCCTCATGACCATTCGTCAGTTAGTATGGGGCTAGTGTGTTGACATGTATTTGGGGTATCTTAGTATTGAGCCTACATATATCATATTCGTTGCGTGTAATTTATTTTCCACCTTATAATTATACATTTCATGTATATTTGGTTTGTTGGAACATGCTCTTTAGTGTTATTTTAAATCTCCTGACTTGTGTTTGCCATCATTTTCACTATTTCATCTTTTTGAGCTTTTATGAACATGGAAAACACATGAAATAAAAAAAAACTTTTTACTAAAATTCCTTAGACCCAAACTTAAAATCTACAACTTTTTTTATTATTTCTCCAAACTCTTTGATGTAGTCGATGCCCCTTATAGTGGAGAAGCATAATCAAGAAAAATTGGAACAAAATATTATCAAAAACTATAATTTTTAAATGAAATATCAAAACTACCGCCTGACGGTAACTGTTACCGTCGATGGTAGCTATGGATTTCTTTTAATGCTTTATCTTTTGCATTTTTTCTTTCTAGCCTAGAAGATCATTTCATTGATTTACTTGACTAAGGATTCCGTGTTTTCAGTATACTCTTTTCATTATTCCAAATTTTATTGAAATCCAAAAACAAAGAGAAAATTATAAAATAAACTAAAATCCCAAAAATATATTTCTCTTTTTGATTGTTTTTATTGTAGTTCTCTATTCTTATTAAAATAAAAATATATGATTACATTTCTAAAGTCAAGAATGAATAAACATAACATTTAAAGATCCTCTACATGGTATGGTTTTATTTTCAAAACTACTTGAACATTGTGTTTTGATCTTTCATGCTTTGCACATCTTTTTAAATGAACATTGGAAATTATATGTAGGAATCTTATGTATTAATGCTTAGTATGCCTCTAAGTATGAATGATGGTTTATGTTAGATAATAATTTTCACGCTCACCCATTTTGATTTCTATGTTTGCTTATAATCTTATTTATTCATGTATGTGTAGTGTGTTGACATAACTAGTTAATATGTATGGATAAAATTACCTAAATACCATTGGATTGCTCTCTTGTACTTCATGGATATTCATGCACTTATATTTGAGAAGTGTGGCTGAACAATAAAGTAAATGTTTGCATACACATGAATTCAGAGACATTTGTCACTAAAATAAAAATCAAATAAATAAATGACAAAGATAACTCCATCAAGCACTAATTCTCCTTCTGATAAGTCTTCATAAGAATTATGAGATTGAGCACCTTGGAAAGAATTGTAAAGTGTCTTGTGCAAATAATCTAAAACACCATAATGTTATACTTCTCTTCAGTACACTGGATCATAAAAATAAAATTTAAAAAATAATATTAGTGATCCACCAAGCACTGCTTCGCTCCCTAATAAGTCTTAATGTGCATTGTGTGTGTGAAGCACCTTGGTAGTTATACTATTTTTATGTGCATTCGAAATAGTGGAAATAATCTTTACTTTGCATATTGATGATATTGTGTACATTACATTATTGCCTATGTATACTTTATCAAATCATATATTGTACACATTAGTGTCTTTCATAAATCTTCCACTCATGAGAATTAAACACTTAAGTACAAATAAATGAGTAAACATACTAGATAACTAAGCACGAATGCTACAATGTTTTCTAAAGCATTGAATTGCAAATCCTTTAACATTATATTGCTCTAAAATCTTTATACTAATATCTTTCATGCTTGGCATAATAAAATTCAATTATAATGATTATCTTTTACAAATGAACAAAATTTTATGGTTTATAAGCACTAATCCTTATATTATGACTTTGGTTTACAATGCAAAACCTCTTTGATCTATGAACTAAAATGTTAATCCTTATAATCATCTCATTTTCAAGCCTTGTTTTTAAAATCACTTGATATAACATTTTGTATACATCCTTACTCATTTCTACTCGTATGGTTATCTTGACTTTACTAATCACAATTTTCATTACGAGTAATCATTTATCATATTACACTTTTCATGCTTATCCTTTCCTTCATGATGTCCAACGTATGATCTTTGATTTATCATGTGTATTTCTTATATATCTTCGTAAGAGTTATTGATTCAAAACAGACGAGTGATTTCCGTATAATGATTTAGGCTCTTTACTAGCATACTTTTTTCCATTGATATCACTAATCTTTGTGTAGAATTCATCATAAAACCTTTAATACTCTGAATGAATGTATTTTGAACATATTTAGTTAGTTAGAGCACCTTGTATGTCATTCTATGCATGAGAAAGACCTTTTCTCCCTCTCATTTTATTTGTTTACTTTATTATCATGTGTGTGGCTGTGCGGATGTTGAATTCTGGAGTTGTTAAATGTGTTTTGCTGCAGGTGCCGCCCTTGTGTGGTTTTTCTGAGGTGTCTCAATCCTTTTCCATTGAGGGGGCCACCACTCGTGCGATTTCTTCACACATGAGCAGTGGTCCTCTATGCACACGACTAGTGGTCATGCGCAACCATTTGCCATATCGACTAGACCACCCCACAATTTGTGCATTTTCTTCGCGCGTGAGAAATGGCCCCATCTACGCACGACCAATGGTCATGCATGGCCTTTTGGCATTGTCAACCCGAGCGTCCCCTTGAAAATGCACGAAGATATGTACGAGGACCTACACAAGACCATTGGTCATGCTCGGTCAATAATTTTCCTCCAAAATACCAAATATTTCCTACCAGTCCATTTTTTCGCACAAGAAGATGTCTTTCCTTCTCGCATAACCATTGGTCATGCGTCTACTCGCTCATGTCAGTTTTCTACTCCATCTATAAATATGCAGGTCCGCAATTTCAGCACTGGAGCTCGATTTTCCTGCACAATTTTCACCATTTTTGCCCCAAGCCCTAGGGTTTCGCCCCTAGGCCTCCTCCGACCTCCCCAAGCATTCCAAAGGTGTAGAAGTCAATTTTTATGGTCCCATTATAGCTCTAAGGCCGGAGCACTTGACATGGAGGCGACAAACCCCGAAAGAATACATGACTAGGAGAGGGTGACAACTTCTCCCGTATTGTGGATGACAGCCAAGGCAGAGTTGGAAGAGCTGGTGGACCTAACCAAGATCTCCTATAAACCCAAGGAAGTGTCTCTCGTCTCCTCCATATCTTAGAGTGGTAACTTGTATTTCCTCTCTCATTTGGGTTGTTTGTATGCTTACTATGGTATTTTTTAAAACATATGCACGCCATGACTATTGGGTGTATAGTGTCATAGTTGTATCTTATATTGTTGATGGTTTGGATGAGTTAGATTTTGTCTTGTTGTGATTTATGATTGTGGTTGGTTCTGGTTGGTCGTTACTTTTGTATGACACAACGAGCGAAGCAAAGGCTTGCGACCCGCGGAGGTGTGAAGTGGAGGAATGTGACCCGCGGAGGTGTGAAGTGGAGGAATGTGACCCGCGGAGGAGCGAAGTAGAGGAAGGAGACCCACAGAGGAGCAAAGCGGAGGAAGGCAACCAGTAGAGGTGTGAAGCGGAGGCTGGCGACCCGTGGAGGAGTGAAGAGGTGTCGTCGACCTGCATAGTTGATTTGTTTTCTTTATTTGTAAGTAGTTGTTAGCAGCCAAATCAAAACCCCCATAAGACAACGAGTTAAGACTTTTATCTTAAGTCTCATCTCGAAAGATTACACCACCCCACCGTGTTCCACATAAGATCGACACTCGAGGGTAACTCCCCATTTTATTATTACTTGCACGACTGCGGTGCACTTGCATGCGTGACGCATCATGTTTTTGGCATCCTTGGTGGGGAACACGAGCATGTGAGTATCTGGAGAGTGAGTCGAGAGTTAAAAGTCTTTTTCCATTTTTATATACCTTTTGTTTTGATTTTGTTGCTTCATTTCTGTTCTTTTTTATTTTCCTTAATTATAATTTTTAAATAGCACCTTTTAATTTTATTTATTCAAAATCTGTTTACAAAAATCATAGTAGGTTATCCATTTAAATTGCTTGTGTGTGTAGCTAACTTTTGCAAAGATTAACATTATTTTGTGAATCACCCTGCATCAGTATGTGTGCAAATTTGCAATGCAGATGTTGCGGGGCATCCAATCATCGTAGTGAAGAATGTTATACGGGAAACCATAGTTATGATTCTTACTTCTCTTTCTTTGAGGAATCGGTATTGTACGGTTCCTCATACGATCAACCTAATTATTATACCCACACACCTCCACCATGAGCAGCACACCAATATTGTATCCTGCCTCTTTCGAGGTCAAGTGTTAATCACAAGTGCTTGTTTTATCATAGTACAAATCATGTTTTGAAGGATTGCATCGCTTTTAAATGACAAATGGAGGAAGACGATGAATCAGCTATCTGGATCGTGTCTCCCTCCCCTCTTCATGGCACTCCTTCAGATCCTAACTCGTATTCTGATAATGTGGAGTTCTCTCCCCATGTACATTCACCACCTCTTTTTGAGTCACCTATGGAGGAACTTGATCATATATTCTCTGATTTTGATATTATCATCGTTCCTCCATTTTCTTTGCAGAAATTTTCTACACCTATTTTTATCGATCTTGTCGAAGATATTATACATGGTGATGATCCGGAGCATGAGGCTGTGCCAAAGTGGGATGAGGATGTCGTTCTCTCCAATGGGGAGGATGACTACTCAGAGCACGATGACACGCCGAAGTGGGATGCGGAGGATATCCTTTCTGATGAGGAGGTTTGCACTTCTTTATTGGACAAGGAGGTCTCACCACCGAGGCCCTTAAGTTCTCGGGTCCCCCTTGCTATGATTCTTATGACACCGATAGTGATCAATCTTTGGAGTCTGCTGGGAGTGAGACCGGGACCACTCCCCTGATTACTGATTATTTATGTCTTTCTTTTATTTTATTTCCTAACCCCCTTCATTGTCTGAGCCTATGCAGGTTGATTTGTCATAGCTACTCTAGGAGGACATTGAGCTTTATGCTCAAGTCAATGAGGTGAGCATCCCCTTTTGTGAGGAGGTTGATCACCCCTCTATAGAGGAAGCTCCATTCATTGCCTTCTCCTCTTGTATCCTCCCTGTTGATGATGACACCTTGCTAGGCAAGGATGCTTAATTTGGTGAGATTAGCATGGAGAACTCCTCCTCCTTTTCTTACTTTCTATTTCCTTTACCTATACAATTTAAGTATTATTATTCAGGTAAAGGAGTAACTGTTTTATCGTCGTATCGGTATCCATTACTGACATAGATATTAGAATAGTTACCTGTTCATTTCTCTTTTAATACTCCTATAAGCTAGAACTTTTTAATTTCTGAATAAGTCGTGCCGGGGAGACAATAAATCCAGTAGTTATCTTACTTTTATCTGCAATTCATTTTTCAAATCTAGTTTAATTGGTTAAATTTCAGTTTTTGGTTTAGATTACATGCTTGTATTTCTTTTTGGTAACCCTTATTTATTTTATTGTTTATTTTGTTTGGTCAGCACTAATCCCATTGCAGTTTTCTGGTGAAATTGCGGATATTCTTTAGCCGAGCTAGAGCCGGGAGCAAGATTCAGATTTGGTCACTTCCGGAATGCACCATTCCCGGGCATTTGGTAACGAGTTTCTCACCATTGGTCCCTTCTGCGCACAAACACACACACATACATATATATATATATTTGCATTGAGGACAATGCATCCTTTAAGTCTGGGGGTAGATTATGTAATCCGATTGCTCAAGCACACACCATTTTTGCATTTAGTTAGTGCTTAATTTTCAATCTTGCCCCAATTTTTTTTTTAAATTTTAAAAAATATTCGCTCTCGCGCATTTCTTTTTCGGCACCCACCTCGATTTTACTTGAATTTGTGTTATTCCTGTGCATTCTAATTCCAATAGGTGTATAAGTTAGATTAATTTATATTAAAAAAATGAAATTGGGTAGTGAACCATATACTCGTGGAGTGCTCCTAGTCGAGTGCACATGTTCTCGGATAGAAATAGATTTAGAGTTAATTTTTCTGCATATGATAAATATACTGCATTTTGACTTACTATTGGTGGTTGTATATCCACACTTCGTTATAACGCGATCGAGTCCAACACTAGTGTAGAGCTGTGTGTATTGTCGCTAGTGCTGTATTATAGGCTCACGACGAGGGGGTGTCCTTTCTCAGTGTCTAGAACTCGCCCCTAGCGATCTTCAAAGCATATGCACTAATTAGTAATTAACTCTACGGACATGATTTAGGCCTTCACTTGGATAGCTTGAGCCTTCGTATCCAATCCCATACTCACTACAGTAGCGATCCCAAGTTCAGCCTACAACCTTCATTTTTTGCACCTCCACCTCATTGACACCAATGTGTAAATGCCAAAATCCCTATCACACTTAGCATTGAGTTGCATTTAAATTTTATTTTGGTAATTGCGGCGGCAGATTGAATTCCGTTAGTTTGATGTATTTTGAGTGTTTTTTGTGTGTTTTAGCATAAAATTTAAAAATATGAGCAAAAATGAAAATTGCTAAGAGAAAATTAAAAGGAAAAAAGAAAAAAGAAAAGAAAAAATAGAAAAAATGATCATTGCGGTGTTTGGCAAGTGGTGAGTGACCCAATTTGTTAAAATCTAAGTCTTGGGGTGTCATTCACTAATTTATTTCTAACTGGTGGTAGTCATTTCGATGCAAGCTATCGATTTTTGCTTAAGTATGAGTTAGCCAGTCTTATCTTTATTTGAAATCCTCACCTTAAGCCTAAGCCAAAATTCACCCTACCTAAGTCCTAAGCATTCATAGAGGTAGTTAGTATCGAGTGCAGTGGAGAAAGTGTGACTGGTGAGCTTGTGGCCACCGTCATTAATAAATTTCTTTGGAGGCCACCCTAATAGTTCTGGGTCCATAATACCACACTCATCGTCACTACTTTTGCATATACTATGCTTAGGACGGATATCTTAGTTCTTATAATTAGGAGTGGATATAGTTGTACTATTGTTTGCTTAAATGCAGCGTAATTTAATTTTATGCTTAAAAATTGTCTCTAACCTATTTTTATTCTCCATGGGCACGAGACTTCTCGGACCACTTTCTTATTTCTTTTTTTTTATTTGTAATTAGCCTCACGTACTCCCTGTAGGTATATGGATTGCTCAGGACGTGCAATAATTCAAGTCTGAGGGTATTTGATAAGCGATTTCCGTATAGTGATTTAGGCTCTTTACTAGCATGTTTTTCCATTGATATCACTCATCTTTATGTAGAATTCATCATAAAACCTTTAATAATCTTAATGAATGTATTTTGAGTATGCATAGCTAGTTAGAGCGCTTTGTATGTCATTGTATGCATTATGGAGACCTTTTCACCCTCTCATTTTATTTGTTTCTTTGTTATCATGTGTGTGGCTGTGCGGATGTTGAATTCTGGAGTTGTTGAATGTGTTTTGCTTAGGTGCTACTCTTGTCTGGTTTTTTCGGGCATCTCGGTCCTTTTCTATTGAGGAGGGCACTACTTGTGTATTTTCTTCATAGACGACTAGTGGTCCCTTCTGCGCATGACTAGTGGCCATGCGCGACCATTTGCCATATCGACTAGACAACCCCACTACTCGTGCATTTTCTTAACACACGAGCAGTGGCCCCCTCTGCACACGACCAATGGTTGTGCATGACCATTTGGCATTGTCAACCTGAGTGCCCTCTTCAAAATGCACGAGGATACACACGTACACCTACGCACGACCACTGGTCGTGCACGTTCAACAATTTTCCCCCCAAAATGCCAAATATTTCCCGCTAGTCCAGTTCCTTCTCGCATGAGCAGATGCCTTTCCTTCTCGCACGACCACTGGTCGTGCATCTACTCGTGCACAGGTCAATTTTATGCTTCATCTATAAATACACAGGTCTGCATTTTCAGCCCTGCAGCCCAATTTTTCAGCGCCATTTTTGTCGTTTTCCATCCTAAGCCCTAGGGTTTCGTCCCTAGGCCTCCTCCAACATCCCCATGCATTCAAAAGGTGTAGAAGTCAGTTTCTAAGGTTCCATTGGAGATCTAAGGTCGGAGCACTTGACGTGGAGGCGATAAACCCCGAGAGAAGACATGACTAGGAGAGGGTTATAGCTTCTCCCGTATCGTGGATTACAACCAAGGTGGAGTTGGAAGAGCCGGTGGACCAAGCTAAGCTCTCCTACAAACTCGAGGATGAGTCTCTCATCTCCTCCATATCTCAGAGTGGTAACTTGTTTTTCTTCTCTCTCATTTGGGATGTTTGTATGCTTAATATGATATTTTCTACAACATATACACGCCTTGACCATTTGTGATTGATTGTGGTTGATCGTTACTTTTGCACGATATAATGAGCGAAGCGGAGGCTTGCGACCTACGGAGGTATAAAGCAGAGGCTTGTGACACGCGAAGGTGCAAAGTGGAGGAAGGAGACCCGCAGAGGAGCGAAGCGGAGGAAGGCTATCCAGATAGGAGCGAAGCGGAGAAAGGAGACTCACAGAGGTGCGAAGCGGAGGCTGATGACCCATAGAGGAGCGAAGCGTTGCCGACGACCCACATAGTTAGTTTGTTTTCTTTATTGCAAGTAGTTGTTAGCAACCAAATCAAAACTCCCATAAAACACATCGTAAAGACTTCTATCTCAAGTCTCATCTCGAAAGATTGCTCCACTCCACCATGTTCCACGTGAGATCGATACTCTGGGGTAACTCCCTGTTTTATTATTAGTTGTACGACCGTGGTGCACTTGTCGGCGTAACACATCAAAAATTGATAATCTTTTCGATAATCTACTTGACTTTCTGCTTATTCTTTTAATATTGCACTCACATATTTACACGATCATTTATATATGTCCTTTCATTTCCTATACATTGTATTTACCTTCATGAATCACATTTTTCATTATCATTCATGCCTAGATCCTTGGTTCAACAAGATTACCTTCTTTAAAAAGGGGAAGCTTAAATTGTATTGTTGATGATTTCATGATTTTCTTTTGCTTATGCATTTCCCTCATCTTGCCATATTTTCATGCCTTTTCCATTGTGTTGACAATTACACTCGATCATGATTATCGTTGACAAAAGTGGTATCTTAATTTCATAACAAAGGGGTGAATAAATTTCATGGCTACACTCACCTCTACCCTCTTTTGATAATACCAAAAAGGGGAGAATAAATTGAGAAATCTTGTGGAGTAGATATATAGGGGGAGTAAATTATATAGAGGAACACATATGTAGGGAGAGAGAACATATGAAGGGGGAGCATTCATATAGGGGAAATACACTTTTCTAGAATACGAACATTGTTATGTACTCAACTATACCCATTATTCTCACCAACAGGAGTACACATTTCTATTGTGCCCTGACAAATTACACTCGTTGTTCCCATCACGTCCACCATGGAGGTTTCAAAGAGAACTTCTCGACTTTGGGTGAGATTGTCGCAACTTGCCAGATCGCCACATTGGTGATGATCAGAGGGAGTGCACTTTCTCTCCAGCGAGAGAAACTATGGCGATATCCCGGTGCCCAAGAGCTGAAGCAGTGCGCAGGCTAGATGCCCACAAAATGGTGAGTTTTGAGGTCATATAGTTACTTCCATATGGAGGAACACCGTGAGATGACAAAATGCAAAATTTCTTGTGATCTCATGGAGATAATGGAATGAGAAGGGGTGTTCTCGGAGAGAGTTTCCATAGCAAGACAACAGGTCAGCCCGCGATAAGCTGCCATTAGAGGAGTTCTTTCCAAAGTTCCTATGAAGCCTTAATGTGATATTAGAGATCATCGACATATGAGGAGGAATATATGTGATCTATAGTGTGGTCGGCCTAAAGGCCTTGCTGAAAGAGATCTTCCATTCAGTTTATAGAGGGAGGTTCAATCCACCTCATGAGTCATCCCTCCAGTTGGAGAGATAGTCTTGTACTTTGAGGACATAACATAGTACACCGATCCATTTATTTATGTTATAGTGATTGAGGTGCATGGAGAGCATGCTATAAATCCCGAGGGAAATGATACGATAGTGCACCACTTGTCTTAAGTAATAAAGAAGTAAGTTGAGTGTATCATCTCCACATGGAGCACATTGTGAAAATTCCCAAAACTAGTACATAAACAATATAATGCAAAAAAAAAAACTTAATTTAATTGAGTTCATAAAGGAATTTAGAGGCTTAGAGTAGTCCCATGAATTTTGGGGATTAATTGGAGAAGTTTTGGAGGTTGTAGAATAGAACATGCTTTTTACGCCATGTTTAGATGTCGTGTAAATAGGTTATGCCATGACACATGCCCAGGAACATAGGCATGTAAAGTGGGCATGTACATGCCAAGTAATCAATCTGTGTGGGTTTATATCCCGATATCTACACACCCTATTTACACATGAGTGTATAGAGGGCGTGTGTGGGCCGTGAATTGATTTAAGCTCATTTTGTCTTAACCATTCGATGGGAATCCTTAAGATCTAACAATGGGGTTCACTGGTTGGGGTTATTAGGTCGAAAAGAGTTTTAAAGGATATTATTTCAGCAAGTTATTTCTCTTTCTTAGGTTAGAGAAGAGGAAGAGAAAGAGAAGGAAGAAGGAAGAAGGAGGAGAGATCCACCATTAGAGACTGAATAAGAGCTCTAAATCGCATGCCGAGATCGAATCCACAGAGAGGATTCGATTACTCTCTTCTTCATTTGTTTATTACAACATTTACATGTTGGGGGAGAAAGTCTAAGAAGGTAATGACTTCTATCCTCTCGATTATTATTATGCATATTTTCATCCTTGAATTTTGATGCTTTGAATGTTGGCATTTGTGGTACCCGGTGTCTCTAAATAGAGGAGTTGGGGTTTTTTCATAGTTCATTATGAACCACCGTGGTATGGGATTCTGAGCCCCATCATATTTCCATTTGAAATATAGAATAAATTATCAGATAATGCATGGTGATGATTGCTTGATGTTGCATCTTAAGAATTCCAGTAGGCGTGTGATTCCTTCCATAACGCCATTGTGATGCCCATTTTTCATGAGATTAGCAGATGTTGAGCCTATGGAAAGGTGATCACGTTATATTCCTAGAGATTTAATCCAACATCGTGATATTGTATATGCTAGTGAATAGGTTGTTTGAAATGTCACAACAATGGGGACTGCATATGATGCCACCAATGAATTGGCATTCTGATTTCATGCGTTGCCACACTTATGATAGTGTTAAGAATGTAACAAGTAGGGAATTTGTGGATATTGCCTCCATGACGGCCATAAGTCTTTACTCATAATGTCACCGTATGCGAATTGATTAATTATGTTAAAGACATAATGAATTCTTGGGTTTTTCCGCCATGAAGTTTATAAGACTTTATGCACGATGTCGCCATACTTGATTTGATAGAAGCATAGAGGGAATTCATGGGTATTGTCAATATAGAGGCTAGGAGACTTTACTCATGATGCATACATAAATTGTTTGATTTGTTATGATAGAGGGAATTACTCGTGAAATATTATAAATTGTGAATTCACACGAGTAAATGATTTGTGTGTTATTGTAACACCTCCCCTGCAATAACCATATAATATGTGTCAGGCCGGGACCCCATAGGATAAGGCCACCACAACTTTAGCATTAAAAGATGACACAAGAAGCTTCCCAACAACAAAAGATCACACACATCGAAAACATACAAAACAAGCCCATATTTGTCCACATCTACATAGAAGCGGTCCGACCTTTAGGCCTTACATCGCAACAATTCAAGTTATCAATATAACATAACAAAACAGAGTAACAACACTCCTACTCTACCTCATCATGCAAGCCAAAATAAAATAAAAGAGTAAAGAATGTAGTAAATAGGAGGGGGTACACTTCATGAAGCTTAGGTCTTTTTGTCTGGCGTGCTCGTTCCAGCTTGCGATCCTTGCCCTGAAACCATCACAGAAAAAGCGGTATAGCAAGGGTCAGCCAGGGCTGACCATAACTACGTAACAACACCTCACTTTCTGGATGTCCTAGCAGACCCCGGGGAACTTCATCACCCCGCAAGTCAGCACTTCATGTGCAATTGTAATAAAACATGAAAACAACGTAGAAAGCCAAAAGTGTATGTATCACATGCATCAAACATATTTCTATGTTGGGCAATATGTAAAAGGGGCCTATCAATGCAACATGTATGCAACTCGGGTTTCATCCAAGGCACCCTATCACGTGTATGATTCTAACACATCATCACACATCATCACAACATCACAAAATGGGTACTCTTATTTCCCCAAGCAACCACCACCACATGGGTACTCTCATTTCCCCAAAGGCATGCCAACCAATTCTGATGACTCTCGCTTAGACCCCACCCATGCATGGATTGCAATTCCATCAGGCTTATCCATAAGCACAACCGCCTCGCAGTTCCACATAAGCCAACACAACCAATTCTAAGAACCCGCACATGGCTCACAAGACCATTGGGCTTGTCAATACGCATAGTCATTCTTGCTAGTTTCACAAAGGGGACTTGTCTTGCTGGGACACCCTCCACACATGAACCATAACATCACGGGGCTAGCCAGTCCACCACAAAGACAAAGCCATTCCTTAACAACCAAGTGGACACCAAAATCCACACAAACATTCACCATGCGCATATCATGGCCTAAATTGCCATTCGTTCTCACACAAAAATTAAGGGAATCACAACAACAACAACAACTTCGCCGCAATCGTATTTCTAGCACAAGCCCTAAATGCATGTCAAACAACATCACTGAATTGGACCACCGACCATTATTTTGGCTTCACCCACCATGCCTAATCCACTAATGGAGAGGATATCTAATGCAAAATATGTCAGGGATATACTCAATCGACCTGGAGGTTCATCTTGAACCAAGGAAGCCTGAATCCCTCTCATTTGAGAGTTTCAGTGCCAAGAAATTTTAGAAAAGTGAAAGATGCCATGCATGCATCCTAAGACTGAGAGGAAATATGTTGCTACCTTTTTGGATCTCTTCCTCGCCATGAAAGGCTTGAAAGCATGAATGAAAATGCGCGCCTTCAAGTCCTCTCTGCGCTGTCGATCTCGGATCGCCGAACAAAGCTCTGAAGCTCCTTTAGTGGAGGAAATATGTTGTGTTCCTCCTCCTCTTTGTCTCGCTCACCCTAGCCGTAAAGGAACGCAAGCCTTAGAAAATAAAAGGAAACAAGTCTTCTATCCTATTTAGGGTTCACGGGAGAACATATCTGGCCATTGAATCAAATCCCAAATAGATCGGGCAGCCAGAAAATGTCTACTTATGAAACAGGTCCCATCAGCTACCGTCGGACGATAGCTTCTCTACCGCGCCGGGCTAGCTCCAGCACTGGAACACACTTGGCTCAATGCCGACTACTCATCTTGTCGACAAGGCCCTCATCTAGTCGATAAGTCTACCGCCAGTGATATCGCTACCGCTCATCGCTACCGCTCATCGCTACCGCTCATCGCTACCTCTCATCGACACGCTTCACACTGACAAGCTTCTCGTCAACAAGACAATCCTCACCCCTTCTCGTTGACAAGGGCATGACGACTAGACAGCTACTGCGCGATGGTAGCTAATACCGTACTGCGGTATCTCTAGTCGACATTATCTCAATGACAAACCTTTCTCTCGATGACATAACCTATATCGACTGGACAAGAAAAATGGCTAACACCGGCGGTAACTCCTACCGTTGGCGTTATCTCCCAGCGATCACTTGTCCTGGCAGTTCTAATTCTAAAACAAGGAAAAATGGGGTGTTACAACTCCACCCCCCTTAAAAGAATTTTGTCCCAAAACTAATTTATCTAACGAGTAATACATACCTGATGCAAAATGTTCTGGCAGGTCTTTCCGCATCTCTTGCTTGCGCTCCTAAGAGAATTCATCTCGCCCAAAATTGTTGCAACTCACTTTCAAGAGCTTGACTTCTTTATTCCTCTACCGTCAGATTTTCGAATCCTCCACGCACATCGGACAAACTTTCGTCCTCAAATCTCTGGCTACCAGCACCTATGCTGACTCAATCACCTCACTTGGTTAAAAAAGATCTTTTCTCAACACCGAGATGTACAAAACATCATGCAGTCCACTTAACTCTACAGACAATGCCAACTGATACGCTGCTTTGCCTATGTACTCTGTAATCTCGAACGGTCCCAAATACCTTGGACTCAACTTCTTGAGTCACCGAATTCTCGAAACACCTTTGAACGGCTTGATCTTTAAGTAGACCATGTCACCCACCACAAACTCCACATTCCCGTGGCAGGCATTGAAATACTTTGCTTGCCGATCCTGAGCAACTTTCATGCGCTCTTGGATCATCCATACTAGCTAACAAGACATTGGCATTCGACACTGCCTACCATGCAATGCTTCATATGGCGCCATATTGATACTTGCCTGAAAGCTGTTATTATAAGCAAACTCCACCATGAAGAGGTGGTCTTCCCATCTCCTTCCAAAATCAAGAGCACACATTCATTCTCTCCGTTAACTGTCAGTCTGCGGATGGAACGTCGTACTGAACTTGAGTTTTATGCCCAAACTCTTCTGCACCAGCCTCCGGTCCTTGGATGTGAACCGTCATTCTCGATTGCTAACAAAGCTCTTTGGAATCCTGAGCAACTATACTACATTACGAACATATAGTTCCACTAACTTTTCCATGCCATCAACCTTTCGGTTTGGAATAAAGTGAGCCACCTTGGCCAGGCGATCCAAATTACCCAAATCACATCGTTACCTTGCTGAGATCGAGGCAAACCATGTACAAAATCCATGGAAATGTTGTTGAACTTCCACTCGGGGATTGGAAGGGGCTTCAAGAACCCACCCGGCCTTTGGCATTCCGATTTCACTAAAGCATAAGTCTGACATCGACTTACATACAAAGCTATGTCCCACTTCATCCCTAGCCACCAAAAGGAATTCTTCAAATCCAAGTACATCTTTGTACTTTCTGGGTGAACGGTGTACTGCGTAAAATGAGCCTCAAAGATCAACTCCTCACGGAGCTTGCTAAAGCAAGGGACACACACCATCCCATTCTTCTTTAAGAGTCCGCCGATAATCTCCAAAACACTGCCCTCGCCTTGCTAGTCTTCCAACACCAATGGTTGAAACTCATCATCTACGCTGGTTGCCTCCCGCATCTGATCAGCTAAATCACACTGCACCTCGATCTAGTTCAAACGGGCTACACTAGTCTCACCCCAGCAACACATGCAATGCAAAGAGACTCAAAGTCTCGCACCAACTGCACATCGTCTTCAATCCAATTTCCCTAATCGAAATACTTTATACTCAAAGCGTCGGTCACAACATTGGCCTTGCCCGACATATATTGATCCGCGAAATTGGATAATTATTCTTAACGGTTAACTTATTCAACTCTCGGTAGTCTATACACTACCGCATACTACCATCCTTCTTCTTTATGAACAAAACTGGTGTCCTCCATGGTGAAGAGTTGTCTCTAATATACCCCTGCTCTAACAACTCATGCAGTTGAACCTTTAGCTTGGCCAGTTCCTTTGGTGCCATCCTAAATGAAGGATGCGACACTGGTTTCGCACCTGGTACCAACACTATCGTGAAATCGATCTCACGCTAAGGGGGTGCTCCTGGAAACTCATCGAGGAACACATCTTCGAAATATGCAACCACCGGCACATCTCTAATTGCCAACTTTGCATTGCGATTCTCCAACAAATCTACAAAATCCTCGTCTCCCTGGCTCACCGCACACACCATTTGCATGCCGTAATTTAGGGAGAAATTCACTCCATTTAGGCCCTCAAATTTGACCTCCGCTCTGCCTTCACTTCTCAAGGTCACCAACTTCGATAGACAGTCAATACTAGCTCGCTGCTCTACAAGCCAATCCATTCCCAAGATCACATCAAACTCCAATAGTGGTAGTATTGTCAATACCAACTCGAAGTCAACTTCACCTATTGACAGCCAAATGTGCCTTTTCTTTCTGGTTGTCATGAAATACGCGTTTGGCATTCACACACTCAGCTCCACCTCTGCCTCGAAGGGATCAACAGTCAGTATTGAAACTCAGAAAAATACTTCATTTGATGATCCCCTTGCCACAACGCATGCTCAGCTAATGACTATGCCTACCTTGGTGCTACTTCTAACACATTAGACATTGTGACCGGGGTAACATGCATCGCAACCCGCGTAATCGACATTGCAACCTGTGGCACCATTGCAGATTGAGCCTCCACCACTGCCTCTGCTAGCATGCGACAAAAATCCACTAGGAACACACCCATATTCAAAAGGCCCAGGGCAGTAGCACTACTGGCCGAAGGGTCCTCTCGCCACCATGATGTCCTAGTATTATCGTTACCACCTTAACAAAAGTAAGGCAATAAATGAATCAGGTCCTATTCGCAAAACTCAAACACAAGGACACTCATGGTCCTACAGATCACTCCTATGCGGACAACTCCTTTACACGATCTGATTACAGTAATTTGATCGTCACCGGACTAGAACCCCTAGACCTCGCTCTGATAGCAAATTGTAACACCTCCCATGCAACAACCATATAATATGGGTTCGGTCAGGACCCCACAACATAAGGTCACCACATCTTAAGCATTAAAAGATGATACAAGAAGCTTCCCAACAACAATAGAGCACACACAGTGGAAACATACAAAATAAGCCCAGAGTTGTCCACATCTATAAAGGAGAGGTCCATCCTTAAGTCCTTACATCACAACAGTTCAAGTCATCAATATAAAATAACAAAACAAAGTAGCGACACTCCTACGCTACCTCAACATGCAAGCTAGAATAAAAAAGAATAGTAATGAATGCAATAAATAGGAGGAGGTACACTTCATGAAGCTTAGACCTTTTTGGCCGATGTGCTGGTTCCATCTTGCAATACTTTCCCTGAAACCATCATAGAAAAAGTGGTATAACAAGGGTCAGCTAGGGCTGACTGATGAGTCCCATTTATATACACTTTTATGGACTCATCTGGGCTAGTTTTCCTGCATTTGCACTTCACTTTTAGTTCATTAATGCTTACATTTCACTAGTTCACCCTTCTCACACGAAGTGCACTTTTTGGCTGTTGTGCTGTGCAATTGCGCACTATTTTGTTGGGGGCAAGCACATTGTGCTCCCCATTCTTTTTCTGTTATTATACTTGTGCTGGAGGTGTGTTCCCAGCGTGTGGATTCGTTGTGCAGGTGGGCAGATCATCCATATTGCCTAGAATTCATCCTGTATGAATCGCACGGTCGTGCATTTACTTGACGCACGGTCTACTGCGGTCGTGCACTATGATCGGCTGGTCAGTATGGTGATCTGCCCCGCTCGTGCTTTTTCTTTACGCATGGTTGGCCTCAACCGTGCGTGAAAAAAATGCACGACCTCCTGTTGTTTGCCGGATTTCGAGCTTTCTGAATTTGCCCGTACGTTTTTACGCACGATCGGCTTCGACCGTGCGTTAGTAAAATGCATGGGCGCACCTGCTTCATCTTCCTGGCCTTTATTCTCGATTAATTTCGCACGGTTCACGCACTGTCGTGAGTTCGACCGTGCGTGACTAAAATTCTGACTTTTTCTATAAAAGCTGCAGATCTCGACCTAATTGGGAGTTCGCCCGATCGGTCTTCTTTCCCGCACCGAAGAGCTCCAGTTTTGCCCTTTTTCGCCGCTCCATCGCCTCCCACCTTAAGGAGGAGCTCCGGCCACCATTTCCTTACAAATCTAAAGCCGGAGCATCCTCTCGGCCGCCTCCATCATCCAAGTGCTTCAAGGAGAGGATTCCACCCTCATCTTCATCGCCAAGCAAGGAGTTCTTCGCATTGGACGTGGCCGGATTGTAGTTTACCGGAGAAGACGGGTCCATTGGGAGGAAGTGATAGCCCTCCTCTACCCCAGATGATAGTTGGGACCGAGTTAGGACGCGGATTGACACCCCGATGATTCCTACCGTGAATCTACAACGAGCCTCCGGATTTGGTCGTATCTCTTGCCTTTTTCTCTTATTTGTGTTGATGTATATGAATGTAATCCTCATTATTTGATGATGTGGCACATGTAAACCTTGGTTTGTATTGTTTGTTTCATGTCTATGTGAAATTTCTCGTTTGTTTATATGTGTATTTGAGGTGCACGGCCAAATCCACTCCACCCTCCACTTCATTCCGCTAGCCTACTCTCCCATTCCGTGTTCCTACTCTTCCATCCGCCTAGTGAAGCGTGGCATAGTGGTCCATATAATCCATTCTCCTCACGAAGCAGTGCGCTCAAGGCCTGCACAGTTCGATTCTGCACTTACCGCTCCATCCGCTTGCCTACTCGTCCATCCTCCCTTGCGAAGTAGTGTGTTCAAGGCCTACGTAGTTTCCATCCCGCCTAGCGAAGCAGTGCGCTCAAGGCCTGTATTGGAGTAGTTGAGTAGTTGTTTTCTTTTATTTTCCACAATCCAAATCACCCCCTTTTCCGCAATCCATTCGACCTAAAGGACTTCAATCTCAAGTCCTTCCTCAATAATAAACTCCACCTTACCGTGTTCCTTTGAGATTCAATACTTGGGGATTCACTCCCACATTTTATATTACTTGAACGATCGGTACACTGCCGTTTCGTACCGCAGTCTTGCTACCGCCTATAGCGATGTGCTAGATTTGCGCATCAAGTTTTTGGCGCCGTTGCCGGGGAACACAGTCGTGTGAGTTTTCTGGAGAGGGAGAACCTGCGAGATAAGTTCTTCCATTTGTAAATTGCATCTTTTATTTTATTTCAGTTCTTGTTATTCCTTTTCTTGTTTTATATTAGGTTGCCTTAGTAAATTATTGTTGGGTGTAATATTTTGCACAATAGTGTTTTTCTTTTGAATCTAGTTATCTTCACACAATGTGGGCTTCATTTAATATTCGTTGCCATTTGTGTGGAGATATATCTCTTGCTAGTGATAGATGTCCAAATGGAGATAATATCCCTAACACTCAAGGCCAGTATATGGAGCACCGACTTCGTCTGGTACTCCATATGGTGCGCGTAAGTCCTATGGCTACTCTTCCGCTCCGCACGTGCCCTTTTTGCATTTATCTCTAGTCCAATTTGAGCCGAAGAAAAAAGCAAAACAATGCTTTTTTTGTCGGAGCATGGATCATGCCTTGAAGGATTGTGCTGCATTTCTTCGCCAATTGGACGAGGATAAGGAGCCGGATATCCGGATCGTCCCGACTCCTAACTCTGACAGCACACCTTCCACCTCTGATTACGTTGATGTATCACCTTCAAGTTTTGAAGGGAATGATGCAGACATGCTCATCAGAGTTGTGGCTGATCTAGGCTCTGACATGGCTGAGCCCATCTCCCCTGTGCATATATCACCGTGTATGGATTTGATTCTTTGTGAGGAATCAGTGCTTGACTTTTATCCAAGCCCTATTCCTCCCCCTTTTGTGAATTCTTCTACATTCATTTTTGATGACATTACCGAGGGTGCGTTGCAAGAAGAGGCGGGTGATCTATGTGTTATGCCTATTCCTGTGGAGGAGGACAACCTTCAAGGTGAAGAGGATTTTTCCTCAGCACCGGTGGAGGAAGTCCAAATCATGGGTGAGGCCACTGTTGATCCTGCCGAGCTTTGCAGCATTATCGATAATGCCGACAATATCATACTTCCCCAACCTATCGGGAGTGAGACCGGGACTACTCCCCTAATTTTTGATTCTTTATGTCATTCATCTCATTTATTTCTTGATCCCCCTTCTTTATTCGAGCCCGTGTAGGTTGAGTCTTCACAGGTAATGCAGGAGGACTTGGTGCAGTTTGCCCAATTCAATGATGCACACATCTTCTTGTGCGAGGAGGTTGATTCCCCCTCCACAAAGGACCTGCCATGTATTGTACTCTCCTCCTGTGTCCTCCCTGACGATGACACCTTGCTAGGCAAGGATTTTTTTGGTGAGTTGAGTGAGGACTCCTCCTCTTCTTACTTTCTTTTCCCTCTACCTGTGATGGGCAGGTTTTATCTTTATTCGGGTAGAGGCGTGACTGTTCTATCGCCGTATCGGTACCCGCTATCGACACGCATATTAGAACAGTTATATGTGCATTTCCTTTTTCATACTCCCATTAGCTAGAACTGTTATGTTTTTGAATAAGTCGTGCTGGGAAGACAATAAGCCCAGTAGTTATCTTACTTTTCTTGCAATTTCAGTTCATCTAGTTTGTTTAGTTAGTTGTACTTTATTTTAGTCTGTATATTTTATTTTGTTTTTGCGGAGCTCACCCCTGCAGGTTCATTTTCTGGATGGGGATGCTGCAGCTTTTTCTTGGTTTACACGTCAATCTTCTGGTATGCTCACTTCTGAGCATTGGGTACTCTCTTTCCCTAGATTTCATTTTGAATTTCATGGTTAGATCTTGTGTTGGATTGTTTAGATTAAGTCTGGGGGAGAGATGTTTCTCATTACCCACTGTGTACGCACACGTTGCATTGCATACTAGAAGTAATTTTATCTCATTCATTAAGTATTGTTCATCTTTACCGCACACCACAACACCCACTTGAGCATGTACTTAGTTGTAGGCGCTTATCGAGTATAACTCATTTCCTTTGTATGTTTGGGAAAATGATTGTGCTGGCTTTTAAATTATGTAGTGGAGTAAAATGTTGACTCCAGTGTTCCTAGTCAAGTACTCATGTGAGTATAGGGATTTGCGTAGATTAGATTTCTTTTTATACTTTTAGTTTTATGCATTTCTTTTAGTGTAAATATTGTTTACTCTACTCAAATGGTGAATCCGGTGTGAATCAAAAGGTAGCATAGGGATGTGTGTAAAGTATCGTTAGATGCGTATTGCTCGAGCCGGGAGAAAGGATAATCTTTCTCAGCGGCTAAGAACTTGCCCCAAGCGATTCTCGAAGCATAGGCATAGGATTGTTCTTTTGCGTGAGAATGACGTAGGCCATCATTTTGGTCAGGTTGAGCCTTTGTGCCATTCCTGATATCTTCCCTCGCTAGCCCCTTTGTGCCTACCCAATCCTTTTGGTTCAGCTCCACATATACCTCAACAAAGCCTCAAAGCCAATCCTAGTCGCACACCCAAATGCGAGCATTTTGTTTAGATTTTAATTTGGTGGTGTTGATTGTGGAATTATAATGTGAAGATGTGGATGTGTTCATTGAATATGTGCTGAAAAGAAAAGAAAGAAAAAGAAAAAAATATATATATATATTGATTGATAAAAAAATTTGTTGAAATGAGAAAAAAATGCTAAATTGAATTTTTTTTTGAAATATTGGGAATAGGTGGTGTACACACCCATGTTGCAAGAGTCTAAGTCTGGGGGTGTGGTGCACTTGCATTCGATGTTGTTGTGCGAGGAGTTGTAATAAAGCTCATTTGGGTTTAGGTGTATCAAGCCTTCATGTTTATATTTGCTTACCTCACCATAACCCAAGCCCCATTTAAAACCTAAAGTCCTACCGACTCACGCTTTGAACCAATCTAATGTCGTGGAGAGAATGTGACCGGGCGAGCTTATGGTCTCCGACACCGATTGATTTCGGTGGAGTTTGTCCGGAACCCACCCTTGGGCAATGCTCGTCTCAGTGTTTATTTTACTTTTTCCATATGTGTGACCGGATGATTCACCGTGACTCCCATTTTGAGTAGAAGTAATAACTATTTACTCTATTAGAAATTTATAAACTATGTGTATAATTTGAAATCTTCTCTATTATTTTTCTATGCACATGAGCATGCGACTTCGCATGGTACTACATTTTGTAATTTTTAAGCTAGCTATTCCGTTTTCCCGCATGCATAGGATTTGTTTGCTCGGGACGCGCAAACAGGTAAGTTTGGGGGTGTGATGAGTCCCATTTATATACACTTGTATGGACTCATCTGGGCTAGTTTTCCTGCATTTTCACTTCACTTTTAGTTCATTAATGCTTATATTTCACTGGTTCACCCTTCTCACACGAAGTGCACTTTTTGGTCGTTGTGGTGTGCAATTGCGCACAATTTTGTTGGGGGCAAGCACATTGTGCTCCCCATTCTTTTTATGTTATTATACTTGTGTTGGATGTGTGTTCTCAGCGTGTGGATTCATTGTGCAGGTGGGCAGATCATCCATATTGCCCAGACTTCATCGTGTATGAATCGCACGGTCGTGCGTTTACTTGACGCACGGTAGGCTGCTGTCGTGTGCTATGATTGACTGGTCAGTATGGTGATCTACCCCGCTCGTGCGTTTTATTCACGCATGGTTGGACTCAACCGTGCGTGAACAAAACGCATGACCTCCTGTTGTTTGCCGGATTTCGAGATTTCTGAATTTGCCCGTGCGTTTTTACGCACGATCGGCTTCGACCGTGAGTAAAACGCATGGGCGCGCCTGCTTCGTCTTCCTGGCCATTATTCTTGATTAATATCGCACGGTTCACGCACGGTCGTGCGTTCGACCGTGCGTGACCAAATTTCTGACTTTTTCTATAAAAGATGCAGATCTCGACCTAATTGGGAGTTCGCCCGATCGATCTTCTTTCCTGCGCCCAAGAGCTCCAGTTTCTCCCTTTTTCACAGCTCCATCGCCGCCCACCTTAAGGAGGAGCTCCGGCCACCATTTCCTTGCAAATCTAAAGCTGGGGCATCCTCTCGGCCGCCTCCATCAACCAAGTGCTTCAAGGAGAGGATTCCACCCTCATCTTCATCGCCAAGGAAGGTGTTCTTCGCATCGGACGTGGCCGGATTGTAGTTTACCAGAGAAGACGGGTCCATTGGGAGGAAGTGACAGCCCTCCTCTACCCTGGACGATAGTTGGGACCGAGCTAGGACGCGGATTGACACCCCGACGATTCCTACCGTGAATCTACAATGAGCCTCCGGATTCGGTCATATCTCTTGCCTTTTTCTCTTATTTGTGTTGATGTATATGAATGTAATCCTCATTATTTGATGATGTGGCACATGTAAACCTTGCTTTGTATTATTTATTTCATGTTTATGTGAAATTTCTCGTTTGTTCATATGTGTATTTGAGGTGCGCCGCCAAATCCACTCCACCCTCCACTTCATTCTGCTAGCCTACTCACCCATTCCGTGTTCCTACTCTTCCATCCGCCTAGTGAAGAGTGGCATAGCGGCCCTTGTAATTCATTTGCCTCACGAAGTAGTGCGCTCAAGGCCTGCACAGTTCGATTCCGCACTTACCACTCCATCCGCTTGCCTACTCGTCCATCCGCCCTTGCGAAGTAGTGCGTTCAAGGCCTCGTAGTTTCCATCCCGCCTAGCAAAGCAGTGCGCTCAAGGCCTGCATAGGAGTAGTTGAGTAGTTGTTTTCTTTTATTTTCCACAATCCAAATCACCCCCTTTTCCGCAATCCATTCGACCTAAAGGACTTCAATCTCAAGTCCTTCCTCGATAGTAAACTCCACTTTACCGTGTTCCTTTGAGATTCGATACTTGGGGATTCACTCCCATACTTTATATTACTTGAACGATCGGTACACTGCCATTTCGTGCCGCAGTCTTGCTACTGCATATAGCGGTGTGTTAGATTTGCGCATCACGGACCCTGAGGAACTACATCACCCTGCAAGTCAGTACTTCATATGCAATTGTAATAAAACATGGAAACACATAGAAAGCCAACAGTGTATGTGTCGCAGGCATCAAACATGTTTCTACATTGGGCAAGAAGTAAAAGGGGCCTATCAATGCAGCATGTATGCAACCCAGGTTTCACCCAAAGCACCATATCATGTGTATGATTCTAACACATCATCACACATCATCATAACATCACAAAATGGGTACTCTCATTTCCCCAAGCAACCATCACCATATGGGTACTCTCATTTCCCCAAAAGCATGGCAACTGATTCTGAGGACTCTCCCTTAGACCCCATCCGCACATGGATCACAATTCCATCAGGATTGTCCATAAGCACATCTGTCTCGTTAGTTCCACATAAGCCAACACATCCGATTCTAAGAACTCTTGCTTAGAACCCACCCGCACATGGCTCACAAGACTATCGAGCTTGTCCATAAACATATCCATTCTCATCAATTTCATAAAGGTGACTTGTCAGGACACCCTCCACACGTGAACCATAACATCACGAGGCTAACAAGCCAAACATAAAGACAAAACCACTCCTTAATAACCAAGTGGACACCACAATCCACACAAACATTCACTATGCATATTGCAGCCTAAATCGCCATTCATTCTCACACGAAAATTAAGGGCTTCACAATGACGTCTTCACCGCAATCATATTTCTAGCACAAGCCCTAAATACATGTTTAACAACATCACCGAATCAGACCACCGACCACGATTTTGGCTTCACCCTTCATGCCTAATCTGCTAACGGAGTGGATTTCGAATGCAAAATATGTCGGGGATGGACTCAATCAACCCGGAGGTTCATCTTGAAGCAAGGCAACCCGAATCCCTCTCATTTGAGAGTTTCGATGCCCAGAAATTTCAGAAAATTGAAAAATGCCTTGCACGTTTCCTAAGACCGGGAGGAAAGATATTGTTACCTTTTTGGATCTCTTCCTCGCCATGGAAGGCTTGAATAACACGGATGAAAATGCGCGCCTTCAAGTTCTCTCCACGCTGTCGAACTCAGATCACTGAATAGAGCTCCAAAGCTCCTATAATGGAGGAAATAGGTTGTCTTCCTCCTCCGCTTTCTATCGCTCACCCTAGCCGTAAAAGCACATAATCCTTGGAAAATAAAAAGAAATAAGTCCACTGCCCTATTTAGGGTTCATGGGAGAATTGATCTGGCCATTGAATCAAATCCCAAATAGACCGGGTGTCCAGAAAATGTCTACTTATAGAACAGTTCCCGTCAACTACCGCTAGACGATAGCTTAGCTACCGCGCCACTCTTGCTCCAGCGATGGAACAATCTTGACTCCATGTTGACTACTCATCTCATCGACAAAGCCCTCATCTAGTTGATAAGCCTACTGCCAGTGGTATCGCTACCGCTCGACGCTACCTCTTGCCGACACGCTTCATGCCGAAAAGCTTCTCATCGATAAGACGATCCTTAATCCTTCTCGTCGATAGAGGCATGTTGACTAGATGGCTTCTGTGCAGTGGTAGCTAATACCGCGCCGCGGTATCTCTAGTCAACATTATCTTGACGACAAACCTTTATCTCGATGATATAGCTTATATCGACTGGACAAGAAAATGGGCTTTCGCCGACGGTAACTCCTACCACTGGCATTAGCTCCCAATGATCACTTTTCCTAACACTTACAATTCTAAAACAAGGAAAAAATGGGGTGTTACCGTTATATAATTTGTTTGATGTTCTGTTAGACTCATACATGTGATTAGGGTGTCATGGGTGATTCCCGGTTGCACACATGTTTGCATGATAGGTCCCTTCTATTTTGATGCTTAAACCTAGAGGCATGGTTGTTGATTGTGATATATAGACTAGTGCTTGATATGCATTTTATATGTTTTTCATGTGTATATAAAGTGATGGCTTACATGGTTGTGTGGCTACCCAGTGTCTTCTAGGATGTCTAGGATGAGTGAGGTTGTTACGTTGTTATTTTCAGCTCATAGCTGACCCTCATGTACCCTTCTTATTGATTTCGTTGCATGACAAAGTTCCAATGCATGAGCGCGCTAGCCGGCTATAAAAGCTAAGACTCATGAAGTGCTTCTTTCCCCCTCTCTTTGTTGCACTTTCCATTACTTTTTTTTGGCCTGCGAGCCAAGGTTGCTTAGGAGATTTGATTTATTTTGCTATGTCATGGATGGTATGTTTTGTATGTTCATAAGGCCAAATACACTTGTTATCAGTTTATAGAAATGTGGGCTCTCTTAGTGTTTTGTTTAAAGTTTCCACTATGCCACTGTGTAGATTGTTGAGATTAACTATACTTTATACCTTCTTATAATACTTAAGTTGTGATGAGTGTATGTTGTGTGGCCCTGCCGAACCCAAACTATATAGTCATTGCGATGGAGGTGTTACAAACAAGCTATTTAGGCTATCAAAATTGGATTTCATCTATTCTATAAGCAAGAAATCAAAACCCTAATTAACAATGGATTTCTTCATTCTCATTCCATGCAAACATTAATCAGCAAACAAATGAAAACACTATTAATAGTAGCTTTAAATGTGGCAGTACATGATTACAACCACTAACAATTTAATGTTTACAAAAATTCCACTTAAATATTGAAGAAATATCAAACCCCTATTGTTTTGGGAGAAGGGGGAAGGAAATTCAAAGATACAAAAAATACTTTGCCTTGGGTATGCAAAAGGAACTCAAGATAGTAAATCTGGACCTTCTTCCAATCCTTGGTCGTGACATGGTCGAGGAAGAGTTGTCACCAACCTCCCAATATTACCCATCTTCTCTTTATGGATACTATCTACACATTTCATTCCAATTACTCCTATTTTCCCGAGAGAATCCTTTAAATATTCCTTTAAACCCTAAGAATGATTGAGATAAGCTTGGTGATGCAACCCCTAGGTGAGAGAGTCAAATAATGAAATGAAAAGATCTAAAAGTACCCAAAAGGCATAACCTAGCCATAATTTCGGCTTAAATATGCAAGCATAAGTTGCATTATATAGTTGGTTGCAACATCAAGCAACTAACCATGCATGACCTAGAAATCATTGGCAAGATAAAGCAGGGCAGTGAAAATACAAGGCAGTGCAATGAAAAGACAGACACATGATCTTGTGTCATAAGTGGCACAATTTTGCATCCAAAAATGTTAAATGCACATCGCCCACGCGCCCAACACAAGACTGCGTTTGAAGAACATGCGCCCCGTTGCATACTTCTTCTTGTCTTATTTCACCTTCTACTCATCTCTTCCAAGTAGGACCCAAACTTTCTTCTCCCCTATTATTCTTGTTGGGTAGGCCTAGAACTCATTGTTGGTTCCTGAGTTTCAATGAATTGGTTATTATAATTAATGAGTTCTTCAAGAGTTAGTGAGAGAGGATGGTCGCGAGTGACTTCTAGTTTGAACAACCCCTCTATAGTCCTCGCATCAATGTGAGCTGAAGGGGAACCCATCAAACTCCAAAATCTCCTTCACTTCCTCATAAAAGCAATTAATATAGTGTTCTTGGGTCTCGTGAGCACCTTACTTAATCTCAAACAAGGTCTATATACCCTCCTTCATCTTCTTGTAGCACCTAAACTGTAGCATCAATACGTGACATATATCATTGAAGCAATAAATAGAACTTGCTAGTAATTGATGAAACTAATTCTACACCATCCCTTTGAAGGTAATCACAAAAACTGTCACTTACAAAAGTTGGTAATATTATGGATTGATACTACATCTTCAAAGTATTGGAGATGGTTCAGAGGGTCATTCTACCCAAAATAGTATTTATAATGTGTTTACAGAATCCTACCTACACGATCATATTCAGAATCTCTTTACAGAAAAGAACTCATCACCCCTAGAAAGTGATGCGAGGGAAAATATTCCTCTTAAGCCAATTCAGGATGTCATGGGTACGCCTCCATGCGACATGAACTTTGTTGGAAATTTTCCCTAATGATTTGGTAGACCTTGATATATTATGCACTAAGTTTGTGTTAAGCATATTTCCTCTTAATTCCACAATGTAGCCTGCCATATGAGCCAACTAGTTGCCGATGAAATCTTCCAAATCCATGCAGAATTATTGGCTGACAATCCGTGACATCTCCCCTGTACACATTGTATAACATGGGTTCGATCAAGGTCCCATGACATAAAATACACACAAGCAAGATATTAAAGGTGATAAACGACATACCAACATCTCAAAGTGTGCAATAAACATGAGTGTAAGCTAAATAAAATAAATTAGTACTAATGAGTGCCCACCTCTAAACAATTTCCATATATATTTTACATAGTTGCAATTGCAATTAATATCATTTAAATGAAAGGGAAACACCCTCCCAAAAATAGGCATGTAAGCCCGAAGCATCAAAATATAATGTTACAACACTTCACAACATATTAAAACTTCGAAGTTTATTTCTTATTTAGCAGCAAGCAGCTCCAGGTGCACGCAAGCAGCTCCAGGTGCACGCAAGCTCCTACAGCTAAACACAAATAAGCGGGAAATAAGGGTTAGCCAGAGCTGACCAAACACTGTGTAACAATCTCTTCCTCCCAAAGAATCCTAGCAGATCTCAGGGAGCGCAAACCTTATAGAACATCACGTGACAATACACATGAAACAATACAGTAAACAATCAGTAAACAGAGGTGTCACAAACATCATCTATATTTCTATGTTGAACATGAAAGTAAACGGATCCTACCTTGCACACACAAGAGCTAGAGGCTAAATTCCATATTCATGCACTTTATTCCTAGTAGTGAAGTAGCATGTCATAAGTTACTGAATCCATATTAAGCACCCACCAAAACTGTGCATAAGGCAACACTCAAGCAGGCAACATAGATCATACTAGTAGTACCTACATCATGCAATCCGAATCAGCAACATTATCACACATTGGCACTCTTTCACTAAGTACATGCCATTTCATAAGTCCTTTTCATGTCAAGCTACAAAGCTACGGGTGCGGTAAGGTATGCCTGTATCAAAGGTCCCTTCAGCCTGTGCCCGTTCTCAATTAGGGGAATTCATCCAAGTTAAATAAAAAAACCTAACAAAAACATCAAGTGTTTATGGAACATATCAATAAGGGAATATAACCAAGAAAATAGTTTGAGCATTTTGCCATTCATGACGATTATGCTTGACACACGAACTCTCCCATGATCACTCATTATACAAGAGGGTTTACCTCATGCCGAGCATCATGGTGCGAGTTTGGTTTAGCTTTTTTCCCATTGCTCATGTCACTATATCACCAGCACGATGCAAGTGCGGATTTACATTGTCCTCTGTTACGTTATTCATAAGCCAACTCATAATTATAAGAAAGCACAATCACAAATGTATTTAAAAGCAAACATGCTAATACATGAGTCATATCTACCATGCACTCTATGTGGAGATGTAATCACTTCCATCAAGGTCCTTAATGAACACTCATCATTACTAAATCAATATACAATACAAAACTATAGACGAGCTCAAACACAACATCTCATGGGTAGCTCCACCAAGTGTGCTCGCATATCACAAGCTACTCACAATACAAAATAAGGGTTCATAAACCCTATCTTACATCTGGGTAATCGTTCCCCTTTTTCTACATACCCAAAATTAATATAACAATAATATCAATGTTTTACTATATGGGTGAAATCATATATTGGAGATGGCAATACACAACATTGATTCAAATCATAAATAATGCCATCGCAATCCCTTACAGAGAGTTTATCAACTTAAGATCAATTCTCATGAGTAGAGATTCACCGTTGCTACGACTTTGTTTGTTATTACTCTATCATGAATTCAACTCAAGTTAAGGTTTTGCACCCAAACTCATAAATTATGACAATGATCTTATCATTCAAATCACATGAACCGAATTATTCACCATCCTCAATTTGTTTTGGCATTTATCATAATAACATTCTTCTAAGGGTAACAACCTCCAATCGACATAGTACCATAAAAGACCTCAATCCTATAAGGATTATTACATCCCCAACCATAATCGATTCTCATTCCGTGAATAAACACCACAATGAACAACATGGATAATTATCTGGTAAAATATGCAATCAACATCACCAATCTGGGCTTATCTCCATAGGTATGCTTCACACAACATGCCTAATCTGAAGTCGTTCATCGAACATTTCTAATGCTATTCCTGTCGGGGACAAACACAATCTACTTAGTAGTTTTCAAGGAACCGTGAACACCCCATGATATCTAATTTGACATATTTGGTACCACACAATCACAACATAGAAAGCATACAAACAATTGATTACTAAACCAGGGTAGAAAGAGATCGTTACCTTTGACACTTTCTTCCCAGCCATGAAAGCCTCAAGAAAGTGGGTGGATGATAAGAGTGGAGTGATTTCCTATGCGTTGACCAAGATGAATTGTCGATCGAAGCTCTTTAGCTCCACTGGCACCTTCTTCTTCCTCCTCCATGCTTTCCTTCTCTCCTCTCTTTCTAAACCTTAGAGAGAGAGTACATTAGATGAAATGAGCCTCTCTTTAGCACAAAACCCACCTAACAGCCTTAACACATCCCTATTGTCGAATCTTAAGGATCCAAATCGAATGGCTCAGAAAATGAACTTAAAACTGTTCACGTGCCCATACACAATTTGGTGCATGACTGCGTGCTAGGACGTGTAGCTCTTGGGATAAAAATATACATATTGTTGAAAAACTTGCATGTATAGGCCCTCTTACATGCCCATGGTGACATAGCTCTCTACATAGTCGTGTGCCTGACCGTGTATCTCTCAGAAAAAATAAGATCTTGAACATAACTTCAACACACCCTCTGACACACTCGTGTACTTTGCTGTGTTGGGGACATGGCCCTCTACAAAGCCGCATGTCAGACCGTGTCGGGCTCTGGATTTGACAAATTTTTTATAGGGCTTCAAACAGGCCACGTCGAGTGGAAACCTACCAAAAACCCTCTAAAAGTTGCCCCAAACACTCCCAAATTTCTCCTAGTCATTGGACATATGTTTAAGACGCCACTAAATAAAAAATTGGGGTGTTTACAACATTATTATAATTTATGTTCCCCATACCACATATGACAAATTCACCTATTACACTCTAGATTTTTATGTGACGGATCTTTATCCTTCTGAATTGATTTAAGGTGTGCATGGGGATACGAAAAGTGATTTTTGTGGTGTTACAAATCTTTCTTCAAAGAAATTTTATCCCAAAATTTATACTCTACCAAAGTCGCAAAGGATACAAAACATTAAAATTTGAATCTACGGCTTGTGTGTCATGGGCCCACCAAGCTTCCACTGCAATACTCTGATATAAGGCTTCACTAGGTGAACTAAATGATCTCACATGCAGTGACTCAACAAATTAGGTGGTCATTAATTACATTGCATGACCTTTTGAAACTCATGGATTCGACTTAGATTCAGACACGCAAGAGTCGATGAATCTCCTTATACAATACATCCCCAAAGTCATCAAATAGTTTAGGTTATAAACAATAGATATATATGAATTGCTCCATAACCATTCCGTTATAGCATGAACAGTTAGAATCTTTTCAAAATGAGAGATTTTGTCTTCTAAAAAAAATCAAATTTCCACATCAATTTCAATTCCTTTGAGTTTAACACAACTCTAACATACCAGGACTACGAAAATCACAGGAAACTTGATTTAGGGGTAATTATGCTACAATATCACCTCTATTCAACACATATGAGTAATGACATAATCGTATACTAGCTGAGTTTTGTGTAGAACACACTAATTAATTGAGATTCTCATCTAAGGGATCATAGCCTAAACAAGGCACGTTTTCTTATAAGCAAAATATAACAATTGCATAAATAGACATTTTCAAATTCATTTCACATCATCATCAACCATAGTAGAAGATAAGCATTCCCACTAAATACTTAACTAGCAAGAGGTGTAGAGTCATCCTATGCCAAAACCTTGTTTGGCAGGAGGTGTAAGGTCACCCCAAGCCAAATTGTAACATGTCCTAAGGGCTAATCGAACCCAAGAATATCATATAACGAAACCATCTCATGACATAAAGTCTCTTTCATGACGGTGAATTACCACACTATGTGGAATTCCATACTAACTGTATTAAAGGTTATCTTCGTCGTATTTTTAGAATCGATATCCAGACCCAATTTCACATTCCTACATGGAGAATCACACATCAATCGGGTAATGTGACGGTATTACAATCTGTTGAAATTATTGAAGTGAAGTGGAAGGTGGCCGGCGGTCTATTTTTTGGTGACCGCAGAGACCGCGCGGTCTCTGTGTTGGTACTCTGCCGGTCTGGTTCTGGCGGTCTGCTGGTTGACCGGTCTGTTCTTGTTTATTGCGGTCTCTTCCAGGGTTATTCTGCTTGGTTGGTCTATCTTCTTTGTAGAAGACCGGGCGGTCTATTCTTGTGTAACCGCTGTGACCGGGCGGCTTATGCAGGTTGGTCTGGCGACTTGTCTGGACTCGGCCAGATGTTCTTGGTTTGCTCTTGGTGATCTAAGGAAGGAGTGTTCTTGTGTCCGCGCGACTTGTGCGGGGTCTTGTGTTCGCGCGGTTTGTGCGGGGTCTGCTGCTAATCTGCGGTCTTAGACAGAATGTTTCCCAAATGGTGTGATCGTGCAGTCTGCTCTGTGAGACCGCTGGTGATCTGGCTGGTGGTGATTGTATCTCTCTTGCGGCGGTGACGACATCCATCTTGTCGTCTATAAATAGGGGTGCATGGCTCATCATTCATAACGAGAACTGTAAGAACTAGAGCCTGGGTTGTTTTGTGCGGTCTCAACTTTGAGGTCGGGCGGTCTCGAAAGCGAGTTGACTGTTTGTTGTGTTCGCAGGTTTGCGGTCAGCAGGTTGCGGTCTCCTTCCTTGGTGATTTCCCATTGGCTTGAATAAATAGTTCAGCAGCAGCTTGTCTGTGGACTGGTTTATGTCGTTCTTGTGTTGTTCACAGTGAGCTCAACGATCAGGCGACCTTCGGCGGTTAGGCGATCTGAGTTGCGGTCTGGCAATAGCTTCTGTTCTTCGTTCAATTCAATAAGCTCCAGTTTGTGCGGTCTGAGGTGGCGGTCTTCCAGTGCAGGCATCCCGTCTGTTTTCTGTTCGTGCGGTCTCAGGTCAAGCTGGGCGATCTCTGGAGTTCAGCGGTCTATGTGGTCTCAGCTTGTCAAGCCACCAGTTTTGTTTTTTGGTGTATTTTGTTCTTCTCTCCTTCATGATTCTTATGAATCATGTCTCGCCAAGAATGTCTCGAAGTGTAATGAAGTTTTTGTGATTCAACAAAGTCTTTTGTGTTGCTGTGTGGCATTGTGGTTGTTTGGCTATAACTCAGTTGATGCAACTCCTGCTTACTCCTAAACGATTCAAATCAAAAATTTTAACATGGTATCAGAGCTAGGTTGTTAGAGTGGATAAGTAGTGTTCAACTTGAGTTGCCATCGTCTTTGTGAAGAAGAGACCACATAGTTTGCCATGGAAGCTGGATACTCAAGAGGGCTTGGTATTGAACTCCTCACATCGACTAACTACAAGAAATGGAGGTTGTGTATGGAGAGTTACTTACTTGGCGAGGATCTATGGGAGATAGTTGGAGGAGAAGACACACAAGAAGTGTTTTTGGCAGGAGATAATATAGCAGAGGTGAGACTTTGGAGGAGGACTACTGCAAAGGCAGAGTTCACACTCAAGAGGGCTATCTCACCAGAGCTATTCAATCACATCATTGGATGTAAATCTGCTGCTGAGATTTGGACGTCTTTGGACGGTTGTTCAATAAGAAGAATGTAGCTCGGCTACAGTTTCTTGAAATTGAGTTGGCAAAGGACTCTCAAGATGATCTTTCTATTTCTACCTTCTTTCTCAAGATGAAGAACCTCACAGCAGAGATTTCTGCATTGGACCCTGATGAGTCCATCTCGGAGGCAAAACTGAAGAGGCATATCATCCGCGGGTTGCAGAAGGAGTATCTTGCTTTTGTGACGTCAGTTCAGGGTTGGGCAAATCAGCCATCTCTGTTGGAGCTGGAAAACCTACTTGCTTCGCAAGAAAGTTTGGCAAGACAGATGGCGGGGACTTCTATCTCTGGGGGAGATAGTGATGTGTTGTTCTCTAGGAAGAAGAAGAAGAAGTGGGAGAAGAAGAAGCCAGGTCATGATGGACCCTCTACTTCAGGTCAGGAGGATAGGGGTTATGCTTCTAAGTCTGATGGGAAGAAGAAGGGAGAGGGACCAAGGTACTTCAGGTGCAATAAGACCGGACACTTCAAGAAGGATTGTCGGGTTAATCTTCAGCCGGGACATGCAACAGAGAAGGAAAAGCCAAAGTCTGATGAATCTGGATGGGGAGGAGCCTTTGCGGCTAACATGACGGACATGCCCGTTAAGGCCTTGGCTGCCATCAACTTCGAAGAGGATTGGATCGTGGATTCATGGTGTGGGCATCACCTCACAGGGGTTGAATTAAAGTTCTCTTCTTTGGCGCCTTACTCAGGTAACGATGCAATCATTACGGCTGATAATTCTGTTCATGCAGTAGAACAAGAAGGTGTTGTCTCTCTGAGCAGTGATAAGGGTCCACTCACATTGAGGAGTGTTTATCACGTGTCGGGTATGAAGAAGAATCTCTTCTCTGTGACAAATGCGGTCGATGTCGGATATCACATTCTGTTTGGCCCAACATAAGTGAAGTTTCTTAAAACTCAACCGGAGATAAAGGGAGATGTTATTCATGTTGGAAAGCGGGTAAAGTACCTATGTTGATAAGATGAAGACCAATGATAGCGCATCTATCTGGCATGAAAGGTTGGGGCATGTTGGCATGGACAAATTGAAGGCTATGGCGGTAAGGAGCCTTGTCAAGGGCTTGCCTAGCTTGTCCTCTTATGGAGATGGTCATGTTTGTGCGGGATGTCAGTTTGGTAAGTCTCATCAACTTCTGTTTGATAAATCGCAAACAAGATGCAAAGCGCCGTTGGAGTGCATTCACGGTGATTTGATGGGACCGACTGCCACCCCAAGCCTTGGAGGCAATAGATATATGTTGGTGTTGATTGACGATTATACCAGATATGTCTGGGTGTTTTTTCTAAAAGAGAAGTCGGAAGCCTTTGCGAAGTTTGTGGAGTTCAAGGAGCTGGTGGAAGGTCGGTTAGGCCTGCGGGTGAAAAATTTGAGAACTGACAATGGTGGGGAGTTCACCTCTGGTGAGTTCTCAAGTTTTTGCAGGAAGCACGGCATCCAGAGAGAGCTCACTTGTGCCCATACTCCACAGCAAAACGGCGTTGCGGAGAGGAAGATCCGTCATCTGACGGAAACCTGCAAATGTTGGCTTCATGCCAAGAGTATCCCAAAGTCCTTTTGGGCAGAGGGAATGTCTTGTGCGGCATACGTCATCAACATGATGCCTCTAAGTCCTATCAACATGAAGACCCCTCACAAACTGATGTTCAAGGAGAAGCCGAGTGTTGCACACCTTCGGGTGTTCGGGTCAACCTATTATGTGCATATCCCTGATGCTCTTCGGACAAAGCTAGATGTGAAAGCAAGGAAGCTAGTCTTTGTTGGATATGATGAGCGGAAGAAGGGGTGGAGATGCATGGATCCTGAGACACAGAGATCAGTGGTATCTCGGGATGTGGTGTTCGATGAGGTGACTTCCTACAAGGGGAGTTCAGGAGTTTAACTACCAGAGAGCAGGGTTGATGAAGAAGGGAAGGCTGCGGAAAATCTTCAAGTGGAGTTGCCTGTTTCACCAGGAGCTCCAGCTGTGTCAAGCTCTGAGATGGAGGCTTCAGGTTCTGGAAGCAGGGGGAGCGATGTTCCAAGCTCGTCTGGAAGAGGAGCTAGCACAGAAGAAGCAGCTGAGGAGGTGGTTAGTCAGGAGCAACCTCTTAGGAGGTCGAAGAGGACTATCAAGCCACCGGATCGATACACAGTTGGAAACATGGTGAGCTTTGTCTCATGTTTCTTTGTTGGCCCCTTGGATGAGAGGGAGCCGTCAAGCTTTGAGAAGGCTAAAGGCGTGAAGTAGTGGAACATTGCTATGCAGGAGGAGATGGATGCTCTCAAGAAGAATGAGACTTGGTCTCTAGTGCCCAGGCCCAAGGGCATTACCCCTGTGACATGCAAATGGGTTTATAAACTCAAGAAGAAAGCTGATGGCACGATCGAGCGATACAAGGCTCGCTGGTTCTCACAGCAGTACGAAGAAGATTATGATGAGACGTTCAGTCCAGTGGCAAAGATGACCTCGGTTCGATTTGTCATTTCCTTGGCGACATCCAGTGGATGGGAGATTTGGTAGCTCGATGTGAAGAATGCTTTCTTATATGGAGAGATCGACAAGGATATCTTCATGATCCAACCGCCGGGCTTCATCTCGGAGGATTGTCCGGACTACGTCTGCAAACTGAAGAAAGCCCTGTATGGGTTGAAGCAAGCGCCTCGGGCGTGGTATGGAAAGATCGCGGAGTATCTTTATTCTGCGGGTTCTTTGCTTCAGACTCTGATTCTAGCTTGTTCGTCAAGAAGAAGGGGGTGCTTCGGGTTATTGTTCTGCTGTATGTGGATGACATGATTGTCACCGGGAACTCGAAGGAGGCAGTAGCAAGGCTGAGAGCCGAGCTTGCTATCAGGTTTGAGATGAAGGATCTGGGTGAGCTTCACCATTTCCTTGGACTCAAGGTTCAGAGGCGAGAGAGCGGAGTGCTCATTTCTCAGGCTAAATATGCAGAGCGGATCGTTCAACGATTCGGCATGGAGGAAGGGAAGAGCAACTTTATACCTCTGGAACAACATTATAAACTTCGGAAGGATGAGGGGAGAGTCCTATCTGATCCATTGGTGTTCCAAGCTCTGGTTGGGAGCTTGATCTACTTGACCATCACGAGGCCAGATATTGCTTATGCAGTTGGCAAAGTGAGTCGGTATATGGCGGAGCCACGGAAGCCTCATCTTCTACCGGCAAAAGGAATTTTGAAGTATGTGAAGTCGACCTCTGATTTGGGTCTCCTATATAGGAGAGGGTCAAGCTTGGAGTTGCTTGGATACATGGATGTTGATTACGGGGGAGACATGGATGATCGGAGATTAACGTCTGGTTTTGTCTTTATGACAGGCCCCACAGCTATTTCTTGGTGCATCAAAAAGCAGGACTCGGTGTCCGTATCTACCACGGAAGCAGAATACAAGGCATCGGCCTTGGCAGCTCAGGAAGTCGTTTGGCTCAGGAGGTTGGTGGAGGACGGTCATGAGGAGGTTCGAGGTCCTACTATGCTATGCGGGGACAATGAGAGTGCTCTCAAGCTGGTTAATAATCCAGTTTGTCACGCGAGGACCAAGCACATTGAGATTGAGCACCATTTCATTCGTGAGAAGGTGTTGGGAGGATCTCTTATGGTCGAGCATGTTCGGAGTGCGGACAATGTTGCATACATCTTCACAAAGCCGCTGGCAAAGGGACCGTTTACTCGGTTGCGGAGTTTACTTGGGCTAGTTTCCACTTCCCACTTCAAGGGGGAGTGTAGAAATTATTGAAGTGAAGTGGAAGGTGGCAGGCGGTCTGTTTTTTGGTGACCGCAGAGACCGCGCGGTCTCTGTGTTGGTACTCTGCTGGTCTGGTTCTGGCGGTCTGCTAGTTGGCCGGTCTGTTCTTGTTTGTTGCGGTCTCTTCCCGGGTTGTTCTGCTTGGTTGGTCTATCTTCTTTGTAGAAGACCGGGCGGTTTGTTCTTGTGTAACCGCTGTGACCGGGCGGCTTATGCAGGTTGGTCTGGCGACTTGTCTGGAGTCGTCTAGATGTTCTTGGTTTGCTCTTGGTGATCTAAGGAAGGAGTGTTCTTGTGTCCGCGCTGCTTGTGCGCGGTCTTGTGTTTGCGCGGTATGCTGATGATCTGCGGTCTTGGACAGAATGTTTCCCAAGTGGTGTGATCGCGCGGTCTTCTCTGTGAGACCGTTGGCAATCTGGTGGGTGGTGACTGTATCTCTCTTGCGGCGGTGACGACATCCATCTTGTCGCCTATAAATAGGGGTGCATGGCCCGTCATTCATAACGAGAACTGTAAGAACTAGAGCCTGGGTTGTTTTGTGCGGTCTCAACTTTGAGTTCGGGCAGTCTCGGAAGCGAGTTGACTGTTTGTTGTGTTCGCAGGTTTGCGGTCAGCAGGTTGCGGTCTCATTCCTTGGTGATTTCACAGCGGCTTGAATAAACAGTTCGGCAGCGGCTTGTCTGTGGACTGGTTTATGTCATTCTTGTGCTGTTCGTAGCGAGCTCAGCGATCAGGCGACCTTCGGCGGTTAGGCGACCTTCGGCGGTTAGGCGATCTGAGTTGCGGTCTGGCAACAGCTTCTGTTCTTCGTTCAATTCAATAAGCTCCAGTTCGTACAGTCTGATGTGGCGGTCTTGCAGTGCAGGCATCCTGTATGTTTTCTGTTCGTGCGGTCTCAGGTCAAGCCGGGCGATCTCTGGAGTTCAGCGGTCTGTGCGGTCTCTGCTTGTCAAGCCTCCAGTTTTGTTTTTTGGTGTGTTTTGTACTTCTCTCCTTCGTGATTCTTATGAATCATGTCTCGCCATGTATGTCTCGAAGTGTAATGAAGTTTTTGTGATTCAACAAAGTCTTTTGTGTTGCTGTGTGGCATTGTGGTTGTTTGGCTATAACTCAGTTGATGCAACTCCTGCTTACTCCTAAATGATTCAAATCAAAAAATTTAACACAATCGTAATCATACATTTGAAGCTTCCTAAAATGCACACATCAATCAATGTATCGCCCACACACGGGTTTCCCATTCCAGTCATGGTCAACCACCAAACAAAACATATTAAATTGTTGAATGAAGTTCAAACATCTACAATGGCAACTCATCATCCCCATGATGAACTTAAGTCTTTAACTGATTTATAATCAACAAGTCCCAACATATGCAAAACGTTTCTCACACAAGAGATTCACCAAGTGAATTGTGATCAAATAAGATCTAGTGCATAGATATTCAAGAGAACTCATCACTTTGATGCCAAACTCCAACTCATCCACAGGAGTTGTAATGAAATCACGAGTTTATGAACAACATTTTCATATCCATTTTAACATCTCAATTTTGACACGTCCACAAGAGTCATAATTCATGTCAATCTAGTGCGATTAGCAATCATATAACTACAACAACATCAAAACATGTTTGTGATTGCAAGTTCAATAGCTAGTCAAAATTAACTAGCCCAAAATGATGGAAAAGATAGAAATCATATATTTCATCACAATCAAAAGTTTTGCCAATCCCTCAAGGCTTTAGTTCATGAACTCCTGGTTTGTGTGGAACGGTGCATGATGCAAATGATTCCACCACTTCTCCTTCTCCGCTACATTCAGTCTGGTGACATTTGCCATCACTTGATTCACCAGGTAATTTGTTAACCAAATAAAGATCGTATTGTTCATCAACCTATTTGCATAGATACAACTCTAATTCTAAAATCCTTCATGAAATGCATAAAAATTTAAACATAAAACAAAAATGGGGCAAAAAGGAGGGATCGAAGGTAGCACCAACGGAAACTTCAGGGGCGAAGGAAAAAGGGAAGAGGAGATGTGTGGTGATCGGATCTAGTCAAAGGTCTTTAAGGAGTGCTACCGTGGTGCGGTAACTTTACTGCCGGCGGTAGAATATTTATATAAAATATTTTCACTGCTACTGAGTGATCTAAAAATGCCTGCAAATATTTCCTCTGTTTTGTTTCTTATATCTGTTTGTCCTTCGTTCCTGTGTTAATTTTTATATTTATTCTTGAATATAGATCCTTTGGTTTTGTCACACTTTAGCGGGGGCATAGGGGTGTGTGCATTAAAGATGCTAATTTGTAAACCACGTCTTGTCCTTAACCGGGGAGGGTTTCAGTGGGGCCTTGTGAGGCACTAGGGGGAAAGAGTGTTAGGTTAGGTGGGCTTTAGTGTATGCATATGGGACTAACACGCCAACCTACGACATGTTTGTAGCTCCTCATGTCCATCCGTCACTTAGTACGAGGCTAAGGTGTGGACATATCTTTGGTGTCTTAATTTTGAATGGTGTTTAGATAAACAAAAATAATATAAAAAATCAGAAAAACTTATAATCACAAAAACACGCCTTTGTTTTTGTTTGTGTTTGTTGTTGGTTGTTTATTTTTGTGTAAAATAAAACAAAACAAAACTGAAGATTTTCATGCTAAAGGGGCATACATGGCATGAAATTGAAGCTTCACGATTACATATACTGTTTGAGTTATAATTTCTAATCCTTGTGTATAGTGTATGTTTTTGTCATGATATGTCTTAATCTAAAGGTAGCTACTACTAAGTGCTAATGGAATAGAAATGTTTGTTTAATATGGCTCTAGGTATGTGTGAGGATTTAGGGTAGACAATGATATTGCACATCCACACATCCTTAGAGAATGCACTCAAGTAGAAATCCAACTGCTTACATTCCATAACTCATGATATTATGACTAACAATTTAGGCATGACTTGATAAATCAATATCACGATACTCATCTTTGCTATATAGGGCATAGAACTTTGGCAAAAATTGTATTGGTAAATGGGTTGTGTATTCAAGTTAAAGTGTATCTATCTATGTGTGTAGATTTCGTTTGATTCGGGAACCTTGTCTTAAAGAAAGAAAAATAAAATGATAAACTTGATAGTGCTACAACTAATGAAAATTATATATAATCAATCTTAGTTGACAAGGATTTCCCCCAAGCACTACTTACTCCTCCTGATAAGCCTCCATGAGCATTGTGAGGATGAACACCTTGGTTAAAAGAATCGTTACGATCTTATGCAAACCCAGAAAATAAATTTGTGCTCTAGTTCTATACTTGGTATTCACGTAAGACTGACAAACATGACTTGATTTATTACTTCATGACTCTTGTGTTAGCATATAAAATTATTGAGATATAGCTTGTATTAATGTTGATTTAACTTGATGCTACATGAACACTTGTCATTGTTTAGTCTAACACTTCCTTGCATAAGAATTGGATTTGAACAGCATTAGCTCTCTTTTGCACGTTTGTACTTCTACCTGATTGCAACTCATGACACATACAATCTTTATTTGAATTAGTTATCTCAATCTTTTGACATTGTGCGCAAACTCATATGGATTCAGTCTCATGTAATGTGTCTGATTCATATACCCTATACCAAGTTTTTAAAATTCAAAAATGTTCCATCTTAAGTGGTATTTTGATTTACCGGTGCATTTTTTACCCATGTCCTTTGTTTCACTTCTCTGATTACCTTTCGGTCAACCCCTATTCATATCATGATTTAGTTTCTATGTGTCCATCGTTCTGCAAATCGATTGCATCTCTCATATCTTTATGTTAGTTTGATCTAGACCACCCCTTTTGCTAACATCAAAGGGGGAGAACAGAGAATGTTCAAGAGCTAGTCATGTGTTAGTCATCTAGGGAAGATCACTTATAGGGAGCGATACTCATATATAGTGCACATCGATATGAGGAGCACATATGTAGAGGTAGTTATACTACTTTAGTACAATTTCACACTTTATGTTTTATCCTGATATATAAACATATTCATGGTTCATGATTATTGTTGATTACATATACCATGCTCCTAATGATTTATATCTCATGAACGTGATTTGATATTATCAAAAGTGAGTTTTTGGAAGATACATTATGCATCTCTTTAGTTTGACAATATCAAATCTCATATTGTATTTGATCATACATGTCTTGGGTATAGTGTGCATGTTTATAGGTGTGAAGGCATCGAGAATTCTACTCTCTATGACCTACCGTCGGGTGCTAGTCCTACCGCCGGTGATATCCATATCGACATGACTTGCTTCAACGCAAAGGCAAATATCGATGAGAAGACTTATGCAGTCGAGATGATGTCATCGAGAAGCCTACCTCCTCGCGCTAGACTTACTGCGAGCGCTAGCTCTATCAACGTGATGGCTTATGTCGACGTGAAGGATGCATCAACTGGTACTTATGTCGACGAGATGAAAGCGTCGAGATGATATCGATAGGACTGCTACCGCGGGCGCTATCCAAACACCATGTGCTAGCCTTGTCGACCAGAAGATCATGTCGACTTGATGATCCACTGTCGTCAAGAGGATATCGACATGATGTGCTACTGCAACGCGCTTGCAACCACGCTACGCTATCCAAAGACAGTAAGAGAATATTTTCCGGCACCCTCCTGATTTGATGCTGGTCAACTGGCGAAAATGCATAAATATTCTACCGCCGCGCGGTAACTCTACCGACGCGCGGTAACTCTACCGTTGGCGGTAACTTAAAGAAATAGCTATAAAAGCATTCTTTTCTTTTCTAAGTGGCGTGGCCAAAACCTAAAAGAAAAAGTCGGTTGTTTCGCCGTTTCTGCACCAAGGAGCCATCACTGGAGGAGAAGAATACTTTCCCTCAAGCTATAACGAAGAAGGTCATTGGTGTGCGGAAAAAGGACGAGAATCTAAGCTCCAACTGGCATATTCTACAGGAAGATCAAAAGCATCGTTCGCTCACCGCATTCAGAGACATACATTGAGGGAGCGCAACTTCTTTCTCATCTCTTTTAAGTTTTTCTCTTTCATTGTTTACTATTTTGGTGTATGAAATTGTCCAGTGTGGACGTCAGAATCCGGTTTGGAATCCATGGAAATCGACCGGGGAGGTCGTCAAAATTTGGGGAGTATTCCATAGGAAATCATCTTAGGAGGACGTCTAGATCTAGGAGATCTAGTGGGCTCTAAGACCCTTCCTAGGAGGAAGGTGAGGAGCGACTCGAAGAATTTTCTGGGGAGGAAAGGGAGAGAGTCAACCGGTCCTTGGATTAGGGTAAGTATAGAAAACCCAAGGTTATACTATTGATCGCCTCGGATTTCCGGCATTATGGAGATCATCATTTTGTAATTGAAAACTCTCAATAGTGTTATTTGATTAATGATAATAATATAACTATTTTTCAATAGTGTTCACGTGAACTGTAATTTTCCTTATTACTATTTGACAAGCACTGATTGAGACTAAAATACTGAGTAAGACATATTGATCACCTGTACGGATAAAAGCAAAAGAAGTCTTTAGAATACAGGATCATTGTGATACCGATGGGTGTTAACCCTACCGCTCCGCGTTAGCATACAGATCACTGTACTTCCATTAAAAAACCTTTTAAAATGTCAAACTACGTTCAGGCCCTTATTCACCCCCCACCACCCTCTAAGGGCTCCAGTAGATCCAATTAGTGGTATCAGAGCGTAGGTTATTCCAAAACGGTCTTACAATTGGGAATAATGGCGCTTCTTAATCTCGCATCTACGAGTGGGGATGATGCTTTCTATAGTGAAAAAACATTAGCACCTCCCTTTTTTTACAGGTGTGAACTATCTATGGTGGAAATCATTAATGAAAGGATGCCTTATATCTCAAGATATTTAAAACCTCCAAGCATGCTTAATAGGGAAGAATGTTATGTTAATGCCAAGGCCATGAAGAGTTTATTCTGTGGTCTTGGTCAAGAAATTTTTAAAGTAATTTATACGCTATCTACTGCATATGACATTTGAAATTTTCTTAATATTGTGTATGGTCTTCCTTCTACATATACTGAATTCGAGAAATTTCTTGTGGATCCAATCAAAGTACCAAATGAAGAAATCTGCTTGAGGGAAGACTGTGTAAACAGATCAAGCGGAAGGGAAGTTGAACAATTACTGGTGGGAGAAGACCATAATGAATACATTAAAGTGACTTTATGTTCAACTCGTGCCTCTTCTGATACCATTGTAAGTAAAACTTCCCTCTAATCTATATCATCTACATTAGTTATGCTAGAGTCTGCTAAGCGCAAAATTAAGAAATAAACTTATATTAAATCAAAACTATGTTTAGAAAATAAAAAGTTAAAAGCACAATTTAATGTAGAATCTAAATCAGGTGTGTTGTGTTCTCCGACAAGCTCCTCAGTGGAAAATGTCAAATCCTATAATAACCTAAGGTACTTGAGAAAGAGCTTGTCAAATCAAAAGAAAGCAATGAAAAATTGTCTAGTAATTTCATCATTAAAAACTAATTGTGCTAACTGTGAAAATTATAAAACTGAAATTAAAGAAATGGATGAGACTTCTGAAGAATTTAGAAGTGAATATAAAGATCATATCGACTCAATAATCTCCACACTTACAAAATAGCACAATCACTTATAATAAAGCTAGACAAAATTTAAAAATTAAAAATAAAGAAATGGAAACTAAAATCAACTTACTCAAGGAAATTATAGAGAAAAATTCACAAAAAATAAATCTATGAAAACATTCTAAGTCCAAGAGCGAGATGAATATAAATTTCTATAACATAAATAAACTGAACCAATGGAGTAGGAAAAACCAAATGCAAGTAAATGAAATCCCTAAAAAGAATAATCCTTTTCGTTTACAAAATAGAACCACTTTATTAGAAAAATTAACTGAAATCAAATTTCCTATGAATCAATTCCAAAATAATCAACATGGAAATTTGAACCATAAAACCAATATTCAACCAAGGTATGAATGGAGACCTATCCTAAATCGAGACACATTATCTCCTCCTAAAAAGGTCCATTCATCCTTGTCTCCCTGAAAGCCAACACGTCAAGTTTGGGTACCCAAGGGAACCACCATTCTTAGTCCCCTTTGGATACCTAAAATGATTATTCATTAGTATCCTCGATTTGCGTGAAGTGGAGCCAAATTAATGATAAACTTGTCTACTTCACGATATGCATAAAGATTCCACTTTCTATTTTCTTGTTTCCTCTTTGCTCTCCTTTATTTTGGGCAAACAAGCAAACACAGAAAGCACATAATTGTTTATAGTGGTTCCCCAAGACATTGTGTCTATGGGTAGTCCACTGTCCCTCTACACCTTTCTAACAGTGTGTTAGACAAGGCAAACTCCTCCAATCTCAGCTCCTAGAGCTTACAACACAGATCCCTCGGGATCTCTCAGGCTTGCTCCAAGCCCTACCTCAAGCTAACCAGCCCTACCAACTCAGAGTGATCCCACTCCTATAGCTCAGAGATCACCTTGATCTCCTACTTCAGGCCTATCAAGAAGCCCTACTTCTCAGGCAAAATGCCCTACAACTCAGGCTCAATAGCCTTACCAAACTCGGGCTTAACAGCCCTACAGATCAGGTTCAGCAACCCTACAAACTCAGGCAATGTGCCTTACAAGCTCAGAACTATACAGATCCTATAGTGAGTAAATGTTTAGCTTACAACAGTTGACAGCAGTAGTATAATGTCTTCTGTTGTTCCTGCACAGTTGGTGCTACTTTGAAGCTGGGTTGAATGAAATCTTCAGACCTTGCTTCTTTCTGATCCTTCTCTGCAGTAGAGGAGTAAAGATCTTCTTGCTCTTATGGATAGAAGAGCTATCTTCTCTCCTTGTATTTTCTTGCTGGTTCAGTTAGCAGAAGGAGAGAAATCTTGAAAGCCGTCAATGGAGCAGTGATAATGGTTCTCTACTTTTCATCACAACAATAGGTACTTCTGAAAGTGCCCTAAGATGTTCTTTTATACTCCATTTGTCTTCAATGACTCTTAGGAAGGGGCCCTGACACTTTGGAAGAGGATGGAAAACTGTATCCTCCCTTTACAGCTATTTGCGCCAAAAGCAAGTCCCGCCAATGTCGTCTTTCTAATTTGAGTCTGTCTCGGCGGTTGGGCTGAGACAGTCTTCCGTCTCAGCAGTTTAGTTGTTTTGGTATCAGTGGATCTGCTGAGACAGATAGTCTTCTCAGTGGATTTTGTCTATCTACAGCTCAGCTGAGGCAGACCTCTTCTCAGCGGCTCCTGGCCTCGTCTCAGCGGTTCCGCTGAGATACTGAGTTATTCTCAGCGGTTTTGATAGCAAACTACTGACTTATTCCAATGCTTGGAATATCTTAACCCTGCATATTCCTGATGCAAAATTGGGTTTATTAAATACAATATGTACTTAGCATTGTGAGTGATGCCTCTTCAAATCAAGGGAACATTGAGGGAAATATTCCCAACATTATCTATTTTCCCTCTTGAGAACTTGTTTTCAAGGAGAAAGGTACACAGTGTCTCATGCCAAGCCCTTGGTGCTTGCTTCAACCCATACAAGGCCTTCTTGATGAAATAAACATGATCAGGAAAGGTTGGAGAGATAAAACCTGGTAGTTGAGCTACATAGACTTCTTCTTGTAGATCTCCATTTAGGAATGCTGATTTTACATCCATTTGATAGACCTTGAATCCCTTGTATGCAGCATAGGATAGGAAAAGTATGATGGCCTCCAATCTAGCAACATGTGCAAATGTCTGATCAAAGTCTGTGCCTTCCTCCTTCCTGAATGCTTGAGCTACCAACCTTATCTTATTCTTTATAATCACTCCATCTTCATCCATCTTATTTTTGTAGACCCACTTTGTCCCAATAATATTCTGCCCTTATGGCCTAGGTATAAGCTTCCATACTTTGCATCTTCTGAATTGATTGAGCTCTTCTTGCATAGCCATAACCCATAATTGGTCTTTGTTGGCCTCCTCAAATTTCTTGGGCTCAAGTTGTGATAGAAAACTGAGGTGCAAGTTCTCATTTAGAGCATTTCTTCTAGTTCTAACTCCATGTGTGAGCTCACCAATTATCTGATTTGCTTGATGACTTATAAGATGTCTCATGGTTGTAGGCATCACACTTGCTGGTTCTCCTATTTCAGTAACTTCTTTAGCTCCTGCTTCATGATTCTCATTTTTGAGATTTGGTTCTTCAGTAGACTCTTCTATTGTTTCTGGAATAGATTCCAGTGTGGAAGGCTCATTCTTCTCAATTATTTCTTCTTCTTCTTTAATTTTGAGGGTCTCTAATTTTTCTTCAATTCGTGCACTGGATGAACTAGAAGAAGGATTATGCAGCATGCTGCTCTCATCAAAAATAATATGTACAGATTCCTCAATTGTAAGAACATTCTTATTGAATACTTTGTAGGCTTTGCTATGCTTGTTATATCCTACAAAGGTACCTTCATAGCTCTTTTCAGAGAATTTGGTATTGTAGTGCTTAGTGTTTTTCAGCACATAGCATTTACTTCCAAAGATTTTGAAGTAAGCTAGTGTTGGCTTCTTACCCTTAATCAGCTCATAAGGAGTCTTATTATGGTTCTTATTGATGAGTGCTCTATTTTGCACATGACATGCAATGTTGACTGCCTCAGCCCAGAGGTATTATGGGAGTGAGGAGTCACTCAGCATGGTCCTACCAGCTTCTATAAGTGTTCTATTTGTCCTCTCAGCCACCCCATTCTGTTTGGGTGTTTTGGGAGAAGAAAACTCTTGTAAGATACCTTCTTATTGGTAAAAAGCCCTTTGATTTAACTTAACAAATTCTCTAAAAGTGATTTTATCTCTTAGGATTGAATTACCCATTGTATAGTGAGGGTAATCTAGTCATTAGATGTCTTAGGATGTCACACCCAACCTAGGGTGTCAAGACCAAGTATAGAGAAGCAAAATTTGGGCAAAGTTAACACTTGCGTCGAATGGAATTCGATGCAACGTCAAGTTATTGTCGACGCTACTCTGACTAGAAGTCCAAGTGGTTTACCCTTCTGTTGAAGTAATCCAAGTCAACGTTACGTCAAAAAGATATCGACGCAGAGACCATTCGAAGTACTTGAAGAAGTCAACGCAGCTTCTACTTCAACTCGGCGCAGAAGGAAGTATCTGCCAAAGCAACCTAAAGTCGATGCAACGTCGACTTCATCTCGACGCAGATAATGAAGTTCAGAGCCAAGCGATCAACTCGACGGTTACGTCGATTGGGTATCGACGCAACGTCGACTAGCTGAGTTCAGTCAGAGCAAGGATGAATTCGAAGCTGCTCCTACAATAACTCGAAGGTGCGTCGATAAGAGAGGAAATGAACTCGATGCTACGTCGAATACAGTATGAAAAGGGAAACCTTTTCAGCTATCATTTTTGACCCTCTCTCATGGCCCACCTCTCTCAAGGTCGTTTCCCAACGGCTCCTTAATTGCCTCAAATGGAATGAAGAATTAACTGAGGTCAAAGAAAAGCTTTCTTGGAAACAAGCTTAAATGTTGGTAGACGGGTCGAGAAGTAAAGAAGGAAAGAAAGATTTATTGTCCAGACAAATATACCCTTTGAGGACTTACCTGAAAGGGATACAAATTTAAATTAAATAAGAGGGACAATATAAAGGCAAGTGTAGAAAGAGAAAGATACAACATTGATCACAATCGGCTGCACTGTTCCATTAGGGATCCTCTTCATCTTCCTCTCTCAGGAACGCTAATACACAATATACAGAAAAGAAAGAAAAAGAAAAGGGATATACTCTACTCAGTTACAATAGTTGATGCTTCTTTATCAATATCTTATAATAGCAGTTCTATCTTAAGAGCAGGAAGTAGAAGGATCTGAAGCTTAACAACCCTAGCAATCATCACTATCAAAAGACGGGGTTAATCATATACAGATCCTAAAGAGCACTCAAATAACAACATAAAATTGCTGTTACAGAAATCTGAAAAACAGATTTCTGAATCTTTCCTCTCCCCCTTTCTTACTTCTTCTTTCTCCCAACTGTAAAAGAGTTTTATTAATCCCTCTTCAAAGGATTCAGTGGTTCAAGATCTCCTTATCAAAAGATCTGGTGGTTCAAGATCTCCTTATCAAAAGATCTGGTGGTTCACGATCTCCTTGTCAAAAGATCAGTGGTTCTAAGAGTCTCCTTACCAAAAGACTCAGGCACAGTGGTGCATCCCTACCAGGTGGTAGAAGAGGGGAGTACCCACATTTTGTGGAACCTCTATAAAAATCCTATGTGTCTTCTGGATTGATTTTCTGCGATGTCCCTCATAGAGTAGATTTCATTTACTGCCTTTTATTTTATTACTTAAACTGCAGCTATTTTATTTTGAGATCTATCTTGGTGAAGCATAATACTTTGGTTTATTGTATTTGCACAACTAGAATAAGAATAATTTTTAAATCTCTATTCACCCTCCCTCTAGAGTATTCTCAGAGGCACACTGTGCACTTTCACTTCTTCCTCACAAAATTTGGTCATTGGCCCAGATTGAAATTCAGTTCCATGATCACTTCTGATTTTGACCACAAAACTGTTTACTTCATTCTGAATTTGTTTGACAAAATTCTTGAATGTACTTAGGGTATCAGACTTGTGTTTTAAAAAGAACACCCAGGCAAATCTAGAGTGATCATTAGTAATAACTAATGTATAAGCCATTCCTCCTAAGTTGTGCACTGCCATAAGACCAAATAAATCCATGTGCAGTAGATATAGGCACCTAGTAGATTCTTTGTCCTGTATGCTTTTGAATGAAGTTCTTGTTTGCTTGTGTATTTGACATGCATGACAAGGACTCATCTCAAAGCAATCCAACTTAGGAGCATCCCTTACCAAGTTCTCTGTCATTATTTTCTTGCGAGATATATAATTAATGTGGGCTAGTGTCTTATGCCACTTTACACAAGCAGACATTCCATCATTTGCTACAAGATATACAGATTCATTCTTTCTAATGCAAATGAAATTTAAACAATAAATATCGCCACTCCTGGTGCCTGTTAGGATGGATTCATTCTCAAAATCCTTGATCAGGCACTTATACTTGTGGAAAGAAACAGCATATCCCAAGTCACATAGCTGACTTATGCTTATAAGGTTATGTTGTAACCCTTCCACATAAGCTACTCTTGTGATAGTGATACTTCCATTTGTGATCTTACCATAGCCCTGACTGCACCTCTGTCAGATCCTCTAAATTTAACTTTGGGTCCATCTTCTACAGGTGTAAACTCCTTCAATAGACTTTTTGTTCCAGTCATATGCCTGGAACATCCACTGTCCAAGTACCACACATGAGTCTTGGTGTTTTTTGTACATACATGCAAGATAGCTACACTTTCTTAAGAACCCAGTCTCTTTTGGGTCCTAGGTGCTTGTTAGAGAGTGATTTAGCAACCTGCTTTCTAGTTGTCATGTGGGAATGATTCTGGACAGTTGGGTTGAACCAACAGTCTAAGGCAAATGGCCTACTTTTCACAACACCAACATTCAAATCTATTGTATCTAGATTTTCTTGTAGTGTTTGGTCTGACTAGGTTAGGTTGTTGCTTGACAGCTAATCTTCCCTTCTTGGAAACTGAAGGGTTTTCCCAAACATGACAATTTCTGAAAGCCTTCACTGGAGGATTCTATTGGGGTGCCGATAGTGCACTCTTCCCAAGGAAAGTTTGTCTCTTGCTTATCTAGGTAGAAGGAAGCTTAAGACCACTATCTATCTTCTGGCTTTCTTTGCATCCATAGATGCTACTGTGATCATATGAATTTGTGGGTATGATCACTTTTCTAAGAATTGTCTTTCCTTGGGTAGATTTCCATAGTTTTCACCTTAGTATAGCCCAAACCTTACTTATTTGTTTGTGAAAAGCTATCAATCAAGGGAAGAACTATTGTTGGCTTTGAATAACTAGCCACAATTTTCTTTTCCTTTAAGAGCATATCCTCCAGCTCTTTGATTCTAATATTCTTGTGCTTGATGACATCAGTCAAAGTGTTAGTGCTCAGTGGAGAGATTGATAATTTGGTCTTAACTTGAGCAAGCTCAGTTACTTTCTCAAGCAGTTCATCTCTCTTGCTGCTCAAGGAGATGATCTCTGCAGCTTATGCTTTACAGAGAGCTTTTGCTTTCTTAAGAGCACCAAGCAAGGCACCAAATTTCTCAATATAATCAGTGCCAACTCCTCTTACTGTTGAAGAGGAGCTGGCATCTGAATCTGCGTCAGAGATGGTAGGAGAAGCTTTAGGAATTACATGTTTGTGATGAATTTCATCACAACATTCTTCAGTTGAGAAGGTCGTGGCTGCTATATGGCTATCTGATTCTGATGAAGAGCATTCAATGTCACTGTCACTAAATTTTTTCACTTTCTTTGCCATAAAGTTTTTCTCAGACTTCCTGCTTTTTGAGTGCTTTCTTTCTTCATTCTTCTCTTCTCTCTTGAATGGACATTCAGCAATGACATGTCCAGGCTTTTTACAGTCGTAACAAACAATGTTAGAAGAAATATGTTTGCTATATTTGGAGTCATACCTGTCTGATCTGTGTTTCTTCCCCAACTTGTCTTCTCTCCTGGAGCTAGAGGGTGAAGCTTCATATCTTTTGTTCCCTCCTCTTCTGTTTCTTAACAGTTTCTTAAACTGCTTGGTGAATAGTGAGACATCTTCATCAGAGCGTTCTAAGCTGGAGTTGCTCGAGGTATCTTCCTCTGAGACATAGACAGGCTCTACTGTCTTGTGCTTTCTGGAAGCTTCAACTTTTAAGGCCACTGCCTTTTCTATATTGTAAGCCTTGGAGTTTTCCTCCTCAGCCTTTCTAGTATTTAGCTGCAGCTCATATGATAGGAGCTTGCCATATAGCTGTCTAGGCTCCATTGCTCCCAGATTGCCAACTTCCCTTATTGCACACAGCTTCATGTCCCATTCTTTGTTCAGGGATCTCAGGAATTTGTCATTCAGCTCATAGTTGGTGAACTCTCTATCATATGTTCTTAGCCCATTGAAAATCCTAAAAAACTTCGCATAGCAGGTAGCTATGTCATCCTTCTTGTCTTGCCTGAAGGATTCATATTCCTAATTCAGGAGGGATTTTCTGCCATCCCTGACTTCTTTAGTTCCTTCCATATAAACAACCAGGGAGTCCCACATTTCCTTAGTTGTTTTGCAATGGATCCGATTCTGAAATGTTGAATCATCAATTGCATTTACAATGATGTTCTTAGTCCTTTTTCCCATGGTGACCAAGGCAACTTCATCCTTGGTGAACTGGGATAAGGTCTTAGGTGTAGGAGTTGATATTGGATCCACAGGGATGTTCATGGGAACATAGGGTCCCTCTTCCACGGCCAAATAGACTCTAGGATTTGAGGCTTCCATGTACAACTTGATTCATTGCTTCCATATGGTGAAGTTCTCTTTGGTGTAGATGGGCAGCTTCATTGTGCTCATTTCCTTATGATGCTCACTGACCATTGATTTATCATAACCCACTAAACTTGTAGATCTTATTCTAAGCTGTGAAGCCTTTGAACTCAACCTCACTTTGATACCAATTGAAAGATATGGGTTGTCTATAAACTACACCTAGAGGGGGGTGATTAGGTGTTTTCAGTATTATTTGCTACTTTAAATTTTAATTATCACAACACAAGAGCAATCACAGAAAATACACAAGATTTATAGTGGTTCCCTATAAGCCAATGTGTCTAGAGGTAGTCCATTATCCCTCCCACCTATCTAGCAGTGTGCTAGACTAGGAAAATTCTCCAACTCAGATCTTTTCTCAATAAACAGATCTTACAACTCAGGTTCACATAAAACCCAACCAAGCTCAGACTTTGCAAGTCTTACAATGACTCAGATCTTCAACAAGATCCTACCAAACTCAGGCTCACTAAGAACCCTACCAATCTCAGGCTCACACAGAACCTTACCAACTCAGATCTGTTACAAGATCCTACAAGCTCAGGCTCATAAAGAACACTACATAATAATTCAGAAAGGTTTGCTATTGTAGAAGAAAAGACTTCAAGATGAAAGCTTTGAAATAGCAGGTCTTCTTCTTCGTCTTGTAATAGTAAGCCCAGAGATCTTGAGGATCACTGAACCTTTCTTCAGAATCTTCTCTAGACCTTCACAGCACAGCAGGAGTGAAGTTTTCTTCTTGTTTATTCTTTTCTTTCTCTTCAGGAAGTATGTATGAGAATAAACTTCAGAGAGAATACTTGAGCAAAAACATATCATGTAGATAAAGAATGTCTCTTTTATATTGCCCTGCAATTTTGCATAAAGGCCCTTGTTGATTATTCCATTATCAATTTTCCCATTTGAAATGTTTGACAAAATTAGTATAATATTTCATCGTAAATGACTTGTCGATCTTAGAACTTGCAGAATGTAGAAGTAATAATATTCTTCCTTAAATACTGTGCAACGACTATATTCTGTAGAGAATATATATTATTTATTACTCCTTGATTGGTGGGCAAGATAAGCGGCGTGCACATTCCCTGAATATCCATTTTCAAGAACGTCTGCGCATGAAATGCTACTCTGCAACTGTCAAGGCGATAATATATCTTCTAGCCGATATCGTCTTGATCAATGTAAATGACAGAGATACTTCACGTCGATATCGTCGACATACTTCCTTCTTCAAGACTCTACTTGATATCTCAACGATATTGCTTCTTCTAGATGATATCGTCGAGATGTTTCTTTTAATAATACTTATACGCATTCACCAGGCTAACAGTCTTTCTTCAAGACGATATCGTCTTGATCTTCTAGACGATATAAGGTCTTCAAACCGATGTTTGTCTTCATGACCCTTTCTTCATGACTTAATGAGTTATGTCTTTTAATCTACAAGGATATACCTCTTCTTCATGATGATGTCGTCGAGATATCTGAACTTAGATTTATCAACGATAAGCTTTCTTCAACCTTCAAGACTATACATCTTCTTCAAGACGATATCGTCGAGATATCTAAACTTTAGCTTTATCAACGATAAGCTTACTTCAAGATGATATCGTCAAAACTGTCTTGACGATATGTTTTCTTTCTCAACGATTCATCTGCTGAGTCTTGAGACGATATTTTACTTAGTGAATTTTTATTACTTTTATCGTCTTGATACTAGTGATGTAGCTTTGATGCATATGTCACAACATGAACTTAAACATAGCATCAAAAACAACTTAGCTTATCTATACTTTTGTTCCTTCTTTAAATCTAGAGACATTGAAGGCATAATACCCAAGATCATCTTCTTTAATTAGAGCAACAATGGCTTGATTTGAATTGCAATCACGGCCTCAATCTGCTCAACTGCCTTAATCGATATCTTGGAAGAATTTGGTGTAAACTTAAGTAAACTTTGATTACTTCTTGACATTCATCAATTTCTGATAACTCTGAAATCATCATAAGTTGGGTTTACATACAAGCTCTTCAGCATACGCTGAATACTACTCGATGTTCAGAGCTTTCTTTTGACGTTTTTTCCTTTATCTTTTCATGCCTTCATTTATTGTTTGTTTTCCTCTTTTACATTTCATTTATAGCCTTTTTATATATTCATAAGTCATTCATTAATCACTTATTTAATCTGATATACTAAATCAATAGGTTCTTCCCAACACAAAACACAGAGTCAGAATCAAAACAACAATTAGAAATAATAAAACATCTAAATTGTTGGATCGATAGACGCCCTTAGAGGGGGGGGGGGGTGAATAAGGGTTTTTAAAAACTTATCTTATATTTGAAAATATAAAAGATTAAGATAAGAAATCAAGCACATAAAAAGGAGACATCATTTTATTAATATGAAAAGATGAGTTTACAAAACTTGATTTCTTATAACGCTAGAAATCAGAGGCGAATAATAATAAAACTCTTTTTCATTTTCTAGCCCGACTCGTATCCCCACGAACCGGTGGTTGTAGCCTATCCTTCCCCGGATACGGCCTCAAGCCGCTCTAGCCAATCATTCCCCGGATATGGCCATAAGCACCCCCTAGACCTCACCTAGATCTAGTCGCCAACACAAGGTGAATTTCTACCCTAAGTCCTACCCAGACCTAGTCGCCAACACGAGGCGAATACACTAAACGATTACAAGAAAAGATGTGAAATTATATGACAATAATATTAAAATCTCCCTCTTGAAGAACTTCTAAAGTTGGAGACGAAAGACCGATGTAGTATGAGCGTTGATGAAGCGATCTTCGGTCGGATCTGGCGTGAAGAAATCCTCCTTCAGAAATTCACGGAACTTTGGTGGGAGATCACTTTTCGGCAGAATAAGGCTCTGGAATTCTAGCACTCAACCTCTCTCAAACTTGTGTCTTGAAAACGAGAGAAGAGGCTTCCTTTTATAGAAGTGAGCGCTAGCGCTACCGCCTGTACTATCCCGATATAGAATTATTCTGTGTGTGCGTATCTTTCATTCCAAGGAAACTCTGCCGCCTTGCCTCTTGTGCTCCGCGCTACCGCCTGCGCTATCAGCTACCGCCTACGCTATCCGCTACCGCCTGGCGCTAGCGCCTTATAAATATGCTCCCGGAATTTCGTTAATCATTGCTAGCGCCTGCGCTAGGTGCTACCACCGGTGCTAGTGGGCATGTTGGAATTTTGGGATAAAATCTGGGGGCAACCTTCTTATGTTATCCTTAAGTCATATGGACTTGTTTCCTGCACACTTAAACACACAAGTTCAAATACACATAGGATTTGTTATTCTCAAACCTAGGAGATGCGGAAGACCATGTTCCAAAAAACTCCCCCTTTTGATAATAACAAATCCATTAATGATAAATCAGAGCATTAATATATAAGCATGATGAAACCTACTTGTATGTGTGTGAGAGTGATGACTTAGGATAATTGTCGATTCTAGTATTTAGAATTGCTCCCCCTAAATACATGCTCCCTATGTGAATGCTCCCCTAATATGTATGTTATCATCTTAATCATTAGTCATGTTAGTTTTCTCATTTGATAGCAATTAATATTTATCATGTTAGTTCTCCCCCTTTTGTTATTAGCAAAAGTGTGTAAGGAAGCAAGAGACATAAAAAGGGTTTTTAATAATAAGATAAGACATGATTGAGCTTTTTAGAGGAAAGGAAATGATAAGGAGTTTGAATCACAATAATTTGAATAGAAATAAATCAGAGTTTTCAGCATAAGTATTTTCATAGATCAGAATTTTTTTAGCATAAAGAGAACAATATAAAATTTACCAATCAAGTCTAACTCTTTGTTGAAAAAGGAATTTTGAGATTTAAGACTTTGATATAAGCATGAAAGCGCAAGGTAAAAAATATATGGTGATGATGTGGAAGACTTATAAAAATACAAAAAACATCTTTTTGTAATCATGATGATTCATAAGAAGATATATGAGTTAAATTCTAAAAAGGAAGATGTTTTTGTAAATCAATTGTCATTTAAAATCTTTAAGTTTGATAATAAAGTAACCAACCATGAAAGAAGGATATCGAAGAGAAACTACTACAATGTTATTATAATTCATAAATTCAAAATATACCAAACATTGTAGAAAGCATGCTAGGTTATCTCTTACATTTATAAATAAATAGAAGTATAGAATTTAGCATTAGGATCCAATACTCATGAGAAGAAGTGTTATGGAAGATAATGATGTGCACATAAGTATATTTTGAAGAGATTAAACAAATGATTTAATCAAAAATACATGACAAATGAAGAGTAAAGTGCACAATAAAAACAAATAATTTTACTTCCACACCCTTCAACGCACATAGAAAAGAACAAGTGGTGTAAAGAAAAAGTTTATGGTTTGCACAAGACACTTTACTATTCTTTCCAATGTGCTCAACCTCACAATGTTCATTAAGACTTATTAGGAGGTTCAAGTAGTGCTTGGTGGAGTTATCTTTGTCATTTTATTTTATTCACTTTTTTTGTTTTGTACAAAATTCTCCGAATACACTTGTTTTGCAAACCAAATGAAATTTTAAAAGCACAACCACTTTTCTTAATTTTAAGAGTGCAAATAAAAGTAACGTAGGTAAGATACTTGTGCAAATTTAATTCATTGTAAACTTACAATACACAAGCAAGCATTCTTAGATCAAAAGCACATGTAAACTTTGCCAAAATAAGTGAGTGAATGAGTATCATTATCAACCATAAAACATTTACTCATACTTAGAGACATGCTAAGCTTAGTTCTACACAACTTTTTCAATACAATTTGATGCACATGAGATTAGATATATCAAAGCATGATAAAAACATTGTTCAATGTAGTTTGAAAAGATAAGTTTCAACATTGAAGAAGGATCAATGATAGATTAGACCATGCTTGATATGAACAATAGAACTCATACAGTTTTTTTTTGTGGTATTTAAAAAAAAATTGTTGTAAAGTTTGAACTCTTATAATTGATCTTAGACTTCCCAAGGTCTACCCTGTGAGAGGTTCACCCGGTACAAGGAGATGTGATGGGATGATAGCCCAAATCTCCCTTTCGCAAGATACATGTAAATAGAAAAGTTAAGTTCAAAAGATATTTTTGATAATTTTTATGTTTTAAATTTTTGTATTTGATTTTTGCATAAGGAAAAGAAATCAGACACATAGACAAAGAAGTGGAGTGAAACAAATATTTTTTGTAATTTGGCTTTTGTATTTTTTTTTTTTTCAAAAGTCAATCAAAAACAGAAATGCAAAAATAAATAGTACATATAATAGAGCATATTTTTAGGGATTTTCCAAAATTTTAAAAATACAGAAAATCAGACAGGTGCTCCAGCGCCAGCGCTAGCGCTAGCGCGGGAAACAGTACACTAAGTTTTAGGATTTTGAAAAATCTAATTTTTGATATTGGTTAAGTGTCCAAAGTTTAGTTTTGCGCAGAAATTTCAAAAGATTTGAAGATGTTTAGATATGTAAAAATTGCATAAAATCATTGCGTTTAAGAATGTGCTTTAACCCGAAAGATCTAGGACACCTAATTCAAGTCGAAATAATCAAAATCTTGCATCGGGAAGAGGTTTAGTGAATATGTCAGCAAGTTGGGAGTCCGTACCAATGAAACTTACTTTTACATGCTCTTTCTTAATATGATCCCTAATGAAATGATGGCGAACATCTATATGTTTGGTTCTAGAGTGGTGTACGAGATTATTTGTAAGATCTATGACACTTTTGTTGTCATATGTGAGAACAATGTTTTTGAGATGGAAACCAAAATCCTCTAGAGTTTGGCTCATCCATAAAGCTTGTGCACAACAACTCCCAAGAGCGATGTATTTGGCCTCCGTGGTGGAGAGTGCAGCCGAAGATTATTTCCTACTAGACCATGCAACTAATGAGGGTCCTAAGAAGTGACAAGTACCGCTAGTGTTTTTTTGATCTAGTGAACATCCTGCGTAATCCAAATCAAAATAGCCGTGAAGTGTAAATGAATCATTGTGTGGGTACCATATTCCTAATTTAGATGACCCTAATAGATAACAAAAAATACGTTTTACCGCTTTTAAATGAGATTCTTTTGGATTGGCTTGAAAGCGAGCACATAAACATACGGCAAGCATTATATCTAGTCTAGATGCACTTAAGTAAAGAAGAGATCCAATCATACCTCTATATAATGTTTGATCAATAGAAATTCCAGATTCATCATTTCCTAGTTTTAAAGAAGCGCTCATAGGTGTAGAATCTAGTTTAAGGTTTTCAAATCCAAATCGTTTAAGCATATCGTGAACATATTTTGTTTGCCAAATAAAGATACCATCATCTTGTTGTGAAATTTGAAAACCAAGAAAATAAGACAATTCTCCTACAAGACTCATTTCAAATCATTTTTCATTACTAAGACTACTTCATTACACAACTCTTCATTAGTGGCTCCAAAGATAATATCATCGACATATATTTGTAAGATAATTAAATCGTTATTATTATGCTTAATGAAGAGTGTGTTGTCGGCACTTCCCATGACATAATCGTGCTTTAACAAAAACGATGTAAGTATATCATACCATGCACGGGGCGCTTGTTTTAAACCATAAAGCACTTTTTCTAATTTATAAACATGATTTGGAAATTTTTCGTTTATAAAATCGGGGGTTGTTCTACTTAAACTTTGTCTTTTATAAACCCGTTTAAAAACGCACTTTTAACATCCATTTGAAATAGTTTTATCCTTTTAAAACTCGCAAATGCCAAAAATATTCGTATAGATTCTAAGCGAGCAACGGGTGCAAAAGTTTCTTTAAAATCTGCCCCCTCGATTTAAGAAAAGCCTTGAGCGACTAAGCGAGCTTTATTTCTTGTAATCCTAGATTCACCATCTAATTTATTTTTAAAGATCCATTTTACGCCAACAACGGGATGATTAGATGGACGCTCTACTAGGTTCCAAACTTTATTTCTTTCAAATTAATCTAACTCTTCATTCATAGCCAAAAACCAAAATTTGTCATTTAAAGTGGTTGGAACATTTTTAGGTTCAATTTCAGAAACAAAGCAAATATTTGAAAACGTTTCATGAAGAGAAGATCGTGTTCTTACCCCAATAGATGGTTCCCCAATAACTAGCTCCTTTGGATGATTAGAGAGAAATTGAAGAAGCTTGGGGGAACATATTCATTTTCCTTGGCCTCGTCCTCCTCTTATTTGGAAGGTTCCTCTTTGTTGTGCTCCAAAGATGGCAAAGGTTCATCATCTATACCTGTAGGAAGTCTTTCTACACAAGGAATAAATTCATCCAATTTTACATTAATAGACTCTTCAACCTTACTCGTTCTTTTGTTAAATATTCTATAAGCTTTACTAGTTGAAGAGTATCCAAGAAATATTCTTTCATCATATTTTTCATCAAACTTTCCTAAGGCATCTCTTGTATTTAGAATAAAACATTTACAACCAAATACTTTAAAATATGATACGTTAGGTTTCTTTTCATAATATAGTTCATATGGTGTGAGTTTTAAAGATGGACGAAGCATGACTCTATTCATTACATAACATGATGTGCTTACGGCTTTGGCCCAAAAGGACTTAGGTAATTTATATTCAGATAGAATGATACGTGCTAGTTCTTGGATAGTCCTATTCTTTCTTTCTACAACACTGTTTTGTTGAGGTGTACGTGGAGCGGAGAACTCATGTTTAATACCTAACATTTCATAAAAAGATTTAAAATTTTCATTTTCAAATTCTCCTCCATGATCTGAGCGAATGCGTTTTATTTTTAAATCTAGTTCATTTTGAATACGAGTACACAATTTTGAAAACTCGCAAAACGCATCAGATTTGGAAGAGAAATAAAGTCGAACAATATCTAGAGAAATCATCTATTAGAACAAAAGTATATATTCTACCGCCAAGACTTGCGGTGCTAATGGGACCAAAGAGATTCATATGAATTAATTGCAAAGATTTTGAAGTAGAAATTTCGTTTTTGCTTTTAAAAGAGGATTTTGTAAATTTTCCTTTTTGACATGGAGAACATAGTGAAAATTAATTTCCATTCAATTTAGGCAATCCTCTAATCAATTTCTTTTTGGCTAGTTTAAAATGAGCTTTGTACTAGCGTGACCTAAACGTCTATGCCATAGTTCTAACTCATCATTTTTAGTTATAAAACATTTTATAGATGATTTGGAAAGATCATGAAAGGAAACTATATAAACGTTGTGAATTCTAGGTGCACTTAGTAAAATATCATTTGTGTTAGGATTAAATATCTTGCAAAGATTTGTGGATGACTCATATAAGACATCTAATCCTTTATCACACAATTGACTAATAAATATTAAGTTATGTTTTAATCTTGTTACATAAAGAACAATATTAGAGATAAGAAAGGTTTCGTTACCCACTGTACCTACTCCCATGATCCTTCCTTTACCGTTATCTCTAAAGGTTACGATCCCCCCTTTCTTCTTTTTTAGGCTAAGGAACTTTGTTTTGTTTCCCATCATGTGCTTGGAGCATCCCGAGTCCAAGTACCACACATCCTCCATTTCCTTAGCCTTCCTGCAAATCTAGAAAGAAGATGAGAGTAAGGATCCGGATACCCAAGAGGTACCACCCATAGAATAGGTGGATACCTTAGGTACCCAAATTTGCTTTAAAGATCCCTGTTTTATTTTCCTGCAAGATCTAGACGTGTGACCAAACCTATGACAGTTTGAACACGAAATAAAGGGGGTTGAGACCCTTTTCTGAAATTCTACACTGCTGTTACTGGATGAGGTTTGATTTTTAGAAATAAATAGAAGAATTTTTAAATGATTTGCTACCGTCGGCATTAGTGGCTAGCATCGTGAGGTAGTGGTCACTTTGATATCCGAGCCCAAATTTTCCAAAACCATAACATTGGTTTCCCAAAATCATATCCAGAGATTTTTGACCAATTCCAAATTTTTTGATAGTCATATTGAGGTCATGAGTTTGTTTTTTAAGAGATGAATTTTCTTTAACAAGCATGACACATTTATTTTCAAAGCCCTTTTTGTTATTTTCAATTTGTAAGAGAGAGGTTTTTAGTTTTCTCTCTAAGTCACCCTTTTCTTTTGTAATAGTTTTGATTTGTGAGAGGGCTTTAGAAAGAGAAACTTCAAGTTCTTTTGCCTTATATAAGGAGTGCTCACACTCTTGATGTTACATCCCCCAAACAGCTAGACCCCCTAGAGTGGTTTTGTCATGACTAGGTCATGACAAAACCCTAGGAAGCTTGAAGAGACCACTTGGCCTTAGGAAAGAAGAAGAAAACCACCTTGGTCTCCAAATAGCAATTTCCAGTTAGCAAGCCTAGGATTGGATTTAGGGGCCCCACTTTGAACCTTGACCCCACCATAGCATCCCTAACCCATTAGAGGTCCTCTTGGAGCACCAAGGACCCATTGGGCTCAAATAAAGAGGCCAATTAGACCAAAGTCAACCGTAATTCTAAAATTGGTCAAACTAACTCAACTAAGGTCAATTGGCCCCCACCATGCCAAATTGACCCTGCCCCTACCCTTATATGGGTACTAGGAGCCTAACTGGCCAAAAAGCTCAATCATGGGACTTGCAATTTGACCAATTTACCCTTGCCCTAATTTAGGTCAAAATGATCTAATTTGCCCAAATTGGACCCAATCCACTTGGGCTAGACCCAATTAAGGTAGTCCACCACCTAATGGGGATTGAATGTTGTTGAGGTGGCTATTCAATTTGGAGAGAGTCGGACAGGAAAGAGAAAGCCCATTTTGGAAGAGAGAGAAAGAAGGGGAGTTCATGGAGGAGAAGAAAAAACCCCCAATTACCTCCAATTAATGGCACCATTCGTCTCCCCTTGGGGAGAGGAGAAGTTTCCAGCCTTCTCCCGGCCACATTGATGCCCAATTCATCCTCCCCAAGTGTAACTGAAATCCTCCATTAATGGTTATTAATGGCCACTAAGTGAACCCCCCCCCCCCCCCTCATAGTCTCAATTGACATGTTTAACTCCTTCAGAGGTCGGAGAGGAGCAAAACCACCCTCTTTCCCGAAGAAATCGAGCACCAGGAGCAGGAATCGGCATGGCACCAAAATCTCCAGGTCGGCCATGGCCAGCAAGAATTTAGCAAAGAATCAACCCTCCAAACAGGTCTGGTTCTTCATCCCTCTCTCTGTGGATAGATCTCATAATGTTTCTTGCAAGGATTGGGGCCAATTGCTCCCAAATCGGGTAGGCCAAAAGCTACAGTTTCGAAGCTTTAATTCCAGCCTCCAAATCCTTGTTCCAGCCACTTCCGGCCGGCCAACCGCCTCTAATCGCCGGCCACCACCTCGACGAAGGTGGTGGTGGCATTGGCCGGCCGGGGCAGCGCATAGGTGGCCGGGAAAATAGGAAGGAAGGTAGCCCAGGTCGGGGCAATCTCAGCCGTCGGCTGGAGGAAGAAGACGACCAGCAGTTGTCGGGTTGCTTCAAGATCTGTGCAAGATCTTTTTATTAATTGTTTTAATGTTTACGTTTATATTCATCTCATTCGTCGAACGCAATTACGAGTTCGTTGAACGAAATTGTTTCGTCGAATGGATCTTGAGTTCGTCGAACAGAGTTGGAGTTCGTCGAACGGAGAGGAAATTAGCTGAACAGGCTGGAGAGATGTTTTCATCGAACAGAAATATGGCATTCGTCTAGCGCAGACTATATTTCATCGAACGCAGCTTTTATAAGGTTTCGTCGAACGCAGGTCACAATTCGTCGAGCGAAGTAAACTTTTCATCGAACGCAGAAACAGTGGTTTAATTAAATGTTTTTATTAATTTCCGTCACACTTTTTGCTGTAGTTTATTTTAATTATTAAAAATACTAGATTACCTCTGACGAAAAAGTGCCCAACACCAAAATTGTATCCCTTAGAGTCTAATTTAGTTTAAAATTTGTTTCAACCCAAAAGGAGTACTGTAGCTCCCTATACAGACAAAATGGTGGGACTGGTCCTTAGGGTAGGGTAGTCACTCTTACCTTCATATCTTTTTATAGGTAGATGTTATGGCCTTGATATTTAAAACCTAGGCTAGTTATATACACCCACACATCATACCAAAGGATGGGAAGTTTAGGAGAACTTTTTTCTAAGGTTTTTGAGATAATTTCATAAATCATATGTTAATTAATTAGTGGGTCAAATGACCTCCAATGCCCTCCAAATTTTGGTGGGTGCTCCTTAGGGTTATGTTATGACCTAGGTAAAAATCTCAGCCTAATTGGGACTATTTTGATTGAGTAATTGGTTAACCCAACTTAGGTCAAATATGGTCAAAGTTAGAGTATGGTGTTTATCTTGGGATTTTGTGGTCAAATCTCCTCACCCTGAGGTGGAACCTTGTCCACTGGTTTAGGATCACCTAAAGTACCCCCATGAGTGGTTTGGGGAGGTGTGGAGGTGGATATGCCCTAGGATCCTAGATTTACCCCATGGGGTGCATGTAGAGCTTTGTGAAGGACATGTAGTCAAAAGCTATAGAATGGTCATGAAACTTGGTGGATAGATTCATAGGGTATAAATAGGCCTTGGGTAATTTTATAAGAATTTTAGGAACAAGTATTCCCTTTGAAATAGGTCATAACCCCCTTTAGGGAATTTTCTTATAAGAGATATTTACATGCTCAAAATGTCTTGGATGGAGATAAAACCTTGGTAGTGCCTCTATAATCATGGTTTAGACCTCTGGTAATTTTTGTGTATTTTATTAAATGATTTAACCAGTACTTCATTCACAAGGCACCTATTTTGTCTTAGGCTTAAGAAAAGTAATTGAGGGTACAATACTCTTTGTTAAATTGTGCAAATTGGTGATAGGACATTTCAGAGCATTAGGAAGCTCTGTGATTTTGTACCGAATTTTTGAAGACTTAAATCAGTGGACTACTTCACAATTTATTTAATTTGAGGTCTTTTTAAAGTATTTATTTAAGTGAGAAAATGATTTCCTTAAATTCTGAAATTTAGTCAGTAGGCTTTTATGATGAAAACAAGAGCTCAGTATTTTTCCCATAATTTTGGTGTAGATATTTTTGGTGGTTCCTTCACAAATTCACAAACTTGGATGGATGATAAATATTGATTATAGAGGACAAATTCTTACTGTAAAAACATGACATGATATATTTACTATTTTTTAGTCATCATAGATTTATCATAATTTTTGGAGAGCCATATCATAAGAATTCCTTATACTTCATGTTCATTTTCATACTTGGAAAATGTTTGGAGAAATTAAAATAAATACTAAATAATTAAGGAAAAATATGATTCTCTGGATTTAGTCTTATAATATCATGATAGACCCCCAGTATTTATCTTGAGTCAGTTGGATGAATATTTGGAGTACCTCTAATTACAAGCTTCATATAGTTAATTTGATCTGCGTTTAGTAAAACTGTCGAACATGGGTAACTAGTGCCTACTAAGTTGGAATGACATGTAGTTGGTGTACATGATCAGGATGAAGAGATTTAGGTCACCAAAAAGGAGTTATGTATTAAGAGTGCCTGGTGAGTTAAGGGTAAGGTAGTGCTTGGGATTGACGAATGATCGTCTTTTCCCTAGCATGTCATAAAGCACTTAGGTTTAAATCAAGTGAAATTATAAGAGGGGTGTTCTTATGGGTAGATACCAATAACACTAAGTGTCTTGAGAAAGGGAACTTTGGGGTGTCATCCCATTACAGTTCCTAGTACCGTAGCGAGCCCCTTACAGGGTAATCCTCGGGAAGTCCAAGATTAACCATAAACTGTAGGAGTAAGATGTTGTACAAGATTAGCCTAATAATACGCACACCCGCACCCTGTTATCACAGGAATATTAGTCGGTTTGGTCTTACGAGCGGTAGGCTCGGTGGTTGTAGCAGTAGACTAATTAGTCTGGTGAGCTTGTGACTCAGTAAGGTTTATTGGAACGGACGGGTTGGTCCGGCGAGCCGGTGGCTCGGAAGGTTATTAATGACGGGCAGGTTAGCCCGGGAAGCCTATGGCTCAGAGATAGATAGTAGATCAAGTTTGCATGTGCACGAAGGTGGTGGGTCTTCGGTATTGGACGGTCGTTCACACCGACGTAAATACGTTGACTCGACAAGTGTGGAATTCGCACTTAGCCATAAAAGTCTGGTGGTCCAGCCAGTAAGAGTACGCATATGCTCTGCGGTTTTGCGTTGAGGCGTACGATAGGTCTAGGTTAGGTAGTGTGAATACCAACCTAGATGTGGGTGAGGCCCAACCCACCACTTTCGTTTGCCACTACGGGAGTATCCTGGGAGTCTAGCTAGCTCCAAAAAGGGGGAACTAAAGGTCTGTGCGCACAGAGTCAAAGTGTGTGAGTTGCACTTGTATGAACATAGCATAAACAACATACCTTGCATGTCATAGCATAAACATTGCATTTCAACCCCTACCCCTATCGTATAAATTAGAATGGGACTTTTTAACGATAGGCCTTGCTAAACGACCCCTTGGTCTATAGGTTTGTATGGGCATTCCTATAAATAAATGGTTACTTTTCTATTATGTACCTGCTTTACTTACTATTCTTTACTTACTCTTTACCTGCTCTTACTATGCTTTATTAACTGCTTCGATTATGTATATATATACTTGAGTAGTGGTAGAACTCTTCCTGTAGATTATGCCCCGTCATCTGTTTTTTGATTATACCCCTTGCTGCCCTCCGCTTCATCCTCCCACACGGTGCCTAGGAGCCATTGGGGATGGGGTGGGGAACATAAGGATTAGTCTTTTTGACTAACGGTCGGTGGACCATATCATTTTAGGGGACCGAGGAGACGCAGCAACACCAGAGGCCGATGTAGACGGAGGCAGGCTATGTTGGAACATGGTCTTCCGCATCTACTAGGTTTGAGAATAACAAATCCTATGTGTATTTGATCTTGTGTGTTCAAGTGTGCAGGTTTACTAGGTCCACATGACTCAAGGAGTACACATGATGACTGCCCCCAAAATTGAGGCCAAAATTCGAACAAGCTCACTATCGCCGGCGGTAGCAATAACGCCCGGTGATAGCGTTGATTAGCGCCATTCCGGAAGCAATTTAAGAAGGATGCTAGCGCCTGGCGGTAGCGGATAGCGTCGGTGGTAGCGTGACGCACAGAAGGAATAGAGCAAGATGTTGCCGCGGATGGGAGATTCTGCCGCGCAATTTGTTACTTAATCCGGGCTAGCGCCGGCGGTAGCGTGAAGGCTATAAATTGGATGCCTTGGCTCCGAATTCTTCATCCTCTTGAGATCCTAAACTCCAGAGCTTCGTGCCACAACAGGGAGAGGAAGATTTAGAGAGATACTCCCACAAATCCACAAAGCCTCAAGGAGATCCGTGGAGAAGATTTCAACACGCGTCATCATCATGACGAAAGACCGCATCGACTACGATCATACTCTGCGGGCCTTCGTCCACTTCTCCAGGAGATCCACATAGGGAGTTTTCATATTGTCGTTATTTTATTTCTTTCACATCTTTTATTCTTGTAAACGTGTAGTAAATTCGCCTCGTGTTGGCGACTAGGTCTGGGGTAGACTTAGGGCTGAAATTTGCCTCGTGTTGGCGACTAGGTCTAGGGAGTAGATCTAGGGGGTGCTCGAGGCCTTTCTGGGGATAGATTGGCTAGAGCGGCTTGAGGCTGTATCTGGGGAGAGATCGGCTAAAGCCAACCGGTTCGTGGGGATACGAGTCGATATAGAAAACGAAAAAGAGTTTTATTAGTCGCCTTCGATATCTAGCGTCATAGAGATCAAGTTTTGTATAACCTTAGTTATTAATAAAGCATGTCTCTTCTTTTGGTTTTTCTAAACTTCTTATTGTTTTAATATTGCATTATTACAATGTTTTCTAAATATAATCTAAAGTTTTGAAAACCCTTATTCACCCCCCCCCCCCCCTAAGGGCGCCGACCGATCCAACAAGTGGTATCAGAGCTAGGTTTTTATTCCAATCGGCTTAACAACTGGGAATAATGGCGTCTCATGATCTCGCTTCAACTAGTGGGGGAAATTTTTATGAAGAGGAAAAATCACTTGCACCACCTTTATTTGAAGGGACAAATTATAAAGGGTGGAAAATCTTAATTGAAAAATTTATTAAAACTGTAGACATCGAAGTTTGGAATTTAGCAATAGCAAGACCTGCAAACGAATCAAATAAAAAAGAACTTCAATTAAATGCAAAAGCTAAACATTATTTATTTTGCGGTCTATCTAATGAAATTTTCAAATTAATATATTGCTTTTCAAGTGCATATAAAGTATGGCATTTTCTTGAAGAAATGTATGATTCTCCGTCTACAGGTATAGAACAATCGCAAGAACTGGAGAATATGCAAGCTTGCACAAGTCTTCAAGAATTCCCCTCTCATGACGGATCCATGAAGTGCACACCAAGTGAAAGAGAAGAAGAAATACTATCTTCGGAAGAGGAGTTCCAAAAGAATGTCAATGAAATGATATGTTCAAGTCATGCCTCTCCCGAAAGCACTGTAAGGAAATCAAATCATCATATTGTTTGCAATTCTATTTCTACTTTACAATTGCTACAAATCACAAAGCGCAAAATTAAGAAAATAAAAAATGCAAATTGCAAATTGCGCTTAGAAAATAAAATTTTAAAAGCAAAAGTTAAAGAAGTATCAAAATCTGATTTATCTAATGTCACTTCTTTCATATTCACTATTCACCTCATAATCTTTCTTTAAAATATTCTGAAAAATGTTGAATATGACTTGTGCTACATGCTTCACCATCATAATTATGTAATATCAAAAGATCTTTAAATTCAAACATTACAAAAGATCCACTTAGTTCTAACATTTGATTGGTGATCATAATAAGTACAGGAATGAATTAATGAAGTATGACTTGCATGTATCTCATTTGATTATAAACCATAGAATCAACTTTATATTAATAAATCAAATGAAATCATAAATTCATTCCATGTAAAAATATTAAATCACGTTCTTGAATACATGCAACATTATCTCAATTAATCTTGTGGTATAACAATTGCAATCAAACTCATTATTCTAGCATTATCAACTAATAGATATTATTCATGCTAGTTATCTCATATTACCATAATGAATTAATTATGAAGTAAAATAAAATAAAATTGAACGATAAAATAACTATGTGACTTTAAATTGTTTCCATTGGACTAAAATGCTTATGAATGTGCATGATATTCTTTTGCATGAACATTATTTTCTAAATCACTAAAATTATGCATATTTGTACCTTCATGCCTTCTCGTGCTTACATTTCCTATCATTCTTCAAACTACATTAGATTGATAAAAGTCTAGAAAAATTTGAATTCACATACATTATGATAATCTATCTTATAGCTCATGCAAGATCTCGTTTGTTACGACTTAAGATAGGTGTCCTGGATCTTTCATGTTAAAACATGCTTACAAATGCAATTTTCTTCATTTTTAACCATCGAAAACATTTCCAAAAATTCTGCAAATTCAGCATGAAACTACTAATGGGACACCTAATCAAGTTCAAGCATCAAAATTTTCAAAACCCTAAAAAATCACTTACTGTTTCCAGCGCTAGCACTAGCGCCGGCGCTAGCGTCGAGGTTCGTTTTTCTGTAATTTTAACATTTTGAAAAATCCCAAAAAATATATTAATCTATGGGTACTATTCATTTCTGCATTTTTGCTTTTATTATATTTTTGAAAAATCAAATACAAAAATAGAAAATCCAAATTACAAAAAAATATGTTTTGCTTTCTGTTTTTTTGTCATTTGCTTAAAGTCTATTTTTTCTTAAAAATCAAATACAAAAATATAAAACAAAAAATTATCAAAAATTTGTTATTTTTGAACTTAACTTTTTACTTGTATCTTGCGAAAGGGTGATTTGGGTTATCATCCCATCATATCACCTAGTACCGGGCGAACCTCTCACAAGGTAGTCCTCGGGAAGTCCAAGATCAATTTTATAAGTTCAAACTTTAAATAAAGATTATTTTTCAAAAATATCAAAAAATACTGTATGGACTTTATTGTAAAAATCAAGCATGATTTAATATATTATTTAGTACTTTTATAATGTTGCAATTTATCATCTCAAACTACTTTAAACATTGTTTTCATCATGCTTAGATATATCTATTAATATGTGCATCAATTATATGTTAAAGGTTGTGTAGGATCAAGCTTAATTAGCATGCCTCTAAGTATGAGAAATGTTTTATGTTTGATAATGATAGATATTCACTCACTTTTTGGCATTGTCTACATATGGTTTAATTTAAGAATTCTTGTGTATGTCTATGTATTAGTATAATGAACTAAAATTGCACAAGTATCTTATCTACACTCCTTTATTTGCACTTGTAAAAGTTAAGAAAAGTGGTTATGTTTTTCATAAATCCATTGGTTTGCAAAACAAGTGTATTCGGAGAACTTTGTACTAAACAAAAATCATAAAATAAATAACAAAGATAACTCCACCAAGCACTACTTGAACCTCCTGATAAGTCTTAATAAGCATTGTGAGGTTGAGCACCTTGGATAGAATAGTAAAGTGTCTTGTGCAAACCATATCTTTCCTTCAAAATAAGAAAAACCACTTACTCTTAAGTACACCGGATCACTAGTCTCAAACAATAAAAATAAAATATGTGATCCCTCAAGCACTACTTTGCACCCTGATAAGTCTTAATGAGCATTGTGTGTGCAAAGCACCTTGGTAGTTGTACATTTTTTTTGCATTAAAGTGTGTGGAAGTAAAATTATTTGTGTTTTGTTGTGCTTCTACTTTACATATCTCTTATATTTTTGATTAAAACACTCGTATACACTACTCAAAAATACACTTATGTGCACATCATTATCTTCCATAACACTTCTTCTCATGAGTATTGAATCCTAACGCTAATTCTATGCTACTCTTTATTTATGAAATGCACTAGATAACCTAGCATGCTTTCTACAATGTTTGGTATGATTTGAAATTATGAATTGAAATTACATTGTAGTAATCTCTTTATGATAATATTATTTCATGCTTGGTTATTTATTATTTTTTTTGTCAACTATAAAAGATTTTCATTGAAACATGATTTACATAAACATCTTCTTTTTGAAATTAAACTTATATATCTTTTTGTGGATTATCCTTGATTACAAAAAGATGTTTCATGTATTTCTACAAGTCTTCCGCATCATCACCATATAATTTTTACCTTGCGCTTTCATGCTTATATCAAGTCTAAAATCTCAATTTTTCTAAAAAAACAAATGGTAGACTTGCTTGGTGGAATTTATATTGGTTGTTCCAACACGCATATCATTTCTTATGCTTAAAACTCTGATTTATTTCTATGAAAACTTTCATGCTAAACACTCCTCCAACAAGTAAAATATCGCCTATAAAACATCCTCTTTTTATTGAATTTCAAATCAATATTTTCTTTTCTAATTGCTATAAGGATGTTGTTTCTTTATTCCAAAATGCTTTAACTCTTATCTTTATAACGTTAGCTTTTTTTTTTGAAATTCCAAAACATCTTCTTTTTGAGCTTGAACTCTTATTTAGTATTATGATGTTTTTTTTTTTGAAATCTTCTGCAATACTCAAACTCTGATTCATTCATTTCAATATAGCTATGTGAGTTTTATTTCAAAACAATTCAAATAAAAATATAAACCCATATGCTATGAAATTTCTCATTAGATTTAAATGCTTAATGTTTCCAATAATTGTTATCCTTGACTTCATTTCTCACCATAGCGGGGGCGTAGGGTTGTAGACATTAGATAACCTTATCTCTAGTCATGTCTTGTCCTTAACCGGGGAGGGTTCCAGTGGGGCCTTGCGAGGCACTGGGGGAAAGAGTGCTAGGTTAAGTTTTGTCTAGTGTTTGCATATGGGACTAACACCCCAACCTATGGCATGTTTGCAGCTCCTCATGCCCATCCGTCACTTAATACGGGGCTAGGGTATAGACGTATTGTCTGGGTAGATTGGTTACTTGGAAATCACTATTTTTTTATGCTTAAAACTCTTATAAAAAGGGGAAATCATTACTTTTGCTCAAACTAAAAACTCTGATATATTTATACAAAAATTATTCTAACAAGTGGCTCTAAAACTCCTTATCATTTCCTTCTCACTCAAAAGCTCGATCATGCTTTATCTTATTATCCAACTTTTCTATGGTGCATCCCTACCCACTTTTGCTAATAACAAAGGGGGAGAACTAACATGATAAAATGCAAAAGGGGGAGAACTAACATGATAAAAATATAATCCGCTATCAAAATAAAAACCCCAACATGATTGATTAAGTTGATAGCATACATATTAGGGGAGCATTCACATAGGGGGAGCATATATTTAGGGGGAGCAATTCTAAATACTAAAATAAATAATTATCCTAAGTCATCACTATCACACACACACACAAGTAGGATTTCATCATGCTTATATATTAATGCTCTATTTTATCATTAATGGATTTGTTATTATCAAAAGGGGGAGTTTGTTGGAACATGGTCTTCCGCATCTCCTAGGTTTGAGAATAACAAATCCTATGTGTATTTGATCTTGTGTGTTCAAGTGTGCAGGTTTACTAGGTCCACATGACTCAAGGAGTACACATGATGACTGCCCCCAAAATTGAGGCCAAAATTCGAACAAGCTCACTATCGCCGGCGGTAGCGATAACGCCCGGCGATAGCGTTGATTAGTGCCATTCCGGAAGCAATTTAAGAAGGATGCTAGCGCCTGGCGGTAGCGGATAGCGCCGGCGGTAGCGTGACGCACAGAAGGAATAGAGCAAGATGTTGCTGCGGATGGGAGATTCTGTCGCGCAATTTGTTACTTAATCCGGGCTAGCGCCGGCGGTAGCGTGAAGGCTATAAATTGGATGCCTTGGCTCTGAATTATTCATCCTCTTGAGATCCTAAACTCCAGAGCTTCGTGCCACAGCAGAGAGAGGAATATTTAGAGAGATACTCCCACAAATCCACAAAGCCTCAAGGAGATCCGTGGAGAAGATTTCAACACGCGTCATCATCGTGACGAAAGACCGCATCGACTACGATCATACTCTGCGGGCCTTCGTCCACTTCTCCAGGAGATCCTCATAGGGAGTTTTCATATTGTCGTTATTTTATTTCTTTCACATCTTTTATTCTTGTAAACGTGTAGTAAATTCGCCTCGTGTTGGCGACTAGGTCTGGGGTAGACTTAGGGCTGAAATTCACCTCGTGTTGGCGACTAGGTCTAGGGAGTAGATCTAAGGGGTGCTCGAGGCCTTTCTGGGGATAGATTGGCTAGAGCGGCTTGAGGTCGTATCTGGGGAGAGATCGGCTAAAGCCAACCGGTTCGTGGGGATACGAGTCGGTATAGAAAACGAAAAAGAGTTTTATTAGTCGCCTTCGATCTCTAGCGTCATAGAGATCAAGTTTTGTATAACCTTAGTTATTAATAAAGCATGTCTCTTCTTTTGGCTTTTCTAAACTTCTTATTGTTTTAATATTGCATTATTACAAAGTTTTCTAAATATAATCTAAAGTTTTGAAAACCCTAATTCACCCCCCCCCCCCTCTAAGGACGCCGACCGATCCAACAGGCTAGTGCAGTACAGGAGCACAGGATTCAGGATCAGTGAGTGATTAGGAGTTAGCTTCCGCGAGTGATCTTGTAGTGAGGATATGATGTATAGGGCATGAGCCCTTTATTATTGTAACCCTTGTATCTTCTTATTCAGTTATATGATGTGGACATTTTTATATTTTTCATGTTGATTATGTGGACTTGTCTTCTTTAATGCACTTTTCTTTGTGATCGATTTCGCCGACAGGATCGGCGTTTTGTAGTGGCGACCTTCCCGAGTGAAGGTGTCACCGCAAAGCGGCGATTCTGGGCCTAAGACCCAGCGTTTGGAAAAATAATGGGGTCTTACAAGTGGTATCAGAGGAAACCTCGATCCGAAGAAAAGAAGTCCACAAACCCTGGGCCACCCTGCGCGAGCTTAGTTTGAGGACAAACTAGCAGCGGAAGTAGTAGTGTGCCCATATGGGAATCACATTGAAAAATGTCCACTTTTAACTGAATCTTCTTGGTCATTTTCCCCCTGCGAGTGTCAAGTTTTCTTTTGTAAGCCTGCGGCGAACCCTGCCCCCAGTAGGGAATACCTCCGGCTGCAAAGATTTCTTTAGTTAGTCCTTTAGTCAACGAGTTAGACTTAACCCCACTAGGATACGTGACTTACCTTAACAATTTATTCTGTGACCGTAGGTATAACCTTTGGTGAAGGTACGAGGATACCCCAAAGAGGCTAGAGAAAGAGAGTTGACACATAAGCGGAATGGTATGAGACTCATAGATTCAACCCTTGTACCGGTGATAGGATTACATTAAGACAACCACCATGACAAACACCGAGGGTCGGATGAGAATTGAAGTTCAGGAGGGACCCGTTTGGTATTGGGTGACATATTGACCTTGATCAGGTTGTCGTAGAAGGTACCCTGAAGAGTCTGAAGAATGGAGAGAATTAACAAGTTTCAAGATAGAACCCCAAGTTTAAGGTTGTGTGCCCTAAGAATTGCTTGCATACTTGGGATGAGTATGACATGGTGATATTGAAGATAATTAGCCCAAAAATAGATAGAGGCTTATCTTTTGTTTATTGGGGCTTATCTTTTGTTTATTGGGGCTTACCTTTTGTTCATTGGGCGAATTGGTTACTGACTTGGGTGCCCCTTAGATTTAATTTAGCAATTCCTATGTCGGGAGTAATGACTTTGAAGTCGATCTTATTCAATGTTACTTGGACAAAGCTGAGATGGTGTAACAGTATGTTCGGAATAATGATCTGTAGTATTACTAGGGCAATGGATAGACATCATTGACCGAACAACAACTTGACCTTAGTTGAATCGTTGGAAATGTAAGTTGCCAAGATTAATCACTTAGGGATGCAGATGCCCTTCTGGAAGTTGGGAACTTAAATTAGGTCGTGAAAGCTTTAGTTATATTTGAAAGTTCTGGTAGTTTGGGGCTTCGGAAGTGATTAATTTATGATTCGTTAAAAATCACGCCCTGTCATGGTAAAAATTTTAACTACAATAATAGCCCTTATACCTTGGGAGCTATGGTGATGAATAACCCGAGATCTTAGATGATGACTTATTGGAATTAGAATATAGTATCTGAGTTTAGTATGATAAGAACGGCCTAAGTTTATTTTACTTAGGACCATTTGAAAGAGATCAAGACTAGCATAAGTTGAAGTGATAGAAATTTGGTGAAATAAACGTGATGATATTTCCTTGATGAAATTGAATTGTGAAAAACCCTAAGGTATCAAAATTTTGCCCTTATGAATCAAACTTCACGTAGAAAATGATTGGGACGCTAGACGATTTGATTAGTTCCATCAATAGTAAGAACTGGAAAAGTTGTAGAGTAGAGATGATTGATTACTCGGATGTACCTGAAGGAGTAAAGAATTTAAACGTATGAAGAAAACTTTAGAGGCATAAGAGTCATCCCAGGTTAGAGTGGAACATAGAGGATAGATTGACCAAGGTAGCTAGGTCACCCCGGTCAGGATAGATGATGTGACGGTGCGAGTCTTGCGGGGCAAGAAGATTCCGTAGGTAAAGCCATGTGGTAAAATTGGGGTCAGGAGGAGCACACCTTGGAGCCACTAGAGCTGGTATGGCAGAGATAGTTGGTGCTCTTCGAGCCAGGAATAACTTCCATTCTTAGGGGAGGTTACGTTCAAGCACTTGCGGTAGAAGCCCCTCAGACCTAACCTAAATTTCGAGGACAAAATTATTTTTTTGTCTATTGGGATTTGTAACATCCCCCAAACAACTAGACCCCCTAGAGTGGTTTTGTCATGACTAGGTCATGACAAAACCCTAGGAAGCTTGAAGAGACCACTTGGCCTTGAGAAAGAAGAAGAAAACCACCTTGGTCTACAAATAGCAATTTCCAGTTAGCAAACCTAGGATTGGATTTAGGGGCCCCACTTTGAACCTTGACCCCACCATAGCATCCCCAACCCATTAGGGGTCCTCTTGGAGCACCAAGGACCCATTTGGGGTCAAATAAGGAGGCCAATTAGACCAAAGTCAACCTTAATTCTAAAATTGGTCAAACTAACTCAACTAAGGTCAATTGGCCCCCACCATGCCAAATTGACCCTGCCCCTACCCTTATATGGGTACTAGTAGCCTAATGGACAAAAAAAACCCATCATGGGACTTGCAATTTGACCAATTTACCCTTGCCCTAATTTAGGTCAAAATGATCTAATTTGCCCAAATTGGACCCAATCCACTTGGGCTAGATCCAATTAAGGTAGTCCACCACCTAATGGGGATTGAATGCTGCTGAGGGGGCCATTCAATTTGGAGAGAGTCGGCCAGGAAAGAGAAAGCCCATTTTGGAAGAGAGAGAAAGAAGGGGGAGTTAATGGAGGAGAAGAAGAAACCCCCAATTACCTCCAATCAATGGCACCATTCGTCTCCCCTTGGGGAGAGGAGAAGTTTCCAGCCTTCTCCCGGCCACTTTGATGCCCAATTCATCCTCCCCAAGTGTAACTGAAATCCTCCATTAATGGCTATTAAAGGCCACTAAGTGAACCCCCCCCCCCCCCCCTCATAGCCTCAATTGACATCTTTAACTCCTTCAGAGGTCGGAGAGGAGAAAAAACCCCCTCTTTCCCGAAGAAATCGAGCACAAGGAGCAGGAATCGGCATGGCACCAAAAGCTCCAGGTCGGCCATGGCCAACAAGAAATCGGCAAGGAATCAACCCTCCAAACAGGTCTGGTTCTTCATCCCTCTCTCTGTGGATAGATCTCATCATTTGCTTGCAAGGATTGGGGCCAATTGGTCCCAAATCGGGTAGGCTAAAAGCTACAGTTTCGGAGCTTTAATTCCCGCCTCCAAATCCTTGTTCCGGCCACCTCCGGCTGGCCAACCGCCGCTAAACGCCGGCCACCACCTCGACGAAGGTGGTGGTGGCATTGGCCGGCCGGGGCGGCGCATAGGTGGCCGGGAAAACAGGAAGGAAGGCAGCCCAGGTCGGGGCAATCTCAGCCGTCGACTGGAGGAAGAAGACGACCAGCAGTCGTCGGGTTGCTTCAAGATCTTTGCAAGATCTTTTTATTAATTGTTTTAATGTTTACGTTTATATTCATTTCATTCGAAGAACGCAATTACGAGTTCGTCGAACAAAATTGTTTCGCCGAACGGATCTTGAGTTCGTCGAACAGAGTTGGAGTTCGTCGAACGGAGAGGAAATTAGCTGAACAGGCTGGAGAGATGTTTTCGTCGAACGAAAATATGGCATTCGTCGAGCGCAGACTATATTTCATCGAACGCAGCTTTTATAAGGTTTCGTCGAACGTAGGTCACAATTCATCGAGCGAAGTAAACTTTTTGTCGAACGCAGAAACAGTGGTTTAATTAAATGTTTTTATTAATTTCTGTCAAACTTTTTGTTGTAGTTTATTTTAATTATTAAAAATACTAGATTACATCTGACGAAAAAGTGCCCAGCACCAAAGTTGTAGCCCTTAGAGTCTAATTTAGTTTAAAATTTGTTTCAGCACAAGAGGAGTACTGTTGCTCCCTGTAGAGACAAAATGGTGGGACTGGTCCATAGGGTAGGGTAGTCACTCTTACCTTCATATCTTTTTATAGGTAGATGTTATGGCCTTGATATTTAAAACCTAGGCTAGTTATATACAACCACACATCATACCAAAGGATGGGAATTTTAGGAGAACCTTTTTCTAAGGATTTTGAGATAATTTCATAAATCATATGTTAATTAATTAGTGGGTCAAATGACCTCCAATTCCCTCCAAATTTTGGTGGGTACTCCTTAGGGTTATGTTATGACCTAGGTAAAAATCTCAGCCCAATTGGGACTGTTTTGATTGAGTAATTGGTTAACCCAACTTAGGTCAAATAGGGTCAAAGTTAGGGTATGGTGTTTATCATGGGATTTTGTGGTCAAATCTCCTCACCCTGAGGTGGAACCTTGTCCACTGGTTTAGGATCACCTAAAGTACCCCCAAGTGTGGTTTGGGGAGGTGTGGAGGTGGATATGCCCTAGGATCCTAGATTTACCCCTTGGGTGCATGTAGAGCTTTGTGAAGGACATGTAGTCAAAAGCTATAGAATGGTCATGAAACTTGGTGGATAGGTTCATAGGGTGTAAATAGGCCTTGGGTAATTTTATAAGAATTTTAGGAACAAGTATTCCCTTTGAAATAGGCCATAACCCCCTTTAGGGAATTTTCTTATAAGAGATATTTACATGCTCAAAATGTCTTGGATAGAGATGAAACCTTGGTAGTGCCTCTATAATCATGGTTTAGACCTCTGGTAATTTTTGTGTATTTTATTAAATGATTTAACCAGTACTTCATTCACAAGGCACCTATTTTGTCTTAGGCTTAAGAAAAGTAATTGAGGGTCCAATACTCTTTGTTAAATTGTGCAAATTGGTGATAGGATATTTCAGAGCATTAGGAAGCTCTGTGATTTTTTACAGAATTTTTGAAGACTTAAATCAGTGGGCTACTTCACAATTTAATTAATTTGAGGTTTTCTGAAAGTATTTATCTAAGTAAGAAAATGATTCCCATAAATTCTAAAATTTAGTCAGTAGGCTTTTCTGATGAAAACAAGAGCTCAGTATTTTACCCATAATTTTGGTGTAGATATTTTTGGTGGTTCCTTCACAAATTCACAAACTTGGATGGATGATAAATATTAATTATAGAGGACAAATTCTTACTGTAAAAACATGATATGATGTATTTACTATTATTTAGTCATCATAGATTTATCATAATTTTTGGAGAGCCATATCATAAGAATTCCTTATACTTCATGTTAATTTTCATACTTTGAAAATGTTTGGAGAAATTAAAATAAATACTAAATAATTAAGGAAAAATATGATTCTCTGGATTTAGTCTTATAACATCATGATAGACCCCCAGTATTTATCTTGAGTCAGTTGGATGAATATTTGGAGTACATCTAATTACAAGCTTCATTTAGTTAGTTTGATCTGCGTTTAGTAAAACTGTGGAACTTGGGTAACTAGTGGCCTACTAAGTGGGAATGGCATGTAGTTGGTGTACATGGTCTGGATGAAGAGATTTAGGTCACCAAAAAGGAGTTACGTATTAAGAGTGCTTGGTGAGTTAAGGGTAAGGTAGTGCTTGGGATTGACGAAGGATCGTCTTTTCCCTAGCATGTCATAAAGCACTTAGGTTTAACTCAAGTGAAATGATAAGAGGGGTGTTCTTATGGGTAGATACCAATAACACTAAGTGTCTTGAGAAAGGGAACTTTGGGGTGTCATCCCATTACAGTTCCTAGTACCGTAGCGAGCCCCTTACAGGGTAATCCTCAGGAAGTCCAAGATTAACCATAAACTATAAGAGTAAGATGTTGTACAAGATTAACCTAATAATACGCACACCCGCACCCCGTTATCATGGGAATATTAGTCGGTTTGGTCTTACGAGCGGTAGGCTCGGTGGTTGTAGCAGTAGACTAATTAGTCTGGTAAGCTTGTGACTCAATAAGGTTTATTGGAACGGACGGGTTGGTCCGGCGAGCCGGTGGCTCGGAAGGTTATTGATGACGGGCAGGTTAGCCCTAGAAACCTATGGCTCGGAGATAGATAGTAGATCATGTTTGCATGTGCACGAAGGTGGTGGGTCTTCGTTATTGGACTGTCGTTCACACCGACGTCAATACATTGACTCGGCAAGTGTGGAATTTTCACTTAGCCATAAAAGTCTGGTGGTCCAGCCAGTAAGAGTACACAGATGCTCCGCGGTTTTGCGTTGAGGCGTATGATACGTCTAGGTTAGGTAGTGTGAATACCAACCTAGATGGGGGTGAGGCCCAACCCACCTCTTTCGTTTGCCACTACGGGAGTATCCTGGGAGTCTAGCTAGCTCCAAAAAGGGGGAACTAAAGGTCTGTGCGCACAGAGTCGAAGTGTGTGAGTTGCACTTGTATGAACATAGCATAAACAGCATACCTTGCATGTCATAGCATAAACATTGCATTTCAACCCCTACCCCTATCGTATAAATTGGAACGGGACTTTTTATACGATAGGCCTTGCTAAACGACCCCTTGGTCTATAGGTTTGTATGGGCATTCCTATAAATCAATGGTTACTTTTCTATTATGTACCTGCTTTACTTACTGTTTACCTGCTCTTACTATGCTTTATTAACTGCTTCGATTATGTATATATATACTTGAGTAGTGGTAGAACTCTTCCTGTACATTATGCCCCATCATCTGCTTTTTGATTATACCCCTTGCTGTCCTCTGCTTCATCCTCCCACACGGTGCCTAGGAGCCATTGGGGGTGGGGTGGGGAACATAAGGCTTAGTCTTTTTGACTAACGGTCGATGGACCATATCATTTTAGGGGATCGAGGAGACGCAGCAACACCAGAGGCCGATGCAGACGGAGGCAGGCCAGTGCAGTACAGGAGCACAGGATTCAGGATCAGTGAGTGATTAGGAGTTAGCTTCTGCGAGTGATCTTGTAGTGAAGATATGATGTACAGGGCATGAGCCCTTTATTATTGTAACCCTTGTATCTTCTTATTCAGTTATATGATGTGGACATTTTTATATTTTTCATGTTGATTATGTGGACTTGTCTTCTTTAATGCACCTTTCTTTGTGACCGATTTGGCCGGCAGGATCGGCGTTTTATAGTGGCGACCTTCCCGAGTGAAGGTGTCACCGCAAAGCGGCGGTTCTGGGCCTAAGACCCGGTGTTTGGAAAAAAATGGGGTCTTACACTTGACATGAAACCTTTCTCTTTTCAAAGGAAATTAATTTTTTTGTAAGCTTATGATTTTCTTTGATAATAGATTCATTTTCACGATTTAAAATAATATTATCTTCTAAACTTTTATCATAGGCTTTGCAAGTTAGAACAAATTCATCATAAAGTTCTTCGAAGGTGGGACGAGTTACCTCAGTGTCACTAAGAACGCTGGTGTCGTCATCGTTGCTTTTTGCCATTAAACATAATTTTGCTTTCTCCTCGCTGCTTGACTCAGATCCGCTTGATTCTTCAGAGGAAGAATCATCCTAAGTTGCGGCTTTCAACACTTTCTATTTCTCCTTCACTTTGTATCGTTCTTTTTGCTCCTTTTGATACTTCGGGCATTGGCTCCGAATGTGCCCGGTCTTTCTACAGTGATAGCACTCTGGTGGTGGTCTTTCTTCTTTGTCTTCACTTCCTTTTTCTTTCTTTGATGAAGAGGAAGACCCTTTTCATCGAGCATCTTTTTGGAAGTATTTCCAAAAGGTGTTCCTTCTTTCTGGATTTCTGATGAACTTCCTGAAGTTCTTCACCAGGAGACCTTCTTCATCTTCATCATCATCTTCGATGCTCTCCTTCTTTGACTTTAGTGCCAGTGCCTTTTTCTTTGGCTCCTTATTGTATTCATCGGGTTGAATCTGGAGTTCTACCTCATAAGTTTTGAGATTCCCAAAAAGGTTCTCGATCTCGAGCATTCTTAGGTTGTGTGACTCCGAGATGGCCGTCACCTTTGGATTGAACCTTGGAGGTAGAGAGCGAAGAATTTTTCTGACCAAGTCCCCGTCCGAGTAGATCTTTCCATGAGCTTTTGAAACGTTGATGATCTTGGTGAAGCGTGTGTACATCGAGTTGATGTCTTCTTCAGCATCCATCCTAAATTTTTCATATTCTGATTCCAGTTGTAATAGCTTTGCGTCTTTTACCTGCAATGTACCTTCATGAGTAACCTCTAATTGGTTCCAAATATCATAAGCAGTTACACATGCAGAAATTCGATTAAATTCAGTTCGATTTAAAGCACAATATAAAGCGTTCATTGCTTTTGCATTATTTTTGCACTTTAGCTTATAGTTGTCGTCCCATTTATCCTTAGGTTTTTGAATCGTAGCCTCTCCTACTACAATTGTAGGAGGAGAGTACCGAACTTCTACCATATTCCAAACCTCTACATCCATGGTCATAAGAAAACACATCATCTTATTTTTCCCAGTAGTTAAAATCTGACCCAGTAAAAAGAGGTGGTCTATTAATACCCTGACCCTCTGGAAAAGAGAGATCATGAGACGTCATTTGATGGCGACGGCCACCACGACGGCCAACTTGATGATGAAGATGATGACCTTGGCTCACTTGGTGATCATGGGATAGTGGCGGATGATGATGATGATGACCTGCAGTCCAAAGACTTGCGGCGCCGTAGCGGTTACGGCTACAATCTCCGCCCACGCAACAAGATTTAAATTTAATTTATCTTTCTAGTTTATGGTCTGCATTTATCCATTTATGTGGTTTACATTTAATTGTTTTATTTCTGTTATTTTGAACTTCGGGCGTGCGTTTAGCCACAGTTTTGGGCTGCTAATAGCCTCTTGGTTGTGAGCCTTATATAAGGCCAAACTCTTCTTACGTAAGGGATAATACTATTGAAATTAAAAAACACATATTTCTTCCTAAACCTAACGTGACTTCTCTCCCTCTCTCTTTCTCCTAGCCGCCGCCCAAGAAGGATCTACCTTGCTGCTAGGTTTGGCCGCCCACTCTCTCTCTCCTCTCCCTTCTTCCATCTTCTCTCATCCTCACTATTCATCCATCACCTTTCATCTCTCTATTTCTCCCTTCATCCTCGGCTCCAAAACTCTCTTGCAAGAAGGAAAGACTTGGGTGATCTTCTACGACGTGAAGCGGGGAAGACGGACGTGTTCTTCATCTTTGGCGCGCCTCCCGTGGTTTTCGAAGGAAGGCGATCGTTTCTTGTGGATCCAACATCTCGGATCTACTTTTTTGAGAGGGGTAACGAATATTACTACTCAAGAGATTTCTTTTCTTAGATAGTCTTGTGGTGGACGATTTTTACGTGGATTTTCGAAATTTTAATTATCGCGGTAATTTTACAATAGATCTGTGGTTTTCGTTTGGTTTTCCGATAACTCTCGAGAGGATTGGAGACCCTCGCTCTTTTCTAGTTGGGATAGATCCTACCACTTTCGAATCGTGTTTTTCTTTGGTGGATCTGTTTTGGTACAACTCCAAGCTCGTCGGAGTCAATATTACTCCATTTAGCCGGAGCGGATTTTGGCCTATAGCCATTCTCCAAACCAAGTGCGGTGTGGCTATCCGTACGTTAGCGCGAAAGATAAATAAAAATAATTGTGATGGCTGCGTTTCGTTAGCGTGTGGAAAAGAGGGCGTAGAACGTATTTGAGAGACGTTGTTGCGTCGTCCGTGTAGGATCGATTTGGTCGGCCTACATCAATTTTGTATCAAAGCCAGGTTCGTATCAATTTCTAAATTGACACAATCCTTAGGTTGTCGTAGAACGCCGGCACTCACAATCGTCACCCGATTTGGCATTCAAAAATTAAAAAAAATAAAATTTCGTCGGTCTGCGAATAGCGGTCTAAAATTTTCATTTTTTAACGAAATTCAAAAAAAAATTCCGGATATTCTACTTAATATTTTCTGTAAGAAAATCAAAAAATATTTTTACTTACCTTAGTTATTAGGCGGGAATAAAATTATATCTCATAATTTTAGTAGTATCATGGCACCAATCACTGAATGCATGAAGAAGGGTGATTTTAAGTGGACTAAAGCGGCCACTACTGCATTTCAAGCGATTAAGGAATGGATGTCCGAAGCACCACTACTACGGTTGCCTGATTTTAGCAAAGTGTTTGAATTATCATGTGACGCATCTGGGATAGGAATCGGAGGAGTTTTAAGTCAAGAGGGACATCCAATAGGTTATTTTAGCGAGAAGCTTGTGGGCCCGAAATTAATTTATTCCAATTATGATCGTGAGTTCTATGTCGTAATACGTTGTCTCCAACATTGGCGACACTATCTTATATCGAAAGAATTTGTAATCTTATCAGATCATAAGGCGCTAAAATATGTAAACTCCCAAAGTAAAATTAGCCCTCGGCACGCCAAATGGGTCTCGTACCTTCAGGAGTACACGTTCATTATCAAGCACCTTAAGGGTACATTAAACCGTGTGGTGGATGCTCTTAGTCGTGTCACCCTATTATTATCTGCAATGGAAGTAACAGTCATAGGATTTGAGAGAATTAAGGATGAATATGTGCTATGCCCGGATTTTAAGGATATATACTTAGCGGCTCAGGACAATTCCCCGTCTACTATATCTGCATACTACATCTGTGACGGTTATCTATTTAAGCATACGCAGTTATGTATTCCTCGTTCCTCGCTACGCCATTTCATTATATGGGAGTTACATAGTGGAGGGTTAGGTGGACATTTCGGCCGGGATAAAACTATCACACTAGTCGAGGATAAATTCTTTTGGCCAGGCCTCAAACCAATGGTCAATAAAATCATTGGGAGTTGCCGTGTATGTCAATTAGCGAAAGGTAACAAGACCAATGCGGGTCTTTACACACCACTGCCGATTCCGTCTGTCCCATGGGAGGACGTTAGCATGGACTTCATATTGGGCCTACCCCTGACATTTAGGCGTCACGATTCTATTCTGGTCGTAGTGGATCGGTTTTCCAAAATGGCCTACTTTATCGCATGCAATAACACCAACGATGCATCACATGTTGCTAAATTGTATTTCAAGGAGGTCGTGGCTCATCGGGGCGTCCCCAAAACGATAGTGACAGATAGGGACGTTAAATTTACTAGCTATTTCTGGAAAACACTTTGGAAGCTTTTGGGAACTAGACTTATGTTTTCGTCGGCCTATCATCCCCAAACGGATGGGCAAACGGAAGTGGTAAACCGAAGTTTGGGTAGTTTACTTCGTTGCCTCGTGGGTGACCATAAAGGTACGTGGGACCTTATTCTTCCTCATGCTCAACTAGCTTATAATAATTCTAAGAATAGGTCCACGGGTTTATCACCAAATGAGATCGTACATGGATATAAGGCGCCCGCGCGTGCCTCTTGACTTGGTTCCGTTACCGCCATCTTTTAAATCCAGTCAATTTGCACAGGACTTCGCCTCGCACGTTCACACTCTCCATAAGCACATTAGTGAGACGTTAGCTAAGCAATATTCTATTTATCAATCGAATGCTAATGTACATAAGCGAGCAGTCCCCTTGAATATTGGTGATTTAGTAATGGTTCGTCTCATCCCTGAACGGATGCCTTCGGGTACCGTAAAGAAATTGGCGAATAGGAGGCCGGTCCTTTTCGGGTTTTAAAGAAGCTAGGCGAAAATGCATATTTATTGAAGTTACCAGCTGATTGGGGAATTTCCCCTATTTTTAACATTTCGGATTTAACGCTTTATGTCGCTCCACCACCTGAACTGTTTGTCTCTCCGTTTAATATTTCCACTATATCTTCTAATGGGGTGGGGGTGAGATTGTTTCTGGATCGCTCTCTCCTTCGGATTCTACAGGAGGTATGTTGCCTACTGATGATGAAACATGTTTTTCTTCTTTGCCTAACGCATTTCCAAGGTTCCTGGAACCGATTTCTTGCCTGACAGGATTTTGCAGGATGCAGTGTTTCCCACTCCCGACGGTGACATTCACAGGTTTTTGATCCGGCGGCGCGGTCGTCCGGCTTCAGACGACTCTTGGCTCTCTGCCTCGGAGGTGGATCTTCTGGACGCGGATCTCCTACGCAGTTACTTTTCCGCACACTCATCGGTGATGAGTCCTTTTGAGCGGGGGAGGATTGATGGTGACGACCACCACGACGACCAACTTGATGATGAAGATGACGACCATGGCGCACTTGGTGATCATGGGATAGTGGCGGATGATGATGATGACCGCCATCCAAAGACTTGCGGCGTCGTAGCGGTTACGGCTACAATCTCTGCCCACGCAACAAGATTTAAATTTAATTTATCTTTCTAGTTTATGGTCTGCATTTATCCATTTATGTGGTTTACATTTAACTATTTTATTTCTGTTATTTTGAACTTATGGTGTGCGTTTAGCCACAGTTTTGGGCTGCTAATAGCCTCTTGGTTGTAAGCCTTATATAAGGCCAAACTCTTCTTACGTAAGGGATAATATTATTGAAATTAAAAAACACATATTTCTTCCTAAAACTAACGTGACTTCTCTCCCTCTCTCTTTCTCCTAGCCGCCGCCCAAGAAGGATCTCCCTTGCTGCTAGGTTTGGCCGCCCACTCTCTCTCTCCTCTCCCTTTTTCCATCTTCTCTCATCCTCACTATTCATCCACCACCTTTCATCTCTCTATTTCTCCCTTCATCCTCGGCTCCAAAACTCTCTTGCAAGAAGGAAAGACTTGGGTGATCTTCTACGGCGTGAAGCGGGGAAGACGGACTTGTTCTTCATCTTTGGCGCGCCTCCCGTGGTTTTCGAAGGAAGGCGATCGTTTCTTGTGGATCCAACATCTCGGATCTACTTTTCCGAGAGGGGTAACGAATATTACTACTCAAGAGATTTCTTTTCTTAGATAGTCTTGTGGTGGATGATTTTTGCGTGGATTTTCGAAATTTTAATTATCGCGATAATTTTACAATAGATCTGTGGTTTTCGTTTGGTTTTCCGATAACTCTCGAGAGGATTGGCGACCCTCGCTCTTTTCTAGTTGGGATAGATCATACCACTTTCGAATCATGTTTTTCTTTGGTGGATCTGTTTTGGTACAACTCCAAGCTCGTCGGAGTCAATATTACTCCATTTAGCCGGAGCGGATTTTGGCCTATAGCCATTCTCCGAACCAAGTGCAGTGTGGTTATCCGTACGTTAGCGCGAAAGATAAATAAAAAAATTTGTGACGGCTGCGTTTCGTTAGCGTGTGGAAAAGAGGGCGTAGAACGTATTCGAGAGACGTTATTGCGTCGTCCGTGAAGGATCGATTTGGTCGGCCTACATCATCATTATTCCCGGTTGTTAGACCATTTTGGAATAACCTACTGCTAATACCACTTGTTGGATCGGTAGGTGCCCTTAGAGAGAGGTTGAATAAGTGTTTTTAAAAACTTATATTATATTTTTTTATATTTGAAAATATAAGAGATTAAGATAAGAAATTAAGCACATAAAAAGGAGACATCATTTTATTAATATGAAAAGAAGAGTTTACAAAACTTGATTTCTTATAACGCTAGAAATCGGAGGCGAATAATAATAAAACTCTTTTTTGTTTTCTATCCCGACTCGTATCCCCACGAACCGGTGGCCCTAGCTTATCCTTCCCCGGATACGGCCTCAAGCCGCTCTAGCCAATCCTTCCCCTGATACGGCCACGAGCACCACTATACCTAACCTAGATCTAGTCGCCAACACGAGGCAACTCAACCTCTCTCAAACTTGTGTCTTGAAAATGAGAGAAGAGGCCTCATTTTATAGGAGTGAGCGCTAGCGCTACTACCGACGCTATCCCGGTATAGAATTATTCTGCATGCGTATCTTTCATTCCAGAGAAACTCTATTGCCTTGCCTCTTGTGCTTCGCACTACCGTCTGCGCTATCTGCTACCAGCTGGCGCTAGCACCTTCTAAATATGCTCACGGAATTTTGCTAATCATCGTTAGCGCCTGCACTAGGTGCTACCGCCGGCGCTAGTGGGCATGTTGGAATTTTGGGATAAAATCTGGGGGCAACCTTCTTATGTTATCCTTGAGACATATGGACTTGTTTCCTGCACACTTAAACACACAAGATCAAATACACATAGGATTTGTTATTCTCAAACCAAGGAGATGCGGAAGACCATGTTCTAACATAAATGACATAGGAGATTTTTATAGAGGTTTCTCAAAAAGTGGGTACTCTTCTCTTCCACGGCTCTATGGAATATCATTTTCTCTTCTCCAAGGTGACAAGTATTTTCCACTAGAGACTCCAACCCAATGAATCTTTTCCACTAGAGATTAAAACCCTATGTAGCTCTTTTGAAGGGAAAACCTAGTAACTCTTTAAAACATTTACATTATTCTTGAGAGTGTTTTAGATCAAGCAAAATTATCACCAGAGAGAAGGTTATTAGCTGAGTCTTAGTAGGAGGATTTAGTTTATAATAGAATAGAGAAGAGAGAAAGGAATGGCTCTTAACGGTTTCCTATGTTTTAAATAAGAGAAATTTAAATATGATCCTCTTTTCCATTTTAGAACAAGTTCAAAAAAGCATGTACGACAGAAAACTAACGCATTCCTTTCTCAAAAATTGCAACAACTATATTTGAATTACTTTGAACTCAGACAATGATCAGTGAGCGCCTCGGTCGACGATCGTTGAGTGGAGGTCTTCAAAGGGAGAGCAGTGAGGTCATCGATCATAGATTCTTGATCAACGATCTGTGATCGACCTTATTAATATTCAAAAGGACATTATTTGAACTTGAGTCAGTGGTCGATGATCGATGAGTGAGGTCAGCAGATGTCGGTCAAAGAATAGTGATCGTTGAGGCATATCTTCAAGTCTTATATATGTTTAAGTTTTTAGGTCACTGTTCAACGAACGGCGGCCAGCGATCATAGGTCGCTGAGCTAGCTTCTTTTGACTGCAAACTGTGAGCTTCCTGGTCGCCTTCCAATGGTCGGCGGTCGGCGGTCATTTTGCATTCATTTAGATCAACGAATGTTGAGCACTCTAGTCACCAGTAAGCGATTATCGGTCAACAAACGTTGATTGTATAACATCTTTATGGGTTCTTTTCTTCAGCTTAGGCTTTACTTTGAGAGTCCTTCTTAGAGCAATAAAGTTATATCCTCACCTAATATTTTGAGGAATTTCTACAACATCAACAAATAACTTTCTCATTAAATCCATAGGAATATTTCTCAACAATTGCAATTGACATTACCATAGTCATCAAAGTGATAAAATTAAATTAAATATAATCAAATTTGTATTCACATCTTACCAAGCTAATATATGCGGATATATAGATGTTGACTTCTTCGACTTAATATCTTTTTAATGTTCATCACAAATTCATTAATGTTTGAATTCATTTTTATAGTCATGATGTGGATAGAACTTGAAGTGTAATATATAGTAACGAATAAATTGTAGACTCCTAACTAGCTTCTTAGATATAAATCTCACATAACTATAATTCAATGTACTATATATCATTGTTCGATAACATTATCTAAATAGAAAGAACATTATTATGAAAGTGGAGATTTGAAATAGTTAGAGCCCCACAATATAGCAAAAAAGAAATGGTGAAATAAGAAAGAGGGCTTGTCATAATTATAGGATCTAAAGTGGATAGCTCATACACTAGTGTTGGGAAAAACACCTTTGATTTAACTTAACAAATTAACTATAAGTAATTTTACCTCTTATGTTATATTACCCTCATTGTATAGAAAGGGCAAATTGGTCATTATATGTCTTAGTATGTCACACTCAACTTAGAGTGTCAAGGCCAAGTCAAGACAATCACAAAACAAGTTAAGATATGACTTGCATCGAAAGAAAGTCGACGCAACTTCAACTGGATATCGACATAACTCTGACTAGAAGTCGGAGCAACTTATTCAGTCTGTCGAAGTATAAGTCAAGTCGACTCAACGTCGAAAGGAACTCGACACAGAAGGAAAAGCTTGTCGAAGCCATCTCAGAAGTCGACGCAACCTCAACTACAATTCAACACAGAAAATAAAAGCTCAAGACCAAGGCTTCAACTCGACGGATACGTCGATAAGGAATCGACGTAACGTCGACATCTGAGTTCGGCCAAATCTAATAAGGAATTTGAAGCTACGTCGAAAAGAACTCAGAGGTACGTCGACATGAAGATTGATGAAGTCGACGTAGCGTCGAATACAGTCAGAAAAAGGAAGCTTTTTCAGTTGTCCCTTTGAGATCTTTTCAGAAGGACCGCCAGGCTAGAGACAGTTCTCCAATGGCTCGTTTGTTGCCAAGAATAGAATGAATCTTTCCAGGACACCGCAAATCACTTTTTAAAGGTATTCAAAATGAATGGACAGGTCGAGAACAAAAGAAGAAAGGAAATTAGGTGGCTAAGAGAATTCCTTTTCAAGACAAGCCAAAAGAAGAAAGATTTTTGAAATCTCAATCATACATAATAAGTATGCAAAAAAGAGGAGAAGAAAGCAAGGAGAGTTATTACATTATTCTATTTGTCGAATAGGGTCTTCATCTTCTTCCTCCTCAAACCCTAAAAGACAAATATACATTAGTGCTCTCTCTGCACAGGAATACATACAGCAGCTGCTTCTTCTTCATCATCATACAACAGTTGGATTATAAGAAGTGCTGAGAGAAAAGGATCAAGCAAAACAACCCTTCGCAATTCATCACAATCATAAGCAAGGGTTCAATGGTTCTAAGAGCCTCTGAAGAATTCTGAGAATAGAAGCAACATCAGAGCTTCTAAAGAATTCTGGGAACAGAATTCTTTTCTTCACCCTCTTATTTTCTTCTTACTATTTCCTTCACCTGTAAAGAGTTTTATTTTTCCCTCTTCCAAAGGATTCAGTGGTTCTAAGAGTCTCCTTATCAAAAGACTCAGTGGTTCAAGATCTCCTTATCAAAATATCTGGATTGGTTCTAAGAGTCACCTTATCAAAAGACTCAGGCACAGGTTGTGCAATCCTACTAGGGAGGTAGAAGAGAGGACTACCCATATATTGGAGAACCTCTATAAAATTCTTGTGTCTTTGCTCTGTGATTTTCTGTGCTGTCCCATTTAGTTATTCTGTGTTTATTTCAGCAAACTTTATTTCATTTATTCTGCCTTTGGTTTTGCTGATTGTATAATACCCTAGCATTTTTATTGTATGTGCATAAAAAGAATAGAAAATATTTTAAATCTCTATTCACCCCCCCCCCCCTAGAGAATTCTCAAAGGCACATTGTGCTCTTTCAATTGGTATCAGAGATAGGTTGATCATTAAAAGGTTAACACCTTGATCAAAAGATCTCTTACTCTCATTTACTTATTTTAAAAATTAATTCGAACTATTTTTTAAATAAAATGGGCTCTAAGGATTGTTCATCTACAAGACCTCCAGTGTGTAATCTGAACAAGTTTACACTCTAGAAGGCTAGAATAAAACTCTATATGAACTCTATTGATGAAAAAAAATTTAATATCATCATTACAGGTCCCCCAGTCCCAGTAAGGAAAGGTGTCAGTGGAAAAGTTACACAAACGATAGTCCCTATAGCAGAATGGACTGATATTGAGAAAAAGGTCAAGGCATGTGATGCCAAGGACATGAATATCCTGGTCTCAACTATGTCAGATGACATATTTCAAAAAGTTGTTGATTGCAACATAACTCTGCCAAAGAAATCTGGGAGTCTCTCTCCAAATTAGTTGAAGGCAGCTCAGATAAAAGAAAAGACAAGAAGTCACTTCTCATATCCCAATATGAGAACTTCAAGAAAAAGGCTGATGAAAGTATAGCTGAAATGTAAGACAGGTTCAGCTTCATCATAAATGAGCTGAGAGGGCTTGACAAAAAAATTTCTCTGACAGAAATTAAAGACAAGCTCCTCATGTACTTCACAAGCACATGGGACTCTAGAATTTGGGCCATTAAAGATTCTCGATGCCTTAGAGAGATATCAACTGATGCTTTGCTAGGGAAGCTCAAGTCCTATGAGCTCTTACTAAAAAGCAGGGCTGAGTCAGAAGCCCAGGAGAGAATATCAACTCCTAAAGAAAGGACCCTCGCATTAAAGACTGTTTAAGCAGAGTCCTCCACCTCTGAAGAAGAGATGTTTAAGCTCTTGGCTAAAAGATTCAATAGATGGGTCAGGACAGAGTACTCTCGAAGGAAAGAGGGGAGTTCAGGCAAGCCAAGGTATGACAAAACTCCTAAACAGGAGATTATCTACTTTTCTTGTAGAAAACCAGACCATTTTGCCACTGAATGTCCTGAGGAAGAGAAGAACAAAAGCAACAAGCCGAGGAAGGAGCACAAAAAAAATCCTTCAGGAGGAACGATAAGAAAGAAGGGAAAGGTTTCATAGCTGAAACCTGGAGTGATTCAGACTCAGAGTCAAGCTCCTCCTCATCTGATAGTGATGAAGAGTGTGGACCTGAAGAAGCCTGCTTAATGGATCTAGAAGACTCCACTGCTGAGAATGAGGTAACAATCTTTGATGATTTTGATTAAGAATTCTGTCAAGATTATATTAATAGCTAGAAGGAACTAAAAATAATCAGAACAGAACTAGAAGATCTTAAGAAAGATAATCTATACTCAATCAACTATGATCTGAGAGATCAGGTGTTTAAGAAAGAAAAAAGAAATATACATATTAGATAATGAAAACTCTGATTTAAAGAAAGAGCTCACAAAGGCAAAAGCCTTTGAGGACTCCCTTAACGGAAGGAGTCAAAAGCTTAAGAATATCTCACAAAATCTCTCTAAGATATTTGATCATCTTGATCTAGAATCACTACCATCCGCTAGCACACTAATCCCTAACAAGCCTGCTTGGGAAAATCCTGTAGCATTATTTTGGTCTAGACCTAATAATAATTTAGAATCATGTGAAGATCATAATAACAACCCTAATAAACTCACTACATTTAATAGGGTAAACATTACTAATCAACCAGGAAATTTTGGCAAACACCCATTAGAAAAGCCAAATAAAAATAATAAAAATCTTAATAAAAAGAATCATATGCCGAATAGAACTCGACGCAATTTTAGAGATGCGTTGAATGCAACTCGACGGAGTTTGGCATATGCGTCGACAAACATTCGAAGCTGTTGGAGCCTATATTCCGCATCTCTTGGTTTGAGAATAACAAATACCGTGTTGTGTTTGATCTTGTATTTTGTGTGTTTATAGTGTGCATGTTGTACAGGAACTATAGCTACAAATCCCTATGAGTAGTATACTGCATGTAGATGACTCTCTGAAAAGAGAGATAACGCTCGCGTTAGTTGTTAACGCCCTGCGTTAACAACCGTTGAGAAGGAAACCTTTGAGAAGGAAACCATTGAGAAGAAATGTCGTCGAGAACGAATCCGTCGAGAAGCCAGAGACAACGCCAGGTGTTAGGTCTTAATGTTGGGCGCTAGCCGTTCGACGAAATGTGATGTCGGTCGATGAAACTGCGTTCGACGAAAGTTGTTGACGTTCGACAAAATGGGATTCCGTTCGACGAATTTGTGTTCGACGAAATGAGGTTCCGGTCGACGAAAATTGAGGTTGACGAAATGGGATTCCATTCGACGACATTGTGCTCGACGAACTTTGATGGCGTTCGACGAAATTGAGTTCGGAGACATTGCGTTCGACGAACTTTGATGGTGTTCGACAAAATTGAGTTCGGCGACATTGCGTTCGACGAACTTTGATGGCGTTCGACGAAATTGTGTTTGACGAACTTTGATGGCGTTCGACGAAATTTCGTTCGATAAAATTTGATGGCGTTCGACGTAATGAGATGCCATTCCACAAACTACCACGATCTTGGCGGTTGCACGATTTCAGCCATGACAATGCACGTTCACTAATGCTAGCGTTAACTCTTAACGCCACACGTTAGCTTCCGAGGCTATTTAAAGTACAGCCCCTCACATTCCTTGTCAGATGATTCCAGAATTCCAATAATTTTAAGAGAGGCTCGTGTACAGCAATTAAGAGATCTCCCTTGGGCTATCATGAAGATCTAAAGAGGATTTTGAAGGAGAAGGTCTACAACGCATATTCCATACAAAGGACGATTATTTCAAGAACGCCAATATCTACACCGCCTTCGTTCTCACCTTCAGAATTTCTTGGGGGCTTTCTCTTTACTTATCTTGTAATCTTTTACTTTTTCCTTTTGTTTTTGTGTGGAGAAATCGTTCGGGGAGAACGTCGGATTCCGGGAAGGATTCTGTGGGTAATTCGTCGTCGTTGTTGGCGACTAGGTCCTTGTGCGGCTTAGGGGGTAATTCGCAGCCTTGTGCATGGCGACTAGGTCAAGGGTAGATCTAGGGGGTGGCTAGAGGCCTTATCTGGGGATAGATAGGCTATAGCCAACCGGTCCTTGGGAGAAGGACCGGTGAAACAACAAAAAGTATTTTTACATATTCTCGCCTTGATTTCTAGTGTTATAGAAATTAAATATTTGTGTATTCAATTTATTATGAAATAAAATAATGTCTTTTAATATTGTATTCAATTGATTTTATTTCCTCTTCAAGAATGTTTTAATTTATATTTCATTAAAGTATTAAAATTAACATTTGTGTAATTATCTTTGAAATACAATAATTGTTTTCATTATCTCTGATTTTCTAGAATTGTATTTCATTTAAGATTTCATAAGTTAAATCACTGCGGCAATCTTTTTGTGCTAAGGAATATTTTTTGGAGAGCTAATACCCAGCGTTAACACTTAACGCCGGCGTTAGCAACAGTTAACAAAAAGTTTTGTTCTCTTTTTAAAAAGGAATCTTCAATACAATCTTTACTGAGATATCAAAATATATTTTTTATAAAATATTCCTAAACTTTGATCACAAACTTCAATAAATTTAATTAAGATTTAAAATTCCATAAAACCCTTATTCACCCCCCCCCCCCCCCCTCTAAGGGCGCCGTAAGATCCAACATGTGGTATCAGAGCGTAGGTTATTCCAATAGGCCTTGACAACCGGGAATAATGGCGTTTCATGAACTCGCGTCTTCTAGAGGGGATAATTTTTATGAAAATAAAAAATCATTATGTCCACCATTATTTATGGGCGAAAATTATAATGGGTGGGAAACACTTATGGAAAATTTCTTAAAACTTTGGATTTTGAAGTTTGGAATATTACAATTAAAATGCCCCCAATTATTCTAAATAAAAATGAAATGTTTTTAAATGCCAAATCTATGAATAGTCTATATTGTGCTCTAGATCAAAATATTTTCAAACTTATTTATACGCTTCCTACTGCTTTTGAAGTTTGGAAATTTCTTGAGAATACTTATAGTCTTCCTTCCACAAATGATGAACAAGTGGAATTCCTTATGGATCCAAGAGAAGAAATCGACAAGGACTCATGCTTGGAGGAATATCTATCTAAGAGAAAAACAATATTGAACTCAATTGATGGCAAAACATCAAGCAAAAGAGAAGACGGAAACTATAACAAGGTAAGAAAATCTAAATCTTCTCTTTTTGTAACAAATTCTATTTCTACATTTCGTGTGCTTAAATTTGCTAAACGTAAAATTTAAAAGTTGAAACATGCTAATTCCAAATTACGTTTAGAAAATAAAACTTTAAAAGCAAACGCTAAAGTAGAATCTTATATTGATGTTTCAAATTCTCATTCATGCTCTTTAATTAAAAATGTTAAACCTTGTTTTGATTATAATACATTTCTAAAGAAGAACTCAAGGTTTTGGAAAAAGGTCTTTTAACTTCAAAGGAGCATAATGAAAAATTGATAAAAGAAAATGATAATTTAAAGGATAAACTAGAATCATTAAAAATGTTTATTCAAAATTGTTCATATAATAAAAAATCATTTATTTCTAGCTAGTTTATCAAATTATCAAAAGCCTAAAAGCTTAACTTCATATTATAAGAGTATGTCTATAAGAAAGAGTGAAAATGAAAATCATCAAAATAAGAACCAATCATTTAAAACATATTGTAACCCACTCTTTCAACATTCAATTCTTAAGAAAGACCATCACTCTTATAAACTCTCAAAGAATCAATATAATAAAATTCATTATGATTATCAACATCAATGTATTTTGAAAAATAATTTGAATACACATAAATCCCAAATGAATTATTTTTCAAACAACTATCATCACAAAAAGATGTCAAATAATCATAATATGAATTTAAAAGATAAACAACTAAAGTATGAATGGAGGCCCATAATTAAAAATGAAACACTAACTTCACTTGTAAAGGCCCATTCATCACTATCTCTCCAAAAGCCAACACGTTGTATTTGGGTACCCAAAGGAACCATCACACTTGGTCCCATTTGGATACCTAAATCTCTTATTCAATAGGAATCATTGTATTGCATGAAGTAGAAATAAATTGAAAATGAAATATCATTATTCTACTTCATGATATGCTTAATTGCTTTTTCTTTTGTTTATTTTTTATTTTTGAGCCAACACACTATGATCACTTTATATATCATGGGATATGACTTTCATTTTAAACCTAATGTTTAACAAATCAAATTGAATTAAATTGAACATAAAGTCATAATTTTTAAGTGATCTATCTTTTCTCTTTCTATGTTTTATTCCTGTTAAATCCATTGCCTATAAATGTCTTATATTATCATTATAAATTGAATGCTAAATTTCCTAAATGATATAATAAAGACTAATTAAATTACTTTCAAAATTGGATTTAAATGGACTTTTAGGGGTCTTAGGCTAAAATATTAAATGCACAACTTATTGCATATTTGTCTATTTTTCATTGATGCATATAATAGCCCCTATATTGAAAATCATATTTGAGAAAAATTGGAATCAAATAATATCAAAAACAATGTATTTTAAATCAAATATTGTAACTCTGTTGCTAACGTCACGCGTTATCACTAACGCCGACGGTAGCATATTTTCCTAAAAATTCGGATTTCTCTAATTATTATTTTCTGGAAAAAAAATATTTTACTATGTTAAGTATCATTATCTTCTACTTTCAGATACCTTGTATTTGTTTTGTCTAATTTCTACAAATTAAAATCAAAAAGAAAATTTACAAAACATTTCAAAATAACCAAAACTATTTTTTTTGTTCCTTTATATATATGTAGTATAATATTCACTTTACAAGCTGTCACTACATATTAAAAGGATGAATATGAAGCATGCAATCACCACCATGATCTATTGATATCCTATGCTAAAATTCACTATTATCATATATTATAAATCATGATCTATCAAGAATTATCATAAATCAACTATTTCTATCAACCTTAGGATTTATGAAATATATGATGGCGATTGGTATTATAGTTTCATGTCTTATTTAGTGTGTGTGATGTGCATCTCTACTGTTTGCATGAATCTCATCATATTTAGACCTTAAAATTAACTTGACATTAACAAGATGAAATCAAATAGAACTGCCTCATCATTCTAGGTCTATAAATTTTCAAAACTCTATAATTGATTACATGCAAACCAATTATATATATTTAGCATATTTTGCATAACATCCAAATTCATTATCCTAGTTGCACCTCTTGGTATATGCTCAATTTAGTGTCTATGCTAGGATTATCAATATAGTGACATGCTAAAGGTAGAGAAATTTGAACTTAAAATTCATGAGTACAATGTGGTTTCAAAATCCACTATATGTTCTAAAACTAAAGCAAACTCGTGTTTTATGAATCAATCCTTAGACTAAAACGCTTAGTATGTCCATAATCAATAAACTAACATGTGTCTCATAATAACAAGGGCGTAGGATTGTGTGCATTAGAGACATAACCTCTAAGTCATGTCTTGTCCTTAACCGGGGAGGGTTCCAGTAGGGCCTTGTGAGGTACTGGGGGGAAAGAGTGCTAGGTTGAGCGTCATCATTTGTATGCATATGGGATTAACACCCCAACCTACGGCATGCGTGCAGCTCCTCATGACCATCCGTCACTTAGTACGGGGCTAGTGTGTAGTCATGTAGTTAAGGTATCTTGATCTTAGATATACTTATATTATATTCATTGCATGAACATTATCTCACTCTTTATACATAAATCATGCATATTTGTTTTTGTTCTAACATTGCATCTTGTGTTTGCATATTTTATTATTTTGAGCTTTAATGATTTTAGTAAACACAAGTATTTAAAAAATCACCAAAAAAACATGCTAAAAGAGTCTTCAAATCTAATCAATATACTCTGAAATTTCAACTGAAGGAAGGACTCTTTATAATACAAATGAATTTTGAAAAACATTTTTTTTTAAAAACATCAAAATTTGCAATTCTGTCTCGGCGTTAAGAAGCTAACGCCTGGCGTTAGCTCTTTTGCTCCAAAAAACATTTTTGTTTTGAATAATTTCTGGTATTGTTTTAATGTTATGTGTGTTTTTATTTCTCTATTTGTAAAAAGTTATCTATCTTTTTATTTCCTTTAAAACAAAATTTTATTTCTTTTCAAAAAATATATGTATTTTCTATTGCATTATTTGGGGTTTATTTCTCTGGCATAGAATATCATTTACTGATAGGGCTAAAAAGACTTCTATGTTTCCAGAAAATATTTAAATTTGAATATTTAAAAACAAATACAAAATTATAAAACAATTTCAAAGAACAAAAATATGTTTTTTCTCTTTATGTGTGTTTATTGTTTTGTACTTATATAAAAATTCAAAAAAATTTACAAAAAATATGATTGTTATTCATTGCCATTGTCAAGGATGATTAATTATATCAATTAAAGATTAAATACAATGTTTAATTTAACTTTCAAGTTTCTTAAAAAAACATTGTTTTGTATTTGTCATGCCTTGAAAATTATCTTGTTATGTGCAATGAAATTGATTGTAGATAAACATGTGTAGAAACGCTTAACATGCCTCTAAGTATGAGCAATGTATTATGTTTGATGATGATTTATTCACTCACTTATTTTTGATAATCTACATGTGTTTACAATCATATACTTGCATGATTTTGTAGTGTAATAACATAAGTAATTAAAATGCTTAAATAGATTACCTACACAACATTGAATTGGTTATTACAATTCTTTATCTTTCATGCACTTATTCTTTAGAGAAATGTAGTTTAAAATGCTATGTTTGCAAAACAAGTGAATTCGGAGTCCTTAGTCACTAAACTAAAAAACAAATAATAAATGACAAGGAAAACTCCACCAAACACTACTCACCCTCCTGATAAGTCTTAATGAGCATTGTAAGGTTGAGTACCTTGGCTAAGAATTATAAAGTGTCTTGTAGCAAACATTTATACATCACTTCTCTTAGTACACCGGATCACAAAAAATTGAAAATAAAGCTACAAAGTATAAAAGTGATCCCCAAGCACTACTTTGCACCCTGATAAGTCTTAATAAGCATTGTGTGTGCAGAGCACCTTGGTAGTTGTACTCTTTATTCATGTGCATTGAAATATTATGGAAGTAATAGTATTTGTGTATTTTAATGTTGTGTTATTTCATTATATATGTCATGTGTTTTTGATTGATTCACTTGTATACTTTATCAAAACACTACTTTGTACACATCATTATCTTTCATAAAACTTCTACTCATGAGAATTGGATCCTAATGCTCATCTACTAAATTCTCTACAAACTTAAGTAAATGCACTAGATAACAAAGCATGATCGCTACAATGTTTATGTTTACTTGAAATGCAAATTTTATTACATTGTAGTTTTTGTATCTTTTCTTGATATTATGAAATCATGCTTGCAATTTTATCTTAATGGAATAACATCTCTTCAATCTTTAACTCAAACATCAACTTTTTCAAATTTAAAACTCATTATCCTTTATATGATTTTATCTTCTAAAATGATGTTTATATTTAAGAATGCTTATTATATTCTTCTGCTAAGTTTACCACTTATGCTCATTCATGTCTATTATTTTTAACATCGTGGTTTTCTTTTCAACAAGTGGTATCTTAAAATAAGAATGCTTACTTTGTTATTTCAGTTATGTTGCTTACTACTTTATGTTCTATCATGCTTATATTTTTCTCAACAAGTAGTATTTAACAAGCATTTGATTGCATCCTATTTTTCTTCTCGACATAAAACATTTTACTCTTTATTGCACACTCTCACCTAAACACTCTTTTGATACTACCAAAAGGGGAGAATAAATTACATAAATCTAATATTTAGGGGGAGTATATTATAATAATTTCATCTCAAAGAAAGTATTTATGTAGGGGGAGTAATCATATAGGAGGTGCATACAATATCATATGCTCGATCATGACAATCCTTCAATAAGTGGATCCTAATCAATCTTAATAAATATACACTCATCCCTACCCACTTTTGTTAATAACAAAGGGGGAGAAGAAATTGAGAAACCTAGTTAAATAGATATTTAGGGGGAGTAAATTATAAGAGAACACTTATGTAGGGGGAGGACTTCAAATCGAAAGAGTATGCATTATCGCTATCAAATCTATCACACTCTTAACCTGTTATTCATGCATATCTTATTACCGCACTTATCTATAAACACAAATGGTCTTAAGTTCACTAATTTCTCATACAGGTATTTGTTATTATCAAAAGGGGGAGATTGTTGGAACCTATGTTCCGCATCTCTTGGATTGAGAATAACAAATACCGTGTTGTATTTGATCTTGTATTTTGTGTGTTTATAGTGTGCAGGTTGTACAGGAACTATAGCTACACATCCCTATAAGTAGTATACTGCATGGAGATGACTCTCTGAAAAGAGAGCTAGCGCTCGTGTTAGTTGTTAACGCCCGCGTTAACAACCGTTGACAAGGAAACCTTTGAGAAGGAAACCTGAAAGTGCACAGTTAACCTCAATAGAATTCTCTAGAGGGGGGTGAATAGAGATTAAAAATATTTTGTGCAAAGTTAATATATATGTGTATGATCACAGATTAGAGCTTCCCACACACCAACAAGAATTAAACAAATGAAGTAAATGCAAGAAAAGAAATCACAGCACAACACAAGAAAATATAGTGGTTCCCCAAACTTTGGGTAGTCCACTCTTCTACCCCCTTGGTAGGAATTCACTATCTTGCACTGACTCTTTTGATAATGAGACTCTTAGAACCACCCTGAGTCTTTTTACAAGGAGACTCTTAGAACCACCCTGAGTCTTTTGACAAGGAGACTCTTAGAACCAATACACTGAATTTTTTGAAGAGAGATTCTAAAAACTCTTTTACAATATTTAAGTAAGAATAAGAAAGAAGAAAGAAATAAGAACAAGAATGAATCTTCTTTCTAGCAAGAAGATTGGAAGCACAAGAAGTGAATTAAATCTTTCTTCTATAGAGAGAAGAAGATTTGTAGCTTTTCTCTCTTTGTGAGAGCTATCAGAACTTGCAGCAGAATGACTTTAGAAGCAGGAGAAGAAGAAGTGCTTGAATATTGCTGCAGAACAATTTCTCAATTTTCTCTCTATACTTGGGAGCTCTTCCTCTTTTTCAAATGTAAAATGGTGAATCACTTGTGCTTCTTTTTCTGCCGACCTCCTCTTTATTTATAGCTCTGTTAATTCAAAATAATACTATAGGAGGATAATCAATTAGCAGTCAGAGAAATAGAAAGATGAAAATGTTTCCATAATATTTATTTATGTAGAAGGAAAGAACTAATTCTGATTTCAAATAATGTCCAAATAAGTTTAATCAAATTAGCCAAGAATCAGATATAAGAAAAGAATGATTCAGAACGGCTATAAAATATTGACATTTATTCCATACAAATCAGATCTACTGAAAGAAGGAAAGAGATCTGGCGCATATTTAAATCTGTCATTTAAATCGACGTGCGTCGATTACCATTCGACGTAAACGTCGAGTTCTTCTTGGCTGGACGTCGAGAGGAGAATAAGGAAGGTGCGTCGACTAAGGTGCGTCGACTTCTCCATATGCGTCGACTAGAAATCAGAGTAGCGTCGACAACACATACGTCGAAATCTTCCTAGAGTTACTTCGACTCAATCTGAAGGAAATATCGACTACATTTCGACATTGCGTCGAATACTATTCGACGCATATTTACTTAACCTTGTTTTTCTTTCTTAGAATTCATATTCAACTTATTTCTAGGGGTTAAGAGAAATCATTTCCCCAACAATCTCCCCCTATTTGTCTTAACCCTACTTAGAGAGAAATTGTATTAGCATAAAATCAATCCAGCACAGCATTTGTATAGAAAAGAAATATGTCACTCAATCAAAAGTGAAATTTAGAAGAAAAGATCATATAAACAAATTTTCAGAATCATATAAACAGATTTCATGTTCATACCAAGTAGTATTCAACTATAGAGTAAGATATATCATCATTGTTTTCAAATATTACTCAGGAGGGGTAGGAGGGGTTTTTCTCTTTCTCTTGAATACTACTGTTTTAGGAGAGGAGGGTTTCTCTTTCTCATTTGTAGGAAGTTCACCTAGCTCCCCCTGAGCAGATTGCTCCCCCTGGGATGGAACTTCCTTTAATCTTTCTACTTCTTCTATTTCTCTATCATCTCCAGCTCCAGTTGCATCTAGCTGTCCTTTTTCATTTCCAGCTTTATTCATATCAGTATCCAGCTCCCCTTGATTTGTAGTTTCTTTATCTTTCTTCCCAACTGCTATATCTTCCTTTTCAGTTTCTTCTCCGCTTGCCTCCCCTTGTAATAGTACTACTTGACTAGCAGCCTCTCTTGCTATATGAAGTACCTCTGTAGTTTGTTCATCATTGTGTAGCTCAGGTACTATCTCATTCCCAAGGATTTTGTCAGATTTTGAAGAAGGAGGGGACTTGTGAGAGAGAGATTTAGGATTGGAGGGCTGCTCTTCATCTAGATTCTCCCCCTTCTTGACCTTCTTGGCCAGGGAGGTTAAGAAAGACCTTGTCACTCTAGAGGAAGAGAGAGAGGTCTTTAGGCCTTGCACAGAGGCACTGACCCCATCTATTTGGGTGTGCATGCGAAGGATGGAGGAATGAATTTGGGAGCAATGCTCATCCAGCATCACCTGGAATTTTTCAGCTGCTGATTTGATGCACTGAGTGATGAGAGCCTCAGTGGATGAAGATGTTTCATGGTGTGAAAGGTGAGGAGGTGATGGAGGAGGAAGAGGTGACAGAGGAGGAGAGAAGTGAGTGGATTCATGAGGGAAGGGTGATAATGAAGGTGGAGAAGATGGGAAATTTGGAGGAGGAAGAGAAGGAGAAACTTCTGTTTGAGCAGGTGTTTGAGAAGAGGTAGGTAGAGTAGGAGTTGTGAGGGTAGTAGAGAGTATTTGAGTGGATGATGGTGGTAGAGAGGGGTTGTCTCTTTGAGGAGGAGGAGGAGAAGGATGAGCAGGAGAGTTGGGAGGAGAGGGAGTTCTTTCAGGGATGGAACCAGGCTTGGGGATGTGCCTGGTCCATTTGGAGAAGAGGGCAATGGACATCCTCTTTCCAGGAGGGATAGGGATTCTTTTTGACCTGCATAGGTCATGGAAAGAATGGAAGAGAACCTGACTCATAACTCTCATATAAGCATTCTCCTTGTGAGAGTATTTGGAGGCTATCATCCTGAGAAGGCAGCTGGCCCAGTCCACCTTTTTCTTCAATACAAGGGCCCCCATGATGTTCAGTTGCTGTTTGGGCACTACATCATGGGCTGAAGTCTTGCATAGTAGTATTTTCCCTACTATGTCTTCTAACAATCTATATTCTTCAGAGAAATCTGTTTTCTTCAGGTGGATTGGTCTGTCTTTTGAGAATTTCATGGTGGTGAGCACATGCTTGATTTCATCAGGTGTGAGGTCAATGGATTCATCACCTAGTAGGGGAATAATTAAGACTTATTTAGTCATTCTTTTGAAAGCTCATTTTCTTTCCCTATTTCATTTAAACAAGGATAATATTAGGATATACCTGATGGAAGATCAAAGGTGGCCCTAATATGTTCTGCTGAGATTGAGTCAGGTGTCTCATAGATTGTTCCTTGAATTTCTCTTTGTTCAGATATTTGAACATTAGTTATCAGCTCTGTGAGTTCTGTTTCCAGGAGCTTACTTCTTGTGGAGATAAGTTTGTTCAGGCCAGCTTCAGTAAAGAGAGCAATGATGCTCTTGTAGTTTTCTGCGGCTGCTTGGAAGGAATCAAGGTCAATGTCGAAGCCTGAGTTGGTCTTTGGAGCCATTTTAGGTTAGTGAAAGAGAGAGGAAGAAATCGGCTGGTCTGAGGAGCAAGAAGGATGAAAGATGCAGAGTAGTGAAGGCTTCTAACTGAAGAGACTATTTAAGTCAGGTGAAGCATCGAAACTGGGCTCAAGTCGAGGCTTATTCGGTACTTCCGTGGATGTGACCGAAAATATTTTGGTATTGTCGCTCGTTTTCATGAAATCGACGTTACGTCGAGTGGAATTCGACGTGAGCGTCGATATAGTCTGACTTGGGATGATAGGATTTCCTATCGACGTATGCGTCGAGTGGAGTCGACGCATGCGTCGATTTTACTTATTGAGTTGAGTTATCGACGGTGCGTTGATTAGAGATCGACGTGACTTTTAATTTTCCTGAAGAATTCTAGGTGTTTATCTCTACCTAGTTCTAAGTCAGCCTTGGACTAATTTTTACAGATAGTTTGATTGGTTGTACCAGCATTGTTTGGCAAGGTGGCCAGTTTTGTTACATATATGGCACTTGATTATCTTATTATTATGATAATTTGAGTTTAGAGAAGAATAAAAGGGTTGATCATGATAGAAAGTTTTATTTTGGTTAGGATAGAAATTTTGGTTAAAATGGGAATTTTGGTTACCATGTTTAGGGTAGAAATCATGATAGAGGTGTTGATTAGGATAGAAATCATGATTGGGATGAATGGGTCCTGAATGTGGGTTAGGATGAAAGGCTTTTGGAGGAAAGGTATTTGAGTTGCTCTGAACTTTTGTGCGTCGATATCTATTCGACACATGTTGATAGTTGCGTCGATTTATATTCGGCGCATTCCTTAGATTACGTTGATCAGGTATCGACGCATGGAGGAAGTTGCGTCGATTGGATGTCGACATATCTTTATTCGAGCGTCGAGTAGAGGTCGAGGCATCTAAGAGGATACGTCGAGTAGAAGTCGACGCATTATCATTCATGCGTCGATATGAAGTCGACGCGACTGCGTCTTCATAAATTTTCATTTTATCTTTTTCTGTTTTTACTCCTTTGTATGTTGTTTCTTTTGGTTTAGTGGTCTCTTCAGATGAAGTTTGTGAGTCATCAGCTGAATAATATGATGTTTCATCAAATCCCTTTATTTCCTTGAAGAAGTGTTCTTTCTTATGTTGTGATTCTTTTTCTTGGTTTGCTGATTTGATGGGTTTAGTGAATTTTGCAGGGCTCATCCATGCAGGCTTGTTGGATGGAATTAGGCTGATTGATGGATCAGCCCCTAGCCCAAGATTTTTGTGTCTTATTGTTTGTTTTTCAGTGATTTCTTTAAAAGTTTGGCTTCTTATTTTTATTGATTCTTCAAAGGCCTTTGCCTGAGAAACCTTATCCTTAAGGAACTGATTTTCTATTCTAGCCCTTTCTATTTCCTTCTCTATTATGTTAGCCCTTAATACATGATCTATTAAGCTTATATCCTTTTAATTTCTTTGGTTCTTGACCATATGAATTTGTTCGTTTAGGTCCTTGATTTCTTGTTTAGCTTTTAATTGATCTAGACACATTCCCATAAAATCATTTCTGAATTTATCACTTTGAAAATCTATTTCATCAAAGATGCTTACATCATCCTTATCCTCAGATTCCTCTATGAGAATAAGGCTATCTTCTTTTTCATCTTCAGAAGATATGCTTTCTTCTGATCCTGTCTCACTCCAAGATTTAGCACCATCATCATTCTTGGGGCCTTCAAAGGCCATCAAGCATAGGTCTTCTTGCCTAGATTCTTCATTGTCACTCTCAGAGGATGAACTGTCCTCAGAGTCTGTTTCACTCCAGGCTTCTGCAATAAAGCCTCTTTCTTTCTTCTTCCCCTTTTTCTTGAGATTCTTTCTTTTCAGATCTTTCTTTGTTTCAGCATTCTCTAGACATTCTGGGGCAATGTATCCAGGTTTCCTGCAAGAATAGCAAATAATTTCTTTAGTGGGAGTTTTGTCATACCTTGGTTTTGACTCCCTACTTTTTGATTCATCTGTCTTGACCCATTTCTTAAATCTTCTGGCTAGGAAACTGAATAGTTCTTCTTCAGTGACAGGAGTCCTTTCTTCTGTTGCCTTTAAAGCTATGTTCCTGTCTTTTGAGGAGATTAGAGTGTTTTCTCTTCTTTTCTTCTCTTCTCTAGTTTTCAGCAGTTGCTCATAGGATTTGAGTTTTCCTAAGAGAGCATCTGTAGAGATTTCCTTTTGTCCTCATGTGTCTCTTATTGCCCATATTCTTGAGTCCCATGAACTGGGGAGACTCACTAGCAATTTGTCATTAATCTCAGTGAGGGAGATCTCTCTATCCAAGTTTTTCAATTGGTTGATGATTAGACTGAATCTGTCATACATCTCAGAGATACTCTCTTCATTCTTCTTTTGGAAGTTCTCATATTGGGAGATCAATAGGGCTTTCTTATCTTTCTTTTCATCAGCACTTCCTTCCACCATCTTTGTAAGAGCATCCCAAATTTCTTTGGATGATTCACAGTCAACAACCCTTTGAAAGATGTCATCTGAGAGAGTTGAGACAAGTATGTTCATGGCCTTTAGATCATATGTTCTAGCCTTCTTCTCATCTTTTGTCCACTCAGATCTTGGAACAAGTGTTTGTGTGACATTTCCACTTACATCCTTTCTATAGGGCTTTGGGGGACCTGTCACAGTAATATTAAACAAGTCAGCATCAATGGAGTTCATATAAATTCTGATTCTTGTTTTACAAACTGCAATCTTTTCAAGATTTCACATTGGTGGTCTGGTGGAAGCATAATCTTTGATTTGTGCCATGTGAAAATTGATTGTTAGAAAAATATATATATAAAAACAAGAGGTAGGATCTTTTTGATCAAGGAGTTAACCCTTTTAGATCAACCTCCCTCTGATACCAATTGAAAGTGCACAGTTAACCTCAATAGAATTCTCTAGAGGGGGGTGAATAGAGATTAAAACTATTTTGTGCAAAGTTAATATATATATATATATATGTGTATGATCACAGATTAGAGCTTCCCACACACCAACAAGAATTAAACAAATGAAGTAAATGCAAGAAAAGAAATCACAGCACAACACAAGAAAATATAGTGGTTCCCCAAACTTTGGGTAGTCCACTCTTCTACCCCCTTGGTAGGAATTCACTATCTTGCACTGAGTCTTTTGATAAGGAGACTCTTAGAACCACTCTGAGTCTTTTGACAAGGAGACTCTTAGAACCACCCTGAGTCTTTTGACAAGGAGACTCTTAGAACCAGTACACTGAATTTTTTGAAGAGAGATTCTAAAAACTCTTTTACAATATTTAAGTAAGAATAAGAAAGAAGAAAGAAATAAGAACAAGAATGAATCTTCTTCCTAGCAAGAAGATTGGAAGCACAAGAAGTGAATTAAATCTTTCTTCTATAGAGAGAAGAAGATTTGTAGCTTTTCTCTCTTTGTGAGAGCTATCAGAACTTGCAGCAGAATGACTTCAGAAGCAGGAGAAGAAGAAGTGCTTGAATATTGCTGCAGAATAATTTCTCAATTTTTTCTCTATACTTGGGAGCTCTTCCTCTTTTTCAAATGTAAAATGGTGAATCACTTGTGCTTCTTTTTCTACCGACCTCCTCTTTATTTATAGCTCTGTTAATTCAAAATAATACTATAGGAGGATAATCAATTAGCAGTCAGAGAAATAGAAAGATGAAAATGTTTCCATAATATTTATTTCTGTAGAAGGAAAGAACTAATTCTGATTTCAAATAATGTCCAAATAAGTTTAATCAAATTAGCCAAGAATCAGATATAAGAAAAGAATGATTCAGAACGGCTATAAAATATTGACATTTATTCCATACAAATCAGATCTACTGAAAGAAGGAAAGAGATCTGGCGCATATTTAAATCTGTCATATAAATCGACGTGCGTCGATTACCATTCGACGTAAACGTCGAGTTCTTCTTGGCTGGACGTCGAGAGGAGAATAAGGAAGGTGCGTCGACTTCTCCATATGCGTCGACTAGAAATCAGAGTAGCGTCGACAACACATACGTCGAAATCTTCCTAGAGTTACTTCGACTCAATCTGAAGGAAACGTCGACTACATTTCGACGTTGCGTCGAATACTATTCGACGCATATTTACTTAACCTTGTTTTTCTTTCTTAGAATTCATATTCAACTTATTTCTAAGGGTTAAGAGAAATCATTTCCCCAACAAAACCGTTGAGAAGGAAATCGTTGAGAAGGAAACTGTTGAGAAGGAAAACGTTGAGAAGGAAATCATCGAGAAGAAATGTCATCGAGAATGAATCCGTCGAGAAGCCAGAGACAATGCCAGGCATTAGGTCTTAACGTTGGGCGCTAGCCGTTTGACGAAATGTGATGCCGGTCGACAAAACTGCGTTCGATGAAAGTTGTTGACGTTCGACGAAATGGGATTCCGTTCGACGAATTTGTGTTCGACGAAATGAGGTTTCGGTCGACAAAAATTGCGGTTGACGAAATGGGATTCTGTTCGACGACATTGCGTTCGACGAACTTTGATGGCGTTCGACGAAATTGAGTTCGGCGACATTGCGTTCGACGAACTTTGATGGCGTTCGACGAAATTGAGTTCGGTGACATTGCATTCGACGAACTTTGATGGCGTTCGACGAAATTGTGTTCGACGAACTTTGATGGCATTCGATGAAATTTGATGGCATTCGACGAAATGAGATGTCGTTCCACAAACTGCCACGATCTTGGCGGTTGCACGATTTCAGCCATGACAGTGCACGTTCACTAGCGTCGGCGTTAACTCTTAACGCCACGCGTTAGCTCCCGAGGCTATTTAAAGTACAGCCCCTCTCATTCCTTGTCAGATGATTCCAGAATTCCAATAATTTTAAGAGAGGCTTGTGTACAACAATTAAGAGATCTCCCTTGGGCTATCATGAAGATCTAAAGAGGATTTTGAAGGAGAAGGTCTACAACGTATATTCCATACGAAGGACGATTGCTTCAAGAACTCCAATATCTACACCGCCTTCGTCTTCACCTTCAAAATTTCTTAGGGAGTTTTTCTTTACTTATCTTGTAATCTTTTACTTTTTTCTTTTGTAATTTGTGTGGAGAAATCGTTCGGGGAGAACGTCGGATTACGGGAAGGATTCCGTGGGTAATTCGTCGCGGTTGTTGGCGACTAGGTCCTTGTGTGGCTTAGGGGGTAATTCGTCGCCTTGTGCATGGAGACTAGGTCAAGGGTAGATCTATGGGGTGGCTAGAGGCCTTATCTGGGGATAGATAGACTATAGGCAACCGGTCCTTGGGAGAAGGACCGGTGAAACAACAAAAAGTGTTTTTACATATTCTCGTCTTGATTTCTAGCGTTATAGAAATTAAACATTTGTGTATTCAATTTATTATGAAATAAAATCATGTCTTTTAATGTTCTATTCAATTGATTTTATTTCCTCTTCAAGAATGTTTTAATTTATATTTCATTAAAGTATTAAAATTAACATTTGTGTCATTATCTTTGAAATACAATAATTGTTTTCATTATCTCTAATTTTCTAGAATTGTATTTCATTTAAGATTTCATAAGTTAAATCACTGCGGCAATCTTTTTGTGCTAAGGAATATTTTCTGGAGAGTTAACGCCCAGCGTTAACACTAAATGTCGGCGTTAGCAACAGTTAACAAAAAGTTTTGTTCTCTTATTTAAAAGGAATCTTCAATACAATCTTTTCTGAGATATCAAAATATATTTTCTTATAAAATATTCCTAAACTTTGATCACAAACTTTGATAAATTTAATTAAGATTTAAAATTCCATAAAACCCGTATTCACCCCCCCCCCCCCCCTCTAAGGGCGTCGTAAGATCCAACAGAAGCAAGTATGAGGGTGCGTCGAATTATATTCAATGCAACCAATACTATGCATCGAATTATAATCAACGAAACTATGCAGACACGTCAAATTACATTCGACGCAACTCTAAAGATGCGTCGATTTCTTCTCGACGCATGTTTCCTGCAAAAATTTATCAAACATCAAAACCACTCTCTACCTTTATTCCTAGATGTTTCTGTTGTTCTAAACTTGGGCATATAGCCAAACATTGTTGGCATAATAATGCAACACTTCTTCACCTTAAGGGGTATACTGAAAGACCATCTCATTCTTTCATATCTCCATATGATGATAGAAGAAAGAGACCCCGGCATGAGAGGGTCTATACTAATGCTTGATTTCATGTGCAGAAGGGTGACTGTTCAACCACAAACCAGCAGTGGTATCTGGATAGTGGATGCTCCATGCATATGACTGGAGCAAAAGAATTGCTGAAAAACTACAAGGCCAAGGAAGGGCCTAAGGTAATTTTGGGGAATTCCCACTCTGGTCAAACCAAAGGATATGGTTTGCTCGGGATTGGGGAAGTCTCTTTTTCTAAGGTAGCTTATGTTGAAGGTCTCCAACATAATCTAATTAGTATTAGCCAGTGTGTGATGGTGAATACAAAGTAGTATTCACTAAGTCTTCGTGTCATATAGTTAGTTATATAACTAACCAAATAGTACTGACTGGTCTTAGGAAAGGTAAGGTTTATGTTGTAGACTTTGAGTATACAAAGTCAGAGATCTGCTTGTTTAACTCCCAGTTATAAAACAATAAGTTGTGGCATAGGAGACTTAGTCATCTTAACTTTAAGACCATTGCCAAACTCTCTAAGCTTAACCTAGTAAGAGGCTTACCAATAGGTAAGTTCAATAAAGACCATCCTTGTAGAGCCTGCCAACTAGGAAAGCGGATCAAATCATCATTTAAACCAATTGGTAAGAATGATTCCCCCGGAATCCTATTCATGTTGCACATGGACCTATTTGGTCCTATCTCCACTTAGAGCTTAGCAGGTAAGTTTTATACCTTAGTCATTGTTGATGACTTTTCTAGGTTCAGTTGGGTGTTTTTTCTAAAAGCTAAGTCAGACACCTTCAAGATCCTCTCAAGATTCATTAGACAGATTCAATCTGAATTTAATACTCAGGTTGTTGTGATCAGAAGTGATCATGGTACTGAGTTTGAGAATCAGTTAATGTGTAGATTTTGTGAGGATGCAGGGATAATAAAAAGCTTTTCAGCTCCTAGAACCCCCCCCCCCCCCCCCCCCCCCCAATAAAATGGGATTGCTGAAAGGAAAAATAGATTCCTAATTGAATCAGGTAAGATATTATTGGCTGAATCCAACTTGCCAAAGTCCTTTTGGGCTAAGGCAGTGAATATTGTCAACTATGCTCTGAATAGAAGTCTCATCCACAAGACAAAGTTGAAGACTCCCTATGAGTTACTAAAGGGAAAGGCACTTATAGTCACTTACTTTAGTATTTTTGGTTGTACTTGCTTTATCCTCAATAATGGGAAAAGTCATCTTGCCAAATTTGACAAGAAGACTGATGATGGGATATTTTTTGGATATTCCTCATCAAGCAAGGCCTATAGGTATTATAATAAAAGCTCTCTCAAGATTGAGGAGTCTATGCATGTGGTACATGATGAAACTAACATGTTTTATAAGGGGAAGGAAACTTCCACCGACACTGTTTTGCAGGAAGAAGATCAGCTAGCAGATCAAGTTGAAAGGCTAAGCATCATGGATCATCCATCAGTGTGTCAAGAAAAAGGAAAACAGAAAATTGGCACTGATTCAAATGAAGATTCTGCAGCAGATGAATAGGAACTCACATCACCTGAGATACTAGCCACTGAGATCATTCTAGTGAATGAAGATGATGCTCCTACTGTCACTGAGCAAGTGATTCTTCAGGAAGAATAGCAAGGGTTCATCCAAGAAGAAGAGAATATCCTAAATAACTCAACAAGATCCAGGATGACCCTAAAGGATCATCCTTCAACACAAGTTATAGGAGATTTGATAGTTGGAGTCAAGACAAGGAAACAGCTCACACTTGAAACAATGTTGCAATGTTTTCTCTCTCAATAATAACCCAAGAAGTTTGAAGAAGCAGATAGTGATCCTCACTAGATATCTGCTATGCAAGAAGAGCTAACACAGTTTGAGAGGAACAAGGTCTGGACATTGGTTGAAAGACAAAAGAATTACGCAGTTATTGGCACCAAATGGGTATTCAAAAACAAAATGAATTCAACATGAGTCATAATCAGGAATAAGGACAGACTTGTGACCCAAGGAAACAGGCAAGAGGAGGGGATTGACTTCAACCAGACATTTACTCCAGTAGCAAGGCTGGAGGCCATCATAATGGTCCTTGCATATGCAGCTCACATGAAGATTAAAGTTTATCAGATGGATCTGAAGAGTGCATTCCTAAATGGAACTCTTCAGGAAGAAGTGTATGTGGAGCAGCCCACAGGTTTTGTCAATCCATCTTTTCCCACTTTTGTATATAGGTTAGATAAAGCACTGTATGGCCTCAAGCAAGCTCCAAGAGCTTGGTATGAGACCTTATCCACTTTCCTTCTGGAACACTCCTTTGAAAGAGGGAAAGTGGATAAAACACTCTTCACAAGAGCACATAAGAATTAGCTTTTGCTAGTACAAATATATGTAGATGACATTATATTTGAGTCATCAGATCAATCTCTATGCAAAGGGTTTGCTTACCTAATGCAATCAAGATTTGAAATTAGCAGCATGGGGGAACTATCCTATTTCCTTGGCCTTCAAGTGAGCCAGAATGCATATGGCATTTTCATATCTCAATCCAAATATACCTAAGAACTCATCATGAAGTTTGGGATGGAAAATGCCTCTGTTATGAAAACCCCCATGGCTACTAATGATGTTTTAGATAGAGGTGAAAAGGGTAAGTCCTTTGATCTAAAGACTTACAGAGCTGTCATTGGCTCTCTTCTCTACCTGACAGCCAACAGATCAGATATAATGTTTGCTACCTGTATATGTGCTAGGTTTCAGGTTGACCCCAAGGAATCCCACATGAGTTCTATAAAAAGGTTACTCAGATATCTAAAGGGTACACTTGAACTTGTCTTGTGGTATCCAGATGAATCTGGATTTGAATTAGTAGGTTATTCAGATGCAGACTATGTTAGACGTGGGCTGGATAGAAAAAGAACCTTAGGAACATGTCAATTCCCGGGTGCTAGACTGATCTCATGGTTTAGCAAGAAGCAAACCACAGTCTCAACTTCTACAGCTGAAGCTGAGTATATAGCTGCAGGAAGCTGCTGCTCACAAATACTGTGGATGCAAAATCAGTTGTTATATTACAACTTTTCTCTTGTCAATTCCACAATATTATGTGATAGCTCTAGTGCTATTTCTATAGCTTCCAATCATGTTCTCCACAGCAGAACTAAGCACATAGAGATAAGGCACCACTTTCTCAGGGATAATGTTGAGAAGGGTAAGATCATCCTTCAATATATTTCCACTAATCTTCAAAGGGCTAATATTTTCACTAAGCCACTTGATGAAAGTAAGCATAAGTTCTTCATCAATGCACTGGGAATGCTTGATGGAGCCCTCTAGGACACTCCCACTATACTATGTATTCAAACTTATATTCCATAGAAAGGTATTGTTGGGAAAAATAGCAAAATTTTCACAAAAAATTTGTTGTGACTATGCTGCGTCAAATAATAATCCACGCACCGTCGATTTCTACTCGACGTTAGCTTCAAGAGCAGATTGGGATAGTTCATTTGAATATCACTCAATGTTGCGTCGAATATATATCGATGCTTGCGTCGACATCATGGTTGGTGAACTATATTCGGAGCCACGTTGAATTCTTATCGACGTTACTTCGAATATAACCTTAAGTTGCAATGATTCATCTACTCATAGCAACTCATGCATTCGACTTATTGTGCTTTTCAACTTCTTTCCCTTTCACTCTCCTCCATTTTCTCGTCTACTTCTCTTTTTTTATTTCTCTACAGGTACTCACGGGTTTCAATAGCGTCTCCCTCGAATCAAAGAGATGTTCTCGAAGTAGTTTATCTTGCCCTCGAAACTCTACTATCTCAGTTCAGTGCTCTTTACCTAGACTTCTCGAGGTATTGCTATCGCAGTTTGTGCACCCAACATAGGAGGTTGCGATACCTCACGGCTGAAATCAAGGCCCTTGATGCAGAGATGAGATTGTCAGTTTTGCCTGCCAAAGTCTTTATATCTTTGTTCAATGATATAAAGCAGGGGGAGAAGTCAATCAGTAGGCAGCCATCTCAAGACTCAGTATACACTACAGCTCTCCCTCTATCTTTTGTGTCCAAAGTAGAGCCTGCCATCACCTCCAAGCTTCTTTTACTCCCAACATCTTCTTCTCCTCCAAGAACCTTGCCCTTAATATAGGGGGAGTCTTCAAGATAGGGGGAGAGTGATCTCCTTTGAGATGACATTGATTACTTGAATAGTATCCACTTGCAATATGAGTCAACTGATATGTCCATCTCTGGGGCACAGGGGTTTTGGACCTACTCTGAACAGTATACAATAGCTCTATCTCTAGTCAAGCATGTTGACCAAGTACCTGAATCTGTACCATCATCTCCACCACCGACTCAGCTCTCTCCAGCACCCACTCCAACTACCCAAGCACTTGCCTTCAAAGGAAGACCTCCATACAGCGGGAGAGGTCAGGGAAGATATTTCAGAGGAAGAGATACAAGGGGAAGAGGTCATGGAAGAAACATACCCATATGGGAAAAATACACAAAGGAACAGAGGAAGCAATTCAAAAAGGACAAATCTTATTACAAGACTTATGAGAAAGTTGATATTCCTGAAAACACAATGAAGGAATATGTTGACCCAAAACTTGACAGTGCTCTAAATGAAATCAGATAAAAAGAGAAATATGAATTCGAAGCTTCTCAAAGAGATCTAGAGGAAAGGAGAAGATTGTTCAATGAAAGGCTAAAAAAGGGCAAAGAGGTTGTGGAAAAAGAACAATTAGAAGAGGCATTCAAGATTCCCAACACTCGGTTTAATCTTTCTAAATATGTTTCAAAGAATCCTCAGGCAAAATTCAAGGATGGGAAAGGTTAAAAAGGTACAAAGGGTCTTGGAGTCAATCAAGACTTAGAAGACCAACCATATCAAAAGAAAAAGAAAAATTACTTTCAAAATAGCTCCAGTTTCAGGTCTTCCTCAGTCAACATTTATAGTACCAGATCCTGATGCTGAGGATATAGAACTAGAAGAAATTAACTTTCTAACTGCTAAAGTCATCAGCTTGGGATCAAAGCTCAGTGATGTGTATTATGGAATAGAAGCTGATCTGGAAAAACTTTTCAAAGGATATGAAAGAATCCAGAAGAACCCAGAAAAGGCCATCCCAGCAAACTACAAGTATGTGGAGAGGAAATCTAGGAAGGTCTATGAGGCCTTGACAACTTTCCTCAGGAAGAAGAAGTAATGCATGACTTGGGTAATTTATTCTGATAAACATTCAGTTATATCAAATCAGATATTCAGTTATATCAGATATATTTCTTTCTACCATATCATATTTTCTATGTATGTTTTGGTTGTATTTATATTTATGTCAAAGTATGTGTAAAATTATTTTTAACAACCTGTAAAATTTGTTAAGATAAATAGGGGAGATTGTTGGGAAAACTCCTTTGATTTAATTTAACAAGTTAACTATAAGTAATTTTACCTCTTAGGTTATATTACCCTCATTGTATAGAAAGGATAAATTGGTCATTAGATGTCTTAGGATGTCACACTCAACTTAGAGTGTCAAAGCCAAGTCAAGACAATCACAAAACAAGTTAAGATAAGACTTGCGTTGAATGAAAGTCAACGCAACTTCGACTGGATATCGATGTAACTCTGACTAGAAGTCAGAGCAACTTATTCAGTCTGTTGAAGTATAAGTTAAGTCGACGCAATGTCAAAAGGAACTCGACGCAGAAGGAAGAGCTTGTCGAAGCCATCTCAAAAGTCGACGCAACCTCGACTACAATTCGACGCAGAAAATAAAAGCTCAAGTTTAAGGCTTCAACTCGATGGATACGTCGATAAGGAATCGATGTAACATCGACATCTGAGTTTAGCCAAATCTAAGAAGGAATTCGAAGCTACGTCGATAAGAACTCAAGGGTGGGTCGACATGAAGATTGATAAAGTCGACACAGTGTCGAATACAGTCAGAAAAAGGAAGCTTTTTCAGCTGTCCCTTTGAGACCTTTTTAGAAGGGCCACCAGGCTAGAGACAGTTCTCCAACGGCTCATTTGTTGCAAAGAATAGAATGAAGCTTTCGAGAACACAACAAATCACTTTTGGATGGTATTCAAAATGAATGGGCGGGTCGAGAACAAAAGAAGAAAGGAAATTAGGTGGCTAAGAGGAATTCCTTTTCAAGACAAGTCAAAAGAAGAAAGGTTTTTGTAATCTCAATCATCCACAATAAGTATGCAAAAAAGAGGAGAAGAAAGCAAGGAGAATTATTACATTATTCTGTCTGTCGAATAGGGTCTTCATCTTCTTCCTCCTCAAACCCTAAAACACTGATATACAGAAGTACTCTCACTGCACAGGAATATATACAGCAGCTGCTTATTCTGCATCATCATACAACAGCTGGATTACAAGAAGTGTTGAGAGAAAAGTATCAAGCAAAACAACCCTTGCAAATTATCACTATCATAAGCAATGGTTCATCATTACAGATCTAGTGAAAGAAAGACAGAAGCAGCATCAGAGCTTCTGAAGAATTTTGAGAATAGAATTCTTTTCTTGTCCCACTTATTTTCTTCTTACTATTTCCTTCACCTGTAAAGAGTTTTATTAATCCCTTTTCCAAAGGATTCAGTGGTTGTAAGAGTCTCTTATCAAAAGACTCAGTGGTTCAAGATCTCCTTATCAAAAGATCTAGATTGGTTCTAAGAGTCTCCTTATCAAAAGACTTAGGACATGTTGTGCAATCCTACCAAGGAGGTAGAAGAGAGGACTACCCACATATTGGGGAACCTCTACAAAATTCTTATGTCTTTGCTCTGTGATTTTCTGTGCTGTCCCATTTACTTATTCTGTTTTTATTTCAGCAAATTTTATTTCATTTATTCTATCTTTGGTTTTGCTGATTGCATAATACCATAGCATTTTAATTGTGTGTGCATAAAAAGAATGGAAAATATTTTAAATCGCTATTCACCCCCCCCCCCCCCCCCCCTCTAGAGAATTCTCAGAGGCACACTATGCACTTTCAACTAGGATTTACAAGCAAGAGGACCCTCCAAATCTCATATTCCATTTATCACAATATGACTAAAAATAATAGGTTGAAAATAAAGAAGGGTTGGTTGCTATTGTGAACTATATAGCAAAAGAGAGAGAGAGCTAACTTGAGGTGAGCAATATCAAGATAATTTTAGTTAAATTGGTTAGCTAAGAGCCTGAGAGAGTGAATATAAAATGCAAAAGAAGACTGCTCATATTGATCATAGAAAGCAATATGGGGGTAGTTGGTGGAAACTGCATACATTCAAACAGTAAACTAGTTTGATTGAGAGGTTAAAAAAGGTACACAAGATTAGGAGGGATTTAAAACTTTGGGTCATTTATTGAAACTTTTCCTATAAGTTTGCCAAATTATATATGATATCTTATCTTTTGCATTACAAAAACCTCCATGTAAGTTTCATGGAGATATTTTTGTGCATACATGTTATAAAATGTAAACTTACATGGGATATTTTTGTAATTTTGAAAGATAAATGGGGCACAACCTGAAATATACTGAAAGTGCACAATGTGCCACTGAGTATTCTCTAGATGGGGGGGAGGGGGGTGAATAGAGATTTAAATCTTTTGTACCCTAGTTATGCACACACAATAAAACTACTAAGTATTATGCAATCAACAATACCAATAAAGAATAAAGAAAGTACTGAAAATATAAACTAGAAAAACAGTAAACTGGTCAGCACAGAAATTCAATCCAGAAGACACTGAATTTTTATAGTGGTTCCCCAAAATGTGGGTAGTCCACTCTTCCACCTCCTTGGTAGGATTGCACTAATTGTGCATGAGTCTTTTGATAAGGAGTCTCTCGGAACCACTGGGTCTTTTGATAAGGAGACTCTTAGAACCACTGAGTCTTTTAATAAAGAGACTCTTAGAACCACTGAATCCTTTGGAAGAGGGATTCTTAAAACTCTTTTACAGTTAGTGAATGAAAACAGTAAAACGAGAAGAAAGAAGAGAATAGAATTCTTCTATAAGAATTCTTCATAAGCTTTCTCTTTGAATGATGTTGCTTCTGTTTATCTCAGGAACTGAATATGATGAACTCTTGCTTATGATAGTGATGATTGCAAGGGTTATAAGCTTGATCCAAATTCTCTGCATTATTGTAGACTTGTTATTGTGTGATGTAGAAGAAGAAGCACTGATGTTATTCTCTTTTCCTGTGCAGAGGAGATATTCTTCTATTCTATCTTAGGGTTGAAGGAGGAAGAAGAAGCCCTATTTCGACAGTCAGAATAATATTATGAGTTGTTCTTTCTTTCTTTTTTCTCCTCCCAGCATACTTATTCTCCATTATTGGAGTTTGAATTTCTTGCTTCTTTTGGACTGTCCTTAGAAGGAATGCTCATTGGACAATTGATTTTTCCTTCTACTTTTGTTCTCGACCCGTCCATCTGATTTGAATAACTTCCAAGAATGCCTTTGTTGTATCCTACAATACTCTATTCCATTTTTGGCAATAAATGAGCCGTTGGAGAACAGTCATTAGCTTTGTAGACCTTCTGAAAAGGTATTAGAAAGGACAGCAGAAAAACTTCTATTTCTGACTGTACACAATGTTGCGTCGACTTCATCTTTCGTCATATTGATGCACCTCTGAGTGTTGGAACATGGTTTTCCTCATCCCTTTGATTTGAGAATAATAAATCCTACTTGTATTTGATCGTGGTTGTCATTGTGTTTTTAGCATGCAGGCTTGAATAGATATGACACTAGGATGCAATATTATTAGTTTGGACCTGCCCACAAGCTGAAAAGTGGAATGATGTCTAACGCCAAACGTTAGGACTTAACGCCGGCATTGACTCCCGTTCCCACCAAGACAAATATGGCAAGGAGGGAAACTGTCGTGATTGAAGGAGCACTTTAGGAATAATCTAATCTAACGCCAGCGTTAGCCTCAACGCCAGCGCTAGGGTTGTCTAAGATAAATGTTTCCTAAAGTGCAGTATCTCCTTCCTGTTTTGAAAATTCGAGCCCTCAAAATATTTCTATACTGGGTCAATGCCAGATGTTAGCCTTAATGTCGGCATTAGCATCCAGTCCTATAAATAGGTGGATTTCATTCTCTTTAACTAGCAATGCCAAGGAGACCTATTCCAGCACTCTGAATTATTTGTGAGGGCCGTATTTCCAGACCACAAAGGATCTCCCACTCAATTTCAAAAGGAGGAATCAAAGGAGGCTTGGATCAACACGCTAACTCAACGTGAAGAATGCACGCTTGAACTTCAACAATCTTCAGCGATTCTTCATCGTCTCCTTCAGATTACCTCAAAAGGAGTGTTTATATTTGTCTTTTATATTTATCTTTGTAATCGGTTCATGAATTTGCCTCGTGTTGGCGACTAGGTTTGGGTAGGACTTAGGGAGGAATTTGTCTCGTATTGGCGACTGGGTCTAGGGAGTAGATCTAGGGGGTGCTCGAGGCCTTTCTGTTGATAGAAGGGCTAGAGCAGCTTGAGGCCATATCTGGGGAGAGATCGGCTAAAGCCAATCGGTTCTTAGTGAGGAGAGTCGGTATAGAAAACAAAAAAAGGTATTTCATATTTCGCCTTGGATTTCTAGCATCATAGAAATCAGATTTTGTAACCAGATTTTATTAATGATAATCATGTCTTTTTCTATTTAATAAAATTGATTTACTACTCTTTGTTTTTTATTCACTCTTATTCAAGTAAAATATCAAAAGTTTTCTATAAAAACTTGCAGTTTTCTAAAACCCTTATTCACCCCCCCCCCCCCCGCCTCTAAGGGCGCCTCAAGATCTAACAAGTGGTATCAAAGCCGGGTTATTCCAAAATGGTTTCACCACCGGGAATAATGGCGCCTCTTGATCATGATCTCGCTTCTACTAGTGGGAAAATTTTTAATATAAATGAAAATTTATTGTCACCACCTTTATTTATGGGCAAAAATTATAAAAGGTTGAAAATATTAATGAAAAATTTTCTTAAAGCTTTAGATGAAAAAGTTTGGAATATTACTATTAAAAAAACCACCTTGTGTATTAAATAGAAACAAAATTGTTTTAAATGCAAAATCTATAAATAGTCTATTTTGTGCGTTAGATCAAAATATTTTCAAACTCCTTTATACTTTACTTATCGCATATTGGATTTGGAATTTTCTTGAAAGAACTTATGATTCTCCTTCTATAGGTATGGAACAAATGCAAGACTTGGAGAACAAACAAGCTTGCACAGATGTTCAAGAAATCTCCTCTCACAATGTATTAATGGAGTGCACATCAAGTGAAAGAAAAGAAAAAATCTTATCTTTGGAAGAGGAGTGCCAAAAAGATGTCAAAGGAACTATTAGTTCAAATCTTGCCTCTTCTGATAGCAATGTAAGGATATCAAAGTCTTCTCCTTTTGTGACAAATTCCATTTACACATTACATATGCTACAAATTGCTAAACATAAAATGAAGAAATTAAAAATTGCTAATAATAAATTACGTTTAGAAAATAAAAGGTTAAACGCTAATGTTAATGTAAAATCAAATTTTGAATTATCTAGTTCTCACTCTTGCTCTTTAGTTAAAACTGCTTTACCTTGTACTTCATGTAACGAATTAAAAGATAACTACAAGGAACTTGAAAAATAGTTTATTTTTGCAAAAGAACAAAATGAAAGATTATGTGTAGAAAACTCTTCTTTGAAAAGTAATTGTGCTTGGTGTAAAAAATATAAAATTGAAATTAAACAGATGGATGAAACATTTAAGGAATTAAGAAATGACAATCAAACTCACATTGACTCTATTGTCACCACTCTTAAAAATTGCATAATAGCTTATAATAAAGCTAGACATGATCTTAAGATCAAAAATGATGAATTAAAATCAAAAATCAACTTGCTTGTGAAAATTATGAATAACAATTCACAACACATAAATTCACAATATCAAAGAATATGTAAAAGCAAGTTGAATATGAATATGAATATCTGGAATAAACCTACTAATGGGAGTAAGAAACACAAAGTCTTTGTAAATCAAAATCCGAGTCACTATCATTCACAAAATCTGTTTTCTCCCAACATAAATCTAAACATTAACAAATTTCCTATACGTAACACTTTTGAAAATCATTATGGAAATGTGAAACATAAGAATATGAAACCAAAATATGAATGGAGGCCCAAAATTAAAGAAGAAACTTTAACTCCACTTGAATGGGGACATTCATACTCATCTCCCCAAAAATCATCTCGCTATATTTGGGTACCCAAAGAAACCGTTACACTTGGTTCCCTTTGGATACCTAAAACTCTTATTCATTAGGTATCATCAAATGCATGAAGTAGAACCTTTTCAAAATAAAATATACAAATTTCTACTTCATGATATGATTCAATGTCTTTTAATTTTCTCTTTTTGTTTTCTTTTTAAGCTATCATGTCATGGTCATCATATATATTATTGGAAATGTAATTTTATCTCTTAAAAGTTAACTAGTTTATAAATCAAATTGATCAAAATTCAAAGTCATATTTTAGTTTGATGACCTACCTATTTTTCTTTAAAATTCATTACCTTTAAATATCTTATATTATCCATATAAATCTAAATCTAAACTTGTTGTGAGATTTTTATTAATAAAAACATAAACTTCAATTTCTCTCTTTCGAAAATTTTTGAGTCTAGAAATTTTAAATCTTAAAGTTTGGGTAGCAACCAATAACACTTAAATATCTTGAGAAAAGGAGGTTTAGAATGTCACCCCATCATATCTCCTAGTACAGGTGTGAACCCTTCACATGGTAGACCTCGGGAAGTCCAAGATCCATTCTAAATTGTTAAGTCCGACTAAAGCCTAGCAAAGATCAAATTAAGTATAGACTCAAGCATACTCTTGCAATAACTGAAAAAGGGGAAATTATCATTATCTTGCCTTTCAAGAAGTTTACATATTCGTGTTTATAAAAACAAAAGTCATATCATTTCTCAAGTGATCTATATTTTTTTCGTTTATCCTTCTAAATCCCTTACCCTATAAGAGTCTCTTATCATCATTATAAGTTAAATTCTAAAAGTGGTATATCATGTTATCAAGACTAATGAAATAATTGTCAAAATGGATTTAAAATGAGTACTAGAGGACTTACACTAATAAATTAAATGCGCAACTTTTTGAATATTTGTCTAATTTCTTTGCAGCATATGATATCCCCTATATTGAAAAATCATAATCTAGAAAAATTGATATTGAAAAACTACAATAATGATGAATATGAATTCACACACTCCACAATGATCTTATGCTAAAAATCAAAAAAATCATAAATCATAATTCATGATTTATCAAGGATTATCTTAAATCAACTATTTCTATTAATCTTAGGAACTATGAAATATATGATGGCTAATTGGTATTATAATTTCATACTCAATTTTGTGTGTGTTGTGCATCAGTAATGGTTGCAGTATATCATTATATGTTGACCTTGGAATTAACTTGGTATCAAATAGAATTGTCACTCCATTCTAGGTCTATGAAAATTCAAAACGCTATGATTGAATACATGCAACTAATTTATATGCTTGTAATCTTTACATAACATTGCACCTTGTTACCATAACTTTCATTCTAGCATCATCACTTACTATAAGTAGAAATCAATGTCTATGTTAGTTATATAATGTCATGTTATGTTAAAGAAAAATAAAATAATGAAATTTAAAGGTCAAGAAAATTATATATGTGTGTGTTTTGTTTAATATTCAAAATTCAAAGAGAAAATTTACAAAAACATTTCAAAATAACCAAAAAAAAATATTCTCTCAATACATTCATTATTCACCTTACAATCTTTCTCTTTAATATGATGAAATAGATGAATATGAATTGTTTTATTTTAAATACTTACTTCTTGTTGTTTATTGAGTGTCAACTTATCACCTAGAGGGGGGGTGAATAGGTTTTTCAAGTTACTTTAACCCCTTTAGATGTTCTTGATTTCTGATTAATAGATCTATAACTTATAAAGCACAACACAGAAAAGCACGCAAGAATATGTAGAGGTTCCTCAAGACAGGGTGTCTTGAGTAGTCTTCTTTCCCTCTGCGCCTACATAGCAGTGTGCTAGGCTCAGCAAATGCCGCCAAAAATTTCAGGCCCTCAAGCCTTACAACACGGGCCCGCAAGTCCAACAGCCTAGGCCCGCAAGACCCTACTGCCCCCGAGCCTGCAAGCTCGACAGTCAGGCCCTCAAGCCCTATCTAGCACAGACCCACAAGTCCTGTGCCTACAGCCTAGGCCCGTAAGCCCCTACTGCGCCTGAGCCCTCAAGCTCGACATGATTGGACCCGCAAGTCCACTGCCCTGGCCCTCAAGCCTCACAGCTCTCCAGCCCTCAAGCTAGACGGTGTCGGACCCGCAAGTCCACTGCCCTGGCCCTCAAGTCTCACAGCTCTCCAGCCCTCAAGCTAGACGGTGTTGGACCCGCAAGTCCACTGCCCTGGCCCTCAAGCCTTACAGCTCTCCAGCCCTCAAGCTAGACAAATAGGCCCACAAGCCTTACAAGATTACAGTGATAAAGACTGTTTCTACTGTCGGATGAAGATTGGCAACTTTAGCCTGTTGAAGATCGGCTTCTTTAGGTTGAAGAAGATGCTTCTTGATTTGGAGTTTCAGCACTGGATCTTCTTCAGCCTTCACTTCTTTTGCCTGGTGTTGATTGGCTACTTTTCAGTTGATGGAGATGACTGATTCTTCAGAGAACACTTAATGCTTGTTCTCTACTTGATCTTCTTCTTCTCCGCCGAGAATACTGTTCTTTTGAAATGTAACGGCGGGATTCTTTTTCTTTTTTTTTCTCTACTTCGAAGAGGTCTTTTTCTAGGGCATCACCGATCCCTTTTATAGGACAGATGAGCCGCATAACGGTCACATGTGATGTCCTTAAATGTCAGACGCCCATTCCATAAGAGCACGCGCTGATTGGACAATCAGGCGGCGGCATTAAATGCTGGCAGCGCGTCCGCAACATTTGAATATGTCTCGACGATATTTCCATTGTTACGACGACATGGATGATATCTCGATGACAAAACTTTGTCTATGTATTACGCCTTGTTAGATCTTCAATCCTTCTTGCTTCTACATCTGATACTGGTGTCTCAACGATACGAGACATTTTTGTGCTTCTGCATATACGACGATATGCTGTCTCTGACTGTGTCATCATAATCACCTTGTTCTCTCGATGATATGCCTTCTTTACGACGATGTTCGACGCCATCAGCCATACTTAGCCTTTTCAGCGATAAGGCTTCTTCAACTTCTCGACGATAAGGCTACTTTGGTGATGTCGACGATACCGCGTCTTCTTGACGACATTTCTTCATTTTGCTTTCATTCTTCTCTGCGTTCGATGAACGGCAATCTTCGTTCGATGAACAGCATTCTTCGATCAACGAGCTTTATTCTTCTGTCCCATCTCAGCGTTCGATGAACTCCATTCTATGTTCAACGATCAGCATTATGTGTTCGACGAACACGCCGAGTTTCAGCGTTCGACGAACTTACTTCTGTGTTTGATGAACACCCCAAGTCTCAGTAGTCGACGATCTTCCTTCTGCGTTCGACGAACATGCCAAATCTCAGCGATCGACGATCTTCCTTCTGCGTTCGACGAACAGCATTCTGCGTTCGACGAACTCGCCAAGTCTATGTTTTTGCTTTGTCCATCATTATGACGACAAGCATACTTTGGATGACATCTTCTTCTTCTCGGCGATATAGTACTTACTGAGATAACTAAAGTACTTGATATATTGTCGATCTCTGCAAGCATGAACTAGATGGAACATTAAATACAACTTGCATTTATCATTGAGCTAAGCACTTCTTCAAATCAGGAATGTTGCAGGGCACTGTTCCCAACACTTCATTATGAATAAAAATTATGAGTACCTAAATTTCTATGTGTTTAAACTAATGATCGCTTATAATAATCATGCAAAATTAAAAGATCTTGTAATTCAAATATGAAACACAACTACAAAAGATCCTTTGCTTCCAACATATGGTTTGTGATCATGATAATATGAATGAAATATGTTTTGTGTGTGCATGTATCTCACCTATATGTAAACCCTAGAATCATCTTTATACTAATAAGAGTAAATCAATTAGACTCATCACTTTATTTTGTGTCTAAAATTGAAATACTATTGTTGATTACATGCAATATTATATCAATTAATTGTATGAGATAACATTACATTCAAACTCATCATTCTAGCGTTATCAACTAATAAATATTATCATTCATGCTAGTTATCTAATAATGTCATAATGAATCCATTTTAAAGTAGAACAATTAAAAGTTAAAACTCATAAAAACTATGTTGCTTTAAAATATAATTAGAAATCAATCTCTCATAAAAAGCCATTGTTTATAAATTATTTCCATAGGACAAAATGCTTAGGATGTCCATGATCATTCACCCACATTATGTGTCTCACAATAGCGAGGGCATAGGATTGTATGCATTAGATGACCTAACATCTAATTCATGTCTTGTCCTTAACCGGGGAGGGTTCCAGTGAGGCTTTGCAAGGCACTGGGGGGAAAGAGTGGTAGGTTGAGCATTCTCTAGTGTGTACATATGGGATTAGCACCCCAACCTACGGCATGCATGCAGTTCCTCATGCCCATCTGTCACTTTGTACGGGGCTAGTGTCTAGGTATATAATTAGGGTATTATAATCTAGGACATACCTATATCATATGTTTTGCATGCACTCTTTATGATTATACTCTTCATGCAGTCTTGGGTTGATTGAACATGCTTCTCTTGTGTTTTGCATATTTTGTCATTTTTGAGCTTTACCGATATCGTAAAACACAAATATTTGAAAACCAAATAAAAATATAAAAACCTTTTTTGAACAAATAAAACATGCTTAAATAGCCTTCTAATCATCTCCAAATTCTCTGAAATTTCTACATTGAGAAGTTCTACATACATACTCCCCTATTCCACAGAAAATTTTTTCAAAAATCTCAAAAAATAGTGTTCTGTTTGGGCATTGAGTAGTTAACGTCGGGCGTTAGCTATTTTGACCAAATTGAAATTCTATTTTTTCTAACCTATTTCTGGTATTTTTCTAATGCATTTTCTCAGTTTCTTTTCTCTGCTTTAAAATTCTTTTGTAATTAATTTGTTAATTTTATTCCAAAATACAAAAAAAAATCAAAATGGTCAAAAATATGCTTTTGTCATTTGTTTTGTTTTAAATATTTACCAAATTATGGTTTGACTTTATGACTTCACAAGAGCAAAAAATCTTAGTTATTTTGTTTTAAATGGTCAAAATTGATTAGGCATACACTTAAAGATTGTCTTCAATGTCTAATTTTAATTTCAAATTTCCTAAACATTATTTTATCTTGTCATGCCTTGACCTTAATCTGATTATGTGCATTGAAATTGTTTATAGAAAATTGTGTATGATTGCCTAGCATGCCTCTAAGTATGAGTAATGTTTTATGTTAATCAATGATTCATTCACTCACTATTTTGGTAATCTACATGTGCTCATAATCTTAGTCTTACATGATTGTGTAGTGCAATAGTGTGAAATTTTCTGATCGTTTAGGAGTAAGCAGGAGTTATATCAACTAAGTTATAGCCAAACAACCACAATGCCAAATAGCAGCAACACAATAATCTTTATTGAATCAAATACTCCATTACATTGCGAGGTATACATGGCGAGACATGATTTCGCTAGTACACAAGGAGAACAGAAGAAACAAGCAAAAAAAATAACTTGCGGTTAGCCGGATTAAGACCACCGAAACCGCCTGTCCGCTGCGACTTGCTGCCTTCACCTGAAACCGGCTATCAGCTGAGTCCGCCCGAACAGAACAGAACGAACACGAACAACAGTAACTCACGGCCTTCCATAACTTGACCTCTGATCTCCCGACCTCCTGCAACATGCTCGCTACTACCCGCAGAACTGCTACCAGACCGACTAGAAGAATAGCCGCAATTCGCAATCCGCACAACCCGCAAAACAGTTGGTTCGATTAATGAACAATGTCAGGGGGTCCTATTTATAGGCACGGGACAAGATCCAGTCACCGCACATGTGATAAGGTCACCACCACAAAATCGCACGACTAGAGCAACTCGCGCGCCTAGCACCTCTGCCATAAATGCGCACCGCAGGCTAGCCAAACAAGAATTCATCAGACTGCCAATTTGAAGACCGCGCGATTAAGGCAAGAATGCCAAGTCGCCACCATCAGTATCCGCATAGAGAGCTCACGCGGACACCAATAGAAACCGCGCGGCTATACAGCCCGCGCACAAACACCATGAGCCCGTCTAGCGGTTATCACTGAGAAGACAGGACAGTTAAGCCGAAGCAAATACTGTCGGTCAAGATAGAGAACAAGTCGCGCGATTAAACAAGTTTAACCACACGACAACATTACCAAACCACCACGCAGTCCGAGAGGCCAGACCGCGCGGCAACACCCCGGAAGCGCCTGAGCAGAAGTGAAGAACCCGACTAGCTAAACTACCTAGTCGCCAGAACAGACCGCGAGACCGCCCGGTCTCAGCGGCTACTACGGTTAGCCATTGCTAGCTGTCGAGCACCCTTTACTTAACACTTCAAAATTTCAACACTCCCCCTTGAAGTGGGAAGTGAAAACTAGCCCAAGTAAACCCCGCAACCGGGTAAATGGTCCCTTCGCCAGCGGCTTTGTGAAGATGTCCGCAACATTTTCCACACTTCAAACATGCTCGACCATAAGAAATGAGCACTCTACTCTCCCGCCTCTGCACCTCGAGTCCAAGGAAATGGTGGAGCTCACCCAGATCCTTCATCTCAAATCTGATGGCAAGTTCGGCCCTTAGCCTTGCTACCGCCTCCTTTGTATTCCCGGTGACAATCATGTCATCCACGTACAGCAGAACAATAACCCGAAGCTCCCCCTCCTTCTTGATGAACAAGATAGAGTCAGAGTCTGAAGCAAAGAAGCCGCAGAATAGGAGATACTCCGCGATCTTTCCATACCACGCCCGAGGCGCTTGCTTCAACCCATACAGGGCTTTCTTCAGTTTGCAGACGAAGTCCAGAAAATCCTCCAAGATGAAGCACGGCGGTTGGATCATGAAGATATCCTTGTCAATCTCGCCGTATAAGAAGGCATTCTTCACGTCGAGCTGCCAAATCTCCCATCCACAGAACGCCGCCAAGGCAACAATAAATCGAACTGAAGTCATCTTCGCCACTGGACTGAACGTCTCCTCGTAATCCTCTCCGTACTGCTGTGAGAACCCGCGAGCCACAAGGCGAGCCTTATATCGCTCGATCGTGTCGTCAGCCTTCTTCTTAAGCTTATAGACCCACTTGCATGTCACAGGGGTAATGCCCTTGGGCCTGGGCACCAGAGACCAAGTCTCATTCTTTTTGAGGGTAGCCATCTCCTCCTTCATAGCTATGTCCCACTGCTCCATGCCTTTGGCCTTCTCAAATCTCGACGGCTCCCGCTCATCCAGGGGGGCAGCAAAGAAACATGAGACAAAGCGCACCATGTTTCCTCCTGTGTAGCGATCCGGAGGTTTGATAGTCCTCTTTGACCTCCTAAGAGGTTGCTCCTGACTGACCACCTCCTCAGTTGCCTCTTCTGTACTAGCGCCTCTTCCAGGCGTACTTGGAGCATCGCTCCCCCTGCTTTCAGAACCTAAAGCCTCCGCCTATGAGCTAGACACAGCTGGAGCTCCTGGTGATACAACCCTTACCTTTTTCATCAACCCTGTTCTCCGGTAGTTCAACACCAGAACTTCCCTTGTACGATGTCACCTCGTCAAACACGGCGTCGCGAGATACAACAAATCTCCGCATCTCCGGGTCCATGCACTTCCAGCCCTTCTTCCGATCATCATATCCCACAAAGACTAGCTTCCTTGCTTTTGCATCTAGCTTCATCCGAAGCGCATCTGGAACGTGCACATAGCTGGTGGAACCAAACACCCGAAGGTGCGCCACGCTTGGTTTTTCCTTGAACATCATCTCATGCGGGGTCAACATGTTGATGGGACTGAGAGGCATCCTGTTGATTACGTAGGCGGCACAAGACATTCCCTCCGCCCAGAAGGACCTTGGGATACTCTTGGCATGCAGCCAACACTTGCAGGTCTCCGTCAGATGACGGATCTTTCGCTCTGCAACTCCGTTTTGTTGTGGAGTATGCGCATAAGTAAGCTCCCTCCGGATGCCCGCCTTCCTGCAAAAACTAGAGAACTCACCAGAGGTGAACTCCCCCCCCCCCCCCCCCCCCCCCCCGTTATCAGTTCTCAGCTTCTTTATCCGCAGGCCCAGTCGACCCTCCGCTAGCTCCTTGAACTCTACAAACTTGGCAAACACCTCCGCCTTCTCCTTCAGGAAATAGACCCAGACATATCTGGTGTAATCATCGATCAACACTATCATATACCTGCTGCCTCCGAGGCTTGGGGTAGCAGTCGGTCCCATCAAGTCACTGTGGATACACTCCAACGGCACACTACTCCTTATCTGTGACTTATCAAACGGCATTCGATGAGACTTGCCAAACAGACATCCCGCGCAAACATGACTGTCACCATAGGAAGATAGACTAGGCAGGCCCTTGACTAGACCTTTTATCACCATAGCCTTCAGCTTATCCATCCCTACATGCCCCAACCTCTCGTTCCATATAACGACACTATCATTTGTCCTCATCTTGTCAACATAAGAACTTGTCGATAAAATGAACAAGTCTTTTGCCCTTCTCCCGACATGAATGACATCGGCCTTTACCGCCTCAATATTTCGTAGAAACCTTACTTCTGTTGGACCGAACAAAACGTGATACGCAGTGTCTACAGCGTTGGTCATGGAGAAGAGGTTTTTCCTCATTCCGGGCACATGATAGACACTCTTCAACGTTAGTGCCCCCTATCACTGCCCAAGGAAACAACCCACACCTTCTCGATAGTATGCACAGTATCATCAGCAGTTATGATAGCATCATTACCTGAGTAAGGCTGCGCTGAAGAAAGCTTCGACTTGTCCCCGGTGAGGTGATGACCACACCCAGAGTCCACGATCCAGTCCTTCTGATAGTTGATAGGAGTCGCAGCTCTGACAGAAGTCGAGAAGGCTCCTCCCCATCCTCCATCATTTTGCCTGGCTTCAGTTTCCTCCTTCCCTGCAGCAGCATGCCCTGTCTGAAGATTCACCCGGCAGTCCTTCCTGATGTGACCAAGCATTCCGCACTTAAAGCATTTGTGTCCTTCTCCCTTCTTCTTCCCTTCAGCCTTGGGAGTATAGCCCCTCTCCTGTTGTCCCGAAGTTGAAGGCCCATTGCCTCCAGCGGTCTTCTTCTTCTTATCCCATCTCTTCTTCTTCCCTGTGAAGATTACCTCGCCTTCTCCCCCAGACACTGACACCCCCGCCATCTGCCTTGCCAGGCTCTCTTGCGACGCAAGCAGATTCTCCAGCTCCAGCAGAGATGGCTGATTTGCCCAACCCTGCACCGACGTCACAAAGGACATATACTCCTTCCGCAAGCCACGGATGATGTGTCTCTTCAGCTTCGCCTCAGAAATTGGCTCATCAGGATCCAGTGCTGAAATCTCAGCGCACATGTTCTTCATCTTCAGGAAGAACGTAGAGATAGATAGATCTCCCTGAGCCGACCTAGCGAGCTCATTTTCCAGGAACTGTAGCCTCGCTACATTCTTCTTGTTAAACAGCCCATCCAGGGCTCTCCAGATCTCGGCAGCTGATCCGCACCCTAAGATGTGATCGAATAGGTCAGGTGATATTGCCCTTTTCAGAGTGAACTCTGCTTTCGCATTAATCCTCCTCCAATTTCTCACCTCATGACCATTATCCCCAACTGGGACAACTTCCTGCATACTATCTCCTCCAACAACCTCCCAGAGATCCTCGCCTAACAAGTAACTCTCCATACATGGCTTCCACTTCTTGAAGTTGGTCAATGTGAGGAGTTCAATACCAAGACCTCTTGCGTATCCATCTTCCATGGCAACTGTGGTTTCTTCTTCACAAAGACGATGGCAACTTTGAGTTGTTCACTGCTCTATCCACTCCAACAACCTGGCTCTGATACCATGTGAAATTTTCTAATCGTTTAGGAGTAAGTAGGAGCTATATTAACTAAGTTATAGCCAAACAACCACAATGCCAAATAACAGCAACACAATAATCTTTATTGAATCAAATACTCCATTACATTGCGAGGTATACATGGCGAGACATGATTTCGCCAGTACACAAGGAGAACAGAAGAAATAAGCAAAAGAAATAACTTGCGGTTAGCCGGATTAAGACCACTGAAACCACCTAACCGCCTGTCCGCTGCGACTTGCTGCCTTCACCTGAAACCGGCTATCAGCTGAGTCCGCCTGAACAGAACAGAATGAACACGAACAACAGTAACTCACGGCCTTCCAGAACTTGACCTCTGATCTCTCAACCTCCTGGAACCTGCTAGCTGCTACCCGCAGAACTGCTACCAGACCGACTAGAAGAATAGCCGCAAGTCGCAATCTGCACAACCCGCAAAACAGTTGGTTCGATTAATGAACAATGCCAGGGGGTCCTATTTATAGGCACGGGACAAGATCCAGTCACCGCCCATGTGATAGGGTCACCACCACAAAACCGCACGACTAGAGCAACTCGCGCGCATAGCACCTCTGCCATAAATGCGCACCGCAGGCTAGCCAGACAAGAATTCATCAGACCGCCAATTTGAAGACCGCGCGATTAAGGCAAGAATGCCAAGTCGGCACCATCAGTATCAGCATAGAGAGCTCGCGCGGACACCAATAGAAATTGCGCGGCTATACAGCCCACGCACAAACACCATGAGCCCGCCTAGCGGTTATCACTGATAAGACAGGACAGTTAAGCCGAAGCAAATACTGTCGGTCAAGATAGAGAACAAGTCGCGCGATTAAACAAGTTTAACCGCACAGAAACATTACCAAACCGCCACGCAGTCCGAGAGGCCGGACCGCGCGGCAACACCCCGGAAGCACATGAGCAGAAGTGAAGAACCCGACTAGCTGAACTAGCTAGTCGCCAGAACATACCGCGAGACCGCCCGGTCTCAGCGGCTACTGCGGTTAGCCATTGCTAGCCGCCCAGCACCCTTTACTTAACACTTCAAAATTTCAAAAAATAGTTTTAAGATATTAAGTTGTATGTCTAACTTACGTACACCATCTTTCAAACATTAAATTTCTTGCACATATAGAAGTGTTATTTCAATATTATTAGTGTTTGCAAAAATAAGTTAATTCGGAGACCTTTTGGCCCAAAATTACAAAAATATGAAATAAAATGCTAAAGATAACTCCACCAAGCACTACTCACCCTCCTGATAAGTCTTAATGAGCATTATGAGGTTGAGCACTTTGGAAAGAATTGTAAAGTGTCTTGTGCAAACACATTTTTTTGTCATCACTTTTATTTGTACACCGGATCACGAAACATAAATTTTTTTATAAAAAGCTTATATGATCCTCCAAGCAATACTTCGCTCCCAGATAAGTCTTAATGAGCATTGTGTGGGCGAAGCACCCTGGTAGTTGTACTCATGAAATGTGCTTCGAAATTTTACTCTAAAATTGATGTGTGAAAGTAATTATAAGATTACAATCTTAATATTATTGTTACTATTTCATTACATATGTCATGTGTTTTGATTATTTCACGTGTATAATTTTATCAAAACACCTTATGCACACATCATTGTTTTTCATAAAACTTCTATTCATGAGAATTGGATCCTAATGCAAAATTACATAATTCTCTAAACACTTAAGTAAAAGCACTAGATTGCAATGCATGATTTCTACATTGTTATATTTATTTGAAATACGAATTCGTTACATTATAGTCTTTATCTTTTTGAATATGTTAAATCATGCTTGCCTATTTGTTATGAAAATTTCCAAAGTTAATGCTTAAATGTGAAGAGTCTAGACATATTGTTGGAATGGTCAAACTATAACAAAAATATTACTCTTAATTGTTTTGTTTTTTTGTTTTCCGCATTTCTCATTTGATCATGTACTTCTTTTACCATGCCCTATCATGATAATTTTTAAAGATCTTTTCTTCACTTGTGCTTGTCAAACTATATTGCATCTCTTTCAGCAAGTATTTTTTTTTATTCTTTGAACAACAAGTGGTAGAATTGCTTTGGTCAAAAAAACCTTGGAATGTTGTTCTTTCACGCTTATCATATCCATTCTCCGTTGTGTTACTTTATCCCTTAGCTCGATCACGAATTACTTTATATCTAAACAAAACTCTTAATCCTCTATTAGTTATGTCCCAACGTTTGTCTTCTCTCTTCTAGTTTTGTTTCACTCCACTCACTTTTGCTAATAACAAAAGGGGAGAATAAAATGATAAATCATAATGATTAAAGGAGTAAGATTCACTAGATTAAGGGGGAGCATACATCTAGTCTATGTGTGCATACACTAAGGGGGAGCACTTATTTAGGGGGAGCATAATTTAAACAATCTATAATTTTTATTAATGTCTCTATATTGCTTAGTGTCATATCTACTTCTAAAAACACATCTCTCTTATATATGAATCTGATTTATCTCTATTGGATTTGTTATTATTAAAGGGGGAGATTGTTGGAACATGGTTTTCCGCATCTCTTTGATTTGAGAATAACAAATCCTACTTGTATTTGATCGTGGTTGTCATTATGTTTTTAGCATGCAGGCTTGAACAGATATGACACTAGGATGCAACATTATTGGTCTGGACCTGCCCAAAAGCTGAAAAGTGGAATAATGTCTAATGTCAAGCGTTAAGACTTAATGTTGGCGTTGACTCTCGTTCTCACCAAGACTAATGTGGCAAGGAGGGAAGTTATCGTGATTGAAGAAGCACTTTAGGAATAATCTGACCTAACGCCAGTGTTAGCCTCAACGCCAATGTTAGGGTTACTTAAAATGATTGTTTCCTAAAGTACAGTATCTCCTTCCAATTTTGAAGCTCCGAGCCATTAAAACATTTCTAATTGGGTCAACGCCAGATGTTTGCCTTAACGTCGGCGTTAGCGTCCAGTCCTATAAATAGGTGGATTTCATTCTCCTCAACTAGCAATGCCAAGGAGCCCTATTCTAGCACTCTGAATTATTTGTGAGGGCCGTATTTCCAGACCACAAAGGATCTCCCACTCAATTTCAAAAGGAGGAATCAAAGGAGGCTTGGATCAACACGCTAACTCAACTTGAAGAACGTACGCTTGGGCTTCAACGATCTTCAGCGATTCTTCATCGTCTCCTTCAGATTACCTCTTAGGGAGTGTTTATATTTGTCTTTTATATTTATCTTTGTAATCGGTTCGTAAATTTGTCTTGTGTTGGCGACTAGGTCTGAGTAGGACTTAGGGAGGAATTCACCTCGTGTTGGCGACTAGGTCTAGGGAGTAGATCTTGGGGGTGCTCGAGGCCTTTCTTGGGATAGAAGGGCTAGAGCGGCGTGAGGTCATATCTGGGGAGAGATCGACTAAAGCCAATTGGTTCTTAGTGAGAAGAGTCAGTATAGAAAAAAAAAGAGTATTTCATATTTCGCCTTGGATTTCTAGCGTCATAGAAATCAGATTTTGTAACCAAATTTTATTAATGATAATCATGTCTTTTTCTATTTAATAAAATTGATTTACTACTCTGTTTTTTATTCACTCTTATTCAAGTAAAATATCAAAAGTTTTCTAAACCCCTTATTCACCCCCCCCCCCCCCCTCTAAGGGCGCCTCAAGATCCAACACTGAGTTCTTATAGAAGTAGCTTCGAATTGTTTCTTAGCTCTGGCTGAACTAAGATGTCGACGTTGCGTCGAGTTCTTATCGACGTATCCATCAAGTTGAAGACTTGAATTTGAACTTCATCTTCTGCGCCGAATTGAAGTCGAAGTTACGTCGACTTCTAAGATGGCTTGGTCAGGCTCTTCCTTCTGCGTCGAGTTCATTTTGACATTGCGTCGACTTTACTTGATACTTCGACAGTTAGTCTGAGTTGCTTCGACTTCTAGTCTGAGTTGCATCAACTTCTAGTCGAAGTTGCATCGACTTCTAGTCGAAGTTGTATCGACTTCTATTCGACGAAAGTTTTTACTCAAATTAATTTGTGCTTATCTTGGCCTGGTCTTGACACTTTAAGGTGAGTGTGACATCATAGGACATCTAATGACCATTTTACCCCTTTTATACAATGTGGATAATATAACTTAACTGATGAAATAACTCTAAGTAATTTGTTAGATAAATCACAAGGGTTTTTCCCAACATATACTCTCCCAAGGAATGTTTGAGTAATTAATTTTCAACTATTTTTAGCATTTTACTTAATCAAATACCTAATATTATTTTTTGTAGGATATGCTTTCGCTAATTTTTTTCCTATTTAGGCTCACGTCTAAGTTAATCTCAAACAAAGCATTCATGAGTGTGGCTTGAAGGCATCTAATGAGAGTTCATCGAAAGAGCTTAGTATGCATCCAACAAAGTCTAAAGACATTCTAGTAGAAAGCGACTCGTATTTTTTTTTAATTTATTGAGACCTAAGAAACTAAACTTGTCATTCTAAGGTAATAAGGGTCTCATTAAAAGATACTTGTGGTATATGTGTAGATTTATCCTCTTATATACAAATCAACATATTTTTGTTCATGACCAACTCACCAATGTATCATTTTCCTAATATGTTTTCCTAAATTTATGGTGGTTTATCTTGTTCACCTTAAAAGATTTAAGAAAACTTGACAAAATAACTATTTAATTATAAACATATTTGAGTCTCCTCTACACTTCTCTCCAAATCAAACTCATCAATCTTAGGGGTGAATATGGTGTGGTTTGGTGCGGTTTCAGACCAAACCGCAACTGCACCAAAGGGGGTCAATTTTGGACTGAACAAAATCGTGTGATGCGATTTGGAGTCAATTTTTGCGGTGCGGTTTCGATTTTTGTACAGTTACCAAAACATATTGAAAATGCCAACGGTAAATTACTTTGACATAAATAATCACATACAATTAAGTGAAGAACTACCTGAATCCAGTAAAGAAGCGGGTCTATTTCATTAATATAATCACAATGCAAGCTTACCACATACGATGATCTAAATAAGCAATGACACCTACATATATGTAATGATCAACGAATCTATGTTTTAGAATTAATGAAAAAAAATAATGATTCAAGCAATCATACATCGAACGACAGGGACGCTAGGGCATGCGCAATTTCACTTCAGCAGAAATGGGAAATGACAAATGCACAATTTCAGTGTTTCACAGACCGCAAACTATTCGGTTCACGCTTTCAGTTTCATGGGCTAATAGAGTAATAATGTAATAGTAATTGTTGAACTATAGATTATAGTCCATATTAAATATTTACAGTAGTAATTTCGTATTCACATTTCATCGGTGCTCATTTAATCATTTATATTACTATTAGTATTATATATTTTCTTTACATTAGAAATATATTATATTTAAATTATTCACGGTGCAATTATTTAGTTTTGCGTAGCCAAAAACCGAACTGCACCGCAAACTACATGGTTTTCAATCACCATATGTTGAAACCAGGACTTGGCTTCTTTGTGGAGCTCGGGCCCTCAATGAAGAGGGGCAGCTAGCACTTACTAATTCTTCGGAAGGAACCGACCGGAGACTCGGAACTAAGGACAGGCCCTTGGTCGCTGCGAGGAGGTCCCACCACACACCCGGAAGATCTTTGAGCGCTTCCCCTCCCAAGCCAAAGCTGAGACTGGGCACCTTGGAGAGCCTGAGAGCTAAGCCAAGATGACCAAGGGAGGAAGAAGCTCAGAATACTGAGATCTGAATCCTCTTCCAAGGTGCCCTTCAAGGTCTATTTATAGTTTTTTAAGTCTGGTCTGTCAATAGCGAGATTCCGCCTTACACTTTTGCTATACGCAACCCAAAATGGTCTGCCAACAGCCAAACTCTGCTGTTTGGATGGGCTAACTACAGACCACCATGGTCTTTTAGGTAAAAACGATCATAAATCCTTCCTGGGCGTGACACCCCCGAGGGCCTTACTCGCAAACCGAGAGGTTCGGCTCGCCCGCCTTCCCGCGAGCGAGCGACTAGGCTCCGGCCTGCTCGCCTTCCCGCGAGCGGCCTGCGAGAGCCTGGCTCGCCCGGCCCCGTGGCTCGCTCGCCTTCTTACTCCTTTCGCCTGATGGTCCCTTTATCTCCGTTCTCCTCCTGGTGGACACGGGGTTGTACCCAATCCCCGCTCTTCGCGAGGGTACCTTAGGCTCGCAAAGAAACGTCCAACCCCTAGTGTTCGTCGGCCCCTGGTGACGTGGTGAGAATTTTTTGGTGGGCCTCATGCCCAATGCTATAAATACCCTCCTCTCAGACCGGTATATGAACTTTTTCTCCTTCTTTTCTGTCTCGCTGTTCATCACTTGTCACATTCAAAATGTCTAAGAGGGAGGAGCTACTGGCTCGCCTTAAGGCCTCGCAAGCAAGCCAAAAGTCCAAAGTTACTGTGCTCGCATCTTGGATCTCTCTGGAACCTACTCCGCCTCTGCCTCCGCCTCTAACCAAGAAGGCGAAGACCATCCGGCGGTCGCCAAGAGAGGATGGGTCTTCTCCTTCGTCCTCGCCTCCCCGCCACGAGCTCGCCTCACAGGTTCTGCCACCATACTCGATGATCATTATGGTGCCTTTTTAACTTTGCTTTCTCGCTCACAGAACCTCCACGCTGATAAAAGCCTTACCAGGCCATCTCCGACAGGGTCCCGCCCCGCATCTCCCGGGGTGGCTGATCCACTACCAGATGTGAGGACAATTGACTTGCGAGCCTCACCCTCGCACCCCGGTACGTTGTTTGTCCTGCTCTCTATTGCTCTTCTTCCGACGCTGACTCTCATTACTCCTTTTTGCAGGGTCCCATACCCCGACCCCGGAGAGGCGAGTCCCTACCCCAGTGGGCTCGCCCCGCCCGCCGAAACAGAACATCATCACTCTGGGGTTCGGCATCCTGGGCCAACGGAGCCCAGGTGGCTCGCTGCTTGCCGATCCCCAAATCGCGAATGTGACGGTACACCCCCCATGGCTTAGGGAAGTCTCTCACTCCAGCCTTTACTGAAACCTTCAAAGGCCCGCCAGGTTCTTCTCGCTCGCGACCCGGTACCATTCTCATCTCGTCAGACTAGCAATTTCTGCTCGCTGCCTCTTATATTGCTTCTTAGGCTAACTCGTCACTCGCAGGTGTTCCCCCGACACCGTCCACCGAGTCAGAGCACGGCGAGGTGGAGATGTCCCCCCCCCCCCCCTCCCTCGTCGGATAAGGTCGTGGACTTCTTAGGGGATTCCAGCGACCTGGAGCAGATGAAGAGACGAGTCACGAAGATATTTCAAAAACATGCCTCCATGATGCGAGAGTTGTATGGTCAGAATCGGATGGACCGGATCGCGTACGAAGAGAGGTTTTCCGCCATGGAGGACGCAAACGCCCGCGTCCTCGCCGAGGAGTAGCAGGTCGCTCGCAACGAGGTCACCTCACCTGGGGTGCATCTTGCGCGAATCGAGGACTACATGCGGCTGATGCAACGCGAGGTCTGGTCGGTCCGCGAGTACCATTATCCAAGGGTTCCACCGTGCTCCGTTGTGCGAGGCCGAGGCCGCTGAAAATGGCATAATTATTAAACAGCTGTACTTTCTTATTAATTGTCTCTCGCTCTCGCAACCGTTTTCGCCCGCTTCTGTGGGCTCGGAACGATTAGGGACACTGTAATAAGGATATTCTCGCCCATTCGCGGGCTTTCTTTCTCGCTCCATATAATTTCTTATCGCTATGCCGCGAGTGCTCGTGTCTTGTTTTCTCGTTCGGATATATCAGGCTCGCGAGATATTGTCTCGCCCTCGCTGTTTTTTGCTTTTTCTTTCTGCAGGTTTGGCTCGCCGACAGCGAACCAGGGGGCTTGGCCAGAAAGCCAACCCACTTGGAGCTTGTAAGGCCCCAAAAGGCCGGGAAATTACCGCACGATCCCGCTATCCGTACCCCCGGTACTTTGAATTCTCCCCGTCTTTTTCATTTCTATAAATAGATGTCCGCTTTTACTTTCTTAACTACCACATTAACTGCCCTCCAGCTTCTCTTTTCCCTTCCAGGTCCTCTCGCAAGTTTTGGCTCACGCTCGCTTCTCTTTCCCCGGTTCGCCGATATTGTCATCATGGTTGTCGAGGGCGAAGCTGAAGGGCGAGCTAGGTCCGTCGGGGCTTTCCGCGACCACACCTTCTTCAGCGCCTCGCTTATTGATGACGAGTTCCTCACCGTCGTGGACAAGTACATCCCTTCGGGGTATACTACTCGCCTCCCGCCGAGCTCCGCCACCCTCAACGATCCGTCCGCCGACGAGCTCTCCATCCCCATTGCTCATTTCGAGAATGGGTTGTGACTCCCCCTCTGGCCAGAAGTTTGCAAGGTAATTTATTCGATCCTCGCCATCTTCACTCGCCTCGTTGGGAGCATGTTAATCATACCTTGGTGGATTTTTCAGGTACTCAAGTACTTCGGCGTCCTATTGAGCCAGCTGACGCCAAATGTGGTTGTCGTGATGGTCGCGTTCGCCTGCTACCTACGGGAGGAGAAGATCGATTTCAGCATGCTCGTCTTCTGCAAAGTCATCTCCTTCCGCGCGTACAAGGATGGGACGACCCACTTTGCGAGTCAGCATGTCACCGTCTGCGAGACGGTGAACAATGCCCATTACTGGCACCAAAAGTTTGTCCTGGTGAAGGGACCATTCGGCAACATCCCTTTCTCCCCCCTCCAACGGAATGACGCGACCTACCGCCCTCCCTCCTCGCTCGACGGTGACGATGCGAGGCTCTACCAATACATGAATGGCAAAGACTTCGAGGTCGCCCACCTCCGGCAGAGGGTGGACTCGATGCTGCCTGTCCCGGAAGGGAAAGGTTCGGCTCGCACTCGTAAGCTCTTCTACATTTTTTCTCATTTTACCCGCTAACTCTTTCTTTGTGTTCGCAGGGGAGCGGGATCTTCCCATCAATCCCCCGCATGCGAGGAGCGCGACCCTCTCCTCTGGCTCCCTCGCCGTCATGGACGCCGATGCTTGCCGAGAACCCCTCGGTTCGACTTCGGGAAAGAAGTGGCCGTCGTCTGCGAGCCAACAAGCTGCGAAGCCCTCTGCCAAGAAAAGAAACAAGGATCCTCCTTCCACCACCAAGGGGAAAGAGGTCGTGGACCTCAGCGAGGCCGACGCTCCGCTCCCTCCGCCTGCGGTCCAGAAGGTCGCCGAGGGAGGAAACGAGCCGAGGGGGGCCCCCGGCGGGCCCAACCCCTCCAGCCACAAAAACTTCTACTTGGGGGTAAAACTCCCAGATGCCCTGGGCGAGCCGGTGCTCGCATGGGATCCTGACCTCAATAGGATTTCTTGCTCATCACTCCTCCCCTCCTGGGTTGAGAGCGATAACGTGGGAGGCGAGGTGTTTGCCCTCGCCTTTGGGCTATATGGTCGCGAGGACGCCGCCAACTTCAGCGCCCTTCAATCCAGGTTGCTGGTCAATGAGGCCATGCGAGCCCATTTCCGTTCCTTGGAGCTCCGCCACATGGTGGCCCGGCGGTACCTCACCGTGGATAGGGATGCTAAGGAGCTTCAGCGCGAGCTCAAGGAGGCCTCTGAGATGGTTGCGAGCCTCAAGGGGAAGGAGGCCATTTCAGAAGGTCTTCTCGCTAGCCTTCAAGGGGGAATGGTAAGCTCTTCATACAGCCTCTACCTCGCTCACCTTACCTTTAGCTTGACTTCCTTTTTATCTTCTTTCTTAGGATGCCGAGGCCGCGAGCCAGTAACTCTCGCGGAATGCCTATTTGGAAGGAGAGGTCACGTTCCTTAAAGCGCACAACCGCGAGCTGACCAGGGCGGTGCTCCCGCCGCCCCCTCCGTGGGCTGGGGCTTGCCAATCCTCGCGAGATGAGAAGGAGGCGATCCGCCAGAATTCCATGGGCGTCGCCGACCTTGTCTTCGAGACCCTCAAAGGGGTCGGCTTTATCTCCCCAGATGCCTTAGAGTTCAGCATCGAGGACATCGTCCCGGATCTGTTCGCGCTGATCCCGGATCCCGACGACCGCGGGAGCGAGGAAGAGCCGTCCAGCGACCAGCATTAGCTTCCTACAATTCAATGTAAAAAATTTATCCGGTGAGTTCGCCGTTATTTTGTAAAATTTTTGAGAAAAGTAAACATGGAGCATTTTTCTATCTTGTGATTGTCTTTCTATCTTGCTCGCACAAATAGGCTTTTCTAGGCTCGCATGAATACGCTTGTGATATGCTTGTGCTCTTACTTTTTTTCGTGCTCGCACCTTCAACGTTATTATTTATGCTCGTGTTCGCATCCCTCTTATTGGGTGATTGTAGCAAGGTTTACAATTTCATAGTGTTTCCCTTTAGTCTCGTTACCCTATCTCGCGCCTACCTAAGGAGGCGCTCGCGTAGCTTCTCCCACTTAGGAGTTTAAATAGATGGACCACCTATTTTCTCTTGCGTTAAGTGTGGTCTGTTTCGCACCCCTGGCCCGCCCAACAGGACTCTTGCGAGCGGGATCGACGTTACCCTGCCTCGCTCGCCTGCCCACTACGAGCGACCAACATTGCTCGTGATCTGCCGCGCCGGCGGACCCCCCCCCCCCCCCCCCTAGCTCGACAATTGTAGGCACCGCATGTGAATTCTCTAGGCATTTTTTGCGAGCTAGGATTCAGCCCGATGAGCCGTGCTGCCACCGTATCTAACCGTCTCGCGGTTACCCTTGGCCTTAGTGTCTTATATCAACGGCGGCTTCATTCTTCTTGCGAGCGAGCCCTAGGGTTCGCCCTATCAGGGTCTTGAGAGGTTTGGCGAACCAAACCCCTTAACATGAATGACTCATTCTCCAGCTTCTCCAGAGATCAACCTGACCCACCGTCTGTGAGAGCCCGGAAGCGGAATCGATCTGGGGTACTCCAGCACCAAAAACTTTCTGCCTTGCCACCCTCTCCAGAGATCAACCTGACCAACCGTCTATGAGAGCCTGGCAGCGGAATCGATCTGGGGCACTCCAGCACCAAAAACTTTCTACCTTGCCAGCCTCTCCAGAGATCAACCTGACACACCGTCTATGAGAGCCCGGCAGCAGAATCGATCTGGGGCACTCCAGCACCAAAAACTTTCTGCCTTGCTAGCCTCTCCAGAGATCAACCTGACCCACCGTCTATAAGAGCCCGGCAGCGAAATCGATCTGGGGCACTCCAGCACCAAAAACTTTATGCCTTATCAGCCTCTCCAGGGATCAACCTGACCCACCGACTATGAGAGCCCGGCAGCGGAATCGATCTGGGGCACTCCAGCACCAAAAATTTTCTTCCTTGCCAGCCTCTCCAGAGATCAACCTGACCCACCGTCTATGAGAGCCCGACAGAGGAATCGATCTGGGGCACTCCAGCGCCAAAAACCTTTTGCCTTGCCAGCCTCTCCAAATATCAATCTGACCCACCGTCTATGAGATCCCGGCAGCGGAATCGATCTGGGGCACTCCAGCACCAAAAACTTTCTGTCTTGCCAGCCTCTCCAGAGATCAACATGACCCACCGTCTATGAGAGCCCGGCAGCGGAATCGATCTGGGGCACTCCAGCATAGAACGTTCAAGAACTCCTGCTCAGATAAAAAACTTTGAAACCAGTATATGGAGAGTAAAATGTACAACAGGTCAATTACAAAAAACTTTAAGGATAGAATCGCTTTAAGTCATCCTCATTCCTGGCCAGGCCAAGGAGTACCCCGTCCACATCTCGGAGGTGGTACCCCCCTGACCTGAGCACTTCGTCTACAATATATGGCCCCTCCCAGTTGGAATTAAGCTTTCCCACCGCGGCTCCTCTCCCGGCCGCGTCAACCGTCTTCAGGACTAGGTCCCCTTTCTCGAATTATTCTATCCGGATATGCTTGTCAAAATACCGAGCCACCCGCTGCTTGATCTCCTCCTGCCGGACGGTGGCTAATTTCCGGAGCTCTTCTACCATGTCTAGAGACAGCCTTTGCTCCTCTCCGTTCTCCACTAGCCATTCTTCATCCCCCTCGCCCGTGGCCACCACCCTGGGGGATTTCACTTCGAACTCTACTGGGAGGACGACCTCGGACCCGTGGGAGAGCTTGAATGGGGTCTCCCTCGTGGCCGTGTTCAGAGTGGTTCTCAGGGCCCAGAGGACTGAGGGTAACTGCTCGACCCAGTTCCCCTAGAGGTTCTCGGCCTTCTTCTTCAACAAGTTCACGATAATCTTGTTTGTCGCCTCCACTTGCCCATTGCTCCTCGGGTGGTGGACTGACGCAAACCGAAGTTCTATGCCCAGCTGGGTACAGAAGCTGACGAATTCGTCACTGGCGAATTGCGGCCCATTGTCCGTGACTATAGCTAATGGGAGTCCATGCCTGCAAATTATCTCCCCCATATAAAATTTCAAACTACTTGAGAGCTTACCTTGGCCAGCGCCTTCACCTCTACCCACTTGGAGAAATAATCGATCATCACCAACAGGAACCTTCTCTGGCCGCTCGCTTGCGGGAAAGGACCCACCAAGTACAATCCCCATATTGTAAAGGGCCAGGGCGTTGTGATGGGGCCGAAGCCTTTGGGCTGGTAGGAGCTGGAGAGGGGCGAACAACTGGCACTTTGAACACTTCCTTGCAAACTCCGCCGCATCCTTGCCGAGAGTAGGCCAAAAGTATCCCTGCCTCAGCACTCTCCCTTCCAATGTTCAGCTTCCTGAGTGGCTGCCACACTCTCCCGAGTGGATCTCCTCCAGAACCCTCGGTACTTCCTCTTCCGCCACTCACCGGGCTAGGAGCCCCAAAAGTGTTTTCCTGTATAATCTCCTTGCATGTAAGGAATAATAGGCCGATTTATACCTGAAGTGCCTCTTATCCATGTCCCCTTCGGGGAACTTTACAGATGTCAGGAAGGTAATGAAGGGGTCCATCCATGATGCCCGCTGGTCCACCTCCATCAGCTCCCCCACTTCGATGGATGGTCGGAAAAGTCCGACACTATCCCCCCCCCCCCCCCGCTCTGGGACCAAACTTAGCCAGGAGGTCCGCCGCGGCGCTCTCTTCTCTTGGCACGTGATGGATTGAGAAGGTCTGAAACTGACCTATGAGCCCATTGACCTTTTCCAAGTACCGCTGAAGAGTCGATTCCTTTACTTCAAATTCTCCCCCAACCTGGCAAGCCACCACCATGGAGTTCGTCGAGACCTCCACATCTTGTACTCCCAACTCTAGGGCCAGGCGGAGGCCTGCTACCACTGCTTCATACTCGGCCTGGTTATTGTTGAGGGGAAAATGAAAGTTGATTGCCTGGTAGATCCTCGTCCCTTGGGGGCTCACCAAAACCACCCCTCCTCCGAAGGAACGCTTTCCCGAAGCCCCGTCCACCAACATCCTCCAGGCCACCGAGCTGAGAAGCTCGGACTCTTCCACCTCAGTTACGTAATCCGCCAGAAAGTCCACCACCGCCTGGGCCTTTATGGACAGTCTCGACACATATGATATATCAAATTCGCTTAGTTCCACCGACCACTTAGCCAACCTCCCCGAGTGCTCTACCCCTTCCATGACGTTGCGAAGGGGGTGGTCGGTCACCACCTTGATCAGGTGTGCTTGGAAATAGGGATGGAGCTTCCGAGCCGACACCACCAAGGAGAAGGCCAACTTCTCTAGGATTGGATATCGGAGCTCCACCTTCCTCAGTACTCGGCTTACATTGAAAATTGGGAGTTGCCTTCTGCCTTCTTCCCGGAGCAGTACTGAACTCACCGCCTCAGGCCCTACTCCCAGGTACAGGGACAGATCCTCTCCTTGCCTCGGCCCCTACAGCAAAGGAGCTTGGGTCAACTACTCTTTCAGTTCTTGAAAGGTTCTTTCGCATTCGGGGGTCCACTCAAATTTTTGGTTTCCCCGCAGTACTTTGAAGAAAGGTGCACACTTCTCTCCCACCCTGGAGAGGAACCTGCTAAGCCCAACCAGCTTCCCCGTGAGGCGCTGAACCTCCTTTGCATTCCTTGGAGATCCCAACTCTATAATGTCCTTGACTTTGTCTGGATTCGGCTCCACTCCCGCTGGAGTTAGGAAATGGCCTAGGAACTTCCCCCGGCTAGCCCCGAAGACACACTTCAGGATGTTGAGCTTCATCTTAAATTTTCTCAACGTCCCGAAGGTTTCCCTGAGGTCGCGGAGGTGGGACTCAAGGTCTCGACTCTTCACCATGAGATCATCCACATAGACTTCTAAATTTCTACCCCTTCGTTCCTGGAAGACCGGGTCCATCATCCGCTGGTAAGTAGCCCCTGCATTCTTAAGCCTGAAAGGCATCATTTTATAACAATAGCACCCATCCCCCGTGATGAAAGAGACATCCTTGATATCGGGAGGGCGCATGCGGATTTGGTAATAACCTGAAAAAGCATCTAAAAAAGACATTACAGAGAAACCGACGGCTGAGGCAACTAACGCGTCGATTCGGAGCAAGGGGTAGCAATCCTTGGGGCATGATTTATTAAGCAATGAAAAGTCGATACACATCCTCCACTTACCTCCACCCTTCTTTACCATAACCACGTTGGAGACCCAGCCTGGATATTAGATCTTCGATACAAAACCTGCCTGGAGGAGCTTGCCCACCTCCTCTCGGATGGGCCCTTCCAGCTTGTCCGCTATGGCCCTTTTCTTCTTTCGGATTGGTCGGGTGCCGGGGTCAAGATTTAGACAATGGCAAGCCACGTCCGCGTCGATCCTGGGCATCTCTGCCACGCTCCAGGCGAAGATGTCCATGTTCTCCTGTACGCAGTCCAGGATTTGCTTCTGTTCCTCTGGGCTGAGCTCGCCGCTGATCTTGACTTTTTCCACCACCCCTGCTCGGGTGGTGACCACGAGCTCCACGACCTCATCCATGGCCTCCAGACGGGATTGCTCCCCCCAATCTCCCTCAATTCTTTGCCACGAGCCAACGCTCCGGCCTCCTCTTTTCTTCCTTCACGAACCTCCATCACTTCTTCCGCCCCTCCTTTTGGGCCTCCCTTCCCTCTTCTCCTCTCTCCTTTTCCGCCTTTATTGGCTCCTCCGCCCCTTCCTCCTGGTCCTTCTTTTCCTCCTTTCCTTCCTCTCCGAGCCTCGCCGGCTCTCATGTCTCTCGGTCCCATTCTTCTGCCGGGCCACCTTAGGATCTCCCTTGATCCGGACTTGGACTCCACCATCATTGAACTTAAGACATTGGTGGAAGGTGGAGGGGACACAGCGAAACGCGCTGATGACTGGCCGTCTGAAGATGGCGTTGTAGCTGCTGGGGGCATCCACTATGACAAAGCAGCAATTCCTGGACTGCCCCCCCCCCCCCCCGGACTACATGGAGTCCCACTCCTCCTTCTACCTCCTTCCTCTCCCCAGAGAACCCAAACAATGGGCCCTCCGAGGATAGCACCCTTCGCGCATCCACCTTCATCCCGTCAAATGCCTTCTTAAAGATGACGTTGATCGAACTCCCGTTATCCACCAGGATCCGGGAAACAGTGAAGTTCTCGATCACGATCTGAATGACCAGCGCATCGCATAATGGGTCTTCGTGGCCCGGCATATCCTTCTGGATGAATGAAATCTTCTCTGTCGGGGGCGGGGCTAGGGACGTTGAAGATACGCTATGACGGTACATTGCATGGAGGCTTGCCTTCCGAGTCGCCTCAATCCCTACCCCCCCCCCCCCCCTCGTGGATCACCCTGATCCCCCCTCGGGCCCCCATATCGGCCCGATCGTCGCACCTCTCGTCCTCCTCGTCCTGAGGCAGGACCTCCTCGATACTCACCGTCAGCTGCTCCCGCGGCGTCGGTGCCCTTTGAAAGGAGAGTTTAGTTCTTATTCTTATTATTAAAACTCTTGTTTAACTTTGCTTTAAAATAAATTATATATATAAATATATATAATGTGTTGTTTGTTGATTGAGTAATAAACACAAATACTAAGAGTGCATAAATAATCACAGCACAAATAAAAACATAAAACAAATAAGCAAACCAAGCAATCCAGATGACACAAGGAAATATAGTAGTTCCCCTCAACTGGTACATCTACTCTTCTACCCACTGGTAGGAATCCACTAGGAGAGTTGATCAGGTGCCCTCACACCAAGGTGTTTTTGTTCAGGTGTCCACACACCAATGGAGGTTTGATCAGGTGCCCAATTCACCTATAAGCTTTTGACCAGGTGCTTATAAACCAACTAGATTTTTTGATCAGGTGTCTTGCCACCAACAGGTAAACTTTTGAAGGGAGTTTTAACCCTGTACAAGATGGGGAAGGAGAAAGGGAAAAGATTTATTGTTCTTATCTTTGTGCTGAGAAGACTCTTGATGAAGATCCTGATTGGTAGTTGTGTTTGGATCTTGATGATGATGTTGAAGAGCTCCCCCTGTCTGATATAATTGTTGACAGTTTGTGGAGGCCTCTTCTCTTGATTGTACAAACTCCTTTCTTCTTATGCAGTAATGATCCTGAGCAAATGATTGTGATTGGTGTCTCAAGATGAATGTGATCTGCAAGAAGGAGTTAGCAAAAAGAAGATAAATAATAGAAGATCTGCTTCTTCTTTTTGCCTCTGTATTTCTCTTCCTATTCTTTTCCTGTACAGCAATATTAATATATTATGTTCTGTATGTTCTTTATTGCTGCCGAGAGATAACAGCTATATATATATCCTGATATATATTATCTGCTATAATATATTCTGTTTGAATCCATGCTGACCATAAAGGAATATAATAAATATATCCTTTATTTCCCAGATCCTCGAGAACATAAGTTGCCGTCTTTGGCTTCTGCAACGGCTATATTAATTAATGCTGCAACGGCTGGATTGTTAAATCAACAATATATTTATAGCAATATATAAAATAGAATAAATAAATATTGCTTTAATAAAGTCTAAGAGCAAATATATATTTTAGTCAAGCTAAATAATATAAAATATTCCTGTCAGAAATTCGTCGAGCGGAGCTCTACGTTCGTCGAGCTCAACATTTCATTTGTCGACCAGATCATTAAATTTACTGTTTTTGAACATCTGTTGGAATTCGTCGACCGCTGTTCGTCATTCGTCGACCGCTGTTCCACGTTCGTCGACCGCAGCTTCCTTGTTGTAATTTGTCGAGCGCTGCTATCTGTTCATCGGGCGCCGTCCGACGAATGTTGAGTGTCGTTCGACATTCGTCGAACGCCAGTGAACTATATGTAATTTTAATTTCTCTTCTTATTTTCTGCCTTATAAAAGATATGTATATTTTAGCTTTCTTTCTTAATGATAATTAATCTAAGTTATAATATGAGTTATGATATAAACTTAGATACATAAGGTGGATCTTAACTCAAATCAAAACTAAGGTTCCAACAATCTCCCCCTATTTGAGTTGGGATCCTAATCCAAATTAACTAGGTTCTAACAATCTCCCCCTATTTGGTTTAGGATTCCTGAGCATGAAAAGTCTTTAAAGTTTAAGGGTTAGAGATTATTTTTAAATTTCTTTTATAACTAAGCAATTTCTGATTTCCTAGATCTTGATTTAAATAGGAGTTTAAATGAAATGAATTGCTAGCTATTAACAGATTCTAAGAATTTTAAAATCATAAATACAAAGTCTGATAGCATCTTTCTATAGAATCCCCTTAATCAGAAGAGACTCACACTCAGAGATCTGATCATTTCTGATATATGCTACTACAGTAGAATGCTCAAAATGATTTTAGGAGAAAATCTGGAAGAATATGAAGTCTATCTGACTTGTTTTTAAGATAGAAAATTCAAAGAAACTTAAAACTGCTGTTTAATTTAATTTAAGTAAAAATATTAAAAGTTTAAAAATTTGCCTTATAGATAAATAATTTGGCCTTTTTATTTCATTAAAGTGCAAATTTGAAAGTTTATTTTTATTTTGCTGAACATAAGAAATTACTTTTTCTGTAAAATTTTGTTTAAAGTTATCAGCTTTAAATATCTTATTTTTTAAACAGATAGTTTGTTCTACAGAAATTTTGAAAGGAGTTAAATTAATTATTTTTGTTAACTCTTTTCTGATTTCATCTTCAGATTTGTAATTTTCAACAATTATGAAATCTGTACATAATGAGTTGAAAGCAGATGTGAAATCAGAGGTAAAATTAGGAAATGTTGTTACCTCTTTTACCTTTTCTTCATTAGATTCAACATCTGATTTGTAATTTGAACCATATATAGTCATCATGCAAAAAGTTGTGGCTTTTTGTTCTTAATTTTCTTCTTCTTCAGTTAGAGTAGTTGATGGTTCTGCATCAAAAATGATGTTAGTGGAAGAAGTAGGAATGGATTTATTTACCATCCTAGAGAGGGAGTGCTAGATGCTCTTTACTGAAGTGCAGTCAGCCACTTTAAGAAGAATGTCATCAGACATTGATTTAGCCAATATCTTCATGGCTATGGCATCAGCACTGATCAACTTTTCTTGATCATCTGTTGAAGAAGTTGAAGATGTAGTTCCTGTCAAAATGGAATTATAAATATCTTCATCTATGGCATTCATATATAGCTTAATTCTAACTTGCCATAAATTAAATCTATCCAAATTACATAAAGGTGGATCTGAACAAGTAAAATCTGCTAGTGCCATCAAATTTTTGAAAAACCTTTTTACAACAAAACAAAATAAGAACTAAGTGATCTTTGTGATTTCAGGTGTTAGCCTGTGTGCAAAATCAACTTCCTCTGATACCAATTGAAAGGGGTTCAATTGAGTATCAGGTGCAAGAAATTGAAGAAATAAAATCAGCCTCCTCTAATACAATTTGAAAGGGACAATTGATATCCTCTGATGAGGGTGATTGATAAAATCAACTAGCTTTGATACCAATTGAAAGGAGAGTTTAGTTCTTATTTTTATTATTAAAACTCTTGTTTAACTTTGTTTTAAAATAAATAATATATATAAATATATAATGTGTTGTTTGCTGATTGAGTAATAAACACAAATACTAAGAGTGCATAAATAATCACAGCACAAATAAAAACATAAAATAAACAAGCAAACCAAGCAATCCAGATGATACAAGGAAATATAGTAGTTCCCCTCAACTGGTACATCTACTCTTCTACCCACTGGTAGGAATCCACTAGGAGAGTTGATCAGGTGCCCTCACACCAAGTTGTTTTTGTTCAGGTGTTCACACACCAATGGAGGTTTGATCAGGTGCCCAATTCACCTATAAGCTTTTGACCAGGTGCTTATAAACCAACTAGATTTTTTGATCAGGTGTCTTGCCACCAACAGGTAAACTTTTGAAGGGAGTTTTAACCCTGTACAAGATGGGGAAGGAGAAAGGGAAAAGATTTATTGTTCTTCTCTTTGTGCTGAGAAGACTCTTGATGAAGATCCTGATTGGTAGTTGTGTTTGGATCTTGATGATGATGTTAAAGAGCTCCCCCTGTCTGATATAATTGTTGACAGTTTGTGGAGGCCTCTTCTCTTGATTGTACAAACTCCTTTCTTCTTATGCAGTAATGATCCTGAGCAAATGATTGTGATTGGTGTCTCAGGATGAATGTGATCTGCAAGAAGGAGTTAGCAAAAAGAAGATAAATAATAGAAGATCTGTTTCTTCTTTTTGCATCTGTATTTCTCTTCTTATTCTTTTACTGTACAGCAATATTAATATATTCTGTTCTGTATGTTATCTATTGCTGCCGAGAGATAACAGTTATATATATCTTGATATATATTATTTGCTATAATATATTCTGTTTGAATCCTTGCTGACCATAAAGGAATATAATAAATATATCATTTATTTCCCAGATCCTCGAGAACATAAGTTGCCGTCTTTGGCTTCTGCAACGGCTATATTAATTAATGCTGCAACGGCTGGATTGTTAAATCAACAATATATTTATAGCAATATATAAAATAGAATAAATAAATATTGTTTTAATAAAGTCTGAGAGCAAATATATATTTTAGTCAAGCTAAATAATATAAAATATTCCTGTCAGAAATTCGTCGAGCGGAGCTCTATGTTCGTCGAGCTCATCATTTCATTTGTCGACCAGATCATTAAATTTACTGTTTCTGAACATCTGTTGGAATTCGTCGACCGCTGTTCGTCATTCGTCGACCGTTGTTCCACGTTCGTCGACCGAGCTTCCTTGTTGTAATTTGTCGAGCGATGCTATCTGTTCGTAGGGCGCCGTCCGATGAATGCTGAGCGTCGTTCGACATTCGTCGAACGCCAGTGAACTATATGTAATTTTAATTTCTCTTCTTATTTTCTGCCTTATAAAATATATGTATATTTTAGCTTTCTTTCTTAATGATAATTAATCTAAGTTATAATATGAGTTATGATATAAACTTAGATACATAAGGTGGATCCTAACTCAAATCAAAATTAAGGTTCCAACACCCTTGCTCCCTTCATCTCCAGAAATTCCGTGCAGGTGGTCGTTGCGTGACCTTCCTCATCGTGGAAGTCACAGTAAGGCAACACCGCCTCCCTCCTCTCGGCCTCTGCCCCCCTATTCCTCCTCCTAAGGTCGGCTCCTCCGGCTATTGCTCCTCTTTCCCTGCCTGGTCTCCCTCGACCAACCGCCATTGACTTCTGAGGTGGATGAGGATGAGGTGGCCTCGGGCCCTGCCTCCATCCCAGCTGATGGGGTCTTCCCTGGCCTCCTTGGAAGTTGCCCCCTCCCTGATGGAAACCCCTTCTCGGGCCTTGCCTCCCCCTTCCTTCTGCCTCCACCCCACCTCCGGGGCCCTCGCTTCTTCCCTTCTCCTCGCTTCCGGATGTCTAACCTCCGGCTCGCTTAGCCGCGCCAACCTCTTCGTGAACTCGGGGTTTGCTTCCTCCCCCTCTATCTCTTTCGCTGCTCTGTCCATCAACTCCTCAAAAAACAAAGGAGCCCTCCTCTTGAGGTCCATCTTGAAGAACCCCCCCCCCCCCCCACCCCCACCCCACCCCGCAGCCCCACGATGAAAGCGAGCTGGAGGGTGTAGCCTGGCACCTCTTGGATGAGGAGGACCTCCTCCTGGAACCGATCTACGTACTGAGCCAACGACTCCCCTTGCCTCTGCTTGATGTTGAAGAGCGTCTCGGGGTCCTTCTTCCTCTTCTTCGAGGTCGAGAAGCGCAGTACGAAGCCGCGTCGCATGTCCTCGAAGGCATAGATCGATCCGGAAGGTAACTGGTGGAACCAGTCCCTTGCTATCTCCTTCAGGGTGGTGGCGAAGAGTCGACACTTGAAAGCGTCTGACATAGGCCTGATCGAGACCATATCTTCGAACCACTACAGGTGTTGGGTGATGTCATCCTTGCCGGTATAGAGCATCATAGCCGGCTCTCTGAACCCCTCAGAGAGCGGTGCCGAGAGCACCAACTCACATAAAGGGCTTCCCCCCTTCACACCCCTTCCCTGCTCCACTCGCCCCGCCAGTTCCCATGGAGATCCGGCTCCGACCGGCCTCGCGCTCGCCGAAGGGCAGCTCGCCGGGATCCCACTGGTCGGGACCCCGCTCGCCTGCGCCGGACTGGGGAAAAGCTCCCGTCCCGCGAGGTCTCGGTCTGCCGCCTGGTACATTGCCTCCTTTCCATGCCTCTGATCCGGAGTGAGCTCGCCTACTCCAGTGGGAGGGACCACCTGGGGCACAGGGGTCGCGAGCCCCCCAAGTGCCGAGGCGAGGGCGCACTGAAAGACCCTTAGCAAATCTCTCTTCAGATTGGCCAGCATCTCCACATTTGTTGGCGCGCCGGGTGGCGGCGAGCCACCGAACTCCTCCTCTCGCTCGTTTTTCCTGTCATCTCTTCCTTGGAGCTTTCTTGAACTAGTTGCACTCCACGCTCACCGCTCCAAAAATGTTGAAACCAGGACTAGGCTTCTTTGTGGAGCTCGGGCCCTCAATGAAGAGGGGCAGCTAGCACTTACTAATTCTTCGGAAGGAACCAACCGGAGACTCGGAACTAAGGACAGACCCTTGGTCGCTGCGAGGAGGTCTCACCACACACCCGGAAGATCTTTGAGCGCTTCCCCTCCCAAGTCAAAGCTGAGACTGGGTACCTTGGAGAGCCTGAGAGCTAAGCCAAGATGACCAAGGGAGGAAGAAGCTCAGAATACTGAGATCCAAATCCTCTCTCAAGGTGCCCTTCAAGGTCTATTTATAGTTTTTAAGTCTGGTCTGTCAATTGCGAGATTCTGCTTTACACTTTTGCTATACGCAGCCCAGAATGGTCTGCCAACAGCCAAACTCCGTTGTTTGGAGGGGCTAACTGCAGACCACCATGGGCTTTTAGGTAAAAACGATCATGAATCCTTCCTGGGCGAGCCACCCCCGAGGGCCTTACTCGCGAACTGAGAGGTTCAGCTCGCCCGCCTTCCCGCGAGCGAGCGACTAGGCTCCGGCCTGCTCGCCTTCCCGCGAGCGGCCTGCGAGAGCCCGGCTCGCCCGGCCCCGTGGCTCGCTCGCCTTCTTACTCCTTTCGCCTGATGGTCCCTTTGTCTCCGCTCTCCTCCTGACGGACACCGGAGTTGTACACCATAACTGCACAACAACCAAACTTTTCAATGTGATTGCCGAAGGGTGAAGTAGTTGCTAGAGAGTGGATCAGCAATTCAATCACGCACAATAATGAGACCATTTTGTATAACTAACCCCAAAATGCATCATTTAATGCTCAATTTTATTCTAGAATTTTCCCATCATCATCAAAAATGCAAACTCAGCTCTTCCATTTTGTATACTTTGAACCTCTAACTTACATCTGGAGACAAGGAATAATATATCTATACATAGAATCCAATCACGCAGCATAATAATTTCTATTAACGAATATTTACCCCGCTCGAAAAATACCCTCTTCGAAGGTATTTGTGTGCATGAATGTTATGAAATATGAACTTCGGGGAAGATTAATGTAATGTTTTGTAACATTGAGGGGAGGTTTTGTAATTTCAATAATAAAAAAGGTGCAATTTGTAATTTTGCAAACTTAGACGAAAGGTTCCAGTAAATGCCCTTTTCTAGTAATTGTAATCTATTTTGGATTGGTAGGAGATCAACTCGAGCGTGAGTTACCAATTCATATTCTAATTGGGATTGATTTTTTTTTCAAATCTAATGAAGTACAATTTGCTCCCATCGCATTTCAACTCTTTATGATGGCCAGGACCATGATCCTACATTCATTTTGAGTGTGGAATCGTGTAAGAAATTCTTAGCGTCCGTTCGTTTGGAAGGAATTGAGGTCATGAAATTGGAATTGAAAAATCTAATCTCAATTTTGACGTTCGTTTGCATGCTTAACGTTGTAATTGGAATTTTAATGAATTCCATAGAATTCATTTTGTACTATAGACAATTCTTTCCAATCTATATAAGAATTTGATAATTTCAGCTGAGTCGCGTTTTTTTTTTTCAATGGCCGTTTATTTCGCCCTGGGCGCGCGTTTTACGCCCGGGCAATCATATTTCGGTCGGGTGTGCACATTTTTGCCCGAGCGCGCACTTATTTGCCCTGTGGAGTGTTTTTCGCCAGGGCGCGCGTTTTTCGCCCGGCACGTGTTTTTCTACAGGGCGTCACTTTTTGCCAGTCTCGCGTTTTTTGCCCGAGCGCAAGTTTTTCACTCGGGCGCGGATTTTTCGTTCAGGCGCGTTTTTTCCCCTGGGACACGTTTTTCGCCCGGGCGCTCATTTTTCGCCCGGGGGCGCTAAATTTACGCCCAGGCAAACAAATTTACGCTCGGACGTGCATTTTTCGCACAGGCGCATACTATTTCGCTAGGGCCCACTTTTTTCCCGGGAGGGCCTGAGCTCACATTTTTCGTCGAGAGCATGTTTTTCGCCCGGCTGCGAGTTTTTTGCCCAGGGGCTCGTATATCGCCCGGGGCGCGATTTTCGTCCGGGCGTGCGTTTTTCTGCCCGGGTGCGCATTTTTTCGCCCGAGCACGCATTTTTTTGCACGGGCGTGCTTCTTTACCCAGCACGAGTTTTTTTCGCCCGGGCGCGCCTGGGCACGCGTTTTCGCCCTAGCGCATTTTCTTCGCCCGAGAACACGTTCGCCACAACGCTCCTTTTTTGCCCGGGAGTGCGTTTTTCGCCCAGGCGCGCATTTTTCGCCCGGTCGCTTATTTTTTGCTCGGGCACGCACTTTTCGGCCTAGCACGCATTTTTCGGCCGGGCACGCACGTTTTCGTCCAGGCGTGCTTATTTCGCACTGGCGCATTTTTTTCCACTGGCACAATTTTTTTGCCAGAGTGCGTGTTTTTCGTCACAACATTCATTTTTTGCTCGTGCGCGCATTTTTTTTCTAGGTACGCACTTTTTGGCCGGGCACATGTTTTTCGTCTGGGTGCGCACTTTTTCATTAGTGCGCGCATTTTATTCCCGAGCGCGTGTTTTTCGCCCGGGCGCACATTTTTTCTCATTTGCGCACGTTTTTTTGGGTGCCTATTTCTCGCCCGGGCAAACGTTTTTCAGGACTCATTTTTTACCCGGGAGCGCGTTTATTTCGCCTAATGCGCGTAAGACGCTCGGGTGCACATTTTTTTGCCCTGGCGCGCGTTTTTTGCCCGAGAGCTTGTTTTTCGCCCTGGCTCATTTTTCGCCCGGGCGAGCATATTTTGCCCAGACGCGTGTTTTTAGCATGGGGGCTTATTTTTCGCCGAACACACTTTTTTTCCCGGGCGCGTGTTTTTCGCTCTGGCTCGCATAATTCTAAGATTAAATTTCATCTAACAAACGAATACCAAAGTTGATTAATTTCACGATATTCTCTAATTATATTTATTTGACGAACACTATAATTGGAATTAGACTAATTTCAATTCCTCGAAGAATTGGAATTGATCTCAATCTCCAATTTCAATTCCATCCAAACAAACGGTATCTTAGTGTATGTTCGCTTGGACAAAATTGAGACTTTGAAGTTAGAATTGAAGATCAAATTCTAATTATATTTTCTCGACTGTGCACCTAAAGAGTAGAATATGAATTCAAATTTTGAAATCCAATTCGTTCGAATCTAGTAGGGAATTGGAGAACTCCGAACACGTGAACATATGCTAGATATTCTTCGCATTGATAAGTGTGGTATTTTCTCACTTTAAATGTTATATATGTTTTGACCCAATTTACATTCTAATGATTTGTTAAGTTTGATTCAGTTCATCAAAAAATTTGATCGAAGGGAGTCCGTGGTTGCAGTCGCATGAATGTTATTAGATTGTGCTCAAAATTTCAGGGGAACTACTTCCCCTCATCCCGAGCTCATTGATGATGACAATTCATCCATCCAAGCTATTGATCTCTGAAAATGTATGTTCAATAGCCATTGCCAAAACAAGAAAGTTGTCGATGACAATTAATTAATCCCAGCACCAGCACCAGACCTGTAGTAATATCAGCCCCATAATTATTTTCAAAATAGTGAAAGTTGCCAAAAAGAGCACCATAGACTCAACCACTAGACCAACGTAACTACTAGTATGCCTCTGTAGTACTTTATTCAAATTAATAAATAATATTATTATTCATATTAATTAAAGTAATAAACTTACAAATATGTGCCAACTATCAGAATCTTAATTATTTTTATTTTTCTAATATTTTTGTGTGCGTGTATATATATACACAACGATTGCTCCTGGTTAAATTAGTTGGACCAGTTTAAGCTTAAACTATTCTCTCCACCAGTAGAAAACTAAAGTCATCTAATTGTCCAAGAATTTTTGAAATTATATCTTCCCACCTGGCCAAGACTGCTCTTGGTGATAGCTTGCAAATAAGATGATCAAATATCCAGCAATTATCAGAATAACTAAAACAAATATTTCTATTTCTCAAGCTCAATTACATTGGGTAATCGAAGAGCATAATTAAGATTCAGATCAATACAAAATATTAGGGTCCGTTCGTTTGAACGGAATTCGCTTTTCGATGAAAATCAATATCTACATGAATTGGTTTTGTACAGAATTACAATTTTGTTGTTCGGCTGTAAGATTGAATTTAAGTCGTGTTTGGTTCAGCTGACCATCAAAACTCTGTTTATTAACATCCGCAAGTTACCGCTATAACCCAACCGCGCCTCTCCGCTGCTTTTCGTGCGGTCCAGCGCATGTCTGCGAAGGCGTCGAGCTGAAAGCTTCTCGTCGAGCGGAAAGGTCGAGAGGAAAGGTCGCGTAACTTCTTCCTCTTCGTCCCCGGGCAGGCTCTCCGGCAAGCTCTCTGGCCTCTTCCTCTTCGTCCCCGGGCAGGCAAGCAGTCGAGCGACTCGAGCACTGGAGGCGCAGAACTTCTTCTCCTTCAAGATCACGTATGGCCTTGCGCGGAACTTCTTTTGTCTTCTCCTTTCTTCTCCCGTCTTCTCCCGTCTTCTTCTTTCGTCCTCTGTCTTCTTTTTCCATTCTTTCTCTGTCATCTCCAGTCTTCCCCTTTTCTTCAGCTTTTTTTTTTCCAATTTATTCATTGTTCTACCACGGAAACCAGCTCTGCTTTTTATTAAGCACCTGCAAAAAATCAGTTAAATATATGCAAATTTTCAGTTAAACTCCTGTAATTCTACTAATTTCGGCATCAGTGCAACATTTCTTTGCAGATATTTTTTAACTTGCAGAAATTTCTTTTTAGCTGAACTCTTTAGTTTAGTTTTTAATTCCTTCATTAATTTCCAGTTCCAAGCATTATGGAAGGTGGCTGTTGTCTATAAGATGAATTAGCGCTTTTATTCCTTTTCTGGTTTTAATTTCCTGGTTACGTTGATTTCAGATTTGTAGTTCAACGCTCCGTTTTGTATCAAACAATTTTTTCAAAACTCCATTTCACTCAAACAGTTTTTTAACAAAACTCCGTTTTTCAGAATCAGCGTTTTTCCTATCAGCAGCTTTCCATCAGCAACTTTCCATCATCAACAGCCCAACCAAACAGAGCCTTAGTCAACAGGATTGGAATTAAGACACAAAAGTTGTTCGGCTGAATAATAGAATTGGTATTGGAATTTACATTATACAATAATTTTATAAAACTCAATAGGCGTCAGCGCCGAACGCATTAAATTGCATAATATGTTTTAAGACGCACGTTTTCCGTTCGAGTGCAATTTTTTCGCCCAGGTGCACATTTTTTACCGGGAGCACATTTTTCTCCAGGACGCGTGTTTTTCGCCAAGGTGGGTGTTTTTTGGCCCATGAGCGCAATTTTCGTCCGATCGCGAATTCTTCGGTTTGGAGAGCATTTTTTGGCACGGAAGCACACTTTTTGTCTGGACGTGCATTTTTTTCACTAGCAGGGGTTGGGAGAAAAACGCGCGTCCGGGCGAAAAATGCGCGCTCGGGCGAAAAACGCACGCTCAAGCGAAAAACACGCGCCCGGGCAAAAATGCGCGCTTAGGAGAAAAACGCGCGCCCGGCTGAAAAATGCGCGCCCGATTGAAAAACGCGCCCAGCAAAAAATGTGCGCCCAAACGAAAAAAACCCGGGCGAAAAACGCGCGCCCAGCCGAAAAACGTGCCCCCGGGCGAAAAACGCGCGCCCGGGCGAAAAAAGCGCGTCTAGGCGAAAAACGCGCGCCCGGCTGAAAAAATAAGCGCCCGGCGAAAAACGTGCGCCTGAACGAAAAACACGCGCGCGGGCGAAAAATGCACGCCCAGGCGAAAAACACGCGCCAGGGCAGAAATAAACGCGGTTTGGCGAAAAATGTGTGCCCGGGTAAAAAACATGTTCCCGCACGGAAACGCGCTTCAGGGAGAAAATTGCGCGCCCCACGAAAAACACGCGCCCGAACGAAAAACGCGTGCCCCCATGAAAAACGCGCGCCCAGGCGAAAAATGCGCGCCCGGGCAAAAAATGCCCAGCAGGCCGAAAAAACACCCGGCCGGCGGAAAAATGCCCGCTCGAGAGAAAAATACGCGGTCGGGTGAAAAACGCGCGCTCGAGCGAAAAATTGCGCTCCCGGGCAAAAGAACGCCCGCCTGGGCGAAAAATGAACGTCTGGTCGAAAAACACGCGCCCGACCGAAGAACATGTGCCCGGCCGAAAAACACACCCTACAGGATAACACACGCCTGGGCAAAAAACGTGCGCGTTGGTCGAAGAACTCTGGCGAAAACACTCGATTATGTGGAAAACCCATGGGCGGAGGTAAAAATTGGTGATTTAGTTTTTTAGTTCATAGTCAAAGTCATGTGTTTTCACAATATCCACATAAATTCCGTTGCGCCGAACATTAGAATTGGATTTCTAATCGTCAATGTCAATTCCAGAAAGTCAATTCCGTCCAAACGAACGGACTCTTATTATAATTAGAACTGATCACAATTCTGAAAATCAATATCAAACACACTGACAATTAGAAATCTCTATTTATTCAATTGTATGGTTAGGCTTGTACAACCCTTATTCTCCGAGGGTGGGCCCATTCAAAGCCACGTAGCCAGAAGTCAAAGTTAAAAGGTCAACACAGAAGTCAACAGTTCGAGACACCAAGACAAAGTCAGCCAGCAAGAGTAGAAGAAGGCCTAGGCGAATAGGGGTGCACTCGTGCGAGTAGCCCGGATACTCGCCAAAAGGTGGGCGACCATAGGTGATACTCGCCCATTTGCCCGGGGAGATCGCCTCAATGTCGCTAGTCGTCGGGCAGGGGCTGGGTTATTCCCTCCTACCCCTTGGTTTTCCTATAAATAGGACCCCAGGGGTACTTGGATTGGCACCTAGACTTGAGCTTTTGAAACTCTGCTCTTGCATTCTGGAACCCGTCACACTTGGCCGCTACTCCCGGTACTAGCCAAGTCAGTGCCTTCCTTGTACCCTGCTCGGCCATTTTTTGGTTGTGGAGGGGAAGTCTCTTCTGAGCTTCTGTGTACGTGGTGGGACCTCCCTGCCGCAGCACCTGGGGTCCTGTTTGTTGCTCTTCTAGCTTCTTCGTCGTTGTCAGCCAAGTCATCTCGTTGGACTGCTGGGTGAGTAGCCTTCGGCTGCATTGATCCGAATCTTGGATTCGGGATTTTCCTGGCTTCAACACTTTGGTGCGGTGAGCGTGGATCATAGCCAGAGGGAGAAAGTTTGGTAGAAATGCGAGATAGTTGTAGTTGGTGACCATGCTGAGGTAGTTGGGAACTCGGCCGGTGGCGGCGAGTTTGTGACGTTGGCAGTCTTCGAGGAATTCGCGCGGCGAATAGAAGAATCCTTGCGAGCAGCTCTTCAACCTCGCACGGAAGGAACGGCGACCTCGCCTCATCGCCAGATTTTGACCGAAGAAGGTGCTCACCCTCGCCGAGCAGGGAAGGAGCATGGAGAGGAGCTGGAGCGACCAAGGAGGTCACAGTTCTACCCGCAAGTCTCGCAGGGAGCGGGCGGAATCCGATTCCGCAAGGAGGAGCAGGCGAGGTTCTTCGGTACTCGCCAGGTTAGCGAGTATGGGGGCGATACTCGCCAAGAAGAGGGTCATCGCCAGTTTGGTGGGAGGAGCCCATTCTGGGAGGAGACCGTTGTCGCGCCAGTGCCAGAAGGATTCAGAGATCCCGCGATGAATTACTACTCGGGGAGAGACGACCTTATCCGACACCCCCAATGGTTTGAGGATGCAGTCCCCATCCGGACCATGTCGGACGCCTACGAGGAGCTTTTTGAAAGGGCCAATCAATTCGTCCAGGGGGATGCCTCGAATTGTGGCTTCCTGGCCAAGTTCACCAAGCTGACCAGAGAGGAAGAAGAGGAAGAAAAAACGGTCCCCGCAAGAAGAAAGGAGGAGCCCCAGAGATTGGAGAGGAGGAGGTCGGAAGAGCGTAGGCCGGCAAAGTGCAGGAGAGAGGATCCAGGGAAGCAGGAAGTGGGAAGACCCTTTGTAACTCTGGAACGACTAGAGGAGGGAAGAAAATACCAGGTGCTGGAGCAGCAACCGGGTCAAGGAAGGAGGTTCTCCACGGTGGGGAGGAATCGTGGTAGGCAAGAAGGGCGTAAAGAGGAAGGATGCGTGGGGTCGATGGTTGTTGTCCGTCAGGGGAACAGACGTAACCGGAGGAATAGACGGAGGAGGAATAGGGATCAGGTCAACCAAGGATGTCGAGGAGGGGTCAAGACCGGAGAAGTAGGAGTGATTTATGGAGAAGCGGGGCTCGGATCTTTCCGCAAGACGAATTTCCACCAGGCCTAACGCCAGAGTGTCGCTTCGACCTCTCAAGCGCCACCCCCGCTAGAGGAGATCACTTTCTCGGAGGAGGGCATGTTAGGGAATGAGAATCCCTTCCGTGATGCCCGTGTGATTCAAGCGATCATCGAAGACTTCACCGTCAACCGAATCCTGGTGTGCAACGGGGGTTCGGTCCGTGTCATTTTTACGTCATTCTCACGAACACGTTTGACAACCTGGAAGTCGAGGCAAGCAGGATGATGGCCTCGGACGGTCCCCTTTTCGATTTCTCAGGTAAGCAAAAGAAGGTAGATGTGGCAGGAAGATCAGCCGCCGCCGGGAAGCTTAATCCAAGACGGGAAGGACCCTTCATCATCCACGAGTCATTAGCAACTGGCGGATATCGCATGCAGAATCACGAAGGGGAGCTGTTGGAAACCATCTGGAGCGGCGACGACCTGAAAAGGCTTTACTCCTAAGCGGGAGTATGTACATCTCACCCCTGAAAATTTATTGTTCATAAATAAATTCATCACCCCCCTGAAACATGGGGTAGAAAAGGGTTTTCTACATTGACCTCAAATTAAAAAATGTTCTCAAGTAAAAGAAGAGAAGCAGGCAAAGCCGACCTCCGCGCTAGGTTGGGAAATGAGCCTCCGAATTGATTCTCGTAAAAACCCAGAACGGGTGATGGGACAATGTCTCGGTTGTGCGTTCCCTTAAGTCCAAGCCTCTGCAATGACGGCCGAGATCAGCTCCCCCCTTGCATGTTGGTCGCGGTTCCCACCAACTGTATTTCTCATCCGACTGGAGAGATTACAGGAAGAAGTCTGGACGCCGACCTCCCAACTCGACGAAGGAATGATCGACTTAAACCTATCGGGGAACCCTTAGATAAAAGTATTGTGTTCCCTCGAGAGGCCAAGGTGGTGCTTGCCCTTATCTGCTTCGGCAAAAGTGTGTTTTCAAGTAAAAGAAGAGAAGCAGGCGAAGCCGATCTCCGCGTTAGGTTGGGAAACAGGCCTCCGACTTGATTCTCGTAAAAACCCAGAACGGATGATGGGACGGTGCCTCGGTAGTGCGCTCTCTTATGACCAAGCCTCTGCACTGACGATCGAGATCAGCTCCCCCCTTGCACGTTGGCCGTAGTTCCCTCTGACCGCACCTCTCACCCGACTGGGGAGATTATCAGGAAGAAGTCTGGACGTCGACCTCCCAATTCGACGAAGGAATGACCAACTTAACCGATCAAAGCGATTCGCTTCCAAGTATTTCCTCCAATCGTGTGAGTTAATGTGCTTAAGTGTACTTAACTCCCTGTTTAATTGTTGAGCAACAGGAAACAGTTTGGGTCGGCATTCAGCATCCAAGTAGGACGGAGGCCTCGGGATGGTGTGTTCCTTTGGAATCTCCCCAACAGTCAGTCCCTACTTGCCGATCTCTTCAACAGCATCAACAATGGCAGTAGGATGGAGACCTCGGGATGGTGTGATCCTTTGGAACCTCCCCAACCATCAATCCCTACTTGGCGATCCCTTCAACAACACCAGCAATGGCAGTAGGATGGAGGCCTCGGGAGGGTGTCCCCTTGGACCTCCCCGGTTGTCATTTCCTATTTTCTGGCACTTCTCCATCAAACATCGAACATGGAGGTACAAGTTGGAGTCTTGGGAGTGCATACCTCTAAAAGAATTCTTCATATGCAGGTGCGAGTATGCAGATGCGAGTATGCATGTACGAGTATATAGAAGTGAGCATTCAACAAGCGAGCAACTAACGTGCGAGCAAGGTATGATCGTCGTCCGCAGTATCCTATCTCGTCTATGCTTAGTCGCCTAGCGAGCACTCAACCTCGCCTCGAACCTAAGAGCCTACTCGGCATAACCACTAAAGAAGAAAAGCAAGAAGCGACTACAAAAGGCGAGCAAAAAAATTGTATTCATTACTTTCATAAGTACATCTACAAAAAATGATATACAGCTTTGCAAAAAGGAACCAGGGGACTATGCGCCATCATCGCCTTCATCATCGCCTTCATCATCGTCCTTGCCATCATCGTCGCCATCTACATCGACATCATCCTCCTCTTCCTCAAAATCGTCATCATCGCTAGAAGACGACGAAAGAACTCGCCCGGGAGAAGTGGACTCTTCGGCGAGTAGTGTCGGGATGATGCCCACGACAGTCAGGTCCATTGCCTCCGGCTTCAGGAGACCTTCGGCCTTCAGCTTGCTTAAGACCACCTTCCCGGTTGCTCGCGCGATCTCGCTGCGAATATGCGGCATCTCATCGTCGTGTATCCGAATCTGCTTGCCGACCCTGGAGGGGCCCGCCGCCGAAGGTTGTTGCTCGGTAGGCCGAGTTTCCAGTTCGGCGATGCAAATTTGGGCGGCCTCCAAGGTCTGCCGAGTATCCTCCAGCTCCTTCTCCAGCTGGGACACCTTCTTCGCCATCTCCACCTCGGTGGCCTGTACAGGTTAAAAGCAACGGTTAAACAAAAACCCATCAGCACAAAAGGCGACTATCCCAGGAACCAGAAAAGCGACGAGCGAGTACCTCATGATCTTTCCACTTGGCGGCCTCCAGCCCCATGGTGATAAGCTTCTTGCACTGCACCTTGATTACCTGCTCATACTCAAGAAGCTTCCTGGACGTCGCATGACCAAGCTCGGCAGCCCGCAGGTAAGCTCGTGAGCTCTGGTGCGCCAGATACTCGGTTGGTACGTCCTGCAGGGATTCAGCATTTGCGAGGCCATAAAGGGCGAACATCACATCGAACTCCTCGCCAGAATCCTCACAATCCTCCGACCAGGAGGGGAGGTTGGTGCTCAAAGTTACTTCGTGGGCCCGCTCAGCCCAAGACACCAGAGGGCAACCATTGGCGTCCTCGCTGCCCATACCTTCGCCAAAGTTCGGATGGCCGCTGGGCTCGCCAACCTCCGAAGGATTTGCCTTCGCCTTCAGGTCCCTATTGGCGACCTCCTTCTTTCTCGCAGGCTCGGCGGACCTCGCCTTAGCCTTCCGCTTCTTTGAAGGCCCGACGTCATCACCAGCGACCTCCTGCTCATCGCCACCCGGCGATGAGTCGATCAGAGTAGGAGCCCCCGCCTTCGGCGCCAAAGGAAGAAACTCGCTCGGTAAGGAGCGAGTAGCTGCATCAAGACATAAAGCAAAGACATTAGTTACCAGCTGAAAACAAAGGGGCGAGTATAATCAATACTCGCTCAGAAGACTACCTTCGCCCGGGAACACTTCAGCAAGCTCATCTACTCGCCTCCTCCAAAAGACGACATCCAGGCGGCGACCCCGGAAGCTGTCGAGTAGCTTCTCCATACCCTCCTCCAACAAAGGAACAGCGAAGGCGCTCTCCGCCGGTTGGAAGGATGAGGTCGGGACGACTCCAAAGTCGCCCTTAATGACGACTAACCGCTCGGTCCAGCGATGGTTCTTGTTAGCCGTGCCGACCAGTGTGCAGACATGGCTGCACAAAAAGACAACGCCTTCGCCAGTGGCGCCGAAGTGGAATACTCGCTGAAAAACGGAAAGATCGAAAGCGATCTTCTGTTCTCGCAGGAAGCAGAGAAAGACCACAATCATCGCCACTCCGTTCGGGTTAATCTGGGTCGGGACTATCCCATGATAGCGGAGTATCTAGCAGACCTCCGACCACAATGGTAGTCGTAGGCCGACTTTGAAGTGGCGGATGGGGAATATCAGCTCAGTCGTCGAGAATGAGTTTAGGCGCTCATCCTCGCGAGGAAGCCTGGCGACATACCCCTGCGACAAGTACTTAGCAGAGAACTCCTTCAAATCGCTCGGCCGAGTAATCGGCTTCTTAAAGGAAGTCGCCTCGAAGTTCTTCGCATGACTCGCACGACGAATAGCTGCCTCGCCAGCCATTCTGAAAGAAAGAAAACGGAGAAACGAGTATCAAAGAGGCGAGGAGTGGAACAATCAGCAGATACTCGCTGGAAAGAAAGGAGATCGCCAAAAGCGTAATAAATACGTACCCACCCCCCTATTTATAGTACTCGACGATACTTGTCTTGTCGCGTACGCCGCTGCGAGCACGAGTAAGGGGTGGCGAGAATCGAGGAAAAGTCACCAAAACCAACGACACATGTCAAATCACCAACACCAAGCGAGCGAGTACCTGCATCAGATTACTGGGATGCTCGCCAAATCGACGCAACATTCAACAAATACTCGCAAGAAAGAAACAAAAATCAAAAGTAAATCCAGACATCACAGCAGGCAGGCAAGAAAGCAAGGGCGATTTTCATACTTGCCAAATAACAAATTACTTAAAGAAATCAAATTGTTCAAAGTTACAAATCATTCGCCAAAGCGGCGACTAGCTGCTACGAAGAGAAAGAAGGCAGGATCCTAGGGGTTCGCCTGAGCATCGGGAAGTTGTGGTTGTCGCCCAACCCAGCCCATGTCGCGAGCTCGCTTGAAATGTTCGAAGGTCATGGACATTGCATCATCGCCTTGCCGCAATTGATCCTCCATCCTCGCTAGGCTACCAACCGAGCCCATGCTCGCGCAAATTCCCACCAGCTCGTCGTGATGCAACTGCTGGCGATGTTCTATCCTGCCAACCCGGTGCTCCAAATCGTTGACAGATTGAAGGCGAGATTCTGCTCCCACCAGCCGAGTATCGAACTCTTCCATACGAGATACTCGCACCTCTAACTCGGCCAGGCGACGCTGAGAGTCAGCGGACACCAAGCGCTCAACTCGCGCCTCCACAGCCGTCAGGCGACGATGAGACTCGCCGATCGCCAGGCGCTCCAACTTCGCCTCCAAGTACAGAATCGCGCGAGTTGCCCTCTCCTGGTACTCGCGAGAGGGAAGCCCGACCCCATCAATCAGACCTCCAATCGGAGTATGAGCACGAGCTACAGAAGAAGACAAAAACACGGAGCCTTAGTGACGAGTAGCGACAAGACCTTTTTTCAAGATATTCGGCAAAGCAGCGACTCCATTTACCAGGCCGCTGAGCATCATTCCGCGAGTCGCGGCGAGGACTCCGAGATTGTCGGCGAGGAGAGCCCCTTCCCCGGCGCGGGGATGGACTACGATGGCTGCCATCTCGCCGGCTAGAGTGCGATCCGACGATATGCTCCCTGTTGGGATGCACATCACCCCGACCGCGACCATCCGCTGGTCGCCCTCCCCCTCTGGGAGAGAAGAAGGGAGAAGACCTCGCCACCCCGCCTCGACGTGAGGAATCACCCTGCTGGGTGGTGGGAACCGAGGAAGCTAAAAGGCGATGATCATCCTGCATGTCAGCAGACGGTGGAAAAGGAGGAGGTGGAGGAAGGTCGTCCGCGGGTAGCTGCGCGCTACTCGCGACCTCTGGTTGCTGCAAAAGTGGTGGCGGCGGAAGAATGTTACTCGCTGAAGGAGCCCTCTGCTCGCTCACCGGCCTCTTGTCCACCGAAGAGTTGTGAAGGATCCGCACTGATCCACCCCGGCGAGTTCCTCCCCCAGTCCTGGGCGAGATCATAGGTGATGATCGTAGAGGAGTGGCGATCAAAGGCTCCTCCTGAGCAACGATAAGTGGCGGATCTGCGAGATAGTGTAGAAAGCGTCAGAAACTCGCCAGCACTTAGGCGACTAAACCCGGAAAAGTGGCGAGTGGGTAGCTCCCACTTTGTGCAGGGGGGCCTTCAGTTTGATCTTGAGCCGAGATTCCAGCAGTACTCGTCTCGGGAGCGACATTCGACAAGGGAAGGTCAGGAGCAGGCGAGTCGTCCAAATGGCCGAGACCTGAGTCGTCAAGCATTTGCTGAGTGTCGCCGACTATAGGATCGGCGACCTTCTTCGGAGCGGCGGCATCCTTTCTCTCTTTTTTCTTCTTCTTCTTCTTCTCAAGCCGCTTCCTCTTCTTGGAGGCGAGGAAGTCATCGAGCTCGGCGTCACGAGCAGGCTTCCGCAATGGAGGCAGCAAGTCCAGAAGGTTGACCATATCCGCATCAGCTTCCTCGGCGATGGAGCGCGACATCTTGAGCGAGATTAGAAGGACTGTGCCATCAGAGACCCCTCCCCCTCTATATATAGAGTCCGGAAGCCAGTCAGGCGACTGCCGAGTATGTTCTAATACTCGCTCAAAGCAGCTCGTCGAATAGGGGTTGAATGATTCTTTCCGAGCAACTGCGTTACTCGCAAAGAGCGGGGATTGTGTACAACCCATATTCTCCGAGGGTGGGTCCCAATCAAAGCCACGTAGGCAGAAGTCAAAGTCAAAAGGTCAACACAGAAGTCAACAGTTCGAGACACCGAGACAAAGTCAGCCAGCAGGAGTAGAAGAAGGCCTAGGCGAGTAGGGGTGCACTCGTGCGAGTAGCCCAGATACTCACCAAAAGGTGAGCGACCATAGGTGATGCTCGCCCATTTGCCCGATGAGATCGCCTCAATGTCGCTAGTCGCCGGGCAGGGGCTGGGCTATAACCCCCCCCCCCCCCCCCCCACCCCTTGGTTTTCCTATAAATAGGACCCCAGGGGTACTTGGATTGGCACCTGGATTTGAGCTTTTGAAACACTGCTCTTGCATTCTGGAACCCGTCACACTTGGCCGCTACTCCCAGTATTATCCAAGTCGGTGTGTTCCTCGTACCCTGCTCGGCCATTTTTTGGTTGTGGAGGGGAAGTCTCTTCTGAGCTTCTGGGTACGTGGTGGGACCTCCATGCCGCAGCGTCTGGGGTCCTGTTTGTTGCTCTCCTAGCTTCTTTGTAGTTGCCAGCCAAGCCGTCTCTTCGAGCCGCTTGACAAGTAGTCTCCGGCAGCATTGATCCAAATTTTGGAGCCTAGAATTTTCCTGGATTTAACAAGACTCATTCGAATATATAATGTTATATTGATGTAAAATTGAAAGATGATAAATTTCCGTTAAGGTCCGTTCGTTTGGACAGAATTGATTTTCAAGAATTGGGTTTTCGACGAAAATCAATATATGCAGTAATTGGCTTTGTGCAGAATTCAATTATATTGTTCAGCTGCATGATTGAATTCAATCAACAGAATTAAAATTGAAGTACAAAAGCTGTTCGGCTGAATGATGGAATTGATATTGAAATAAACATAATACAATAATTTTATAAAATAAAAAACATGCATCAGCACCAAACACATTAAATTACATAAGATGTTATAAGACGCGCGTTTTTCGCCATACTCGCATATTTCACCCAGGCGCGTATTTTTCGCCCGGGTGTACATATTTCAGCCAGGAACCGCGTTTTTCGCCCAATTGCGAGTTCTTCAATCGGGACTACGTTTTTCGAGACAAGAGCACATTTTTTGTTCGGTGGCTCATTTTTTGCCCAGGAGCGCATTTTTCGACCGAGCGCATCTTTTTCGATATGGGTGCACGTTTTTCGTCTCGGGCAAAAAACGCATAATCAGGAGAAAAACATGCGTCCGCGCAAACATACATTGAAAGTTTTTCAAGCAGCATGCAGAAACGTTTCTCCTTTATCCACCCTGAGATCAACCAATTTTTTCGAGAAGTTAACCAAATAAATTAGCACCCCTAACCCCCACAGCAGGGAAATTTTTGGGTCCGGATAGAGAGGGCCATTTATTTGCAAAATACACAATTTTTATTGAAAATATGACAATGTTTATCATAAATAGTAAATGAGCATTGTTAATAGCGCATCTGATTTCGATATTAGCCTCTCAGCGATTATAAATGCTAATAAAAATCTCATTTCACTATTTTTATAGGGTGCTGATATCGTAAATATGGGTGCTATTATAAATGCTCAGCAAATACTACCATTTTCTAGTAATATATGACCATCTTTAATCATGTTTACGGTAAATTGGTTGTATTTCACAAAGAAAAACGATTGCTTCATAGAGAGATCCAGCACCTAGACTAAATAGTTTCTTCCCACTGCTAGCCAACAGATGCGATATTTTGGTACGAAGCCGCGAGTAGTTTCTCCATAAAGAAATAAGCATGTCTCCAAATACACTCGATCAAAACAGTCGGAAAAGCAAGCTGAAAAATCAATTCCCACTGCTACCATTAAAGCCCAAGAGTTGGGGATTTTATTTGTTTGATTCAAAAAGGAGCAATTCCTGTGATTTCTATCAAATAAAAACACAAACCTCATACTAAACTGCAGGGCCATAGTGCCAGATTACCTTAGACCAAGGATTTCGAGCTTGGCGAAGTGTTCGTGTCGCATAAGGCCGTTTTATTTAACAAACAAATGAGAGCGTGGGAGGGTAATGTTGTCCGCTATGCAACCTCATTCTCGTACACCTCACTAGCGTATTTCCAGTTCATAACATTCCATATGTTCTTCAGGTAGCTCGGTCTCACATTTTTATACTGCAAATTTTTTGACAGAAATATTTCAGGCACTTGGCTGTACAATCAGGGGTTGCAACTGATATTTTCAAATGTTACATTAAATAAATAAATAAATATGATGCTTTAGTTATATCTACCAACTTGAAATATCTCAACTTTTAAAAAATAATAATGTACCAATGGATGTAAAGATAAAATTGCATCCACTCGGTTTTCGTTGATAACTGAAATGGGTTAGTAAAACTGTCTTTGCTTACAGTGGCAACTAATATATATAAAGTAGGGTTACAGAAAGAAACAAAGGTTATGGACTTATGGGGAAGGAGAAGACTAGAAATCCAAGCTCCATGGCAGACAGACTTTCTTCAAATTGATCAAAACATGATAATGTGTATAGAACACTCACTTAAACAGGCCCCAAGGGCATACTAGTAATTAAAGTGATTAAAATGAAAGAATTAAAAGATAGGATAAAAGCATGATCTCGGGCAAGACTTTCAGATACCAATGATTTCGTCCCTACCATAGGCATCCCCCACTTTGAATACACATGACACATGTCCACGTGCCATGTAACCTCTCTCTGGAGGCGGTTGATGACGACATTCTCCTCCATAGCAATATCCACTGCCGGGATATTTGTCTTGTCCTCAAAGAAAATGCTTCTAAGATTGTAAGTTGAGTTTCTGGCATAGACTTTGATGTGACGCCAAAATCTGGCACAAAAACCAAAAGAGAAATTGTGTCGAACTAGGGAGAGATGTTGGCGAGCACTATAGAGGGAGTCCCATGCGGGTGTTTGTAGACGCCCTTCTCGACCAAAGGACATTGTCGGGGCCGGCCCAATTGATATGGATATTCCAAGTGTTTGTACTCATATAACGCCCAAGATGACGCCAATACCCAGCAGTGAAAGAACATAAAAAATTTGTCATAACCGGACAGGTATCCAGTTGGAGCTAAAGGTGATGCCAGAGGCCACTCATGGATGAGCGGTGCTCGTCCCCCAGAAGGACCATGAAATCCGGGGATGGTTCGACAGAAGGCACAATTGAACAACCAGCTATTGGGAGAGGAAATTGTGCGTCCCCCGGCTGTTGATCAAAATCAAGATGGAGCGACCCCGAATATCTCCCTTTCTGTTGCATATACGGGAACCCGAGGAGATAGCAACAGAGAGGCATGAAGGTCGAACTGGTAAAACTTCCTAGCCAAGTGGTATTAGTGTCCTAGACCTCTAAGGACACAGTACGCTATGGTGACCTCTGGTTCGTCATCCCCAATAACCGCGCATAGTTCTTTCATTGGGAAATCATGAGTGGGGGAGTACGGATGTTTACAACGAAAGTAGACCCCCTTGTTGTAGAGTTCATTTGGAGAGGCGGTGTATCGGTGGTGGGCGAGGAGGTCGACTGGAGAATGGTGTTTTGGGTGGTGGGTGGAGGGGAGTGGTCTTGTATTGGTGATAGGCAAGTTGGATGTATGGTGTTTTCGTTCTCGTTATTTTCGTTCCCGCATTTCCGCATTCGTTGTTTTCCGTTTCCGTTATTTTTCTTTTCGTCATTTTCCGTTTTTGTTAAAGTTTATGTTTTCGTTTATTTCTATTTTTGTTTTCTACTTCTATTAATAGCTTGTGCAATTTCCTTTCGTAGCGTAGTTTTTTTTATCGTCCTGCATTTATTTCCCGTCTACCCGTTTGGGTAGAACTTGCTCACGCATTTATTTCTCGTCTACCCGTTTGGGTAGAACTTGCTCATGCATTTATTTCCTGTCTACCTGTTTGGGTAGAACTCGCTCACGCATTTATTTCCCCTCTACCCGTTCGGTAGAGATTGCATTTCTGTCTTTTAATTATGCAATTTCAATTGTGTCTTTCATTTTTTGTAATTTTAATTTCCTTAAATCACGTTTTTATCCGATAAAACAATTGCCGTATTCTCGAAGTAGCAGTACTCGACGAGATCCGTGGAAAAATACAACCTTGATAATTTTCTAAAAAATTATCCGATATTATACGCGATAAGGTATATTTGCCTTTTCGAATGATTAGTTTGGATAATAACGATACAAAAACTCGCAAAAACTCTCTATTTCTATAAAATTTAAATGAACAAGGCGCCGCCGCGGCATGATCGTCGATATTCCGAAAGAAGGAAAGACCGTTACATCTATCATCTCGATAGGTAAGATAATGGTTAGTTCCTCGAAGTAGGAGTACTCGCGAGACGCCTCGAACGCGCCCGCCGAATTCTACCCGCACCCGGAAAGCTTTTGCGGCGCTCTCAAATAAATTAAACTCATCAAAAACAAATGACTATAATTCTATGTTTCTCTAGCAGTGTCGTTTGGGTCATATAAATGAGAAGCGCATTTCCAAACTCCATAGAGATAGACTATTTGACTCATGTGATTATGAATCATTTGAGAGATGCAAATATTGTTTGTTAGGCAAGATGACTAAAGCCCCTTTCACTGGTCATACTGAGAGGGTGGGTGATCTCTTGGGAATAATACATAGGTATGCAAACACATGAGTTGGATGGCTAGAGGTGGGTTCATTATTTCATTACATTTACTGATGATTTCAGTAGATATGGACTCGTGTATCTTATGAGACACAAGTCTGAATCCTTTGAAAAGTTCATAGAGTTGAAGAATGAAATACAAAACAAATTATGTAAAACAGTTAAAGCACTCTGATCTGATCAAAGTGGTGAATACTTGAGTCAGGAGTTTTAAGACTATCTTAGAGAGTATAGTATTGCATCACATCTCCCTCCACCTAGGACACCTGAGCAAGGACTACAAATTGTTGTATCTAGAGAGACTGCTCAAGAAACACATGTTCTACATAGATCTGGTAGACCACGATTTAAGTCTGAGAGAAATGAATTTCTTATGACTCAAGACGGTAATGTGTTGTTCATGGATCATGATGATGAGCCAACAAATTATCAAGAGGCTATAAGTGGACCTGACTCTGAGAAGTAGATCGAGGTCATGAAATCTGAAATTGACTTAATATACATAAACCAGGTTTGGACCTTGGTGGAACCACCTGAATGGGGTACGACCCATAAGGTGCAAGTGGGTTTTCAAGAAGAAAATCGACAAGGAAGGGAATATACAGACATTCAAAGGACGATTAGTGGCTAAAGGTTTCAAGCAAATTCATGGTATGACTATGATGAGACATTTTTCCCAATTGTCATAGTTAAGTCCAACAGAATCGTGCTTACTATTGCTACGTAATATGATTATGAGATAAGACAAATGGATGTCAATACAATTTTCCTTCATGAAACCCTCCTCAAGGATGTGTACATGACACAGCCAGAGGGTTTTGTATCTCCACATGAAGCCATTAAAATATGCAAGTTGCAGAGATCCATTTATGGATTGAAACAAGCTTCTCAAAGTTGAAATCTTTATTTTGATGAGAAAATCAAAGAGTTGGGTTTCATCAAAAATAAAGATGAGTCATGTGTTTACAAAGATTAGTGGGAGCATAGTTGTATTCATAATATTATATGTGAATGACATATTATTGATTGTGAATGACATTTCAGCCCTACAGTCTGTTAAGACCAGGCTGGGGAATTATTTTTCTATGAAGGACTTGGTTGAAGAGACTTATATATTTGGTATTAGGATCTTTAGAGATAGATCAAAGAAGTTGCTCAGATTAACCCAGAGTTTATACATTGATAAGGTGTTGAAGCGGTTCGGCATGTTTGAGTCTAAGAATGAATTGACCTTTTCTCCGATTGCAAAACTCAACACCATTCGGGTCTTACTCTCCCTTGTTGTTCATCGTCATTGGTCGCTCCATTAGCTTGACATTAAAAATTCCTTCCTTAATGGTGACCTCCTGGAGACTGTGTACATGCAGCAACCTCCTGGTTATACAACTATAGGGAAGTCCCTTGTCTGTCATCCGAAGAAATCTCTCTATGGCCTCAAACAGTCTCCACGGGCATGGTTTGAGAAGTTTAGTTAAGTGGTTCGTGAGTTTGATTTCACCTGAAGCTCGACAAACTTCTCCATATTTATTCGACGACGTTCTTCTGGCACGGTGACTCTCCTAGTCTGCGTTGATGATATCCTTGTTATTGATGATGATCTTTCTGGCATTACCCAAATCAAGTAATATCTCGCCTCTCATTTTCAAACTAAGGATTTGGGACGACTCTGCTACGTCTTGGGAATTGAGGTAGCCTGACGACCTGATGGTCTTGTCTTATCTTGTCTCAGCGAAAGTATTGACTCGATCTACTTTACGATGCAGATTACTCTAGATGTAAGCCTGTGGATACTCCCATAGATGCAAATTATCAGCTCTGTGCTCATGGCTCAGACTTTGATCAACTTCTCCTTAATCCGGAGTATTATCGTCCTCTTATTAGCAAGTTGGTCTATCTTACTGTCACACGACCCGACATTTCCATTATAGTCGGTGTGGTCAGACGCTTCATGCATAGCCCTCGGGTCTTTCATCTTCCGGTCGTTGAGTGTATTCTTCAATACTTGAAGAATGCTTCGGGACAAGGGCTGATGTACACGACTTCTACTTCTTTGTCTCTCATTGCATATTGTGATATTAATTACGCTGGGTTCTTAGACGATCGTGGGTCTACGAGCGGCTACTGCACATATTTTGGTGGAAGCTTAGTTATTTGGCAAAGCAATAAGCAAACTGTGATTGCTCGGTCTTTAGGTGAAGCGGAGTATCGTTCCATGGCTGCCGCCGTCTCAAAACTTACATGGCTAGAAAGTCTCCTCACTGATTTAGGTGTCAAACTTCTATCACCAGATGTTCTCTTCCGTGATAGTCAAGTTGCTATTCACATCGCCGAGAACCCTGTGCTTCATGAGCGTACAAAGCATACTAAAGTAGATTGTCATTTTGTCCAAGAAAAGGTTCAACTTCGGAAACTGATTCTACGACATGTGCGGGTTGCTGATCAAATCTCTGATATTCTCACAAAGGCATTGTCTCGCCCACTATATCACCATTTTCTCTCCAAGCTTGGCACCTACGAGTTGTATGCTCCAGCTTGCGGGGAGTGCTAAAATAGATAAAGCCTATGCATTTAGGCTCATAAGGCCTATCTCCTCTAGCTCATGTTTTAGTCTCACATCTTTAGTTTGTATTTTGCTCTCTCTCTCTCTCTCTCTCTCTCTCTCTCTCTCTCTCTCTCTCTCTCTCTCCTTCTCTCTATAAATAGAGACACATTGCACAATGTAAAGATTGATTATGAGTATTTAAATATTGGCTCATGCTATTCGATATTTAACAATCACCATGAGGTGTTTAGGTCATACCTCAGTAATCATGGTATTATTCATCAAACTACATGTGTGCACACCTCCACTCAAAATGTCATTGTTGAACGAAAAAACAAACACCTCCTTAAGGTTGTTCGTTGTCTTCTCACCATCATGCACCTCCCAAAATTTTACCGGGCGATGCCATGTTGAACGAAAAAACAACCCTCCATCAAGAATTCATAGTTATACTACTCTGATAGCTAAAATCTCCACCTATTGCGTGGTTCATACGTCACATCTTCTTCCATGCATTTTTGGGTGTCTTTGTTTTATCCACATCAATCAACTTCATAGTGGCAAACTTGATCCCCGAGCTCAGAGATGTGTCTTTATTGATTACTCTCTACCACAAAGCGATACCAGGTTTATCATCCCCCGACACTTCGCGTTTTTTGAATCATGGATGTTACCTTTCGTGAAGGGGAGTCCAATTTCCCTGATCCAACTCATACCATCCGTCAGGGTAGACAAGTGATACAGGTGATGTTAGCATGGTTCAAGAAGACATTCATGCGGGTGACATTCCCCTACCTATCACTCCCCTAGTGTTTTTATCTTCCCTCCAATACATACCACAAATCCAGTTTACTCATCCTCAGTCTATAATCTCTCCTCTTCTCATAGTCTATCATAACAGGCATACAGGTCACCTCAAGCATAGGTTTCTATGGCTCCACCTCTACCAATGTTGGTCTCAGACTCAAACTCTGGAGATAATCCCCATCATCATACTGCGCTTCTTTAAAGGTAAGGCGTCTTGTAAGAATCGCCATATTTCAAACTATGTTTCTTACCACAATCTTACATATAAACATCTACCTTTCGTTGCCACTTTGTCCACGATTGTAATTCCTAAGGCTTGGCAGGATGCACTGGGGATCTCTGAATAAAAGAAAGTTATGAATGAGGAAATGTTCACACTTGATAAGAATCATACGTGGGACATTTCCCAACTTTCTCCAAGAAAGAGAGTGGTTAGATCACAGTGAAACAAAATCATAATGGCATGGTAGAATGCTACGAAGTAATGTTAGTGGTTCAAGGATATACTCAGACCCAAAGAGTGGAATATCAAGAGACATTTGCTCTGGTTGCAAAGATGGACTATGTTCGGGTCCTATTATCTTGTGATGTCTGTCTGAGTTGAGAACTCCAACTCGACGTGAAGAACAAAACACATTTCTTAATGAAAGTTGGAGGAAGAAGTGTATATGAAATTGCATCCTAGGTTCATAAAAAGGGACAAGAAGAGATGGTTAACGTTTAAGAAAGTTGTTATGAGGCCTAAAACAGTCTCTGAGGGCCTGATTTGGAAGATTCCACAAGGCTATTACCAATCTAGCTATAAACAAGGGACAATTCGATCATGTTATATTTGAAAAGAGATGGGGTCAAATAACCTTTGTTCTCATTCTTAACGTGCATGACATTGTGGTTACAAGAGATGCTACGGATGAAATTGTAGCTCTCAAAACTAGGTTATCCAAAGGAATTCAAGGTCAAAGATCTAGTGAAACTCAGGTGCTTTATTGGGATTGAAGTTGCTAGAACCAATAATGTTATCTTCATTTCTCAAAGGAAACACAGTCTGGATCTTTTGAAAGAAATAGAGAAGCTTGGTTGTGCTCTAGTGGACATTCACATTGGGGAAAATAACAAAGTGAGGATACTGTGTAGCCGGAACTGCGACTGCCTAAGCGGGGCTTGCTCATTGAAGGAGAGAGCTACCAATATCTCACAAACAAGATGAAGGAAAAACAGATTAATTCTTTTGATACCAATAGAAGACCTAAAGGGTCCTTTAAATAGACGTACAACTGACTCTTAATGGAAATAAAATGACAGACTTGGAATGCAAATAAATAGGAAATCCATGACAGACTTGGAATGTAACTAAATAGAAAGACGACATAAAGACAATAAACAACAAAATAATAATAATGAATAACATCCTAATAAGGCCCATAACATCTCTCCCGCCTTGCAGAAAGAGCTTGACCTCAAGCTCGAGGGAGATCAATGGTGTCCGCTTTATCCGACACCTTCATCATCAGAGTCCTCGACATGCAGATAGAAAAGTCATTTTCACCTGTGGCCGCGAGTGTACTGCTCGTCGCAGTTATAACATAAGTCATGCGCTCGACGTTCCATCATATCAGCCTGAGATAATCTACAGACTGGTGGGGCTGGAAGACCCTCGGGGCGGCCTTGCTGAATGCATGTATCAGTGGGCAAATAGGCCCCTGTGCTAGTTGGAGGCGATGGTCGTACAACCTAGCCAGACTCATAACAGTCACTAATTCCTGAGCGGACTCGAATTCGACATCCAGTCGTAGGCGGTCACGAAGTTCGGCGGTGAAGATGGCGACTTGCGCATCTGGAGAGAGCGTGACATGCGACAGAAAAAGCTGAAACTGGTCCAGAAAATCATCCACGGATCCCTTCTGACGCAATATCGTGAGGGCACCAAGAGGATTGTTGCAAATGGGAGGGTCGAAGCGAGGTTGCAGAAGCACTTGAAATCTTCCCACGTTGGTCCTGGCTAATTGATGAGGAAATGAGTGGCCCAAAGTAAAGCAGAGTCGAGAAGATGGAAGGAAGTCAGAGGCAACCGATCCGCGGACTGAATGTGTTGGTGGCCAAAGAATAGCTCGCACTTGGTGAGCCAACCAAGGGGGTCCGTCTTCCCATCGTAAGTTAGGAAATCCAACCAAGTGTAGCGCAGTGGGGGAGTAGCCTCAGGGCGTACAAGGGCCGTTGGTGGTGGCAGTTCCTGACTGCTGCAAGTGCGCTCATGTGCAAGAGCAGTGGATAGATCATTGAGGCGCTTGGAAAGCGCAGTAATGGTCTCTTAATTACGCTCCGCGATGACATTTTGTTGTGTCATGAAGGCATGTACCATGGTAATAAGTTGGCTTAGTTGATCCGACGACTCACCCATGTTGTAATGGGCGGCTGATATTGAGTGAGTTACGGGTAGGTTTGAGTCTAGATGGGTGAGCGGAGTGGACGAGAGCGAATTTGGTGTGCCACGTGACCCACGGCGCTTCCCTATGTTGAGACGAAAGAAATTCTCGAGGCGGAGGAGTCCGAGAATTAATAATCTCTCCTGAATTCAATAAGGCTCCGTTCGTTTCGCAGGAAATGAGATGCAGGAATTGGAATTGAAGTCAATTCTGATTCCCGCAGGAATTGGAATTGACTTCAATTCCAATTCTGCTGTTCGGCTAACTGCAGGAATTCTGTCATCAGAATTGGAATTGGTAATTCCGTTGTTCGGCTGTATGTCAGAATTTAATGGACGGAATTGAAATTTAAAATTTATAAAATTAAAATTAAATTTTAAACAGGATTAAAATATCAGAATTAAAATAGAAGTCCGCATTAACATCATACAAAACATAAGTCCATAGCATAAAAAAAAAAGTCCGCAGCATACAAAACATAAGTTCATATATAATCAATCGAGTAAATGTAAGCGGAGCCAGGTCCTCCTAATTGGCACCGGTAAAGCGATGAACACGTCGCTCTTCGTGTCGTCAACACTCAACATATCGATAGCATGTATGACCTCAGCCTCAGTCAAATTAGTAATAGCTGCAATGGCCGCATATATCATGTCTGCCTTTGAGATCGGAGGCGGTGGCTGAGAAGGCAAACTGTTCTCATGCTCCATGTTCCTCACTATTGCAGAAACAGCATCCGCAATAATATCTACCGCAGATGTTTTCTTCTTCTTCTGGGGATGTGGCTCGACCTCCTCAACCACATTGTCTTCCACCGAATCATCAATGTGGATCTCGTTCATTGACTCTGATGCAGTTGCAACATGAGCTCCAGTAGCTATATCAACCCCACACACACCACACCACATACACATTCATACAAACACACACACACCACACCACATACACATTCATACAAGCACACACACCACACACATTAAAAAAAATCACACATACACCACACACACACACATACACACACATACACATACACATACACACAAACCACACACATACACACACCTTGTCACATTCACACACACACACATACACATTCACACACACACACACACCACACACACAAAAAATACACACACCACACCACATACACATTCATACAAACACACACACCACACATTAAAAAAATCACACATACACACATACACATACACATACACAAACCGCACACATACACACACACCTTGTCACATTCACACACACATACACACACACACACAACACACACAAAAAAATACACACACCACACCACATACACATTCATACAAACACACACCACACCATATACACATTCATACAAACACACACACACCACACACATTTAAAAAAAATCACACATACACCACACACATACACACACACAAACCACACACATACCCGCAGATTCACATTCACACACACACATACACATTCACATACACATACACCACACACACACAAAAATACACACACCTGCTGTTGGCGAGGGAGAAGAAGTCTAGGGCAGAAAAAAATAGGGCAAGAAGGAATCTAGAGCAAGAAACCTAGGGCAAGAAATCTAGGGCAAGAAATGTAGGTCAGAAAAATTAATACTTGCAGCTGGCGAGGGAGAACGACGACGGAAAAGGTTCTGCAAGCGGCGTAAGGTCGGCTCGCCGGAGAAGAGAATGGAATCGCAGGAGAAGAGCGTGAGCTATCGGAGGCGAGCGAGAATGGAATCGGGGGGAGCACTGCGGGAATCGCTGGGGGAGCACTGCGGCGAGCAGAACAGAAATCGCGAACGAGACGAGGGCTTCGCTGCGGGAATTGCGAATGAAGAGGTCGGGAGGTCGGAATTGCCGCTCACGAAAAATAGCCTATTATCTATTCCGATGGGAATTCAAGTGAATACCAATTCCGCCTAATTTCTAGGCCTGCCGAACAGCAGTTAACGAAGGTGTGTCGCGTTGTCGATGAGGACAGGGGAAAGGATGCAGCAGTCTGCTGGAAGGAATAAAGAGCTCTGATATCAGTCCTGGCAGAGGGAGATACCGCAGGCAACGATCTTTGCAGGTGCTGAAAAGGGTGGGAGTTTGTCGGCGGAAAGTTGAGGAAGATTCAGCAGATCGATTGAGGGGGCAAGATCGCTGGCCTCTGATACCAAGTTGTTATGGGCCTGCTCTGAAGAAGGACCCGAGGCGAGATGACGACGGCGGCGGAGGATACCGTGGAGCCGAAACCGCGGCTGCGTAAGCGGGGCTTGCTCGTTGGAGGAGAAAGCTAACAATATCTCACAAACAAGCGGAAGGAAAAACAGATTAATTCTTTTGATACTCTTGGGTTTCCGGTTTATTTTATGGTTGATTTTATTCTTGTATTTTGTCACTCCTATATATAGTGGAGTGATACTTGGTTAATGAATGAACTCATTATTTTCTTCCAACATGGTACCAGAGCCGAACCAACCCTAATCCTACGCGTCTCTTCTTCCGTCGTCGCCCGCGCATCTGGTCCGTCCGCTAGACCGATCGTGCGTCTCTTCCTCCGTCGCCTGCGCGTCTCCACCTCTGCATCGACTCCCGCAGTCGCTCGCCCAACCCCGCAGCCGCTCGCCCGACCCGCTTCCGCTTGCTAGTCCCCGGCTCTTCCGCCCTTTCCGTCAATCGATGTTTGGATAGAGGAAGTATGCGGCAATAAGGCTACTTCCTGGTGTTCGGTCTCTTCTGCTTGAGGGAATGAACCCTCCATTGATCCTCTCCTTGTGTTCTTGGCTCGGTCCTTCGTCGGGATCATTTCGGTTCTTCTTTTTTTATGAGAAGCTAATAGGGTTGTGTCCCTTTATTCTCGTTCGTTCTTTCCTGTGGTTTCTATCCTCGGGTTGCTATGAAAGGGAGTGTTGAATCTCCAAATTTGTCCTCCGGTTCCTCCCCGATGTCGGCATTGGGCTCCGGCGGCACTATACATGACCATGGGACTCCTCAAATTACCACCATGAAACTTGATGGTACCAGTTATCTCCCGTGGGCTCGTTCAAACACTCTTGCCCTTAAGAGTCGCGGTATGTTTGGGTATGTTACCGGCACTATGAAGGCCCCCACTCAGACTTCTACAAAGTGTCTCAAAGGGAGTCGGAAAACTCCCTGGTGATGTCGTGGCTGCTCAATTCCATGCAGGAATGCATAGCTCGAAATTACCTGTTCCTGGACACTGTCATTGATATTTGGAAGCGTGTTGAGGTTACTTATTCCTGTTGTGGGAATGCCGCTCAAATTTTCCAACTCCGTCGGCGGATTTTCCTCTTGAGGCAAGACGATCGTTCTCTTTCCTCCTATTACCTGGAGTTTACTCAGATCTACCAAGAGTATGATCACTTCGATGCTCTCACCCTTGTCTCTCCTGAAAATGAAGTGCTGGTTCGGGCTCGAGAATAACGCAACCGGATCTTTAAATTTCTCCATGGTCTGCATCGAGATTTTGATCTTATTAGTGTCCAGATTCTTGGGCGGTCTCCTCTTCCTTCTCTGTCGGAAGTCTACAGTCTTATTCTGCAAGAATTTGATCGCCGCCAGACGCTACATCCCGACACTGCCTCGGAGGGCTCTGCCCTTGCGGCGCAGTTTAGCCCCGGTGGGCGTCCTTCTCGTGACTACAGGCCCAAGTCTGGGGAGAAGGATCATCTTATGTGTGATTATTGAGGGAAGACCCGTCATACCAGGGACACTTGTTTCAAGATTCACGACTTTCCTCCTCTCAGGGGGTCCGTCTCTCGTGGTGGTCGTGGTTATGGTCGTTCTCATGGCCGTCCTCCTCTGTCCAGATCAGCTCATCTCTCGAATGTTTCTGACGATATTCCTCCTCTTGGTGCTACTGCTCTCTCTTCTGAAGAGATTCAAGACTTCCGTCGTCTGATGCATGGCCAACCTTCCGAGACCTCTACTTCATCATCCTCATTTGCCCACCAGGGGCCCCCAGGTGCTCATTCCGCTACCAGCCGCTCCACCCAGTGGATCATCAACAATGGAGCAACGGATCATATGACTGGCTCTGTTTCAGGTTTTGTATCATACTCTCCTCTGTATGGTCGAGACAAAGTGAGCGTTGTTGATGATTCCTTCTCCTCCATTGCTGGAAAAGGAACAATTTCCTACTCTTCTCTCACTCTCTCTTTCATTTTTCATGTTCCTAAGTTTCCAAGAAACCTTCTTTCTATTAGTCAATTGACTACCTCTATGAACTGCTCAATGACTTTTTACCCTTCTTTTTGTATCTTTCAGGACCTGAAGACGGGGAAGGTAGTTATCTCTGGTAACCTATGTGATGGCCTGTATCTGTTTGACTCCTCCAGCTCGGCTCCAACACTGCGTACTCTTCATGTGGCTTCATCTTCTGATTTGGATTCCTGGCACTGTCGCCTAGGACTAGAGCTGTCACGGTTTTAGTAGAACCGGAACCGAACCGCTAAGGTAACGGTTCTTCATATTAGAACCAAAATCGTATTTGGTTTGACCGGTTTCGGTTCTGGTTCCGGTTCCAGCATAATTTTTGGAACCGTCGTGTTAACGCTTCCGGTTACGGTTCAACAAGAACCAAAACTAAACCAACAACTAACGGTTCGGTCCGGTTCTATGGGGTTCGGTCCGGTTCCAATCAGTTTCAACCAGAACCAAAACCAAACTTGGCGGAATGAATGTGTACAACCCTGGGTTCGTCGAAGGGGTAAAATGAGACTCGGGTGTAGGCGAAGCATGCGGGCGAGACGAGCGGGGGCTTGCCGCCCTGCGGCGAGGCGAGCGAGGACTCGCGCCTTGCGGCGAGCGGTTCGCGAGGGCGAGGCGAGCGGGGGCTCGCCGCCCTGCGACGCGCGGATTGTGAATAGGTTCGCGCTCGCCTAGGTCGCAAGGTTGGGGCAAGGCGAGGGTCAGCCGAGAACTAACCAGCGAGCGAGAACGGGCCTCCTCCGACTCTTGCGAGGCGAGCCGGGTTTTGTGTGCAATATTTTATTCCTATTTATTCAGGCTCGTCTACCTATAGCAATTTCAAACACCGGAGTTTGGCTGTTGGCAGACCATTTTGAGGTGCATTTAACAAAAACAAAAGGCAGAATTGCGCCATTAACAAACCCAGTAGAGAAAAGCTATATATAGACCATGAAGGGCACCTTTGGAAAGGATCCCAATTCTTTGGTTTCTTCCTCCTCTGGACAACTTTGGTTAGCTCCCAAGGCTCTCTAAGGTGCCCAGCTTCAGCTTTGGCTTGGGAGGGGAAGCGCTCTAAGGTCTTCCGGGTGTGTGGTGGGACCTTCGCGCTGCAGCCAAGGGTCGGTGCTTAGTTCTGAATTTTTGGTCAAGTTCTTCTACGGGACAAGTGTTAGCTGCCGTCTCTTAGGGGTCCGAACTCCTCGTTGGGCCGATTCTCGGTTACAACAGAATGGGGGAGGTCAAAAATAAAAAACCGGAGGGGAAAGTTTACCCATTAGGCTTTTTTTACAAGAGGGACTTTGAAGTCTGAGGCTCGGGCGCAGGAATTTCGTGTTTCACCAAGGGAGAGTAGTTTTTGTATAATATATAGTAAATCGGGCTGAAAGTTAAAAACTAAAACCGTAAAACCACAAAATTGCACCAAATCGCACCGATTTTAAAAATTCAAAGATAACGATCGTGTAATGCTGATGCAATGTTCATGTTGCTGAAGATCACGACTCAACATAGAGTAAAGAACTTTGAATTGTTGTTCTTGAAATCTTATTTTACAATTAAAATTTTGTTTGAAGAATATATTAGTTAATTCAATTTGACTAATTTATCAGCTACAATTATATTTGTCTTTCATAATTACTATTAAATAGTAGTTGTATATCCTCTATATTTTTAATACAAAATATTTCAGAAAAATATGCGAGTAAAATTGAAAATACATTATATGATTGTATAAAAATCAAAAGTATAACGCAAAAACTAACTTCAAACCGCACCAATGTCAAACCACACAACACGATTTAGTGGGGTGTGATTTTGTTCATTCCAAAACCGACCCCATTTGTTGCGATTGCGGTTTGGGTTCAAACCGCACTAGTTTCACTCATAATAGTAAGTATAGATGTTATAGATATATTATTAAAAATAATAATATAATAATAATAAACGGGTTGCGGTTTGGTTCTGCTTCGGTCCTATTCGAATCGGTTCTAAAAATCTTGAAGCCGCTTGAGACTTGTATATTGCGGTTTTAGTTCCGGTTCTGGTCCGGATAATAAAATGAAAGAACCAGACCCGGACCAATGTTGTTCACGGTTCCAAGATTCAAACCGGAACCCAAATAATTCGGGAACGGTTCGGTCCAGTTCTTTGCGGTTCGGTTTACGGTTTTCGATTTTAAGTGACAGCTTTACCTAAGACATCTCTCTATCCCTGTTATGAAACTGTTACTACCTACTATGTTAAACTTTGTGTTTAACAACTTTACTTGTGATGTGTGTGAATTGAGTAAGCACAAACGGGCCTCTCTTACTCATATGTCCCCACTTTGTGCTACTCCTTTTGAGGTTACACATTCTGATGTTTGGGGCCTTCGCCCGCTTGCTTCCATTTCTAGTTGTACATGGTTTGTCACTTTTATAGATTGTTTTTCTCGTTGCACTTGGGTTTACCTAATGAAAAACAAATCTGAAGTTTTTCCCCTGTTTCAGCGGTTTCATAAAATGATCGTCACTCAGTTCAATTATATTGTTAAAGTGTTGCGAAGTGATAATGGTCGTGAATACATTGACTCTCAATTCGAACATTACCTTAGTGATTTGGGTATCATCTACCAAACATCATGTGTTTACACCCTTACTAAAAATGGGGTCGAAGAGCGTAAGAATCGGCACCTACTTGAGGTTGCTCGATGTCTCTTACTTAGGATACACCTTCCCAAATATTACTGGGGGGACGACGTCCTCACGGTTGCGCATCTTATTAATCATATACTTACTCGTATCCTTCACCATAAAAACCTGTTTGAAGCCCTCAATATTACTCCTACCAAGATTCCTCCACATATCTTTTGGTGTGTTTTGTCCACGTGCACCGCACCTCCAAGCTTGATTCCCGTGTGCTTCGGTGTGTCTTTATTGGCTACTCTCCCACCCAAAAAGGGCATAATTGTTTTCATCTTGTGACACGAAAGACTTTTGTCTCCATGGATGTCACTTTTCATGAATCCGAGTCTTATTATGGGAGCTCACTTCAGGGGGAGTCCAGTACCATGGAAGTGAGCTCTCCCTCTATTCATCTACCTATTTCTCCTCCCTATCAGGCTGTTATTCCATTTGTTGTTCTGCCCCTGGCATTGCCCCCTCGTCTTACTCCTCCTTTGCAGGTTTATACTCATCGACGAAGAGGCACAAACAATCAAATTTCGCACACCATACCAGAGCCAACACCTGATCCGTCTACTGGTCTCCAAGGTAACCGTGCTTCCACTCGCCATCCCTTTTCTCATTATGTGACTTATGACTCATTCTCATCCTTGCATAGAGCCTTTGTCACTTCTCTGTCTTCCCTATCCATCCCTTCCTCGTGGCAGGAAGCTCTGAGGCATCAAAAGTGGAAAGAAGCTATGCTGGAAGAGATGATGGCTCTTGAGAAGAATTGCACATGGGACCTAGTGTATCTTCCTCAAGGCAAGACCGTTGTTGGATGTAAATGGATTTTTTCGGCGAAAGAAAACTCCTAGGGTCTTGTGGACCGTTACAAGGCAAGGTTGGTGGCCATAGGATACACCCAGACGGCTGGGATTGACTATCAGGAAACCATTGCTCCCATAGAAAAGATGAATCCACCAGAATTTTTCTCTCTTGTGTTGCCTGCAAAGGGTGCAGTCTCAGTCAGTTGGACGTGAAGAATGCTTTCCTCCATGGGGATTTGGAAGAGAAAGTATATATATGTCTCTACCTCCAGGTCCCTCTGAGGGATCTGAGGGAAAGGTATGCAGACTGAAGAAAGCTCTATACGGCCTAAAACAATCTCTGAGGACTTGGTTTGGAAGGTTCCAAAGAGTCATGATGACATTTGGGTATACTCAGAGCAATGTCGATCATACCCTATTTGCAAAACACAAGCAAGAAAAATCGACCGCTTTGATTGTCTATGTGGATAACATTGTCATAATTGGGGATGACATGGAGGAAATCCCAAATTTGAAGACAATATTGGCCAGTGAATTCGAGGTAAAGGATTTCGGGAATCTCAAGTACTTCCTTGGCATTAAAGTTGCAAGATCCAAGCACGATATCTTTATCTCTCAAAATAAGTACATCCTAGACCTACTTGAGACAACTGGGATGAGTGAGTGTAGACCTGCAGACACCCTCATTAAAGCCAATCATAGATTGGGGAGGGACAGTGGAGAAGTTGTTGCAGATATCAATGGTTTTCAACGGCTTGTATGGAGGCTCATCTACCTATCTCATACTCGCCCAGATATCTCTTATGTTATTGGAGTTATCAGTCAATACATGCATTCTCCCAAATCTCACCACTTGGATGTTGTCCACCGGATACCTCAAAACTTCTCCTGGGCGTGGCATCTTGTTTAATGCCAACAAAGAATTAACCATTGAAGTCTTCACAGATGTTGATTGGGCAGGATCTATTGATGACCGTAGATCCACTTATGGATATTGTACCCTGGTTGGGGGAAATCTGGTAACCTGGAGAAGTAAAACAACAGGTTGTTGTCAGGTCCAGTACCGAAGCTGAATTTAGAGGTATGGCCCATGGAATGTGTAAAGGAATGTGGATTCGGTCCCTTATGTCCGAACTTGGGATTCAAAACAAAGGTCTCATCCGGCTTTATTGTGATAACAAGGCCTCCATTAGCATCACGCACAATCCTGTTCAGCATGACCGCACTTAACATGTTGAAGTCGGCCGACATTCACCAAGGAGAATATAGTGAGGGGAGTTGTAAGCACTCCATTTGTCGCCTCTGATCAACAGCTAGCTGATTTTTTTACTAAGGAGTTTGTTGGCCGTGGAAAACATTAGGGCTTTTTTCTGTTATTATTACTCAACAATCTATTACAAGTATACATATATATACCCCAAAGGGTTCTCTATTACTAAATACACACCAAGATGGTTATATACACACCAACACTCCTCCTCAAGGTGGGCGAAAGATGTTAACTAAGCTCATCTTGTCACAATTCCTCATCATGTCGTTTGAGCTGAGCCCCTTTGTCAAACAATCAGCAGCTTGATCGATGTCGTACGTCTGGCTGTACCCTTTCGCAACCAATCGAGCCTTGTAGCGCTCGATTTTGCCATCCGGGTTCTGCTTTACGGTAAAGACCCACTTGCACCCAACAGCCCTCTTCCCCGTCGGGAGATGTGCTAGTTCCCACGTCTTATTCTTCTCCAGAGCGTGCATCTCCTCCTTCATTGCTGCTTGCCAATTGTGGTCGGTTTTAGCTACCTGCCAACTGTTAGGTACAGTAATACTATCCAAGGATGCAATGAATGCTCCGTGAGAAGAAGAGATAGCGTCGTAGGAGACAAAAGAAGCAAGATCCCAACCATAGCGATCAGGAGGATTACCCGCATTGCTTCGAGTGCTCCTCCTGACAGAGGTAGTCGGGGGTGTGGGAGAGATAGACTCACCGGGAGGTGACAGTGGTTCAACTGGAGGTGCTTCCGGGATTGAGACGGGCATAGACGAGGGACTAGGCACTGTCGTTGTGGGTGCAGGTACGAGGTTTCTCTTTTCTCTCCTCTGATATGTGACGAGCTCCCCTGAAGTTGTGGGTATCACACCTCTCACCTCCTCCTGCTCTTCATTCGTCCATTGCTCCTCAACGGGTTGTCCACTGTCATTGCCTAAATCTGTCACCAGGCTCTCCCATTCTCGACCTCCAGTCCTCAGATTGGGCTTTTCAGGAACGAGTAGAATCTCCTCCTGTGGGTAGTACTGCTCTTGCTCTCGGAAGTGGACATCCATGCTCACGAAACACCTTTTCTCAACTGGACTCCAACATACATATCCCTTCTGCGTACCAGAATACCCCACAAAGATACATTTAATTGCCCTGGCATCAAGTTTGTCAACACTTGTCCTATTATCCTTCACAAAGCAGACGCACCCAAAAACCTTAAGGGGAAGTATACCTCCGTTATGCCCTTGCAACTCCTGACACGGGGATCTCCACCCTAAGGTCTTCGATGGCATTTTATTGATTAACTGTGCTGCCGTTAACACTGCATACCCCCACAAGTGTTGGGGAACCTTCATATGCAGCATCATGTTTCTTGCCACTTCCATCAGATGTCTGTTCTTCCTCTCAGTGACGCCATTCTGTTCAGGGGTGTATGCGCAAGTGGTTTGGTGCAGTATCCCGTAAGATGATAAGTACTCTGCAAGGGTCTTATTGGTATATTCTATCCCATTATCCGACCTAAGTACCTTGAGTACTGTACCGTATTGAGTTTGGACATGCTTGTGAAAATTCTGGAAACAAGTGGGGACCTCACTCTTAGTTTTCATTAAATATATCCACGTGACACGGGAAGCACAGTCAATAAAGGTCACAAAGTATCTATACCCATTAGAGAAATTTATCGCACACGGCCCCCAAACATCAGAATGCACAACATCAAACACAGAAGAGCTTCTATGACTGGAACTAGCATAAGAGTTTCTTGTGAGCTTACCTAAGTCGCAAGCATCACACACAAGTTTACTTTTACATGTTTTTGCAAAAATAGTAGGAAACAATCGTTCTAGAACACCAAAAGAAGAATGGCCTAAACGTTGACGGTGGAGCAGAAGTGCCTCCTCTATACTTGTCTCCAGGTTCCCTTCCTTTATCTTTTCCGTCACAGATACAAGTGCAGTGTCCAATCCCTGCTGGTCCAGGTACCACAGCCCATCATGCCAGGTCCCAGTCCCAAGTATACGCCTCGTTCCTTTCTCCTGGAAGGTCACCTTGGGAATATCAAAGGAGACAGTACATTTTAGTTGGAGTATAATAAAGCTGATAGACAGAAGGCGAATGCGGGAGCATGCAAGACATTGGATAGTTTTACCGAACCTGTGCAATCGACCGTACCCTTACCGACCACTGGCTGAAAGGTCCCATCCGCTGTCTGGATGCCATCTGGAGATGCAAGGCGTGAGTAGGAAGTGAACTTCCCCGAGTCCCCAGTCACATGTCGGGATGCACCTGAGTCAACAATCCACTCCGTCGTTCCAGAAGGATGAGCATACATAGCATGAGATGGCCCCTCAATGGCATCTCCATCTTGCCTCCTCTTGAGACCCTCCATCTTGTTCATCATACTCAGAAGATTCTGCACCTCCTCAGTGTAAATAACACCAGCCTTCTCATCACATCCACTAAAGCCAAGATTGGCACGATAGCCACCTCTGCCACCACGACCCTGGCCCCATCCACGACCACGTCCACGACCACCAAAATCCCCTGCCTTGGGTGGTCTGGGGAAAGCACTCACTGGGTGACCTGTCTCACCGCAATTGTAGCACCGTCGTGTGTCCTCCCGTGGTTGTGAAATACCCGAGTCAGTAGATGCTAGCGCGGACTTTATAATAGCTGAATCTCCCGTCCCCGCCTAGAGTTTGAACCGGGTCTCCTCCTGAATCATGGCCGAGATGGCCTCTGACAGAGTTGGGATCTTTGTACCTGACAGAAGTAAGGCTCTCCTCTGATCGAACCGTTCATTTAACCCCTTCAGGAACCTCATGGTCCTCTCTTCTAGTATAAGCTTGGAGGCCTTACATTGTGGGTCACTGCAACTCATACCACCAGAAGCGTGGTCATAGTCCACCCATAGCCGTTCTAACTCTGATGCGTATTCCTGTACGGTCTTCTCACCTTGAGCTGTGTCATCAACTTCGCCCTTCACCTGGAAGACCCTGAGAGTGTTCCCCGCTCCATCATATGTGCATCGCAGCCTGTCCCACACCTCAGCGACTATCTCCAGGCCGTCAACCGTGGCAGCAATCGATGGGGCGACCGAGCTGAGAAGCCACATGAACACCGTCATGTGGGTTGATTCCCACTCATCTCCTACAGTTGGGTTCTCTGGCTTCTTCAACTCCCCTGTCAAGAAGCCTCCAACCTTCTGTGATGTAAGAGTCTTCCTCAGGCGGCGCGACCAACCTAGATAAGTGGTCGGTCCTTCAAGCTTCAGGTCAACTGGTGGAAAGTCCGACTTCGCTGGTCGGGGTGATGAACCCAACAGCTTCAACAAGGTAACCACCTCCGCCGGGTCCAGCTTCTCGAGGATGGCCTCCATCCTATCGTCGTCGACAATTACCCAAGTCCACACGAATCGAGCGAACACAGGACCACAGTTCGTCGAGAGCTGCAGGATTCATCGAATGAGAGCTGCAGGATTCGTCGAAGGGGAGCTATCGTCGAATGGGATTCGTCGACGATCCCAGGAATTCTATCGGCGAATATCGACGAATGGGAACTATCAACGCTTCTTCTTCTCTGCCTTGGTATCGTCGAATGGGATTCGGGATCCATCGACGATCCCAGGAATTCTATCGTCGAATAGGAACTATCGACGCTTCTTCTTCTCTGCCTCCCTCCGCTTCGATCTGATTGCGAGGTGCCCAAATCTTTCTCACGGTAGTGAACGCCTGACCTCGAGCTAGTATTCTTTTCGCCGTCTTCTTCTTCTTCCTCTCTTCGGGCAACCAACGCTGCTTCTTCTCTAAGATCGACGCTCGACGCTCCCTCTCCAACGGTCGACGCTCTCGCTCCAGCGACGATAGGCGGCGCCCTCTCCAGCGACGATCGGCGCCCTCTCCAGCGACGATCGGCGCCCTCTCCAGCGACGATCGGCGCCCTCTCCAGCGACGATCAGCGCCCTCTCCAGCGACGATCGGCGCCCTCTCCAGCGACGATCGGCGCCCTCTCCAGCGACAATCGACGCCCTCTCCAGCGACGACCGAGGACGACTCCCTCTCGACACGCAGTCACGGACGTGGCTCTGATACCATGTTGTCCGTGGAAAACATTAGGGCTTTTTTCTGTTATTATTACTCAACAATCTATTACAAGTACATATATATACCCCAAAAGGGTTCTCTATTAATAAATACACACCAAGATGGTTATATACACACCAACAGAGTTGAATCATACGACATTTGAAAACATTATGACCAAGTTGGGTTTAACGGACATCACAAGCCCAAATTGAGGGGGAGTGTTGGGTTTCCAGTTTATTTTATGGTTTATTTTATTCCTGTATTTTGTCACTCCTATAGATAATGGAGAGATACTTGTTTAATGAATTAATTCCTCAATTTCTTCCAACAATCTCCTTTGTTCTTATATAAAAGTATCAAAATATTTTCTCTTCATTGGTCCGACATCCTATTTGTCTTCAGTATCTTATTGAAGAAACATGTAAGCCACAAAATTCTTTTCATCCCTAGGCATTTTCATACCCGATAAAATCTGACTAAAGCCATAAATTTTAAAATTGATCTCAAATTTACCATTTAAAATTTTCCAGAGAAATACTTTAAAGCGAGTGTCCCTACTAGGAGTGAAAATTCAAGGGATCATCACTATCCTCCCAATACGAATTTTCCTAAATAGATATTTAATTTGATGATAAAGTTCGTTGTGCGTGTTTAGACACAGAATCGTGGGGTATAATAGGAGTGCGGTCATCAAATACAAAGTCAACACAAGGTGATAACTCTAGTGTCAATGACAAGCAAACGTCAAGCATAATGTCTATGGGCTCAAGAGTGTGCAGCTGTGGTGGACTACGAGAGTCAGGAAATGTGGAGATCGAATCTATGTTATCGAAGATGAGTGACACGTCGCTAGAAAGTTCTCCTTTCTGAAGTAGAGGCTTTGGAAGAAACTCAGTGACTAAAGGTTGTAATATAATGGAGACAAGTAGAGTCACAATTTCAGTCGAGATGATATGATGAGGACGAAAGAGCTCTCCTTCCTGAAGTTGGGGCTCAAGAAGAATTTTCACGACTGAAGGGAGTGTTATGACGGAGATAGGTGGGACCACAGTGCTCATGGGAGTTGTAGGACAAGGGGAATCTATGACCATAAAAGTGAGGGCAATGGAGAGACTAGAAGGAGGTTTATTAGTAGACCTAAACTCGGACTCAACTCTACGAGTCATGCTAAAAACTTCTTCTAAATTGCAATATTTGTGCAGCTCTAGTTGGTTCCTAATGAAATAGTGCAACCCGAGCAGATAACGGGACATAATCATCACATCGCCCTCTTGAATACCTAGCCTAGATTGGAGTAGAAATTCGCTAGGGTATTCATCTACTGATAGATCTCTCTGTTGTAGATTATGGAATCTATGGTACATAGTTTAGATGTAGTCAGAGAAAACCCAAGTAATGACGGGAGACAACCATAACTTATCTCTTATGTGTTCGAGATGTTTTCACCACTCAAATGCGGGTCCCTTAAGTCTACGAGTCACATATTTGACTTGCCTACTCAAGGGTATCCGACTCCTACTCAGGAAATACTCCATGCTATAACATCAGTCTAAACATTCGTCAGGTTCTAGACGTCCATCAAAATCGCTCGGGGCGGGTGCTCTAAGCGCTTAGGGTTAATGTTCTCTTCATGTCATTAGTGTGCATGAGACTGAGTGTTGTTACTTGAGTTTTGGTCTCGTGGAACCCTTTCAGACCGTGTTTTTTATTAGCGGTGAGAGACGATATCATTTCTGATACATTTTTTATTTGAGCATTTAAATCTCTCGCGCTACTCTCTAAACCTGCACGATTTCCCATTTAAAAATTTGTTTCTAAATGCTTGAATATTTAAAATAGTTAAATATTTTAACGAGGAAATATTCAAGTTAAAATATTTGAGATAATTAATTATTTTTTAACTGTTATATGATTATTTTAATGAGATAAAAAAAATTTTGAAACTCGCAAGAGAATGATAAATTTTTTAAATATAGATCTTAATTGAAAATGTTTTTTTTTTACTTTAAGATTAAGTTGTTTTTTTTATTTAAACTTTAAAACTCAAGTTAAAGTTTTTTTATTTCTTTTTTCTCCGATAAAAGAACATTAAACGTAAACTCTTCTCTTGACACTTTTTAAACTAAACAACACAAGAACATCAAAGCTTTTTTTTAATTAAAGGATCGACCAATTCACATGAGTGAATTAAAACGCTCTGATACCAAATTAATGTAACCCAAAATGACAATTTGATTTTAAATAATGAATTTGAGATCATTTTAGATTTAATAACGAAGCTCGACTCCACAAGCAATAAATTAAGTTAATTAAATCAAAAGTCGCATATGATATGCACAAGGGCCTAGCCATCGAACGTAATTAACAACATGAAATAAACTATCTACAAACGTAAGAGAAGACAAACAATAGAGTTTTTCAAATTTACGACAAATAAGTAAAATTGAAAATTAGGGCATGCACACTTTGAAATTTTAGATCAACTAAAAAATATATATAATTAGTAATAACAATAAGTAAATGAGAGAGGAGTATACCATCCACTCGTAAGTGCAGGAGAAAATTTTTTAAGGTTTCAGGATACGGGAAAGGTGGCTCAGAGGGTTGTGGGGTTAGTGTATTTTCTGTTTGACGATGGAGGCAGGGGAATCAAATGTTGTAGTCGAACAGGAGGTAGGTCGACGGGTTCTGACGAAAGATCCACCAAAGCAGACGGGAACGGAATGGAATAGGCCACCAGCGCACATGTAGGTGGTCGCCAACAGCGTTGAGTTGTGTAGGTGGAACGTTGGACGGCTAGGAGGAACGAAGCTTACGCATAGGAGACGGGTTGGACTTCCGAAACAAAGAGAGATTCCTCAGCTTAGATCTGTCCAAGCTATTTTTTGGAGGGGGGAGGGGGGGATGAGGGCCGTTCTTTTTAATAGGTGAAAAGAAATTTAGGAAAGAGATTCTTTTAAGGAGAAAATCAAAGAGAATTCTTTTGTTTTTGGTAGGAAATTTCTAATGATCAAAATAGGAGTGATTTCAAAGAATTTACATCATTAATATTTCACACAACGAAAGAGATTTCTTTTTTGGGGGGTAGGAAATTTCTAATGATCAAAGTAGGAGGGATTTCAAAGAATTTATTTAATATTTCACACCATAAATAATTTCCAAAATTAAAAGTTGATTTTTATTCCAATATTAATTTTGAATATACTTCATTTTAATTGATCTTTTTTGGGTGTGCTTATCATAATTAACATATTACCTAATTTGACGGATCATATTTTCAGGGTCTTATTGAGCGATCACTCCAATAAGCCGTAACAACGAGCACGAAATAAAGTAAAGGTGCGTGAAAAGCATGTGCAATACATATATGAATAACATAAAATTAAAATGTAACGCAGGATGCATTAGAACTTGACTTAATTCCTTCAAAACCTCATAAATGATCCAAACGTCTATTTATATACTACAATGGCATGGGCGCAAATAAGCTCAATATAAAAAGGGATGCGCATAACACTAAAACATTAAGACTCTAATAACTCATAACTATGACTCGACTCGATACGACTCGACTCAATATGACTCGACTCGATACGACTCGACTTGATATGACTCGACTCATACAACTCGACTCATGCAACTCAACTTCAATACCTAAAGACTCATAATAATATAATTGCTATTAAATAACTGACGACGATGGACCTCTAACATTCCACTAATCCTTCAAATCGAGTTTGTCCTCAAAGTTCGAAAAAAACTTGCACAATAGTCAATATGGTCATCTTGCTCTTTGATTTTCATGCCAAAATAACTCCTGATAGCACGTCGCTGCAGTGGTGGTTGCATCAAGCGATAGGGAGCTTTCGTGCTCACATATGTCATAAAAGACAACAAGGATTTGGCGGAGATGAGGCACTTGCGGAGGGAAGACTATCGTGCATAATATCTGGAGGCAGGGTGAGGGTGCCCGGCGGATGCTGACAGTAGAGGGTGATGGAGGACCGTGCTGAATATGAGTTGCGGCGATCAGGAGCGGTGACGCCGGCTTGGGCGGTCGTCGAAAGTAATGCCTCCAGAGGGGCCAGCGGAGCAGGTGGCCGGAGCGGAGGCTGCGGGATGAAGACCACGAGGACTGACGATGGCGACACAAATTGTGGTGGCAGCATCGTTGGGCTCGAGACGAGAAGGCATAGACTCGAGTCTGTGTGATGCGGCACAAAACTGCGGAAATGACAATGCAAAAGGAAGCGTCGACGATATGTGAATATGGAGGGCCGCGGGTGCAGGAAGAGACGAGGGAGATATTCCAGTGTCGGGACACCTGGACCGAAGCACTGATCCAAGCCGAGGAAGAAGATGCTCCCTGTGAGACGTGTTGACGAGGAAGAGGACCCGGAATGTCGACATGGAGTTAGGGCGTAAGCGGATGACGGCGGCTGGAGGGCAGACGGCTCGCGCTTGGTTCATGAAGATCGCAGTAGGACTTGCACGTGCGGATGGAAAGGGACCCGCATCTGAGGGCGTCGAGGACTCGAAAGTTTTTGTTAAACGATGGCTGGAACCGAACGAAAAAGGGCGGAACTGAGGCGTTGGCAGTGGTCGTTGTGAAAGTGGGGGAAGACCGAAAGCTCTGACCTAGCTCTGAAACCAAAATTGTTATGGACGTACTCTGAGATCTCATCAGAGGTGGCGGTGGAGAAGATATAAGGTGAATCTTGCTCAACCCTAAGGAGGACAAATGAGAAGAGGAGAAAGGGAGAGTTTTGCTCACCCTGGCCCTAGAATGGGAATGAAGAGGAGAACTAGAGGGAGAGAAGACTTGAGAAAGAAGGAGAAGAGTTAGAGAGAGAGAGAGAGAGAAACTTGATTTAATTCCTTCATAACCTCATACATGATCCAAGGGGTCTATTTATACACTACAATGGCAGGGGCGTAAATAAGTCCAATGAAAGAGATGTGTTAAGACTCGAATAACTCATAACTATGCTATGACTCGACTCAATACAACAAAACCCTAATGGAGGCTTGTACATGTGTGTGTGTGTGTGTGTGTGTTGATTTGTCATCCTAATAGTAATAGTTCTATGATGGTTGTCAAGAACAATAATCCTCAACCTTCCTGATATGGGCTAGGGACCGACAATATGAGATTACAAAAAATAGGACAAATAAATAACCACGAAGGAAATTTTTAAACAGAGTAAGACATCAGAAATCAACAACGCCTATATAGATTGGAAAACTCAATGAAAAAGCAGAAAAAACCGAGCTAGAAGTACAAAAGGGCCTGAAGAAAGAATAAATACTTCCACAATCGAGAGAAATGTGAAGACATAGCACGAAGAAAGAGATACCTTGAGAAACACAAGCACGCAGAATTGATGTAGTAAATAATAAACATTAGTAACTAGAAGTTAAAATCAGGCACAATAAACAGCATAGCTTCTATACCTGTAGGTAGTAAGCATGTTCCCAAACATCAATTCCTAGCAAGGGAATGAAGTTGGGGCCCTTGGTAACAAGCGGATCCTGTCAAAACAAGCAAATAATATATCAACTTAATTTAAATTACTCACAGATAGCATAGATTACGGGATAATCTAGTAAGCTAAGATACAATATTGAAAAGCAATAGAATTCTTCACTGTGGCAATTGGAAAGCCAATCATATACTAGTTTAGATGCAAACCAGAAAAGCATGCTTCAGTAATTAACAAAAAGAAATTGTACTGATAACTGTAAGTAAAATGCAAAATACTTTTCTATGGAGAATTGACGAAGGACGGTCCTATACGACGGGAAATAATGGGTGAACTCTACATGCAACTATATGAGATTCCGATTTCCGACGATTTATAACAAGCAATAATGATTTGATTTATAAATGCGAATGTAAGAAACCCACAATAGAAGAAAACTTCTCAAAATAGAGAGCATGTGTGGTAGTATCAATGTGACAGTACACAAGCAACAATACAAGCAAACGAGGATTAACGCTAGCCACAAAAGGCGTTGAGACAATGTTTACAATAAGATATAACGCAAACTAGGAAATAGTCAACAATTCAGCGAAGAAAAAGACATCCAACTTTGAAACTTACACAACTAAGAAATAGAGGCATTGGTGGATCTCTGACAAGTCTCTGGTGGTCGGGATGACGTCGGTGGACGGTTGCTGGACTTCCCAAGGGTATTCAGAGGGATGGGCGGGGTTGTTTGAGTGTTGGACAGTGGTGGTAACCGAGTTGGGGGGCTGGGCTTGACGAGAAATGAAGGTGCCCGGGTGCTGGACAGGATCCAGAACAGGGAACGGGTTCAGAAATGGGGTTTCAGCCTTTCAGGTGGCTGGAATTAACTCCAAATGGGACTGTTTGGGGAGATTCTGGATGTGGGAGGTTGTTCGGTTGAGGACTAACAGAGAAGTTTGGAGATTGATCGGATGTTGAAGTATGAGCGTGGGGGAGTGCTGGGTGGGGACTAACTGCCAAAGACGGGAGTGGGGAAGGCACTAATTGATAGGTATTAAAGGGTGGGGGGCTGTTTTGAGAAGCAGATAAGGGTTTTCATGGGATAGAGGTTGTGAGGAAGGGGTTATGAAGGATTAATTGGGAAAGTGGATGTGGGAGGGGTGAAGTAAATTTAGGAAAAGTGATCCTAAATTTAACGAAGCGGGATAATGGCGAGGGAAGTTGTCTCGGTTTGAGGGGGTGAGTGGGGAGTTATGGTGGTAGTTATGGTGGTTGAGGGATAGTGGGGGGTGATGGCTGTTGGAGGTGGTCGCCGGCGAGGCGGCCGGTGGTGGTGGAGGTGGTCGGAGGTGTTTTCCAGCGATCGCCGGAAAACTAAAAATTGAGGAATTTATAAGGGGATTGGAGGGGGATCACCGGAGGCGGCTGGAGGTGGTTTTCCGGCGATCACAGGAGGTGGATGAGAGGGGATTTTGGGAGTGTTTGGGGGCTGTTTTGGGTAGTGTTTGGAGAGGGGAATCGTGGGGGGTGGTCGGCTATAAGGAGAGAGGTGGAGAGGGGTGGTACCTCGGCAAGGGAGTGGAGGAGGGAGGGCTGCCGTCAAATGGTGGTGGGGGAATAGAGGTGGCCGGCCAAGGGGAGGGAAAGGAATAAATCCAAACTTCGGCACTTGGGTTCCGGCTTCAGTACTGGGTGATCGAAATGAGTAATTTCTTCTTTACTCCAACTTTCAATAACTCTAATATGAGCACTTTAGCCCTATTTATAGACTACGAGGTCATCATGGACAATCATGATTCTCCCATCATGACGACCACTTAAATACACGAAATAAAATTAAAAAATTACAAAAAAAAACTAAATTCTCGTATCGTCGATCCGCATAAAATGGACGGTTCTGATCGTCGTGTAGGCGGATGTGTGTCGCAATCCCCATCATTTATCCCTGCCTTGAAAGCATTCATCTCCGTAAATGAAGATGGGTGTGCTCTCATCTGAAGGTGAGGTGAATCCCTCCAGCTATGATGGTGTTCGGAACTCATAGGTCGCAGAAGTCGATGCAGATGATGGAACCGAGGATGGTACTGCTGAAGCTGACGACGGTACTGCTGAAGCTGACGACGGTACTGCTGAAGCTGACGACGGTACTGCAGATGGTGTCGCTGCTAAAAAAGATGTTGTCGAGGATGTCGGAGTCGGAGTAGTGGACATCAATGATGAAGGTATTGGTGTTGTCGTCGACGTCGAACATTGTATGGTACTACTGCGGAAGAAGCCGCATGATCAATTAGTGTCGAAGACTGGAGCTGTGTAGTAGGCGAAGCCTGGGTTTGTACTGAGGTAGCAGGTGAAAACTGGGTTGTAGTGAGGTAGTAGGCAACAACTGGGTTGTGCTGAAGAGTAGTAGGCAAGAGTTGGCGCTGAGGAGCTGAAGTGGCGGGAGGTAAATGGTACACTTGGCTCGAAGATAGGGGAGTCAAATCTTCGATGTTGAATACGGGTGAAATTCCCATACTCCACAGAATATCTAGTTCGCAAGTATTTGTTTCAATTCTATTGATAACCATGTAAGGACCTATTCGCTTGGCATTTAATTTCAAGCAGTTCCCATAAGGAACCTCTCAGCACATATACAGATCAACAGTTGTTCCCCTTCTTTGAAGCTTTGCAATCTTCTGTGGCTATCAGCATAAGATTTATAAATAATATTATTACAAGTACTCCTACATTGGGTTGACCCATGCATGTTACACAATGACAATGAATGATGGTCGACAGACACAACAGATCTCCTATGCATAGGAAATACATCCCTCCAGGTTCCATTCCAGAGGGGCACAAGATCAGGGGGTTCAGTGGGTGGGGGTGTAAAAAAAATCATCGAGGTTGTGATGATCATTTAAATAAACACATGAAATGTCAGCACTAATAATGACGGAATCGATCGCAAGACCTTCGAGAGCACTCTCACTCTCGACTAACTTGAAGATAGTGGACACGTCCCTAAAGAGTGGTGGTTTATCTTGAGACTCTCTTGGTGGGGTGTAGAAACACTCATCGAATGTGAAATAAACATCCAGATGACTAGATGAGACTTTGGCACTGGGATGCCACTCTAGAATGCCTTCATAAAGTGATAACTCATCTGGCGGCTCGTCGGGAGGGGTATAATAAAATTCATCGCAAATGCGACGTGTACCAATATAGGCTCCTGAAATATCTGGAGGGGCCTTAAATGTGAGTTGGGTCATCATTAAGTATGCAACACTAGGTTCGAGAACCTAATAAATAGGGGTGACCTGGAAATATAACTAGAAGAGGGGCCAAGACTCTTGTGCTCAGAAAGGGATTACTCATTGGAATCTCATCCCCATCAAGATGAGGTGTAGGTGATAGACACTTCCTCAAGTCTAACTCCAATGCTCCACTCGTGCCGCTCTCAGAAACAATCTCAACAGTCGTGACACAATTTCCTTTGTCATACACTATCGAGTCAAGAGTAGGCGCATGCTCACCAACGAGGAGTGGACTCCTCGTAGGGCACTGGTTCATTGAATGTTCTATATCCTGGACGATAACACACTTAACCAAATCAGAATGGGAGAACCCAATAATTGAGGATCGTGATGTTGTATCAGTGTGGTCACAACTAAGTGCACGCGTGATCATTGGTGGGGAAAGATCTCCAATGGTGGGCTCTGGTTGGGGAGGGCTCTATAAAATGTGGTGGTCATAGTGCAAACTTATCTGAGTAATCATAGTGCAAACTTATCTGAGTAATTCTAGCGGATCTCAAGCACTGCTCGTAGTGGAGAGCGAGCTGAAAAGTTTGCTCGGTAGAAACTAATTGATGATGAATCAGTGATAAGTAGGTTACAGACCGAAACGGAATCTCGCAGCGGCTGCGACTGGCTCATCAGGAAAGTCGCACCACACTGTTAAGTCATCAAAGTAAGTTTTATACTCAGCAACAGACAAGGATCCTTGCCGGAGGGAGAGTACTTGCTCGAGGAGACGACACTTATATGACGTTAGTAAATACTTGTGGCACAATCTCCGCTTCTTCTCCACCCAACTAGTGATGGGGCGAAGATGACCTCACTCAAGGGTTCGCTCAATGCTATCCCAATAATGTCTCGCCTGACCTAACAACCTAAGCATCGCAAACCTGACGTGACGCTCACCGAATACCTCAAAGTGATCTGAATAAAATCTCATGTCCACGAGCCAATAGCTAAAGGCCTAAGGACTTGGCAAACCATCAAATGATGGGGCGACTCTACAAAACTTATACTCGAAACTTTCCTCAAAATGACGCTCATCGTAGTAACCCCTTCTACAATGACTTAGTTGTGTCGAAGGGTCAACACGACCTATATGAGTGACGGGTCGGGGACGAGGATAATCATGATAGTATGAGGGTCTTCCCGAGGGAAGTCTATGTGCTTGATCATTGGTGGAATCTGGTTCCTCAAATAGAAGATTAGAGTAGCAATTGCTATTATGATATGACATGGGTGAAACATGTAGGTTCTAGTCCCGCGTATTTTAAACTAAGCACGAATCTTGCTCTGATACCAATCTGACGCAGGACGGTCCAATATGATGGGAAATAATTGGTAAACTCTACATGCAACTATATGAGATTCGGACAATTTGTAGCTTGCAATAATTATTTGATTTATAAATGTGAATGTAAGAAAACCACAATAGAAGAAAACTTCTCAAAATAGAGAGCACGTGTGATAGTATCAATGTGACGGTGCACAAAAGGCGTTGAGACAATGTTTATAATAAGAAATAACGTAAATTAGGAAATAGTCAACAATTCAACTAAGAAAAAGACATCCAGCTTAGAAATTTACACAACTAAGAAATAGAGAGCTTGGTGGATCTCCGACAAGTCTCTGGTGGTCGGGATGGCGTTGGTGGACTATTGCTGGACTTCCGGAGGGTACTCAGAGGGCTGGACGGGGTTGGATGAGTGCTGGACAGGGGTGGTAACCGAGTTGGTGGGTTGGGCTTGATGAGAAATGAAGGTTCCCATGTACTGGACAGGATCCAGAACAGGGAACGGGTTCAGAATTGGGGTTTCAGCTTTTCAGGTGGCTGGAATTAACTCCAAATGGGACTATTTGGGGAGATTCTGGATGTGAGAGGTTGTTCAGTTAAGGACTAACAGAGGAGGAAGTTTGTAGATTGATCAGAAGTTGAAGTATGAGAGTGGGGGAGTGCGGGTGGGGAGTATCCACCAAAGACGGGAGTGGGGAAAGATCTAATTGATAGGTATTAAAGGGTGGGGCGTTTTTGAGAAACAAATAAGGGTTGTCGTGCGATAGAGGTTATGAGGAAGTGGTTATGAAGGATTAATTGGGAAAGTGGAGGGAAGTGATCCTAAATTTAAGAAAATGGGGATAATGGGGAGGGAAGTGGTCTCGGTTTGAGGGGGTGAGTGGGGAGTTATGGTGGTTGAGGGGAAGTGGGGGGGGGCTGTCGGAGGTGGTCTCCGGCGAGGCGTCCGGTGGTCGTGGAAGTGGTCGGAGGTGTTTTCCGGCGATCGCCGGAAAACTTAAAATGGAGGAATTGAGAAGGGGATTGGAGGGGGATAGGTGGTTTTCCGGCGATCACCGGAGGTGGATGAGAGGGGATTTTGGGAGTGTTTGGGGGCTGTTTTGGTAATGTTTGGAGAGGAGAATCGTGGGGGGTTGTCGACTATGTGGACAGAGATGGAGAGGGGTGGTTCCACGGCAAGGGAGTGGAGGAGGGAGAGCTGCCGTCAAATGGTGGTGGTGGGAATGGAGGTGGCTGGCCAAGGGGAGGGGAATGGATAAATCCAAGCTTCAGCACTTCGGTTCCGGCTTCAGCACTGGGTGATCGAAATGAGTAATTTCTTCTTTACTCCAACTTTCAATACCTGTAATATGAGCTCTCTACCACTATTTATATACTACGAGGCTATCATGGACGGTTATGATTCTCCGATCATAACGGTCCCTTAAATACACGAAATAAAATTAAAAAATAACTAAAATTCTCGTATCGTCAATCCGCATAAAATGGACGCCTCCGATCGTCGTGTAGGCGGATGGGTGTCGCGATCCCCATCAATTCTCCCCGCCTTGAAAGCATTCATCTCCGTGAATGAAGATGGGCGTGCTCTCGTCTGAAGGTGAGGTGAATCCCTCTAGCTATGATGGTGTCCTGAACTCATAGGTCGCAGAAGTCGATGCAGATGATGGAACCGAGGATGGTACTGCTGAAGTTGACGACGGTACTGTAGATGGTGTCGTTGCTAAAGAAGATGTTGTCAAGGATGTCGGAGTTGTAGTGGACATCAATGATGAAGTACTGTTGTTGTCGCCGATGTCGAACACTATATGGTACTGTTGTGGAAGAAGTTGCATGATCAATCGGAGTCGAAGGCTAGAGTTGTGTAGTAGGCGAAGCCTGGGTTTGTACTGAGGTAGCAAGTGAAAACTGGGTTGTAGTGAGGTAATAGGAAATAATTGGGTTGTGTTGAAGATTAGCAGGCAAGCGTTGGGGCTGAGGAGCTGAAGTAGAGGGAGGAAAATGGTACACGTAGTCGTGTGGCTCGAAGAATGGAGTCAAATCTTCGATGTTGAATACGGGTGAAATTCCCATTCTCCGCAGAATATCTAGTTCGTAAGCATTTGTTTCAATTATATTGATAACCATGTAAGGACTCATTCACTTGACATTTAATTTTCGAGCAATTCCCATGGGGAACCTCTCAGCACATGTACAAATCAACACTTCTTCTCCTTCTTTGAAACTTTCCAATCTTCTGTGACTATCAGCATAAGATTTATAAATAATTTTATTATACGTACTCCTACGTTGGGTTGACTCATACATGCTACACAATGACAATGAATGATGGTCGACAAACACAACAGATCTCTTATGCAGAGGCTCTACATCCCTCCAGGTTTCATTCCAGAGGGGCACAAGATTACGCGGTTCAGTGAGTGGAGTGTAAAAAAATTCATCGAGGGTGCGATGATCATTTAAATAAACACCTGAAATGTCAGCACTAATAATGATGGAATCGATCCCAAGACCTTCGGGAACACTCTCACTCTCGATTAACTTGAAGATAGTGGACACGTCCCTAAAGAGTGGTGTTTTATCTTGAGGCTCTCTTGGGGGGGTGTAGAAACACTCATCGAATGTGAAATAAACATCCAGATGACTAGATGATACTTTAGCACTGGGATGCCATTGTAGAATGCCTCCATAAAGTGATAACTCATCCGGCGGCTCGACGGGAGGGGTATAATAAAATTCATCGCAAATGCGATGTGTACCAATATAGGTTCCTGAAATATCTGGAGGAGCCTTAAATGTAAGTAGGGTCATCATTAAGTATGCAACACTAGGTTCGAGAACCTCATAAATGGGGTGACCTGGAAAATGACTAGAAGAGGTGTCAAGACTCTTGTGCCAGAAAGGGATCACTCATTGGAATCTCATCCCCATCAAAAAGAGGTGTAGGTGATAGACACTTCCTCAAGTCTAACTCTAATGCTCTACTCGTGCCACTCTCAGAAACAATCTCAACAGTCGTGACACTATTTCCTTCGTCATACACTATCGAGTCAAGAGTAGGCTCATGCTCACCACCGAGGAGTGGACTCCTCGTTGGGCACTGGATCATTGTATGTCCTATATCCTGGACGATAACACACTGAACCTAATCAGAATGGGAGAACCCAATAGTCGGGGATCGTGATGTTGTATCAGTGTGGTCACAACAAAGTGCATGTGTGATCTTTGGCGGGGAAAGATCTCTAATGGTGGGATCTAGCTTGGGAGGGCTCTTAAAAATGGGGCGGTTATAGTGCAAACCTATCTGAGTAATTCTAGCGAATCTCAAGCACTGCTCGTAGTGGAGAGCGAGCTGAAAAGTCTGCTCGACAGAAACCAATTGATGATGAATCAGTGATATGTAGATAGCATACCGAAGTTCGAAATGGAATCTCGCAGCGGCTGCGACTGGCTCATCATGAATGTCGCTCCACACTGCTAACTCATCAAAGTAAGCTTTATACTCGGCAACAGACAAGGATCCTTGCCGGAGGGAGAGTACTTGCTCGAGGAGACGACAATTATATGACGTTGGTAAATACTTGTGGCACAATCTCCGCTTCATCTCTACCCAACTAGTGATAGGGCGAAGATGATTTCGCTCAAGGGTTCGCTTAATGCTATCCCAATAATGTCTTGTCTGACCTAACAACCTAAGCTTCGCAAACCTGACGTGACGCTCACCGAATAACTCAAAGTGATCTAGATAAAATCTCATGTCCACAAGCCAATAGCTAAAGGCCTCGGGACTTTACAAAACATCAAACGATGGGGCGACTCTACAGAACCTATACTCAAAACTTTTCTCAAAATGACGCTCATCATAGTAACCCCTTATACAATGACTTGGTTGTGTCGAAGGGTCAACACAGACTCTATGAGGGACGGGTCGAGGACGAGGATAATCATGATAGTAAGAGGGTCTTCCTGAGGGAACTCTATGTGCTTGATTATTGGTAGAATCTGGCTCCTCAAATAGAAGATTATAGTAGCAATTGCTATTATAATATGACATGGGTGAAACATGTAGGTTCTAGTTCCGCGTATTTTAAACTAAGCCCGAACCTTACTCTAATACTAGTCTGACGCAGGACGGTCCTATATGACGGGAAATAATGGAATGGGTGAACTTTACATGCAACTATATGAGATTCCGAGGATTTGTAACATGCAATAATGATTTGATTTATAAATGTGAATGTTAGAAAACCCCAATAGAAGAAAACTTCTCAAAATAGAGAGCACGTGTGGTAGTATCAATGTGAGAGTGCACGAGCAATAATACAAGCAAACGAGGATTAACACTAGCCACAAAAGGTGTGAGACAATGTTTACAATAAGATATAACGCAAATTAGGAAATAGTCAACAATTCAACGAAGAAAAAGACATCCAACTTAGAAACTTACACAACTAAGAAATAGAGGGCTTGGTGGATCTCCGACAAGTCTCTGGTGGCCGGGATGGCGTCGGTATTCATAGGCCTGGACGTGGTTGTTTGAGTGCTAGACAGGGGTGATAACCGAGTTTGGGGGTTGGGCTTGATGAGAAATGAAGGTGCCCAGGTGCTGAACAGGATCCAGAACAGAGAGCGGGTTCAGAAATGGGGTTTCAGCCTTTCAGTTGGCTGGAATTAACTCCAAATGGGACTGTTTGGGGAGATTCTAGATGTGGAAGGTTGTTCGGTTGAGAACTAACAGAGGAGGAAGTGTGAAAATTGATCGGAAGTTGAAGTATGAGAGTGGGGGAGTGCTGGGTGGGGAGTAACTGTCAGAGACGGGAGTTGGGTGGGGAGTAACTGTCAGAGATGGGAGTGGGCAAGGCTCTAATTGACAGGTATTAAAGGGTGGGGGCTGTTTTGAGAAGTAGATAAGGGTTGTCGTGGGATAGAGGTTGAGAGGAAGTGGTTATGAAGGATTAATTGGGAAAGTGGATGAGTGGGAGGGGTGAAGTAAATTTAGGAAGAGTGATCCTAAATTTAAGAAAATTGGGATAATGGGGAGGGAAGTGGGCTCGGTTTGAGTGTGTGAGTGGGGAGTTATGGTGGTTGAGGGGTAGTGGGGGTGGTGGCTGTCATAGGTGGTCACCGGCGAGGCGTTCAGTGGTGGTGGAGATGGTCGGAGGTGTTTTTCGGTGATTGCCGGAAAAATGAAAATGGAGAAATTGATAAGGGGATTGGAGGGGGATCGCCGGAGGTGGCGGGAGGTGGTCGGAGGTGGTTTTCCGGCGATCACCAAAAGGTGGATGAGAGGGGATTTTGGGAGTGTTTGGGGGTTGTTTTGGGTAGTGTTTGGAGAGGGGAATCGGGGGAGGGGGGTCCGCTAAGTGGAGAGAAAATGGTGGTGGGTGGATTAGAGGTGGCCGGCCAAGGGGAGGGCAAGGGATTAATCCAAACTTCGGCATTGGGCGATCGAAAAGAGTAATTTCTTCTTTACTCAAACTTTCAATACCTCTAATATGAGTCTTCTACCCCTATTTATAGATCCGAGACCATCATGGACGGTCATGATTCTCCGATCATGACGACCCCTTAAATACACGAAATAAAATTAAAAAAATACAAAAAAATAACAAATTCTCGTATCGTCGATTTGCATAAAATGGACGGCTCCGATCATCGTGTATGCGGATGTGTGTCGCAATCCCCATCAAGAATAATACAAAGAGCAAGTCTTACAAGAGAGATGTTTAAATTTGATTTTCAGGTACAAAATTCTCCAAATCATATACTTCTAGAATCAAAAGAACACAAGTTCAAGTAAACCAATACCTGTAACTTACGTGTAACATAGGGACTTAAATGACCACCTTTCCCCATTCTATAATAATAAAGTGGATGTTTGCTCATTCTCATGAATAACCTAAATATTGTGCCTTAGAAGCCTTACAACTCTTCCATGCATTTGTCTTGAATATTCTTATATATTCAGATTTAGGACTTGAGGGAAGAAAGAGAAGAAATTGGAGTGGGGAGTGGGGCAAAGGAAAACAAATGATGTGTATGCTTCCTTTTTTTGTACTGAGAGTTCCAAGCAAGAAAAGAATTTTTCCTTAATTCAAAGTTGAATGGAGACATGCAAAAAAGATGATAAAATTTATTTGACATGTATATCCTTACAGGAAAAAAATAGGCTAAGATGTGAGAATAAATATAACCTCTGTATTAAAAAAATAGTGTATTAGATAAAGTTTAATGACGTGAATTACATCATCACCATTTCACTCATTTTTGGACAGAAAAAAATCCTCTATATAGATAGGTTTGGTTGCAATCACTGTATATATCCTTCAGAAAAAGATTGATAGGTTGTGATGGAAGACATCCACTCACCAATTGGAGTGGGAGAGATGAATAATTTATTTATTCTTGTTCTGTTATTTCTTTAAAAGGTAATATATATATATATATGATTATTATTTCTATCTCCATCATTATGATATTAAAGGTGTTTCAAGTGTTCCTTTAGCTTTTTTATTCATACATTTTTTTGCATAAAAGGGGTTGGGTTGGCGATGAATGAAACAAGAAAAGTATTACACCTTCCTTAATAATGCAAAGAGAAACGATCTGCAAGATCTTTCCCAAAACACCAATAAGAGATTGCACAAATGCATGTCAAGTACTTTTTTATCATAGATATGTCAATCAGATCATCACCGGTTATTTTGATATCATCAACATAAACAAAAAGAATCATGATAACCCTTACGATGGTTGAACAAGAAGTCCATTGAGCTCCAAGTAACCAAAGGTCTGAACTACTTGACTGAATTTTTTGGACTATGCCCAAGGAGATTGCTTCAGGCCATAGATAATTTTTCTTAGGCGGCATACAAGAGACTCCCTCATAGTCTCATAATCGGGAGGTTACATCATATATACAATCTCAGTCAAATCGTCATTAATGCATTTTTAATATTAAGTTGATGCAACTAGCAGTGACGACGAACTGTCAAAGAGATCAATACCCGCACTGTATGAAGCATGGCAACTGGAGAAAATGTCTCCTCATAATCAATACAATACTGCTGAGTGAATCCATGGATCACAAAACGCGCCTGTAAGCACTCAACAGTCATCCGAATGATGTTTAACTGTGAATACTCATTTACACCTGACTAAAATCCGGTCACGAGGAAGTGACACCAAGTCCCAAGTCTCATTGGCCCATAGGGCCTTCATGTCATCATCCACAACTTCCCGCCATCTCAGATGTTGGAGATCCTCCTGTATAGAAGAATTGGTGGAAGCAGAAAACAAAGAACACCCAAACATGTGTAGTAAAGGACATAAATGGTGAAAAGAAATATAATAGAAAACGGATGAGCAGTACAGGAGTGTGTATCCTCATGGAGAGTTGTGGGCAAATCATCTGGACAAGAAGCAGCAACAGTAGTCGGTGATTGGCATGGGGCATTCTGACGAGTATGATTATGAGTGTCAGCCTGTGGTAGGAGAGGCAGAGGTGATGTCGGTATAGTAGATGAGTTGAGTTTATTAGTATTAGTATATTTATGTATTAGTGGGTTTAGTCTCACATCGTGTATGTGAGTTAATGTGTCTATGTAAGTCTTATATATTGCCCCTATGAGGAAGAATAAGATTGCACCAATATATTTCTCTTTCATCTTTCTACTTGGTATTAGAGCGAAGTCGACTCTGTGAAATTTTTTGTCACCCTAATTTGTTGGCGAGTGGCGACCTAAAGTTCTCATCCTTCCTCTCGATTGTGTAAGCTTCCGCCTCTCCTCTTCCGTTCCTGTCGACCGTGCCTGCTAGCGCTCCTGTCGTGCGCCTCTTCCCCGCTCCCGTCGACGGAATCATCGTCTGATTCCAAAGACGGGAGCGGATCCTGTGTCCATCGACGATATCGATCCCGTCATGCCATTCTGCTCCCTCTCCTATCGACGGGATCAACTTTTGTGTCCGTCAACAGGAGCGGCTCTGTAGCCCTTATCGAAGCCCGTCGAGACCGTCTCTGCTTCCTGTCGAGTCCGTCGTGCTCTTGTCGATGCAGACTGCAGATATCTTCGATGCTCTTCCATGTCTGACGATGGTTGATCTCTCTCGATCCCGTCTGCGTTTCTGTCGCAGATCATCGACAACGATCCAGTCCATGTTCCTGATGATGGAGCCTGTTGTTGCGCCCATGCCTCTACTTCTTTCCGGTCGAGCTTTCGGATGCTCCTGGTGCTCCCTTTTCTAGTCGAGCTCCTCCACCGATGTTGTTATCCTGCAACAGGCCTTCTTCTGGCTAAGTCTCTCTGCACTCCTGGGATACGGATCCGTTACCCGCTTCTCTCATCGATGATGGTGCTAAAGCAGTTTTTGCTATTTTTTCTTTAAGTTTTTTTGTGGTGTTGTTGTTTTATGTTGGGTATGCTTATATGCGCGTGTTTTCCACGTGAGGGAAAGTGTTTGGGACAAAGGCAAGTCGGATGAACTTTCTCGACCTTTCGCCTTCGTTCCACACGGCCTCTAGGCTTATGTCGTGTTGTTTGTGTCTCCCCAAGTTTTTCCTTGATGATTGGTAGGTGGTATGGTCTTTAGTGGTTGTCTTTTTCCCTTTCTCACTTATCCCCGCGGTCTCGTAGATTCGTGTATGTAATGTTATCCCTGCGGTCTCGTAGATTCTTGTGTGTGGTGTTATCCCCGCGATCTCGTAGATTCGTGTGTGGTGTTATCACCGCGGTCTCGTAGATTCGAGTGTGTGGTGTTATCCCCACCGTCTCGTAGATTCGTGTGTGCGGTGTTATACACGTTGTCTCGTAGATCAGTGTATGAGGTGTTATCCCCGCGGTCTCGTAGATTCGTGTGTGTGGTTTTCTCTTTATCTGTCTTGTCAGCTTTGTCTACCACTTTTTTACCATTTCTTTTATGATGTCCAAGTTGAAGGTTTCCCCTTCAGCTTGAGGGGGAGAGTTGAGTTTATTAGTATTAGTATATTTATGTATGAGTGGGTTCAGTCCCACATCGTGTATGTGAGTTAATATGTCTATGTAAGTCTTATATATTGCCCCTATGAGGAAGAATAAGATTGCACCAATATATTTCTCTTTCATCTTTCTACTAGATGCAGGTGTATAGTCAAATGGGACATTGGGACGAAGTAAACTAGGTTGTGTCAGAAGAGATGAGTAGAAGGGTTGATGATCAAGAAAAATAACATTCGCAAATATCACAGCTTTCTAATCCGTTGGAGAGCAGCATACATACCCCTTTTGAGTTTGAGAGTACCTCACAAAGTTATAGTTGGTAGCCCATTGGGCTAGCTTATCTAAAAGGAGACCAAGATGGTGAACTCAAGCAAAGACTCGATAAGGGTCTTGTAATGCGTGACAAATCAAGTCAGATCGTCATCTGGACCTAGCTCAACGGTTTGAAGGTACTGGAATAAGTCAAACAAATGTTGAGGGCTATCTTTGCAGAGTAAATGGACTTAGTTCATCCGGCATAACCATTGTGATTTCATGGTGCATTGTCATGCAATATGGCTCATTCTCCATAGAGTTCAGTATCCATGACTGAACACAACCATCATCCTGAAAAAATTACCCAGTATGCTCAGTCGGGTGTTCTCGGGTTAGATGATGAAGTACTCGGTGCACCAAGTGGACACACTCAACAAAGCTCTTCTCCCTGTGAGAGAAATAGTAGTAAGTTTCAGCTCATCTCTGACTTCATATATAGAAGCAGAAGACACGGGAGTGGTCGATTAGATGCAACATTTGTTCTCATTTCACAAGATCAAAGAGAGTGAGAGAAAGTTGTGAGCAAGAGAGCAACAGTACACGAGAGCTGGTTCAGCGAGACCAAGTTCTGTGTAAGGACAGGTTATGCACGAGAATATGGGAGATCTGTGAGTTTCTAATAGGTTCAGCGACTTTGTGGAGAACAGGGAAGATGTTGGTCAGCCAGAACAAGTTATGCGTGAAAAGTAGAATCGGTCAGCGAAAACTGGGGAATGCGAGAGTTGGTTCAGCGAGACTGGCGAAGTCAGCGAGATCAAATGAGCTCAAGCAAGAACTAAGGAAAGCAACATGTTCAGCAAGGTCAATGAGATTGACAAGATTTGACGAGAGCCCAGTGAACTCAAGCAGGAACTAAGGCATTCAGTGAGCATGGATAGCTCAAGCGAGATCTTCTAGAGAGCGATCCTAGGGTTCTGGAGAGTTGCGAGCTCCGTTGACGGGCGAGCTCAGCAAACTATCGAGTATAGACATAAGAAATGATCTTAAGTTGCATGCAATCAAGCTGCGATCTTGGTCATTCGAAGATAGCACGTGAAATAGAGCGAGAGAGGCACATGATCTAGAGCTCAAGCAGCGGAGAGCGGAAGCTCAATCGCTTGCGCGAGCTATGAGAGAATCTTTCAAGAACCTAGGAACCTGATGAACACTGCGAAGCATCGACCTAAAGTTGTTTTTTTTTCATGCTTTTATTTTTTGTAAGTGTGCTTCCTGTTGTATTTTATTTTCGCATGTGTTTCTTTTGTGTCTGGTTGTGCGCCGTTTCCCCGCATACAGCATTTTGGTTACGACTTATTGGCCCAACCAGCCAACAAGTACGGAGATTTGCATAAGACATAACATTAGTAAGTGGCTCATCGACTTTAATGTTATCAAGCATACGACTGAGAACTCTCGTATCTTCTCTTACCTTGAGAAGCATAACTGGTTACCACCGGTATTTGTGGTTGATGGCTCTCCTGCTCCATTTTGTGGAACTGGAGTTGTTAATACAACCTCTCTTCTCCAATTGGATAAAGAAATTCTCTCTCCCATCTCCAATTGGATAACACTTTATATGTTCCAAATTTTCTATGCAATCTGTTATATGTCAGTGCACTTTCCAAACAATTACGCTGCTCTATCTCATTTTCTCCTACTATTTATTTTTTGGACCTTCAATCGAAGAGGAGGATTGCTACTGGGACTGAACCGGGGGGTGTCTACTACCTGGACGATCTACCCACTTTCTTTGCATCTGTCGTCTCAACTTCTCTGCTTCATTCGCATCACTGTCTTGGTCAACTTCCACTTCCTCTCCTCTACCAGTTCCTACCGTCTTTTTAATCAAAGTCCATTTTAGAATGTGAAGCCTGACAATAGGGCAAGCATCATCGAACTACATTTCCAGCCAAACTTTGTAAGAATTTTGTTCAACTTTTTGACCTTGTTCATTCAGATATTTGGAGTCCTAGTCCCATCAAGTCTATTAGTGGAGGAAGTATGTATTTTATTATTTTTATTGATGATTACTCTAGATGTTGATGCCAGGAAAATTCTGACCTCAAAATTCGGACCTTTGCAGCCGGAGGCTACTTGCCCAGCTGTCCGACGAGATGGTCAAGCTGGCGACTACGAGGAAGCTAGGAGAGCAACAACAACAGGACCCCAGGTGCTGCGGCAGGGAGGTCCCACCACGTACCCGGAAGCTCAAAGGAGTCTTCCCCTCCACAACCAAGAATGGCCGAGCAGGGTACGAGGAAGGCACCGGCTTGGCTAGCAAGCAGGGGTGACGGGCTCGAGAATTCGGAAATCGGGATCCAGAAGCTCAAGCACAGATGCCAATCCAAGTACCCATGGGGTCCTATTTATAGGCAACCAAGGGGTAGGGGGGTTTTTATAGCCCAGCCCTAACCTGGCGACATACGGGATACTCGGCATGTATCTCCGACCATAGTCGCCCATCTAGCGAGTATTAGTTGCTGCTCGCACAAGCCGGGCCAATACTCGCGCAGGTCTTCTGTGGATTGCCGGGCACCTGGGGCGACATACGGGATACTCGGCACGTATCTTCGACCATAGGCGCCTATCTGGCGAGTATTTAGCCAATACTCGCCAAGCCCTCTTTTGCTCCTGCTGGCTGATTTGTCTGCCTCTTTGACTTTGACCTATGTCTGCGTGGCCTTGAGTGGGTCCTACCCTCGGAGAATAAGGGTTGTACACAATCCCCGCTCTTTGCGAGTAACATAGTTGCTCGAAAAGAAACATCCAACCTTTATTCGACGAGCTTCTGTCTGGGCGAGTATTGGGAGATACTCGGAATCTTGCCGGCCGACGTCTGGGCTCTATATATAGAGGGGGGGGGGGTCTCTGACGGAACCACCTTTCTGCACTCGCCTACAATGTCGCTAGCTTTTGCTGAGGCTGCCAAAAAGGCCAAGGCTGATCTCGCGAATCTGATCGGCATTCCCACTCCTTCTCGCATGGACGCCGAGGTAGACGCCTTCCTTGCTAATAAGAAGAGGAAGAGGGCGGCTAAGAAGAAGAAGAGAGAGAAGAAGAAGGGGGCGACTATGGAGAACGTCGCTGATCCTCTGAGCGAGCAGCGTCAGCAGCTGCTGGAAGATTTGGGTCTCTCTCACGAGGGGCTCTCGCCTGCTCCTGCTCCTCCTCCTCCCTCGACAGAGGTCGCCCCGGAGGCGAGTAGGGCTGGGGCCCAAACTCTAGCCCAACCGGACCTTCCTCCTGCGCGAGGTGAGCTCTTTAGTCGCTGTTCTGAAGACTATGCTGCTATAATAACCACTCCTGGCGAGATTTCTGACGCTTTTTGCTTCTTCTTTTAGATCCGCCGAGTACCGAGGTTCGGGAGGAACCTTTAGACGTTCTGCCGCTGCGATCATCCTCGATGATCTCGCCTGAGGGTGGGTCTCGGGGTGGTCGCGCGGTGAGGATTCTCCACAGCTCTTCTATGGAGAAGAGGCTGATGAGCGAGCATGGGGCTCCTCTCTCAAGTATCAACCCTCCTCCGCCACCACCTACCTTGCGACCAGAACCGGCGAGCAGCTCGCACCTACCCGGGGTCGTGCTGCCGCCGCCTCCTCCTGGACTTCCGCCCTCAGTGGCTCCTCCGGGCGATCAGCGCCCTTCTACTTCAACTGCTCCCTCTACCCACCAAGGGGAGTCCTCGCGCAGGGGCGGGACTGGAGGGTCTTCTGCCTTCTTCGCTCCCAAGGGTGGAGGGCGCGTAGGAGATGGTCGCGGCCGGGGGAACATGCCCTTCAACCGGGATCATCCTGGCGGCCATTCTACTCGCCGAGATGGCGTCCATCGCTCTCCCTCCCCGCACCGAGGAAGGGCTTCTCCTCATCGGCGATCTCGCAGCCCTGCTCGCCGACGTTCCCGTAGTCCTCGGCCAGGTACTTGGTCGCTGCTTTTGGATAGTTGTCACCTCTCTTTTGATTTTGCTGGAGTTCTGACTCTTCATCTGCTCTTCTGCAGGTCGCGCTCATACTCCCGTGGGAGCACTGATCGACGCCGTTGGGCTCCCCCCTCGCGAGTACCAAGAGAAAGCTACTCGCGCCATCTTGGACTTGGAGTCCAGGATAGAGCGGCTATCGATCTGCGAGCCTCATCGGCGCTTGACTGAGGTGGAGTCGCGGGTTGAGCGCCTAGCGGCCAGTGACCCTCACCGCCGCCTGACTGATTTGGAGGCGCGAGTATCCCAGCTGGAGGAGTTTGATACTCGCCTGTCGGGTACTGAAGCTCGCCTCCAGTCTATCAGTGACTTGGAGCGCAGGGTGGCACGGATCGAGCACCGGCAGCAGCTGCATCATGACGAGCTGGTCGGGATGCGCGCGAGCATGGGTTCGGTGGGGAGGCTGGCGAGGATCGAGGACCAGCTGCGACAAGGCGAGGACGCTGTGTCTGTGGCCTCCGAGCATTTCAAGCGTGCTCGCAGCATGGGCTGGGTCGGACGACATCCTCAACCTCAGGATCCCCAGGCGACCACTCAAGCGCAACCCTAGCTGTTGCCCTTTCTTCAGTTTCTTCTTCTTTGTATCTTGTAGCTCCTGGCGAGCATGCTTTGTATCTCTGAACAGCTTATTATTCGAAGTAGTATTGATTTGCCGAGTAATTGAATACTCGCCTTTCATTCTTGTCTTGCTTTACTTTATCTGTTGTTGTTTGGATTTTTTCTATCTTCTTTTTGCTGTTTGCCGAGCATATGTTGAATGTCGCCTGCATCCTGGCGAGTTTCTTCGTGTTTCTGTGATGCAGGTACTCGCTAGCTGAAGGTCGGCATTTTGACGTGCTCTGAGCTTTTGGCGATTTACTTCGATACTCGCCACCCCTAGTCGTACCCGCGGAGTCGTGTTCGACAAGCCAGGCTATCCGACTACTATAAATAGGGGGGGTGGGTGAGTCTTAAACTACGCTTTCAGCGATCTCTGGCTTCTTGAGCGAGTATCTTTCAGACTTCCTCTCTTCACCCTTCTTCCAATACTCGCTCTCTTCCCCAAGATGACTGACGAGGCGAACATTAGGCGAGCTAATCATGCGAAGAACTTCGAGGAGAACATCTTCAAGAAGCCAATTACCCAGCAGAAGGACTTGGACGATTTCAACGCCAAGTTCGCAACTCCGGGGTATGTCGCCAGGCTTCCTCGCCAGGCTTCCTCGCCAGTCTGAGCGACTAAACACCTCCTCGCCCCTGGCGATGATCTTCCCCATCCGGCATTTTGAGGTCGGCCTGCGACTTCCTATATGGCCCGAGTTCTGCAAGATACTCGCCTTCTATGGGATAGTCCCCGCCCAGATCAATCCCAACGGAGTGGCGATTATCGTGGGATTCCTGTGCTTCCTGCGGGAACAGAATATCGTCTTTGACCTTGCGGTCTTTAGGCGAGTATTCTCGATCATGGCGACCGGCGAGGGCGTCATCTTCCTGTGCAGCCATGTCTGCACTCTGGCGGGCACTTCCAACAAGAACCATCGCTGGGTGGAGCGACTAGTCGCCATCGAAGGCGACTTCGCGGGCATCTCCAGCTCGCCCCTCCAGCCGTCGGAGAATTTCTTCACCGTCCCCTTCTTGAAGGACGGTCAGGAGAAACTGCTCGATTCCTTCAGGCATCGTCGCTTCGATGTGATATTCTGGAGGAGGCGAGTAGACGAGCTCACGGAAGTTCGCCTAGGAGAAGGTACTTTTTGTGCGAGCATCAGCCATACTCGCCTTTGAGCCTTGATTTAGGCGACTAATTTTTGGTCTCCTTGTTTGCAGGTGTGCAAACTCTTCCGCGCGACGCTCTTCCTCCCGTGGTGAAGGCGACGGCTGCCACCCAAGGGGGTGCGGGAACCTCGGCATGCGAGGTTGGGGGCTCCTCCCCAATCGTCTTGTCGCCAGGGGGCGACAATCCCAAGGTCGTCGGCGATGAGGCCGGGACCTCCAAGAAGCGAACGGGCAAGGCTAAGGCCTCTGAGCCCAAGAGGAGGAAGAAGGAAGTCGCCCACAGGGATCTGGGCAAGAAGGCGGATCCTTCGGAGGCTGGCGAGCCGAGCGACCATCCTCTCTTCAATGAGGGCACCCGCAGCGAGGATGCCTATGGTCGCCCATTGGTGACCTGGGCTGAGCGCGCCCACGAGGTGACCCTCAGCTCTAACCTCCCCGCCTGGTCGGATGAGTGGGAGGACAAGGGGGAGGCCTTCGACGTGACCTACGTCCTCTATGGTCGCGCGGACGCCGAAGTCTTGCAGGACACAACTACCGAGGATCTGGCTCACCAGACCTCGCGCTCCCTCTTGCGGCCAGCCGAGCTGGCTCACGCAACAGCAAGGCGACTACTTGAGTACGAGCAGGCGATCAAGGTGCAGGGTCCGAAGCTAATTGCCCTCGCGCTCCGGATCAAGGAGTTCGAGGTACTCGCCTTTGCGTCTTTGCTTGTTACTAAGATACTCGCCACCTTGCAAGCTGTCAAACTTACCTTTCCCTTTTTACCTTCTGCAGGCTGCCGAGCTGGAATCAGCGAAGAGATTGTCCCAGGCTGAGAAGGAGTTGGAGGATACTCGCTCGGCCCTGGAGGTCGCCCAGATCCGTATCGCCGAGTTGGAAACTCGGCCTGCCGAGTAGCAACCGGCAGAGGCGGCCATTCCTTATATCAAGATATTATGTTTAACTAAATAACTAAATTAATATTTACCATTTCGAAAGTGCTCCAGTTCCTGTCACAGCCAGAGGATGAAGTAGTCAGACTCAAAATCTTCATAGTCATAGTTTTAAGGTGTGGCGTATCAGCACCGTTAAGCCTCCACCAATGTACTATTACCCAATTATCATTCAAAGTATCAGTACTAGTATCAGAACAAAGCATCCAACATTTTATTTATCAAAAGACACAAAGCAGCAAGTCAACTAGAAAATGAAGTTGGATATACATGCATCATCGATTGCAAAATGAAGTTTGATAAATAATTAATAATAGGGGTATTTCAAATCATTTATTGACTAACAAAATTATAAATGAGCCAAATAAAAATAATAAACAGTCACCAAACAAAAAATAATGCAAACACCAATTCACGGCCAACTGGCTACAGCCACAGCAAGGCAGCAAGGCAGCAGGGCAGCAAGTAGCAAGCAGCCACCATGTTACAAAGCCCACAACCAGCAAGGTCGTCGGTCAATAAGGCAGCAGGGAGCAAGACAGCAGGGCCGGCCAGCTGGCAGCAGGGCAACCAATTCTAACAGCCGACCAATAAGGCAATAGGGAGCAAGGCAACAAGGCAGCATGACAGCATGGCAGCAGGGTAGTAGGGCAACAACAACCAGCACAACAACCATAAAGCACGATAAAAATAAAAATGCAGAGCGTGAGAATGAGAGGGGGAAGTAGGGAGAATAATGCACCAGCCGAGAGAATGAGGGCACCAGCAGATAGAGTCGAGAGCCCGTGAGATTGAGAGCACCAGAGAGAATGACCAGAGTGAGAGCACCAGCGAGCTAGAGTGCCGAGAGCGTGAGAGAACAACCAGAGTGAGAGCACCAGCGAGCAGGGAGAAGAAATAACCAGAGAGGTAGAGTACCGAGAGCGCAAGAGAACAACCAGAGTGAGAGCATCAGCGAGAAGAAATAACCATAGAGGTATAGTGTCGAGAGCGCGAGAGAGAGAACAACCAGCAAGCGCGAGAGAGTCGAGGGAGAGCACCAGCGGAGAGCGCGAGCGAGAGCACCAGCGGAGAGCGCGAGCGAGAGCACCAGCGGAGAGCGCGAGAGAGAGCTAGGGAAGGAGCGGCGTAATGAACCGCGGGGTGGGGGAGGGTTAATATAAAATCAGAGGGGAAGTTTTAAGAAAATTTAAACCTAAAAAACCGGTACATAACCGGTTTTTTGGACCGATATATCGGTCCGTTTTTTTCAAAACGATATAAGCCAAAAAAAAAACGGTTATGCATCATTTTAGCTCCCAAAACTTTATGTCGACCGACATGTCGGACATGTCGGTCGATATCTACAACATTGACTACCTTAATCCACACACTCGAGTCCGGTCAGGACAAACTCTCCACTCGCGCGACCAAGTATATTTTCGTCGAGTACTGTCTTACTCATAAGAGAGATCGTTGTTTTGACCCTATCTCCAAACGTAATATGTCTCTGTTGATGTCACCATTTTTTAGTCTACTCTTTATTTCTCCAAGGACGGCGGGTCTCTTACTCCTCGAGATCCCTCCTCTTCTCACTCCTCTCCTCTCCCTATCTTTGTATCCTCCTTTCCTCTTCGGAAGGTTCCTTCACCTATGCAGGCTTGAACCTAAATGTTCATATTGCTCTAGGAAGGGGGTAAGGGTGAGTACACATCTTATTACTAAAGTTGTGTCTTATGCAAATCTCAGTACTTCTTACAGCAAGTTTTCTTGGGCATTCTCTACCACCACCATCCCTACTACCTATCATTAATCTATTTGTATACTTTGCTAGATGGCGGTTGTGGATGAGAAAATTTCTGTCTAGGCATCGCAAGGAACTTGAACTCTTGTTCCTACCCCACCTGGAGGTGATATTGTTGGTTGTTGATAGGTCTTTGTCATCAAGTTTCTCTCTAAGGGCATTGTGGACAAATACAAGGCTCGTCTGGTTGCCAAGGGGCCCATCCAAACATATGACATTGATTTCTTTGACAAGTTCTCTTCAATTGCCCGTATCAATAATATTCTGGTCCTCTTCTCTGTTGTTGTTAACCGAAATAGGCAAATGTTCCATGTTATGTATTCGCCTCCAGAGACGATCATTATCTAACAGAACTCGTCGGAACTCTTCATCGGTATAGCTTCTGTGGAGAGCGCCCTCCAGATTCAGTCTCGCAGCTGCATTATGAAAACCAGTAAGGAATAGAGTAAGTATTCGCCGAAGATGGGCAATCAAAATAAAATATATGCTTACCAAGTACACTCGCAGGCTCACTAGGATTATCATGAACTGTGGGAACGTCTTCTCCACACTCGACGGTTCCCCTGATGAAGCTGATTTCTGCTGATGACCAGCATCGGCGGTTGCGAGTTTCTTCGTTTCTGAAGTTTCCTTCTCAAGACGACGCCGCTTCAGTTCGTCCCCAGCTACAACCTCACCATCCTCAACAAAAATACAACTTCTTTTAGCCGTAAACTTGGCTTTGGACCCAAGGGAACTTTTCCTGCTCTGGGCTTGCGAGAGCGAGATCAGTTGCGCCTTGATCTCGATCTCCCTTACCCTCTGAGCTTCATCTATTTTCTCTTTTTTCTGAGCTCTTCCTGGAGTCGGAGAGACTCACTCCGAGCAGCCCCACACTTCTCCGCCACGTGCGTATCCATGACCTTAGCAGCAGCAACAGCCATGGTGGTAGCGAGATCCTCCTCTCCCCTTGCCCTCATCGGCCATCGCCTTGGTCATAGCCTCTGCATACTTGCTGCCCGGAATCTCTCCTCCCTCAATTGTTTCTTCTCCTCCCTCCTTTCTCGCTGCCTCCTTGGTTGATCCCGTGGGAGTTATCACATCTTCTGCAGCCCTTCTCGCTACCTCTTTCTCTTTCTCCGTATCTACAGCCTCAGCGACCATTCTCGCAGCTTCTTCCTTCTCCTTATCCGACGCTTTCTTCCCGTTCTCATCCTCTATTTTCTTCGGTAATGCCGCATATCAATTATGATTGTTCAAGTCCCCCTTCCACTAAATTGGTCATCAATCTTCTTGAGTATGTGGGTAGAGTTTAAGGGTGCCATGATGCCCTTATTCTGGCTCTTCCTCAAACTGATCACCTCCTTGTGTGTATCTCAACGTTGAAGTACATCATGACAGTGGAGGATTGGTTAGTGGGCCTTGGTTGGCTACTTGGGGGAGTCAGAACGTCCTGCATCTAGTGAGTTGATGCAGGATTGCAACGAATCCTTAGATTTTATCTATAATTCAAATTTTCTTGTAAGAAGTGTGCTCCTAATATGAAAGGGAAATCCCTACGAGGCAGAAGATAAAACCCAATAGAATGCTTTTCTTGCCCCCATAAAGAGTTTTTGGGTGAAGAAACATCTTGCTTGAAGGAGATTGAGAAAGCAACTCACAATATTCAGAACAATGTCAACATGCTGATTCAGCATATAACATGGGTTTTAGTTATTTTTATAATCCTTGTCAAAAAAAGGTAAACATGATATAAGATATCTTGGCAAAGATTATCATAATAATGATTTGTCATAAGTTATTCTTTGATTAATCTGAGAAGTATGTTTGATTTGACCTGACTGTTAATTGTGTTTGACAAAAGCTCCATGTTGATAAATTTTTTACTGATTGGGTCTTCCAGAGTGACTTACTATTTAATTACTTCTCATTTTCATTTTTTAAATGTAGCTAGTTATTTCGAATGATGGTAGTTCCTTGAGGGAGGTTTTTGCACTGCGTGACTCAAATATTGCTAGACGGCAACTGGCCTCTTCGATGCTCTTTAAAAAATAAGAGTGCTCCTCAGATTTCTCTAGTTCTTTATGTTTTGGGGATTTCCTCCTTTTATTGTTATTCTTCCGGTGATTATTGTTATTCTTCTAGTGATTATTGTTTTCTTTCGATTTTCTTTCTTCACGCATGTTTCGGTTCGATTCCTATCTCTAATGAGTAGGCTCTATTTGGGACAGCTTATGCTGATGAGAAAACTCCTTTCGAACCGCAAACACGGTTTTGGCCTTTTGGGGTCGTTTGTTTCGACAGCTGTGTGAATAGAGATTTTTATAAAATGTCGTTATTAGTTCTTTTGGGAAAGCCGAGTGGTACCCCATGTCTGCTTCCCAGACGCGCGTTCGCGAGGGCACGCAATTTCAAAAATCTCGAACCATACGCAACCAAAAAAGCCTCGCTCATCTTCTTCCCATTGTCCTCGCCATTTGTCCAATCTTCTCCTTGCGTCCTTCACGAACCCAATCAGAACAACTCCACTCCCCATGAAAAGTGAGTTCTTCTTTGATATTCCCCGGTGGGCCTCTCTTTCAAATCTCGTATCGAGGTCAATGACAGCACATTCGGTAGAAGCGCCGCTTGCATGTAAGAACTAGCAAGGAGACGGGTGGAGGTACCAATTTCTTTTTCAGCTCTCCACATTGGACCTCATTTGGTTTTGATTGTTACTATTCTAATTTCGTCTTGGGGATAAAGATCGTTTTTCGATTTGGAAGAGAAGTTAAATAGACTGGAAGATGAGGTAGACAAGAACAGTAAACTTCCAAAGTTGACACTCTTTTCGCCATGTAAGGAGATTCTAGAGTAATGTTTTCTTGAGGATAACTGGAAAGAAGGGAGATGGGTTTCAAGATTCCGCCTCTTTGTTCCATGTATGTGCCTGTCTTTATTCAGTACTGAGTCTGTGTGAGTTATTAATAAATATGTTGGAACAGTATTGATAAGCATTTGATGTTTTACTTTTCTTCAATTCGTTTTTCAGTTTTGTTTGCACTTTCCCCACAAATATGCATTTTTTCCATGATTGCAGATGTCACATGTCGGTTTGAGTTTGAAATGTCGGATGTCGAATTGCGGGTCATATATCGAGGATATTTTACAATGTCGGATTCTAATATTTCGATAAATTTATTCATATATATATATATATATTTATATACACATTGTTTATAAATATGTACAATTGTACGCATAATATATATTTATAAATTCCAAATAAATATATATACATATAATGTATGTTTATAAACTACACAAGTGGTGTCGATAACAATAAACGGCATAAAGAGCGTCAAATGAGAGCCAGATTAGAAAGTCGTCAAAGCAAGGCTCAGAGAGATGCACGAAATGAGACATGAAACAAAATATTATTGCTCAGTCGCATAAAAAGAAATGAATTTTTTTTAATGCTCTCGCCTGATATATCGGGCAAAACCAATATATCGGACGATATTTTCAAAAATAGCATTTCCGCTTAAAATATTCATGACATTTTGTTGCCCAATATTTTATGTCGGACGACACATCAGACATGTCGGCAAACATCAACAAATGATTATCTTTTGTCATTGCTTTTGCAGATTATCAAAGCACTCGATCTTTACAGGAAAAAGACTAGAACAAATAAATTCTATTTGCTGAACTATACGAGACATTTCAATTTATAACATGAAATTTTTTATTCGATGAGCCGTGTGAGACATTTTTGTTTTATTAACATGTTTAATTTTATTTGGGAAAAAGCACAGAGTAACTGTAATTTAAAAAAACTGTTTTCAAACAATTGTCCTACCAAACAATTAAACATAAAACACCATTTTAAACGGCACTAAAATGCAAATTTTCCAAACAATCTGCAGTTTTCTCATTGTGCTTTCCTAGAAGCTCTATTGTCACCACCAATTTCTCACAGCAGCTTTTTCATCAACATCAACTTTCCTAAACAAAGCCTAAATTGGTATCTTTGTAATTTGCTTTTGCTTTCCTGTTAGCAAAATTCTTGTCTCACTCAACTGTGATGCGTAGAGGTGCATGTAAAGCCCAAGCACAAAAGCACGGCCTAAGTCTGCCCCGTTTTTGCTCGGTTTTTGCCTGGTTAGGCCCGGGCCTAAGGGCCTCCCTAGGCCCCCTTTATTGCATCAGCCCGACCTGGTGCCCGGTCGGCCGGGCCTATGCCCCCGCCCAGCTGGGCGCCTACCCAGCTTTACAGTTTGACTGCCATCGCACAAATTTAAGTGTTGGGGTGCCACCCATCTTGGCTGCTGCCAAACAGAAGTACCTGCTGCCTTTGGCAGTAGCTGGCAGCAGCTACTGCTGCCAAGTTGTTTCCATTTGGCAGCAGTGGGGGCCTGTAGCCAGAGCTAGGACAGGCCCAACCTGCCTGGACGGCAAGCTCGGGCAAGCCCCCCCCCCCCCCCCCCCTTTAAGGGGGGCCCGGGCCCAACATGGGCCTGGTTTGACCTTGGCCCGGCCTGGGCCCGATGGTTTTTTTTGCACCCCTAGTGATGAGGAACAATATGTCAAGTTTGAGAGTAAGGTATATGATTCCCATGGCTTGTCATCTCCTGGAGTGGGTATAGAGAGGAGGCCCAACTCGGTGAAGAATGAACGACTTATTTTCTACCTTAATTATGTTTACAAGCGATTCCAATCACCGTTGTGGTTTGAATTGGCTGAGCTTTTCACCCAATATGGGTTGGTCCCAAGGTAATTATCTTCGAATTTTATTTCAAAGATTGTATCATTCTTGACTTATTTTTGGATGGGTAAGGCTCGGTGGAACCTCAGTGTCTACAGACATCTATTTTATGGCAAAGGTGACAAATATGGTAGTCTTGTTTTTGAACCAAGTGATGAACTGTGAACCTTACTAACAAGTTTTCTCGCTGGGAGAGAATTTTTCTTCGTTAAATATATTGTTGCATGGTATTTACCGACTTATCCCCTGGCGAGACCAGTTGAGGCGCTCACCTTGCCTCATCTATCTTCAAGCGGAGGATTACATGATGCAGTTCTTCAGAAACTTCACCTAGATATGAGACATTATCTTCAGTTGGTCAACAAGGCAACCCCCGTGTTTAGTAAGTTGTGCTACATTTCATTTTTCCTATTGTAGTGTGCCCTGAGTTTTGGTTCTTCTTGTGAATGAGCCACATGAGATCCATCTTCCCCGCGTACGGGGTTCTCCACCCACTCATATATTTAGCTCTCAACAAGAAGTAGGTATCTTCCTCTTTGGAGAAGAAAGAAAATAGCCAAAGGGGGTGAAATCAGAAATGGTTGAGACTTCAAATTCTGAGGCCTCCTTGATGGTAATGAAGTGATGAAATCATCAAGGATCATGTGGGTTCTTTTAGTGGTCACATTGAATTCACCAGCGGATGAAAATTCATGGATCCTCTTGCTAGTCGGTCCAGCCATGAAAGAAACTCTATGTTCTCCTCCCATTGTCATGGCCTTTCATAATGGATTGAAGATTTGAGCAGCGGAAAAAAGTTTTACAAAAATTACTACAAAATCTTTACACTTACTAATCTATAAAAATGAAAAAAATATTGACCTGATTTGTAGTAGTTTCGACTCTAAGTTTCTTTGTCTCCTTGTCCAGAGCTAGCCACTGTTAATTATACAACATAACGAGCATAAATGAAAGTGTAAATAGTTTAAGATAAAGCAAACTTTAGGGAAGATGTTTTGAGCTTATAGACTAAAATCCAAGGTGGGAAAAAGAGAAACTAACCACCCATCCAGAGCCTTGCAAAGCAGCTCCTTCTGCGTTCATCTTCTGAATAAGATTCTCCAAGGAGCGTAAGTCCTGATCAATGGCCCAACCAAGCGCTCCATGTGGAGGCTCGCCACCTCCCTCCTGCAAATTCGTTATTAATAGCCAACGTGCAGCAAAAAATGAATCAAGGCAGTACAAACATGAATACGAATTTCAAAATGAAGGGAAATTTTTACCCTACTAGGCTTAAGATTTTTCCAAAATATGGAGTGATTGATATGGCCTGAAAACAAGAAAACATCTTTGATTAATAGCATACATGTTTTACATAAAAAATTTGCATATACCTGATAACTTTTAAGAACAATTGAAATTTTGTCAACACAAAAGTAGATGTCTTCAGTATCACAAACAAGTTTACAAACAATAATTGACCATCAAAAGCGGCAGTTCATACATTTTCAAATTAATCTATAATTATTAAGCCAATTAATAAACAAATATCAAATGCAGCATTTCATACTTCGTCTTTTGAAATATCTATCGAATGAATTAGAGAAATGCAAAATATAGTGGCAGTAAAGCAGTAGATGACAAAATGGATAGTTCCTTGAAGCTCATTCAAGACTTAAATGCCAAAATCATCATTATCATCAGGTCAGTCTTTATAAACAAATTGGGGGCAGCATGCTATGGGCCTAGCCCATATCGTCGTCGGAGCTGGAGGTGGAGGCGGAGATACAAGGGGAAACGAGCTCAACCCGCGGATAATGCGAGGGGAGAGGTGCTCAACCCTAATCCTAGAAATGTGATGAGGAGAAAAGCACTAGAGAGGAATAGAACATTCATAATTTCATTCATAACTCATACAATAACCCAAGGGGTCTATTTATAACCTTACAAGATGGCATGAGTGTAAATAACCCAAACAACAACAACACTCAAGCCTTTATCCCACCATAGTGGGGTCGGCTATATGGATCCTCTGTCGCCATTGCACCCTATCTTTAATCATAGTCTCACTAATGCCTAAGTACATCATGTCTTTCCTTATAGTTTCATTCCAAGTCTTTTTTGGTCTACCCCTCCCCCGTTTAACATGTCTAGTGACTAAACTCTCACAACGCCTAACAGGTGCCTCTAATGGTCTCCTATGTACATGCCCGAACCATCTTAAACGAGCTTCTCGCATCATCTCTACAATTGGCGCCACTCCTGTCTTATCCCTGGTACATTCATTCCAAATTTTATCCAGTCTCGTGTGACCACACATCCACCTAAGCATTCTCATCTCCGCAACTCCCATTTTTTGCTTATGTACACCATTCACTGCCCAACACTCAGAACCGTAGAGCATTGATGGTCTAATTGCAGTATGATAAAATTTGCCTTTAAGTTTTAATGGTACTTTACGATCACATAAGATCCCAGACGCGCCTCTCCACTTCAACCAACCTGCTTGGATTCTATGTATCACATCTTTATCTACACCTCCATCGTTTTGAATTATCGATCCCAAATATTTAAAGCACTCATTGCGGGAAATATCTTGGTCACTCAATTTAATGACGGAGTCATCCGACCTTCTTGCACTACTAAATTTAAGCTCTATATACTCCGTCTTTGTCCTGCTCAACCTAAAACCCTTCTTTTCTAAAGTGTCTCGCCAAGATTCAAGTTTCGCGTCTACCTTGATGTAAGCCAACAGCGATAGGGAATTCCTGTGTTATTCCTCTAGATGTCCTCACCCTGGTCACTGAATTTGTATACATATCCTTGATTACGTCAATGTATGATACATTTACACATTTCTTTTCTAAGACTCTCCACAAGACCTCTCTTGGAACCCTATCATAAGCCTTCTCCAGATCGATAAACAGCATATGCAAATCTTTTTGTCTTTCCCGATAGTTGTCAATGAGTCTCCTCAAGAGATGTATAGCTTCCATGGTTGACCTCCCTGGCATGAATCCAAATTGATTATCTGAGATGTTAGTCTCTCGTCTAACTCTTCTCTCTATTACTTGTTCCAAAATAAAAAAAAATGATGCGCAAAATACTAAAACATGACGACTCTAATTAGTCGTAACTACGACTCAACTCGAACACTCGAAATAACATACATAAAGAGGCGTAAATGAAATATGCATTACCGGCGACGGATGGTGGGGACCCATAACATCCCACCCGCCCTTCAGATCGAGCTTGACCTCAAGCTCGAATAAGGTGACGTCTGGCTCCTTGATTTCCCGCCAGAACAACTCCCTGTAGCGCGTCGCTGTAGCGGAGCGGCGTCGAGCGGGGGGCGTCAGCATGCTCACATGTGTCATAAAATATAGCAAGGATTTGGCGTGGCAGAGGCAATCGCGTAGGAGAAACTGCCGGACAAAGCTGGAATCGGGGCGAGGGTGCTCGGTGGACGGACAAGAGTGATGAAAGATCGGGTCGTAGGTGAGCTACCGCAATGAGAAGCGGCGGCGCCGACTGGGGAACGGTCGGCAAAAGGAATGGATCTAGAGGGGTCGGCAAAGCAGGTGGCCGGAGTAGACGCTGCGGAATGGCGAACGCAGAAACTGGTGGCGGCGACACAAACTGAGGTGGTACCACAAACTGGTGGCGACACAAACTGGTGGCGGCTTGGAGGAGACGATGCTAGTGGTGTAAACTGCGGGGCGGGAACCACTGGCCGCGATGGAGCGACAAGAACTGCGGAGAGCAGTGGATCCGCTTCGGTCGTCGGTGGGAGAGACGACTGCTCTAGGGAAATCGGCACGGGGGGAGATGGAAGTTGCGTCTGGAGGAGGCATGCATGGTCCATAAGTGGCATGGGTTGCAGTGGCGTAATCGGCGGTCTCTATGGAGCAAGAGTAGGCGGTGGTGGGACGGAGCAAGCTGGGAAGGAAGAGGCGGACGCATGTGCCGTTTGGGATGACGGCTATGGTGGGATCAGTTGCGGTTTCGGTGGAATCGGACCCCCAAAGCGGCATTTAATGCTGGCATTAAGTCGCGCAGGCGCGGTGTCATATCGCGTCGACATCTCCAGTTACTTCTGTTGGAGCATCGAATGGAGGACGGCTTGCTCGCCGGAGGTCGTGGCCATGCCGAAAAAATTTATGAACTAATTAACTTTTGTGAAAAACATTAAATTAATCAATTGAGAGTTATTCAATTAATTAAAGTAATTATAATTAATAATAATTGGCCTCTGGTAGTTGTTCCAGAGGATACGGGGCTTGCGTGTGGCGCGGACCCGCATTGGAACATGAGTTTTGGGCTCATTTGGGTTCAATTGGCTACTTGCCATATTTAACGTTTCCGGATCGCCGGTCCGACTCTGCGGATGCGCCCGGATCGACGTTTCGATATTTCTCATGTATTTGTTTTAGTTTTTTTGTTTTATTTAGTGAGCTCGGACAACCATCGTGTACGGTCAATCATAGCGTCCAAGATGGTTGCCCTAAGTCATGTTCTATTATAAATAAGAGGGTAGGGGCAAACGTCGAAATGATTGCAAATTTTGGAGAAAGTTATTCCCGGAATCCGGTGATTCCCTCACGGTGACGACTCTATGAGGCCCTAGGTGACGACTCCTAGGTGGTTTCATGCATCCCAAAGGTATTCCCTATCCCTAACCTCATTTTCCCCCTCCCAAAACCCTAGCCGACCCCTCCAACTCCTCCATATAGCAACCACGTCCAGCCCACAACCCTGCAGTTTTTCTTCCAGAAAACATTGTCCCTGCCTCCTTCAAAAGCCCAAATTCCCTCCAACAAATCACGTCCAAACATTCCCACGAAATCCCACCTCCCTCCCAGGAAGACTCCCTCTAAACCTTCCCCTTCACTGTTTTTCCACCGCCAACTTTCGAAACAGCAGTTTTTTTACTATTTCACAACCCAACCCCCCTGCTCCCTCCCAGGAAGTCTCACATTGTAGTTATGAGTTTAAGAGTCCTTGCATGCTATATATAAAGCCCCTTTGTGGATGAATAAATCGCACCGTATTATTTCTTTTCTTCTATTTCAACATGGTATCAGAGGAGTAATTGACTAATCCCTGAAATTTCGGCGCCCTAAAAATATTGGCGACCTAAATCTTTCGGTGGCTTCCCTCGTGCCGTCTGTTGATTTTATCGTTGATCCCATCTCGTGCCCCTCCTGTTTTCATCGAGACAGCATCCTTGCTGCTTCCGCTCCCGTCGACGAGAGTGTGGTAGTGAGTAATCTTAATTGGTGATTAATATTATCTAATGTAATTTGTCTTTTGTTTAAGAGTTCTTATTGCCTATTAAACAATTTTTGCCATTTTTCTTCCATGGTGCGGGTGGTGTTTTGCAAATCATTGTCATGTCTGATGCGTTCTGATGATTCATGTGTTCTATTATGTAGCTCTTTCCAATTTAGATCGCATGTTGGGGTCGTATTTATATAATTTAATTCATTGTTAGCCCTGAGAAAATCAAAATTGAGAGGTGATGCAACTACTATGCTATATGAATCATATGATGCACTTTAATATGAAATAATGTTACGAGGTAAGGCCGAAATGACAAATTAATTTTTTTGTATAGCAATATGATATTACGCAAACTAAAAAAATTGCAAGTTTTTTTTGTGATTTTTTTTTTACTCAAAGATGACACTAAACAAAACCTCTGCGACAAAACCTCGCTCTGATACCACTTGAAGCACTCGTAGTCGCACCCGATGGGATGAATGCAATGCGCAAATAATTTTTATGCAATTTGTAAATCAAGAAAGCGACATTAGATCTAACAAGCAAATTGGGAGCGCTACCTGCACAAAATTAGCAAATTTAATTTATTTAGAGGCGCAAATATCCGACGAATGGCAATCCTGCGGCAATCAATAAAATCCAAAGTAACAAAATATTTGTCGAGAAAAAGAAAACTAAATTAGAGGAAACGGGAAAATAAGAAAGGAAATAAAAACTAAAACAAACTTTCGTCAGAAACTAGGTTAATTACTACAAACTAGGTAGAGGCGAACCCAACAATTAGGATAGATCTCACCGGGAGTGAAGAGGTATGGTGGTTGTACAACCCTGTATTCGCCGAGTAGGTTCTCGAGGCAAGAGATATTTTGTAACATTAATGTTCAGTATGATCCAGGGAAAGGAAAGAGGAGGGCGAGCGGGGGAGGTAGAGACCTCCCGCTCGCCCAGCCCGTGTAAAGGGGGGCGAGCTCCCCTCGCCCCCCGCGCCCCTAACAGGAGGGGGCGAGACCTAGCAGCAGGGGGGCGAGACCTAGCAGCAGGGAGGCGAGATCCTCTCGCCCCCGCCCTCAGCCAGGGGGGGCGAGCTCCCCTCGCCCCCCGCTCCCCCAGCAGAGGGGTGAGACCAGCAGGGGGCCGACCCTGGCTGGGTCTCGCCCAGCCCCAGCAGGGGGGGCGAGGGGAGGAGGCCTCCGGCCCCCCCCCCCCCCTCGCCCCCGCCCCAGCAGGGGGCCGACCCCCGGGTCTCGCCCCACCCCAGTCAGTGGGCACGCCGAGCCCTGCGAGGTACCCCCTCTCTCCCAGTTCCGGGAGGAGGGTTTGGTCTGCGTTTAGCGCTGCGGAACAGCGGGATTTGGCTGTCCGCAGGCCAAATCCGGGGATATTTGGGTAATCTGATAGGCCAGAGTTTGGTTATTTACAGCCCAAATCCAGGAATCCTATAAATAGGACCAAGGGGGCACCATTTGGAGGAGGCTGGTTCGAGGCTAACTCCCTCTCTCTCTCCCCCCATTTACTCTCTCTAGCGGGTGAGGAGAGCCTCCAGGGGTGCCCAAGCCCGGCATTGGCTTGGGAGGGGAAGCGCTCTAAAGATCTTCCGGGTATGTGGTGGGACCTCCCGGCCGAGCCCTTGGTCCAGTTCATAGTTCCAACACCTTCAACCTAGTGCTCTCCCTTGAGGGGAGTAAGAGTTGGTCACCCCTCAACTTGTTGGGGGCCCCGAACTCCACAGAGACCGAGAAATCGGTTTCAACATTATGGTGCGGTGAGCGTGGAGTGTGACCAACTCAAGAAACTCTCAAGATGAGCTCCATGGACGGAGGTGGAGGAAGATCCGACCCAAGTCACTCGCAACCCCCGGTGGCTGGAGTGACGTTGGAGATGTTCGAAAATCTCAAGCGGGAGGTCATGCAGACCTTGCAGGTAGCTTTCGCCTCGATAGGCGAAGGCAGGAGAGAAAGTGGTATGGAGGCCTCGCCTCAGCAGGTTGGCGAGATCACCCTCGGCCAGCCATCCAGGAAGGAGATACCAGCGGGGGGGAGTGGGGAGGCATTCAGCCCCCACTCGCCCGGTCCCCTAGGAGGGGGCGAGTGGGGAGGCGCCAGGCCCCCACTCGCCCAGCCCCAAGGGGGCGAGTGGGGAGGCGCCAGGCCCCCACTCGCCCAGACCCAAGGGGGCGAGTGGGGAGGTCCCATACCCCCACTCGCCCAGCCCCAAAGGGGGGCGAGCATAGGAAGTCCTTTGTGTGAGCTGATTCTCTCGGCCCCGGTTCCAGAGGGGTTCGGAAGGTTGGAGATATCTCACTACTCCGGCAAGGATGACCTCGTCCTGCACCTACAGTGGTTTGAGGATATGGTCTCCATCAGGCCCATGACGGACGCTTTCAAGTGTCGACTCTTCGCGACAACTCTGAAGGAGAAGGCTAGAGATTGGTTCCACCAACTCCCTGCGGGATCCATCTATGCCTTCGAAGACTTGCGCCGAGTTTTCCTGCTACACTTCTCGACGTCAAGGACGAGGAAGAAAGATGCCGAAGCACTTTTCAAGATCAAGCAAGAGCCAGGAGAGTCGCTGGCTCACTATCTGGAGCGGTTCAGGGAGGAGGTTCTCCTCGTCCAAGAAGTGCCCGGGTACACCCTCAAGCTTGCCTTCACGTTGGGGGTGCGGGAGGGCTTCTTCAAGATGGACCTCAAGAGGAGAGCTCCCTTGTCCTTTGAAGAGTTGATGGAAAGGGTGGCAGAAGAAGTTGAGAGTGAGGAGGCCAACCCGGAGTTCGCGAGAAGGTTGGCCAAGCTGAGTGAGCCAGAGGCAAGGCAGCAGGGGGGAAGGGTAGGGGCCCCCAAGAGGAAGTTCGACCAGGAGGAGGCCAACTTCCAGGGAGAGGGGGCCGACCTCCCAGGGTGGAGGCAGGGACCGAGGGCACCCTCTCCACCACCCCAACAAGCCATGGTGATCGGCCACAGAAAAAGAAGAAATCGTAAGGGAGGAAGAGGGGGCGTCCGGGTGGAGATACCTTACTGTGACTTCCACGATGATGAGGGTCACGCGACATCCGCCTGCCCCGAGTTCTTAGAAATGAAGGAGTCAAGGGGTCCGAAGTCGCAACGTCAGCAACCAGAGGAGGTCGAGGAGGACCATGCCTGGGAGTAGAAGTCCGAGTCCTGGCCTTCATGCTTGGTTTTTATTTAAGTCCATGTAGTATGCCGGTGTGTTTCCATCCTTAGTTTTTCTTCCGTGTAACCGGATGACTAATGTAATAAAAGTTTTTCCAAATGTTCTTTTCCCCTCTGATGGTTCCGCTGACCGGGCTCTCGCTAGCCGGCAGGTGCAGGTTGACCTCCCAGGGAGGCTATGTTCTTTTCCCCTCAGATGGTTCCGCTGACCGGGCTCTCACAAGCCGGCAGGTGCAGGTTGACCTCCCAGGGAGGCTATGTTCTTCACCCCTCGGATGGTTCCGCTGACCGGGCTCTCACTAGCCAGCAGGTGCAGGTTGACCTCCCAGGGAGGCTATGTTCGTCACCTCTCGGATGGTTCCGCTGACCGGGCTCTCACTAGCCGGCAGGTACAGGTTGACCTCCCAAGGAGGCTATGTTCTTTTCCCATCTGATGGTTCCGCTGACCGGGCTCTCATTAGCCGGCAGGTACAGGTTGACCTCCCAGGGAGACTATGTTCGTCACCCCTCGGATGGTTCCGCTGACCGGGCTCTCACTAGCTGGCAGGTGCAGGTTGACCTCCTAGGGAGGCTATGTTCTTTTCCCCTCGGACGGTTCCGCTGACTGGGCTCTCACTAGCCGGCAGGTGCAGGTTGACCTCCCAGGGAGGCTATGTTCTTTTCCCCTCTGATGGTTCCGCTGACCGGGCTCTCACTAGCTGGCAGGTGCAGGTTGACCTCCCAGGGAGGCTATGTTTTTTTCCCCTCGGACGGTTCCGCTGACTGGGCTCTCACTAGCCGACAGGTGCAGGTTGACCTCACAGGGAGGCTATGTTCTTTTCCCCTCGGATGGTTCCGCTGACCGGGCTCTCACTAGCTGGCAGGTGCAGGTTGACCTCCCAGGGAGGCTATGTTTTTTCTCCCCTCGGATGGTTCCGCTGACCGGGATCTCACTAGCTGGCAGGTGCAGGTTGACCTCCCAGGGAGGTTATGTTCTTTTCCCCTCGGACGGTTCCGCTGACTGGGCTCTCACTAGCCGGCAGGTGCAGGTTGACCTCCCAGGGAGGCTATGTTCTTTTCCCATCTGATGGTTCCGCTGACCGGGCTCTCACTAGCTGGCAGGTGCAGGTTGACCTCCCAGGGAGGCTATGTTTTTTCTCCGCTCGGACAGTTCCGCTGACCGGGCCTTCTCCAGCCGGCAGGGCAGGTTGACCTCCTAGGGAGGCAAAGTCTTTTTCCCCCGAGATGGTCTCGCTAGCCGGCAGGGTTGGAGGAACTCTCGGGGAGGCTGTGTTTTTTTCTCGGAGTAGCTCCGTTGGCCGGATTTCCAGCGACACTCGTCGAATATACAGGGTTGGACATTTCTTTCCGAGCGTGTACCTCGCTCGAAAAGAGCGGGGATTGTGTACAACCCTGTATTCGCCGAGTAGGTTCTCGAGGCAAGAGATATTTTGTAACATTATTGTTCAGTATGATCCAGGGAAAGGAAAGAGGAGGGCGAGCTGGGGAGGTAGAGACCTCCCGCTCGCCCAGCCCGTGTAAAGGGGGGCGAGCTCCCCTCGCCCCCCGCGCCCCCAACAGGAGGGGGCGAGACCTAGCAGCAGGGGGGGCGAGCTCCTCTTGCCCCCGCCCCATGTAAGGGGGGGCGAGCTCCTCTTGCCCCCGCCCTCAGCCAGGGGGGGCGAGCTCCCCTCGCCCCCCGCTCCCCCAGCAGAGGGGCGAGACCAGCAGGGGGCCGACCCTGGCTGGGTCTCGCCCAGCCCCAGCAGGGGGGCGAGGGGAGGAGGCCTCCGGCCCCCCCTCGCCCCCGCCTCAGCAGGGGGGCGAGACCAGCAGGGGGCCGACCCCCGGGTCTCGCCCCACCCCAGTCAGTGGGCACGCCGAGCCCTGCGAGGTACCCCCTCTCTCCCAGTTCCGGGAGGAGGGTTTGGTCTGCGTTTAGCGCTGCGGAACAGCGGGATTTGGCTGTCCGCAGGCCAAATCCGGGATATTTTGGTAATCTGATAGGCCAGAGTTTGGTTATTTACAGCCCAAATTCAGGAATCCTATAAATAGGACCAAGGGGGCACCATTTGGAGGAGGCTGGTTCGAGGCTAACTCCTTCTCTCTCTCCCCATTTACTCTCTCTAACGGGTGAGGAGAGCCTCCAGGGGTGCCCAAGCCCGGCATTGACTTGGGAGGGGAAGCGCTCTAAAGATCTTCCGGGTATGTGGTGGGACCTCCCCGCCGAGCCCTTGGTCCAGTTCATAGTTCCAACACCTTCAACCTAGTGCTCTCCCTTGGGGGGAGTAAGAGTTGGCCACCCCTCAACTTGTTGGGGGCCCCGAACTCCACAGAGACCGAGAAATCGGTTTCAACAGTGGTGGTGGTCAGTGGAAGGTCCGGTGGAAGACGAGAGACTCCTCACGCAAATGGAGTAAAGGCGGCGGCGGCAGCTTGCAAGGAGGACGGAGCGGTGGCGGGGTAGAAGAAGTATGGTGGCATCGAAATCCGTGGAGAGACGAAGGAGGAAGAAATCACGTATAAGAAATGGGAGGAGAAGAGAAAAAAGGAGAGGGAACCCAAGGTCCCTTACAGGAAGAAGAGGGGAGAGTCACGACGGTTTCCTTTTTCTAATTCAATTCAGCTACCCCTCTAATCTTCCAAACAAAGGATTACGCCTCCGACTAATCTAAAGCAACTAAATGTACGACCTAATTAATTACATCATAGGGAATACACATTACAACCTCTCCAAGACATTAAAAAATACAGTAGAATAAAAGCGTGAAACAATTGCGCGACATAAAAGAAAAACGTTCAACATGACAAAAAAATGAAATAAATGTGTAAGTAACTTTGGTGCTACAAACGCCTGTCTGCATCACCATGACAAACCCGAACCTTACCGACGAGAGAACCACCAATTCCAACTCCAAAATGACACGTGCATAATCTCAACGACTGATGTTAGATCGATTCGATCAAATGAATGTTCAATTCGACGATATACGCACTCGCATAGATATCATTGAGGATCATAGAGAAGATGCCACTCCTCGAAAGAGGGGGGACCCGCCCACTCCACCTGACAATCATTTTGAGGAAGAACGACACGCCCTCCCACCTCAAGATTGGCGTCCTAAGAATCAACCACCACGAGAGCCTGACCGACCTATGAGACGACCCCTTGATCACATTCAAGGCCGTCGACCTGGACTTGCACCGGATAAGCATCTCCGCCCTCAGGAGGACTATCCACCTCGGCACCCAGCCCCTCGTGATCGAGCTCAGGGTCGTTTTGACTATGGGCATGATGATTACTTTGACGGTTATCCAGAGCCATGTAGAGCACCACATGCGAAGGACGACATCACTCGCTGCATATGCATTGACGCTCTTACCTTCGACGGTCACCTGGACCCAAAGGCCTTTAGTGATTGGCTCCAGAAGATAGACAAATATTTCGAGTGGTATGATATGACCGATAAGCAACGCGTTAGATTTACAAGAATGAAGCTTGTTGACCTAGGGAAGATTTTTTGGACCGGCCTTGAGAAGTCACTCCATCGAGATGGATACCGTTTTATTATCCGTTGGGAGGACATGAAGGGTCGATTGAAGGACAAGTATCTTCCCGCCTCTTATTGAGACCAGTTGTTGGACTAGCTTTATGTGTTGCACTAGGGCACGCTATCTCTGGCAGAGTATGTCTCAAATTGACGAATTGTCTGTGAGGAGTGATTTGCGAGAGGATACTAGCGACACCACTTCCCGGTTTTATTCCAGATTGAGAACTGAGTTACATAGGGAGCTTATTCCCCATCGCATGGAGACAGTAGAGCAAGTTTATCAAATGGCCCTCGAGTATGAGCAGTATCTGTGACTAGCAGGTGCCCGTCAGGCTCCCTCCAGACCAGGCGGGCCCACATTTACGAGGCCACCACCGGACACTACCACTCCTGCAGGACCCTCTCGTGTTCTCGTGGACACGAAGGGAAAGGCTATCGCCACCAGACCTCTTGCGGCCACCCAGTTGGGAAACGTTCAGTGTTATCGCTGCTCTGGCAGGGGCCAGATGGAAGCACAGTGCCCTACAAGAAATTTGTTAGTTGAAGAAGGCAAGCCCAGTGCTGATGTTGAGGAGGTCGTTTATGAGAAGATTGTTGCCACCGTCAAGGAAGGTTGGGAGAGCAATGTTGAGCGCTCCCTAGAGGTAGGTGTTATGCAACGACTCCTTTACACCCCGCATACTTATGAGGACTGGCGTCATACAACGATCTTCTATACTTTCTTTCTCATTGTAGGCGGTCCCTGCAAGCTGGTCATTGACAACGGAAGTTGTGTGGATATTGTGCCTCATAGGGCCTTAGAGCGGATGCATGTGACTCCTGAGCCTATCCCCATCCATATCGAGTTATCTGGGTCGATAAGACAGCCATACAGGTTACCCAGAGTTGCATAGTTCTGATCTCTCTCACCTCGTTCGAGGACCGTGTTTGATGTGGCATCATCCCTATGGATGTCACCCAGGTTCTATTAGGGAGACTTTCGATCTTCGACCGTGATGTCACGTGTCTCGGTCGCTCGAACTGACGAACATGTGTGTATTCTACGATAAGGGTCGTAAGATTACATTGACACCGACCCAAACCAAAAAGAAATTCAAGGGGAAGGTCATACCCTCCACTAAGCACGAGTTCATCCAGGTCGCTGCACATTCTACATCGCAATGAGTTTATGAGAGAGAGACGACGTCGGCATATTTTACGTAGTGGCCGCCTCCATGGATCCTGATGGCCCTACGGAGATCCTTGAGCCACCCCCTGAGGTCAGACATATTTTCGATAAGTATGATGATATTGTGCCGAATGATTTACGTGACGAGTTACCATCATTGTGTGACATCTAGCATGCTACAGATCTGGCACTGGGGGCCTCGCTCCCAAACCTTGCCTTTAACTTTTCTTGAGTCATTATTTATCCCGCCTCTTCGGGATGTCATGTCCTATACAAGTATCACTATCAACTCATGTGCAACATTTGATTATAAATTTACAATCTTTACGTTTATATTAGCTTAGTTCATTGAAGTTGAGTTCGTGATGATGAAAGTAATGGTTTACTCACAAATATGATTTAATGTATAAATTTGTACACTCTAATGTTCCAAGTTGGCCAGGTTCTCCAATCAATTATCTATATATGAACATTGTGATAGGATTGCGTTTTACTATTACATTAGTTGAATAGAAGCAGGCCTAATTTGATAAATTGAAATTTAAAGTATAGACTTAAAACTATGATCATTCAGAAACCTCTTACTATTTTTTCCACACATCCACAGCACTGTCCGATGCACTTGTCAACTTCACACAAGCAGCTTTATCAATTGCCATCTTTGTCCTTCTCAAGTATTTTTTTTTTAGTTCCGCGGCATCATTAGAACTCAATTCAGTCATCCTTTATAAATCACACAAGAAGTTTCATCAATCAAGGTTTGATCAAAACCTTGATCGGCTGCTCAAGGTTTTAGATTTTTATGGTTGTTCATGGATTATGAACAAAAAGAAATCGGTTGGGTTAAGGTAGTATTTTTAATTATTTATTGTTTTATATCTCAGCGTACAATTTCATGAGATCAACTGAATCCACAATAAATCAACGTATCGTGGCCCCAAACGAAGTTTGTCCTTGCCTCCTAGCTTGCAACATGTTACAAATGTGCTTACCATCTACGACTCTCTTGTCTGGCTGCGTACCACAGAGCCAAATCAATTGTCCTTGACTGGATCTAGAGACGTTAGATTTTAACCCTTATGGATTAAGAGTTATATTTTTGATGTGATATGTTGTAATTGGATTTGTTGGTGATTAATGGTGTTCCTCATTAAAAAAATTATCATATTGTCGATCATTATGAAGGTGTTAGTACTCTTTGATATGAATGATAAAGAGAAAATTTAAAGGATAAATCAATGCTTTGTATCCTACTATTATTACAAGAACTCGAATGAAAACCGACAACTATCATTCGATAATCAAAGAATGCTAGTTTAGCAATTATCAACGGGGCAATATTTTCTAACCTAGAACGCCAAGCAATCACAAATATAAATTGAATAGTAGCATATCATATCAAATATGTAACGCTTAATCCATGAGAGTTAAAAGATATACCCTCTAGATTACGACAAGATTGGCAAGTTTGGTGATACAGTAAGTAGGAGGCAAGAGAGGTTAAGATAGAAACGCCGACAATCGAAGCGAGTTATGAGGTCGGAGGAGGCAAGGTCGCCGCTTGGCGTGCCAATAAGCAGTCATACGTGAGAGGAGCAAAGTTCATACGATACCATTGGTTTAGTATCAAGGAGACAAACCAAGGTCTAATACGAAGAAATTATGGCAAAATTTTGTGAATATAGGTTAGAGGGCTCCATCCTTAATACTTACATTAGCCTTCTAGTAAAAAGTTCACGATTCGAATACTTCATAAAATATATATAATCCTCGGTATTTACTAAATAAATGATAATGATCCTTTCAGAGAAAGGAGAAATTTCCATGAACGGACAAAATAAGAAAGCCGAGATGCACAAACCTCCGCCGTTAAACTTAATTGCGCTTTGCAGATTAACGACTTTGGAAGCATCCCCCTGGTTCATTGCTTCCTCAAGCTGCTCGAGGGATTTATTATAGTTTGTGACGTAAGTTTGATGGTGCTTCTCATGATGAAGCTGCATGATCTCGGCGCTGATGACCGGCTCGAGTGCACCGTAATCATATGGCAAATCAGGAAGAGTGAATGTCTGTAGGCATCGAGATTGTCGGAACCCTATTCCTCCCTCCAGCATAGCTTTTCCGGCAAGAAAGCATATCCCTAGGGTTTTCCTCGTGGCGGAGACCCGAAGCGCCATTGATCTGAGATGTTAAGATTTAGGTGAAGCGGAAAGAAACACCGGCAAAGAAGCGGTTCGCGCAGTATTTTATTTTATGCAAGCGGTCTGTGAGGCACTAGCACTAGGCTTCGCATCTATAATTTGAAAGTGTGACAAACAATAACTAATAAGGCTTCATTTAGTTTGGCGGTGGCGGATGCAGCCATCGGGTTTAAACAGAGTATTGGAACTAGAGGGGGGGAGGCTGTAAACGCTCCATTTATACGCTTTGTTCTCTATCCGGCGGGTGCAAACGGAGCAAACGCCGTCGGCGCCCGTTTATTTACCCGCCGTCCGGCGGCGTTTGCTCCAAACGGTGGGGGCGAAACGCCCAACCAAACGAAGCCTAAGAGATGCACACTCATTTAAAATGTAAATCAGCTTTGTCTGCAAATTACGGTTATGTGCAATTTATGATTATGTGCAAATCAATAAATTTTAGGGGTAGATCAACTTCTTAAGTGCAGGCTATTGCAGATCACATCTTCTCTCTTCTTTGAACCGCCTTCGGCATCAACCAGCGAGGCTTTGGACCCAAGGAGAATGTCTTGTTCCTTATTCTATCAAGTTCCTTCGCCGGTGAATTAAAAAGAATGGAAATTACAGTGGCGGCGAAGAAGGGTGAGGTTGTCTTCTTCTATCATCGTTTTCTCTCTTGAAAAGCATAGCAGTAATCCCTTTTTCATAATATCTGAAATTTTCATTACAGTGAATCCCTTTTTCAAAGTGGCAGAGTTGTCTATAATATTTGTGAAAACTCCTCTGGATAATGTCACATACAATTGACCATGATTGAAAAAATTATTCGGCAGATATACTTCAACATTAGAAATTGATTGCCTTGCTATTTGTTGATAATTAGAGTGTGACTTAAACGTATTGGAAATAGTTTTCGGGAGAATTCAAATGGCATTTTATCATCCTCTACACTCTTCAATGGTATTCGCGGTAAGAATACTATGTCATTTAAATTTGCCGCTCAATATTTCAGCTTCGATAATATTTCTTGAAAAAGTAAGATATGTCAGTCTTGTTCTATTGCACAACTAAAAATTTGGATCTATATTCCTATGAAGCATTATCGGTGAACATTTCTTCAGATTGACCTCGTGAGGTGGAAGATTCTAAGGATTTATTGAATTAAACTACGCGTGTCAATGACAACGGAGTCAAAAAAAGTAATAAGTTTTACATTCTCCCAGAAATATTTCGAGATTTTTTCATTTATTTTATTGGCATCCTCGTTCAAAGGTATTATTATGTTCTATTTTCCATGCATCAGACATTATATATTGAGCTTAGATTAGAAAATATATCATAGATCAATGCTTTTATAGAGTTTTCGCCTTCCCAAGGTATGGTCATGAGGTTGGGAATTCGAATCATATCATTTTGAATTTTTGGTTCGTCTCCATTACCAACTCGCAATAAGAAGGCCGAGAATTTTGGATCGTTATGAGCTCTCATATTCATGATTCAACGATGTTTACACTAATAATTTGAGATTTTGTTCTATTTACCGACTGGTGTAACCTGACGGAAATCACCACCAAAGATCAAACATTTACACCCAAGGGCCAATTCACATCAAGTACATCCTTGAAAGAACGATCAACAGCTTCAGATGTTTTCTTTTTCATAATTGGAGCCTCGTTCCAAATAATTGCACATGCTTGTTATATTAATACTCACAAATTTTACAGCTTATTAAATTTGTGTGTTGATATTATTTCAAAATTGATCGATATTTTTATCTTTGAATTTGTCTTCCTCCCACCATGGAGTAAGTTAGTTGCTATGCCCGGCAAAATTGTAGCCAATATGATGAAGTCTTCCATTCTAAAAGTGGACAGTAATGCTCGATAAATGTATATTTTTCTGGTGTTGTCAGGATCATCTAAGAAGAACATAGCATTTTGTATTTCGCACATCGTTATACTTATGATGTGGAATGCTGACAATTGATCTGAATTAAATGAGTTGATTGAATTTAAGTCATCATCAGATATTGAGTACGAAAGTTCACGCTCAATTAGATTGGAGAAGTTGTACAAAGCCTCAAAATACTCACTTATGAGCGACAAATTAAAATCTTTTAGGATTCGTTCGTTTGAACAGAATTGGAATTTGATAGTGGGATTCGATATTCATTATTGGAATTGGTCTAATTCCAATTTCAACGTTCGCCTAATAAATAATATTGTGGAATTAATCAATTCTTTTGTTCGTGAAATACGCGCGCCCGGGCGATAAAACACGCTCCAGGGCGAAAAACACGCGCCCGGGCGAAAATGCGCCCTTGGGCGAAAAACGCGCGCCATGGCGAAAAATTCCGCGTCCGGGCGAAAAACGCGTGCCCGGGCGAAAAACGCCCCCCGAGCGAAAAATGCGCGCCCGGCCGAAAAATACGCCCCCGGGCGAAAAATGCGCGTCCGGGAAAAAAATGCGCGCCCTGGGAAAAAACGTGCGTCCGGGCAAAAAGCGCGCGCTCGGGCGAAAAAAGTGCGTCCAGGCGAAAAAAGCGCGCCCGGGCGAAAAATGTGCATCCGTGCAAAATGCGTGCGCCCGGGCGACAATGCGTGTCAGGGTGAAAAACGTCCGCCCGTGCGAAAAATGTGCGTCGGATCGACAAAACGCACTCACTGGCGAAAAATGCACGTCAGGCGAAAAAAACGAGCGCCCGAGCAAAAAACGCACGCCGGGTGAAAAAATGCGTGCCCGGGCGTAACACGCGCGCCCGGGCATAAAACGCGCGCCCGAACGAAAAACGTGTGTCGGACGAAAAAACACGCGTTAAGGCGAAAATATGCGTGCCACTGCTGGATCATCGCGATCGCGAGTCAGAATGTCGAGGAGGAACGGGAAACGCGGTTAAGGAGTCGTTGCTCCTCTTTTTTTTATCGGCAGTAAATTGAGCGAGCCAGACTCGCCCAATTCCTATATGTCCAACTAGATTTTGTGTTTATGCTATAATCAATTCTATGATATTCAACTCAAATTCCAATTATTAAAGCTACCAAAGAACCGAACAGGGTAATTAGAATTCGTCGTCGAATTCCAATTCCAAGTCTTCAATTATGTGCAAACGAACGGACCCTTAGGGTCTGTTCGGATCGCGGGTTTTGGTTTTGAAGAATTGGAATTCAGTAAAACCAAAAACCAGCAGGTATTGGTTTTCCTGAATTCCAATTATGTTGTTCGGCTGCAGTAAGTTTTTGAGCTGCAGGAATTGGTTTTGAACAATTCAGCTGTTCAAATCGCAGATAATCTAGGGCATCAGATGGAAGAGGAAGAAGAATAGGTACAGGAAATCCTCAAGAAGATGAAGAATAGGGCTACCTGTAAGATGAAATCCTCAAGAAGATGCAGGAAATCCTCAAGATTGATGACGATGGAAGAGGAAAAGGCGCAGGAAACCAGAGGAAGAAGAAGTGGAGGAAGCTCTACCCGTAAGCTATTCGAAGAAAAGAGGAAGAGGCGCAGGAAACCCTAAAAACCAGAGGAAGAAGAAGAGGTGGAGAAAGCCCTACCGAACGCAGAGAAGAACAATGTCGGCTTCAATGTGTCGCCGGAGAAGAAGGAGGCGCTTGGAGCGGCGAGATTTGCGAGCGGCGTCGAGCGGGAGTTCCGTCTGCGGAAGGATCGTCGAGCGGCAGCCAGGGAACGAAAAACTGTGGCCAAAAATGAAGGGTTTGGACAAGAATTGGTGTTAGGCTATTATCAAAACCTGCTGGTTTTGAACAATTCCAAAACCAACACACAAAATCTGCGAACCGAACAACATTTTTGGTTTACTTAAACCAAAACCAAAACTAAAAGTTGATTTCCTTCGAACCGAACGCACCCTAATAGTTTTCTTATGCTGATGTAGAATATCGTCCAAACCATAAAACAGCTTATCTTTTACATAAATATTATTTATAGTCCTCATTGTTCTGTAATCTTTGTTCATATTATCAAAGTTTTCATTCAACGAGTCTCTAATGAAGCTCGGTTTATGGTATAATAAAATTGTTACAAATAGTCTTCTTAACAAAGGAGGCGGCCTAAGACATCTTACTTCAACTAAGCAATCTCGAATGATATTGTCCCCTCCAAGAAGTTCATATCTCTCTACAACTTGTTTAATATTAACATGGAACATCATTCATACATTTTAGATCCTCAAATGATTTTAGACACTTAACATGGTTGAGCAGAAACGTAAGTAAAATATTTCGCCATCCATTAGTGAGACTTCGTATATTCTATCAATAACCTTATGATTTGATACTCTAGGTACCCACATGCGTATCCTAGATGCTACAGAATGGCGGGCGGCGAGCAGAAATAGATGGCCTGAAAAGGAGTCATGTCGAGGGAGTGGTGAAAGGAGGTGTTGTAAGAGAACTCTGCCCATCCTAGCCACTTGCTCCAATCCTGTGGCCGGTCTGAAATAAAGTAACGTAAATATGTCTCCAAACAGCAATTCAGCAACTCGGATTGGTCGTCCGTCTGCAGATGATATGCCAAACTCATTTGAAGTTGTGTCCCCTGTAGTTTGAATAACTCTTACCAAAATGCACTCATGAATATTGGGTTACGACCGCTAACAATCGATCTAGGAAACTTGTGGAGGCGCACCACCCCGAAAATGAAGACTTCGACCACTGTCGGCGTTGTGAAGGGGTGTCGCAATGGTAGGAAATGCCCGTACTTTGAGAGTCGGTCCACCACTACAAAAATGCAATCATACCCAGATGAGCGGGGAAGGCGCGTGATGAAACCCATAATCAAGTCCTCCCAAATGAGGTCCGGAATGGGTAGGGGTTGTAAAAGGCCGCCCAGAAATATGGCTTCATACTTGGAGCATTGGCAAATTAGACAAGCGACGACATTGTCTTCCACATGGCGCATCATACCCTTCCAATAGAGTGCGGACGCAAGACAGTGGTAGGTGCAGAACGCTCTGGTGTGTCTGTCGGACGGCGTGGCATGATATTCGACCATGAGATGTGGAATGCTGGTGGAGGAGGCCAGAGAACCATGCGTCCACGGTAAAGTAATCGACCCCCCACGAGAGTGTAGTGAGGGGGGCACAAAGAACTGACCGCCCGTAAGTGATCAATGAGCACCCGAAGTGTCGGATCGGCCTCAACGTCCTTCTGCAGGGTGGCCACCTACTGCCAGATGGGTCAGGAAATGTATGTCAGCTCGTCGACGTCTGGTTTGCGAGATAGAGCGTCGACCGCCAAGTTCGTCTTTCTCGAGCGGAACTCGACGGTAAAGTCGTATCCCAAAAATTTCGCCATCCAGACTTGCTGGGAGGGAGTGGACATCTTCTGACTGAAGAGGTAACGTAAGATATGGTGGTCCTTCCGCACGACGAATGGACGCCCTAACAGGTAAGGTTGCTAATGCCGGACGGCGAGAACCAGTTCCATCAACTCGTTGTCGTAGGCTGAGCGAGAACGAACGGCCGTTGAGAAGGACCTGCTGAAGTAGACTATGGGCCGACCGGTCTGCATAAGGACTGCCCTGACGCCGATATCAGAGGTGCCGCACTCCACGGTGGAGGTTTGAGAAAAATCTGGCATCGCAAGGACCAGGGCTGTCTCTAATGTCTGCTGTAAGGCCACGAAAACGGAGGCCACATCCAGGAGCAAGTGAAAGGTGGGGTCAGCGGTCTTGCTTAGGAGTCGTGTGAGAGGGAGAGCCAGCTTGCCGTATTCAGATGAAACGGCGGTATTAAGCTGTCAGGCCGAGGAAGCTTTGGATGTCCCGCATGGCCCGTGGCAGTGGACATTGTAAGACCGCCGCGACCTTGTTCGGGTCCATGGACACCCTCTTGGCTGACATTGTATGACCTTGATAAGAGATATCATGTTGTCCGAACGTGCACTGCATGACCCAAATTTGATATTTTTTGCTTCATTTGCTTTTATGTCTAATGAAACTGAAGTTAGCTATACATGAGCTCTACCAAATGTATTGGTCAAGATTGAGAGATTGCTTTGTTGAATGCTATTAAAGTTGTGTTTCCTCTGTTCAAGATCATTTTATGCCATGTTCACATCAACCGCAATATTCTCGCACATTATAAAAAAATATTTCAAGAAAGGAAATGAATGTGAAATTTTTTTAATTGGATGACAATATTTAATGAACCCCCAAATTATGCATGATTTTAATATGAGGTTTAATTCCATGTTAGTTACATACATTGAAAAATATCTAGATATACTAAGTTATGTGGTGACAACATGGTTAGAACCCTATACAAAATCATTTGTTTATGCGTGGGTGGACAAGTTCTTACATTTGAGTAATACAATAATGAACCGTGTTTAAAGTGTACACATTCAGTTGAAAAGTTTGTATTGGAAGTATCAATTGGTAATTTAACTAGCGTTTGGAAAACATTTGACCAAATGATAAATCTTTAACATACTAAAATTAAAAAACCATTTGGGCAAAGTTCAATTCAGGTGGAAATACGTTTCAGAAAAACTTTGTACACCGATCTACTTGACTTTATATTAGTTGCCAATGACGAACGAGTACCTAGCCTGGGGATATGTGAAGACGTACAATTGGAGGTTCACGCCGAGGTCATCAGGGCGAACCTCTATGCCATTCCGTTGGATGGATTCGACGTCATATTAAGATTTTGTTGGCTCCGCACTCTTGAGTCTGTTCATCTAGGTCTTCGTAGCTCTCACGTGACCATATGGTTATAGTCTCACCGAGTGTGCCGGTTGGGCAAGGTGCGAAAGAGCTTGCCACACCTAGTAATTATTCATCGCTCGATCTCAGAAGTGATCTTTGAGGTCTTGCTAGAGGAACATGCACCACTATTCGAGAACCCTATGGGCCTTCTCCCATCGAGGTCCTAGGAACATCATATCCACCTTGTACCAGAGACGGTGCCGAATTCAATCATACCAGTACCCTTTTCTTTAAAAGGATGAGATCGAGGGGCATTGTAGTATATGATGCAACAGGTGATTATTCGGTCCGTTCAATCCCTATGCTCATCACTTGTCTTTCTAGCCAAGAAGAAAAATGGGTCCTGACGCTTCTGCATGGACCATCAGGAATAGAATGCCAAAACCATCAAAGACAAATTTACTGGTAGTAGACGAGCTCCTCGACGAGCTACATTGAGCTCGTTTGTTTCCTAAGCTGGACCTGCGAACCAACTACCACCGAATATAATTGCATTCTGATGACGTGGAGAAGATGACCTTTCAAATCTAGCATGATCACTTTGAGTTTTGGGTGATGCCATTCAGGCTCACAGACCCTCGACCATCCACACCGATGAATGATATACTCAGACCCTTCCCGCATAAGTTCATACTAGTTTTCTTTGACGCCATACCTAAGTTATTAAGGCGCGTGCCTGAGACGCTAGGCGCACCAGGTGCACCGGGCCTCGCCTCTGCAAGGCAAAGGCTAGCAAGATGCCCTAGGCACACTTCAGACGTGTCTGGGCGCACACATTACTAAACCTCAAGGCGCGCCTTGAGGTTTCAAGGCCCTATCATTTTTTCAGAGCCCAAAATGAGTTAAATCTTATTTACTTCTCCTAGACTAGCAAGGAAGGCGTCTGCTTCAATTGTATCAAATATTTTTCCACCAAAATTCTCGTTGAAGTCTTCAAATTGTGTCAAGTTCACTGAATTCATTTTTAGTGAATAAACGCTCATTTGTAAGGTTGTAATGATTCATTTATAGCTCATGCTCTTATGTCCATGACAAATTTCATTTATTTTTATTATCCTATGAGTAGCCAAATAACAATTTAGTGAACATGACACCCAGTTCACTAATTTTTAGTGGACTGGGCGCCCAGTTCACTAATTTTCAGTGCACTGGAGGCCCAATTCACTAATTTTCAGTGCACTGGGCGCCCAGTTCACTTATTTTAAGTGCACTGGGCGCCCTGTTCACTTAAAAACAGTGAACTGGTGCCGAGTTCATTGATTTTGAACATCAACATGCTCAAATCACATGATACCTTTTTAGAGCCGAAAATGTATTAAATCTTATTTAGTTGTCGTAGACTAGCAAGGAAGATGTCCGCTTCAACTATATTTTGTCTTTTTCTTTTCTTTTTTTGTGCTTTACGTGCCTTAGGTGCGCGCCTGCGCCTAGGCTTCAAGACCCCTTTGAGCATCGGTGCGCCTTGCGCCTTTAATAACTTAGCGTCATACTAATTTATAGTTTCACTTGGATCGAGAACTTCCACCATGTTCGAATGTTCTCTTTGAAGCTCTCCATAACCACCGACTATTCCTTAAGAGTTTTAAATGCACCTTCGGCGGGGAGCATGCGACCTATCTGGGTCACATTGTTCATAGGAGGTCTATGCTGAGTTTGACAAACTGGATGCTGTGGAGAGCTGCTCACAACACTAGTTTGCAAAGGCGTTGCGGGGATTCCTTGGCTTGTTAGGATACCATCGTAGGTTCATGTAGAACTACGACTTAATTGCCGCCCCTCAAACGGCCCGCCCAAGAAGAACGGGTTCCAGTGGACGCCGGAGGCAACACTGATCTTCCTGGCCTTGAAGGCGGCCTTAGCAGCTGCGCCTGTAACATCCCCCAAACTGCTAGACCCCTAAGTTGGTTTTGTCATGACTGGGTCATGACAAAACCATAGGAAGAACCTTTTGACCTTGAGAGCTTAGGAAAGGAGGAGGAAGCCACCTTGGTCTGCAAATAGCAATTCCCATCTTCCAAGCTTGGGATTGGAATTTAGGGCTTCAACTTAACCCTTGGACCCCACCATAGTGTCCCTAACCCTTTATGGGTCCCCATAGGGCACCAAGGGCCCATTGAAGACAACCTAAGGGACCAATTTGACCAAAGTCAACATAAACCCTCAAATTGGTCAAAGTAGCCCATTTAGAGCCAATCAACCCTCACCATGTCAAATTGATCACACCCCTAGGTTTAGAATACCATTATAGACCTAGTGGACCCAAAAGCCCCATCATGGGACCCCCAGGGGTGCAAATTGACCAAAATGCCCTTTTTAGGTCAAAATGACTTTCCTTCTCAAAATACCCCAATTGACCTTCACCACATTAAATTGACCTCACCCATAGGGCTATCATGTCATAAGGGAGCTAGTGGACCAAAAAGCCCCATGACCAAGTCAACCCTAGGGCTCAATTTGACCAAAGTCAATTTAGCCCATTTTGGTCAAATCAACTTAGATTGGGTCAACCAAGAACCATATTGACCAAATTGACTCCACCATTAGTTCCTAAACTTAATTTGGAACCTATTGAACCCAAAAGCCCCATCCTAGGGTTCCCCAATTGACCAATTTGACCAAAAGTCAAAATTGTCCAATTTAGGTCAAAATGCTCAAACCCAAACCAATCTCTTTGGGCTAACTCAATTGGATGGTCAACCAGCCCATGTGGACCCTCTTTAAGCACAGGAGAGAGAGTAGGAGCCGGCCATGGTGATTGGGAGAGAGAAAATGGGGGTTTCCCCATTTTTGAAGAGAGAGAGAAAGCCATTCATGGCCATTAAGAGGTTTTACCTCTTGGCCTCCCCAATTGATGCCTCCATTCAACTCCTCAGCCGGCTAGGAGGAGATTCCATCAGTTTCCAAGAGGCATTGATGCAGGGGAGATGAATGGGGGTCGGCCCTTGGAGAATTCGAAGAGGCCATTAATGGCCAAGGGGGTTAAAGCCACCATCACCCCCATTCGAACCCCCTATCACCTTCAGAGACCTGAGAGGAGAGAAACCCCCAAGTTACCAGAGGATTTCGGGTGCTGTAGGAAGGAATCGGCATGGCATCTCAATCGACGGCAGCTCCAATGGTGTACACAAGGGAAAACCGACGGCAAGCCCTCCAGCAGGTCCTATTCTCCTCCCTGAACCCTAAGGATTAGATCTCAATCGACGGCGACTCGAATCGTGGTCAATCGGCCGTGAATCGAGCCGGCCAAGCCCTCCGTTGATCGGGTTGGGTATCCTCCTACAGAACACGATTCCGGCCACCTCCGGCCGATCAAACACCGCTCATCGCCGGCCCCCACCTCAACGGAGGTGGTGGTGGCGTTGGTCGGCCGGGGCGGCGCTCAGGTGGCCGGGAAATCCAAGATCAAGTCGGCCCAGGCGCAGCAAATCCTGGCCGTTGGCTCATCGGGGACGAAGGCTGTGAGCCGTCCGATTGGCCGCCTTTTGCTATACGCAGCCATGAAATGATTAATATCATGTAATTTTAATTATGTCACACTTTGTGACAGATTTTGTGACCCGATTTTAAGGCCCTTAGGGGCCATAACTCGAAAAATGCTCAGAGATAACTTTTGTAGGCCTTGGTGTCTACTGTCTAATGGGAGTGAAATCAAGCTATTTGATTAAGTATTGGACCCACAGCACTCATTCTAGTGAGGCTGGTCAAAACTCAAACCAGACCTTAAAATTAGTATAACTCTTAAATGGCTAATCTGATGTAGTTGATATTTTGGCTAAGCATCCATATGTCCTATACCTAGGTTAGGTTTGAGTATCAGATTTTTAGGAGTTACCTTTCCTAAAGTTTTTGTAGAAATTTAATAATCCTTACACAAATTATTTGGAGGGCCAAATGACCTCCAATCTCCACCAAATTTTGGTGGGGTACCATTAGGGTCATGATAAACCCCTGGTTAAAATTTCATCTCATTTGGAGATCTTTTGACTAGGTAATCCTTGGGCCAAAGTTTTGCCCTCTAAGGGGAAAATTGTGCTAAGGGGACACTTAGGGCTTCTCATAGCCAAACCACCTCCTATTGGAGAGATATTATGTCCACTACCCTAACCCCACCCCAAATCACCTCCAAGAGTATTATGGAGCCATGGGGAGTGGGTTTGCCCTAGGATTTGGGGTAGGAGTACTTTGGGGTGCAAATAGCCAAGTGAAGAATCATTGGCCAAATTAGGTCCTTTGAGACTTGAGACTTCTTAGGAAGGTCAGTGGGATGAAGTTGAGGCCCCATGAGGAGTTTGGTGAGCTTTGAAGTTGTTTTTGCTCAAGGTCATAGGGTTGATCCCTATGGGGTGGAATTTGGGGTTGTGAAGGACATAGGTGTGGTTGTCCTTGGAAAGGTGTGAGATGGACTCCTCTGGGCTCTATGGACCCTATAATACCCTCACAAGAAGTTTGGGTGTATTGGATAGGTTTAGACCCTAACCCTAGACTAAACCCTTAAGGGGTGCAAATAGAGGTCAATGAAGGGAGTAGGGTCAAACCCTAGTGGTTTGACCTAAAGTTTTGGTGGGTAGGTCATAGTGACCAGAGAAGACTCCCTTGTGATTTTGAAGAGGTTTGGAGTTGTCTATCCTAGGTAATAAATCCTTGGGTAGATTTGTAAATAATTGGAATTTGGAGTTCTAGGAAGAAATAATACTTAGGGAATCATCACCTTCTGTCACCCACTTGTTTTTGAGGTTATGAATCTCTGGAGTTCCTACTAGAACTATTGGAGAAGGTTAGACCCTAACCCTAGGCTAGACCCTAATGGGGTGCAATTAGAAGCTAATGAAGGAAGAGGGGTCAAACCTTAATGGTTTGACTTGACATTTTGGGGATGTGGCCTTAGTGGCTAGGGAGTGCTACTGTGAGAATTTGGAGGGATTTGGAGTTGCCCATCATAGGAAATAAACCCTTGGGTAGATTTGTAAATAATTAGGGTTTGGGGTTTTAGGGAGAAATAGTACTTATCAATTTACCATCTTCTGTCATAAACATGTTTTTAATGATATTAATCTCTGGAAGAATTGGTTAGAACATGAGTTAACCCTTGGAGGTCAAAATTGTAATATTCCTCATTATTGGCAATTTTTGGGTTGGTTAAATTTATGATGTTGAGTTACTGTAAATACATGAAACTTTGCTGGTTGTCTTTTCATAACAATATGTTACCACTGTAATTTTCCCATAATTTATGGATCAATATTCTTGGTACCTCTAGTTCATTTTGGAAGAAATTGCAAATATATCCTTGGATGTAATTACAAATATGCCTACTGTGGAACATGGTCAAACCTTGTAGGACTGAATATTATATTATGAAGCACCACTGTACTAATTTGCAAGAGTTTTAGAGATCATATGAGGGTACCTCCTTTGTAATTTATTGGAAATAATTGTGTTTTGGAATTTCTAAAAATAGAAAAGCTTGCTGGTTTTTCCTAAATTTTTATACCTACTGTTTATTAGGTACTAGTGATTTATGTAAAAATTGGAGTAGGCATTGGAGGTCAGAAAAGTACACTTGTAGTTCAAACCTTGGTAAAATGGCCCTTTGGGTAATTATTTAAAATATTATTATTATTGGAAAAATTATGAACCTCTAGATTTGATCTGATTCAGGTAACATGGACTCCCAGTAAATCCCTTGAGCCATAGAGTTGATTATTTAATGTACTTCCCTTCATGAGGATCAAAGCGTTAAAGGTGGTCTGCGTTTAGCGAATTGGTAGTTTCGGAGTTGTAGGCCTTTGGACTATATTGATTGGAGATGTGAGGGTCTTATGGTAATCATATGGATATGAGAGGACCCTTGGAAAGAATTAAGGTTTGATGAGTCCTAGGGTGGTGGGGTGCCATCCTTGGGGTAGGTCGTCTTGTGGATGACGAAAGATCATCCTTTGTCTATTAGGACCTAAAAGCACTTAGTTTTAGACCAGGTGAAACGTTAAGAGGGTTTCTTATGGGTAGTAACTAATAACATTAAGTGTCTTGGGAATGGGGACTCTGGGGTGTCATCCCATAGTGGTTCCTAGTACCGTAGCGAGCCCCTCACAGGGTAACCCTCGGGAAGTCCAAGACTAACCCTAACTCATAGGAGTAAGACGTTGTACAAGATTAACTAATAACACACTCATCCATACCCTGTGGTTTCGGATGTTTAGTTGGATTGGTTGTCCGAGCGGTGGGCTCGGTGTCTGTTGCAGCAGACTAGTTAGTCTGGTGAGCTTTTGGCTCGGGAGGTTATTGTTGACGGGCAGGTTAGCCCGGGGAGCTTTTGGCTCGGAAGGTTAGTGATGGCGGGCAGGTTAGCCCGGGGAAACTCATGGCTCAGAGAAAGGAAGTAGAATTTCTTGCATGTGCATAAGGTGGTGGGTCCTTCGTGTTGACAGTCGTTGCACCGACGTTGATACTTGGGCTCGGCTAGTGCGGTATTTGCACTTAGCCATAAAATCTGGCGGTCCAGTCAGTAAGAGTACGCAGACGCTCTGCGGGTTTTGTGGAGGCGTACGATTGGTCTAGGTCGGGTAGTGCATATACCAACCTAGAGGTGGGCGGGGCCCAACCCACCGCTTCCGTTTGCCACTACGGGAGTATCCGGGGAGTCTAGCTCGCTCCAAAAAGGGGAACTAAAGGTCTATGCGCATAGAGTCGTAGTGGGTGAGTTGCACTTGTTTGATCACCGCATAACATCATACTTGCATGACATAGCATAATCATTACATTTAACCCCGACACCTATCGTATAAATTGGTATGGGACTTTTTATACGATAGGCTCTGCTAAACGACCCCTTGGTCTATAGGTTTGTATGGGCATTCCTATAAATCAATGGTTTACTTTATCTTACTTACTTGCCTCTACTTTTGTTTCTTACTGTATTTCCTATACTTTACCATGCTGCTTATATATCTCATGTTTTATTTATATGCATACACCTGTGTAGCGTAGATCTTACCTTGTCACCTGCTTTTGTATTACCCCTTGATGTCCTCCGCTTCCTCCTCTCCATGCGGTGCCTAGGAGCCTTGGGGGGAGGGGTGGGGAATTGGCTGAGTCTTTATGACTGACGGTCGGTGGACCTTATCATTTTAGGAGACCGCGTCGACGGAGCAGCACCGGAGGCCGGTGCAAATGGAGGCGGGGCAGTCTAGCTCGGGAGCTCAGATGACAGGATCCGTGAGTGTTGAATTAGTTGTTTTACTTCCGCGAGTGAATCTTGTAGTGAGGAAATGATGTATAGGGCAAGAGCCCTTTTTGTTGTAACCCTTGTATCTTTTATTCAGTTAATATATGTGGACATTTACCTTTATGGTTTTAATTCATGTGATTCTGTGGACTTGTCTTCTCTTTATTGTACTTTTCTTCGTGATCGATTCGGCCGGCAGGATCGGCGTTTTGTGGTGGCGACCTTCCCGAGTGAAGGTGTCACCGCAAAACGGCGGTTCTGGGCCTAAGACCCGGTGGTTTTTGCAAAAAAAAAATGGGGTCTTACAAGTGGTATCAGAGCAAAACATCGATCCAAGGAAAAGAAGTCCACAAACCCTGGGCCACCCCGCGCGAGCTTAGTTTGCGGACAAACTAGCAGCGGAAGCAATGGTGTGCCCATAGGGAAAATCACATGTAAAAGTCCACTTATAACTGAATTCTTCTTCCCTTTAGCTAAGTCCCTTATAAGTGCAATCTTTCTTATGTAGCCGGCAACGGAACCTTCACCTCAGCATGGAGTCCCGCCGGCTCCGAACGTCGTTCCACCACCACCGGCTCCTACCCCGTTCCAGCAGACGGAGTTGGGGCAGACTCTGACTGCCATTTTGGAGACATTCAGGGCACAACAAGCACCGGCTCCTCAGCAGAACCCCGGGGCCAACTGGCTGAGCATCTTTCGGGGTCTCTCCCCACCAGCATTCATCGGGACGGAGACTGTTGTGAGGACCGAAGAATGGGTAGACATCATGGAAGAGATGTTGTCAGGAATCCAGTGCCCGGCAGACATGGAGGTGCCACTGGTGGTTTCTTGCTTGGAGTCTCATGCCAAGAGGTGGTGGAAGAGGTTCCTGGCTACAGCTTACCCGGGACTTGAGGCAGCAGACGTTTTGTGGGAAGATTTCAAGACGGCACTGCTGGAACATTTTGTGCCGCAGTCGGCAAGAGACGATCTGGAGGACAGATTTTTGCAGTTAAGGCAGGGGAATAGATCAGTATTGGAGTACCACCAGGAGTTCACCCACCTGTCCCGGTTTGCGGTATCTTACCAACTGGACGATGCGGGATATGCTAAGAGATTCTATAAGGGCCTCCGTGATGAGTTGAGGCAGGCCCTCCTTTTTGTCTCCGACGGTAGTATGTCCAGGATTCTGGAGATGGCGAAGAAGCTGGAAGGAGACCAGCAAGTTGTCCGTGGGAGGAAGAGACCCATGGAGGACCAGGGAAGAAATGGCAGGAGAGATCAGCCGAGAAACAGAGACGCTGGAGAAGGAAGGACGGAGGTCCGACCCCGTCAGGGGGAGAGGCAGGAGCAAAGGGAGCCGGTAGTGCTGGCTCCTCAACCTCTACAGATGAGAGAGATGCCAAGGATTGGAGGGAATGGGCAACCTCCGGAGTGTTTCTACTGCCATCAGGTCGGCCACTTCAAGAGGAACTGCCCCCAGAGGAATACTCCTCCAGCACCTCAGGCAGCACCACGGGGTCAGCATTTCGGGGGCCGAGGACGTGGTCGAGGACGTGGGTTTCAGGGTGACGATCGGAGGCAGTACAGAGAACAGGCTTATGCCCTAGACTTGGCCAGGCCCCGGGACCCAGCAAGGGTCATCGCAGGTACTTTGTTGTACATTCGTTTAATTCGATAATGTCTTGTAAAGTTTTAGTTTTACCTTAGCATTGAACCTAGCATCAAACCTTCAGGTTTAGTATCCATTTTTGGCAAACCTGCTTTTACCTTGTTCGATACGGGTGCCTCGCACTCGTTCGTCTCGGCTAAGTTTATTGAAGACCTAGACCAAGTCAAGCACACCAAAAGCGACTATAGGAGGGTGCGATTTCCGGACGGATCGGAGGTTCTAACCAATTTAACGTGCATAATGAGTCTGGAGATTGGAGGAAGACTGTTCGAGGCCCCAGCATCTGTGCTAAAGATGAGGGATTACGACCTGATCCTGGGCATGAGTTGGTTGTATGAGAACCGGGCAAGGATTGACTGCCCGGCAAGGCGGATCGTGCTAGAACATAAAGACGGTGTAGTGACTTTCGAAGGTACTCAACCTACCTCTCGTTTCTTTTTATCATCCCTTCAGGCCGTCAAGGCCCACCTGCAGGGAGACGAGGTTTATCAGGTGCTCTTTGAGGCGACTGAAGTCAAGGACTCGGTGCCAAGTATCCCGGTTGTGCGGGATTTTGCTGATGTTTTTCCGAAGAAGCTTCCTGGGCTACCACCGCACCGCGAGAAGGATTTTCAGATTCAGCTGGTACCAGGGGCCAAGCCGGTGTCCAAAGCTCCCTACCGGATGGCCCCGAAGGAGTTGGTAGAGTTTCGGAGCCAGCTGCAGGAGCTGGTGGAAGCAGGGTTCGTTAGGCCGAGTTCCTCACCTTGGGGAGCTCCGGTGTTATTCGTAAAGAAGAAGGATGGGACTCTCAGACTGTGCATCGATTACAGAGCTCTGAATAGGCTGACGGTGCGGAACACGTATCCTCTGCCAAGGATAGATGAGCTCTTTGACCAGCTAGAGGGAGCCCACTGCTTCTCGAAGCTGGATTTGAGGTCAGGTTATTATCAGCTGAGGATCCAAGATGAGGACATCCCGAAGACGGCTTTCAGCAGCCGGTATGGATTGTATGAGTTCACGGTGATGCCGTTCGGGCTCACAAATGCACCTTCAGCATTTATGAGCTTGATGAACCGGGTGTTTGAGCCTTACCTTGACATCTTTGTCATAGTGTTCATCGACGACATCCTCATCTACTCGAGGACGGAGGAGGAGCATGCGCAGCATTTGGCACTAACCTTGGGGAAACTGCGGGAGCATCGGTTATATGCTAAGTTCAGTAAATGTCAGTTCTGGTTGAAGGAGGTGGCCTTCCTGGGCCACATCATCAGTGGAGCAGGCTTGGCAGTAGATCCAGCAAAGGTTCAGGCAGTACGGGACTGGCCGCCGCTGAAGACGGCCACCGACGTAAGAAGTTTCTTGGGACTTGCCGGCTACTACCGGAAGTTCGTTCAGGGGTTTTCCCAGATAGCCCTCCCGCTTACTTCCCTGACAAGAAAGGATGCTATCTTCACTTGGACGCCACAGTGTGAGACAGCTTTTCAGGAGCTGAAGGGTCGGCTTACTTCAGCCCCCATCCTTGCCCTTCCGTCGGGAAGGGAAGGATTTCAAGTGTATACGGATGCGTCATATCAGGGGATGGGTGCCGTTCTGATGCAGAACGGGCATGTGATAGCTTATGCCTCCCGCCAGTTGAAGGACCACGAGCGGAATTACCCAGTGCATGATTTGGAAATGGGAGCAGTCGTATTCGCTCTTAAGATCTGGCGACACTACCTCTATGGTGTCCACTGCGACATATTCTCAGATCACAAAAATCTGAAGTATGTAGATACGCAGAAGGAGTTGAATATCCGTCAGAGGCGATGGGTGGAGTTCTTATCAGATTACCAGTATACGATGCATTACCACCCAGGGAGGGCAAATGTAGTAGCAGACGCGTTGAGCAGGAGAGCTACTACGCCAGGAGTAGGGCCTAAACTAATGGCCATGGGGTTAGTGAAGATGTTCGAAGATATGCAGATCTCCCTAGTATCTGAGGATGATCCGGAGCTGTACGAGGAGTACCTAGCGGCGACTGGTGCTACTTATGACATTCGAGACCGCATCAGGGAATGGCAGAGAAAGGATGCCAAGCTAGAGCCGATTTTCAGAGCCCTGGAGGCAGGTCCAGCTGGAGATTATTCGATGAAGGACGACCTGTTGAGTTTTAGAGGTCGAGTGTATGTGCCGGCAGGAGATCAGATCCGGGAAGATATTATGGCAGAGGCTCACTGCAGTAAGTATTCAGTGCACCCGGGTATTACCAAGATGACGGCAGATCTGAAGAGGACCTTGTACTGGCCGGGTATGAAGAGAGACATCGTTTATTTTGTGACCCATTGCGAGACCTGCCAGCTTGTGAAGGCGGAGTGCCGGAACCCCGCAGGATTGTTACAGCCACTCCCAGTGCCGGAATGGAAGTTCGACGATATAGCAATGGATTTTATTCATGGTCTTCCCCGATCTCGTGCGGGGAATGACTCGATTTGGGTGATCGTCGACAGGTTGACGAAGGTGGCCAGGTTCATTCCGATCAGGAAGGATGATTCCGTCAGGATTTTAGTACGGAAGTTTGTGGAACAGTTCATCTGTTATCATGGTGTGCCAAGGACGATAGTATCTGACCGAGATGGACGTTTTACGGCAAGGGAGTGGAGAGCAGTGCAGGCCTATTTAGGCACCCGGTTGACCTTCAGTACGGCTTTTCACCCCCAGACAGACGGGCAAACGGAGCGCACCAATCGGACCTTGGAGGATCTTTTGCGTCTTTGTATTCTAGACCGCGGGGAGCCTTGGGAGAGACTGTTGCCGTTGGTCGAGTTCTCTTATAACAACAGTCACCAGGCTAGCATAGGCAGAGCACCTTACGAGGCATTATATGGTCGGAGGTGCAGGACACCGTTATCTTGGATTCAGGATGAGGACCCCAAGGCTCTTGGCTCAGAGTTCGTGGAGGACACGGAGGCCCAGGTGAGGTTGATTCGAGATAGGATGCTGGAGGCCCAGAGCAGGCAGGCCAAGTATTACGATGCGCATCATCGTATGGTGGAGTTCCAGGTGGGAGACCGGGTTTTCTTGAAGATACGTCCGATGCACGGAGTCTCGAGGGTTCGCGGCCGAAAGAAGCTCAGTCCAAGGTTTATGGGACCCTATAGGATCCTGGAGCGGATCGGTCCCTTGGCTTACAGACTGGAGCTACCGCCGGATTTGGAGGGACTGCATGACGTATTCCACGTCTCTTCACTTAGGAAGGCTTTACTTCGGCCTGAGCAGCAGGTGTCTACTTCTGAAGGGCCAGTAGCTACAGATCGATCGATTCACTTGGAGCCGGTTCGGATAGACGACACAGAGCTACGAGTCTTGCGGCGCAAGAAGGTCCCACTGGTCAAGGTCCTGTGGAGGAATCATGGACAGGAAGAACATACTTGGGAGCCACTGGACTTGATGCAGCAAAAATATCCGCAGCTTTTTACGACAGGTACAACTTACTTTTCTGGGATGTTACAGTTTTCCTCTAGCAGAAACCCCATAGGCTTGTCTGAATTTCGGGGACGAAATTTTTATTTTTATGTATTGGGATTTGTAACATCCCCCAAACTGCTAGACCCCTAAGTTGGTTTTGTCATGACTGGGTCATGACAAAACCATAGGAAGAACCTTTTGACCTTGAGAGCTTAGGAAAGGAGGAGGAAGCCACCTTGGTCTGCAAATAGCAATTCCCATCTTCCAAGCTTGGGATTGGAATTTAGGGCTTCAACTTAACCCTTGGACCCCACCATAGTGTCCCTAACCCTTTAGGGGTCCCCTTAGGGCACCAAGGGCCCATTGAAGACAACCTAAGGGACCAATTTGACCAAAGTCAACAAAAACCCTCAAATTGGTCAAAGTAGCCCATTTAGAGCCAATCAACCCTCACCATGTCAAATTGATCACACCCCTAGGTTTAGAATACCATTATAGACCTAGTGGACCCAAAAGCCCCATCATGGGACCCCCAGGGGTGCAAATTGACCAAAATGCCCTTTTTAGGTCAAAATGACTTTCCTTCTCAAAATACCCCAATTGACCTTCACCACATTAAATTGACCTCACCCATAGGGCTATCATGTCATAAGGGAGCTAGTGGACCAAAAAGCCCCATGACCAAGTCAACCCTAGGGCTCAATTTGACCAAAGTCAATTTAGCCCATTTTGGTCAAATCAACTTAGATTGGGTCAACCAAGAACCATATTGACCAAATTGACTCCACCATTAGTTCCTAAACTTAATTTGGAACCTATTGAACCCAAAAGCCCCATCCTAGGGTTCCCCAATTGACCAATTTGACCAAAAGTCAAAATTGTCCAATTTAGGTCAAAATGCTCAAACCCAAACCAATCTCTTTGGGCTAACTCAATTGGATGGTCAACCAGCCCATGTGGACCCTCTTTAAGCACAGGAGAGAGAGTAGGAGCCGGCCATGGTGATTGGGAGAGAGAAAATGGGGGTTTCCCCATTTTTGAAGAGAGAGAGAAAGCCATTCATGGCCATTAAGAGGTTTTACCTCTTGGCCTCCCCAATTGATGCCTCCATTCAACTCCTCAGCCGGCTAGGAGGAGATTCCATCAGTTTCCAAGAGGCATTGATGCAGGGGAGATGAATGGGGGTCGGCCCTTGGAGAATTCGAAGAGGCCATTAATGGCCAAGGGGGTTAAAGCCACCATCACCCCCATTCGAACCCCCTATCACCTTCAGAGACCTGAGAGGAGAGAAACCCCCAAGTTACCAGAGGATTTCGGGTGCTGTAGGAAGGAATCGGCATGGCATCTCAATCGACGGCAGCTCCAATGGTGTACACAAGGGAAAACCGACGGCAAGCCCTCCAGCAGGTCCTATTCTCCTCCCTGAACCCTAAGGATTAGATCTCAATCGACGGCGACTCGAATCGTGGTCAATCGGCCGTGAATCGAGCCGGCCAAGCCCTCCGTTGATCGGGTTGGGTATCCTCCTACAGAACACGATTCCGGCCACCTCCGGCCGATCAAACACCGCTCATCGCCGGCCCCCACCTCAACGGAGGTGGTGGTGGCGTTGGTCGGCCGGGGCGGCGCTCAGGTGGCCGGGAAATCCAAGATCAAGTCGGCCCAGGCGCAGCAAATCCTGGCCGTTGGCTCATCGGGGACGAAGGCTGTGAGCCGTCCGATTGGCCGCCTTTTGCTATACGCAGCCATGAAATGATTAATATCATGTAATTTTAATTATGTCACACTTTGTGACAGATTTTGTGACCCGATTTTAAGGCCCTTAGGGGCCATAACTCGAAAAATGCTCAGAGATAACTTTTGTAGGCCTTGGTGTCTACTGTCTAATGGGAGTGAAATCAAGCTATTTGATTAAGTATTGGACCCACAGCACTCATTCTAGTGAGGCTGGTCAAAACTCAAACCAGACCTTAAAATTAGTATAACTCTTAAATGGCTAATCTGATGTAGTTGATATTTTGGCTAAGCATCCATATGTCCTATACCTAGGTTAGGTTTGAGTATCAGATTTTTAGGAGTTACCTTTCCTAAAGTTTTTGTAGAAATTTAATAATCCTTACACAAATTATTTGGAGGGCCAAATGACCTCCAATCTCCACCAAATTTTGGTGGGGTACCATTAGGGTCATGATAAACCCCTGGTTAAAATTTCATCTCATTTGGAGATCTTTTGACTAGGTAATCCTTGGGCCAAAGTTTTGCCCTCTAAGGGGAAAATTGTGCTAAGGGGACACTTAGGGCTTCTCATAGCCAAACCACCTCCTATTGGAGAGATATTATGTCCACTACCCTAACCCCACCCCAAATCACCTCCAAGAGTATTATGGAGCCATGGGGAGTGGGTTTGCCCTAGGATTTGGGGTAGGAGTACTTTGGGGTGCAAATAGCCAAGTGAAGAATCATTGGCCAAATTAGGTCCTTTGAGACTTGAGACTTCTTAGGAAGGTCAGTGGGATGAAGTTGAGGCCCCATGAGGAGTTTGGTGAGCTTTGAAGTTGTTTTTGCTCAAGGTCATAGGGTTGATCCCTATGGGGTGGAATTTGGGGTTGTGAAGGACATAGGTGTGGTTGTCCTTGGAAAGGTGTGAGATGGACTCCTCTGGGCTCTATGGACCATATAATACCCTCACAAGAAGTTTGGGTGTATTGGATAGGTTTAGACCCTAACCCTAGACTAAACCCTTAAGGGGTGCAAATAGAGGTCAATGAAGGGAGTAGGGTCAAACCCTAGTGGTTTGACCTAGAGTTTTGGTGGGTAGGTCATAGTGACCAGAGAAGACTCCCTTGTGATTTTGAAGAGGTTTGGAGTTGTCTATCCTAGGTAATAAATCCTTGGGTAGATTTGTAAATAATTGGAATTTGGAGTTCTAGGAAGAAATAACACTTAGGGAATCATCACCTTCTGTCACCCACTTGTTTTTGAGGTTATGAATCTCTGGAGTTCCTACTAGAACTATTGGAGAAGGTTAGACCCTAACCCTAGGCTAAACCCTAATGGGGTGCAATTAGAAGCTAATGAAGGAAGAGGGGTCAAACCTTAATGGTTTGACTTGAAATTTTGGGGATGTGGCCTTAGTGGCTAGGGAGTGCTACTGTGAGAATTTGGAGGGATTTGGAGTTGCCCATCATAGGCAATAAACCCTTGGGTAGATTTGTAAATAATTAGGGTTTGGGGTTTTAGGGAGAAATAGTACTTATCAATTTACCATCTTCTGTCATAAACATGGTTTTAATGATATTAATCTCTGGAAGAATTGGTTAGAACATGAGTTAACCCTTGGAGGTCAAAATTGTAATATTCCTCATTATTGGCAATTTTTGGGTTGGTTAAATTTATGATGTTGAGTTACTGTAAATACATGAAACTTTGCTGGTTGTCTTTTCATAACAATATGTTACCACTGTAATTTTCCCATAATTTATGGATCAATATTCTTGGTACCTCTAGTTCATTTTGGAAGAAATTGCAAATATATCCTTGGATGTAATTACAAATATGCCTACTGTGGAACATGGTCGAACCTTGTAGGACTGAATATTATATTATGAAGCACCACTGTACTAATTTGCAAGAGTTTTAGAGATCATATGAGGGTACCTCCTTTGTAATTTATTGGAAATAATTGTGTTTTGGAATTTCTAAAAATAGAAAAGCTTGCTGGTTTTTCCTAAATTTTTATACCTACTGTTTATTAGGTACTAGTGATTTATGTAAAAATTGGAGTAGGCATTGGAGGTCAGAAAAGTACACTTGTAGTTCAAACCTTGGTAAAATGGCCCTTTGAGTAATTATTTAAAATACTATTATTATTGGAAAAATTATGAACCTCTAGATTTGATCTGATTCAGGTAACATGGACTCCCAGTAAATCCCTTGAGCCATAGAGTTGATTATTTAATGTACTTCCCTTCATGAGGATCAAAGCGTTAAGGGTGGTCTGCGTTTAGCGAATTGGTAGTTTCGGAGTTGTAGGCCTTTGGACTATATTGATTGGAGATGTGAGGGTCTGATGGTAATCATATGGATATGAGAGGACCCTTGGAAAGAATTAAGGTTTGATGAGTCCTAGGGTGGTGGGGTGCCATCCTTGGGGTAGGTCGTCTTGTGGATGACGAAAGATCATCCTTTGTCTATTAGGACCTAAAAGCACTTAGTTTTAGACCAGGTGAAACGTTAAGAGGGTTTCTTATGGGTAGTAACTAATAACATTAAGTGTCTTGGGAATGGGGACTCTGGGGTGTCATCCCATAGTGGTTCCTAGTACCGTAGCGAGCCCCTCACAGGGTAACCCTCGGGAAGTCCAAGACTAACCCTAACTCATAGGAGTAAGACGTTGTACAAGATTAACTAATAACACACTCATCCATACCCTGTGGTTTCGGATGTTTAGTTGGATTGGTTGTCCGAGCGGTGGGCTCGGTGTCTGTTGCAGCAGACTAGTTAGTCTGGTGAGCTTTTGGCTCGGGAGGTTATTGTTGACGGGCAGGTTAGCCCGGGGAGCTTTTGGCTCGGAAGGTTAGTGATGGCGGGCAGGTTAGCCCGGGGAAACTCATGGCTCAGAGAAAGGAAGTAGAATTTCTTGCATGTGCATAAGGTGGTGGGTCCTTCGTGTTGACAGTCGTTGCACCGACGTTGATACTTGGGCTCGGCTAGTGCGGTATTTGCACTTAGCCATAAAATCTGGCGGTCCAGTCAGTAAGAGTACGCAGACGCTCTGCGGGTTTTGTGGAGGCGTACGATTGGTCTAGGTCGGGTAGTGCATATACCAACCTAGAGGTGGGCAGGGCCCAACCCACCGCTTCCGTTTGCCACTACGGGAGTATCCGGGGAGTCTAGCTCGCTCCAAAAAGGGGAACTAAAGGTCTATGCGCATAGAGTCGTAGTGGGTGAGTTGCACTTGTTTGATCACCGCATAACATCATACTTGCATGACATAGCATAATCATTACATTTAACCCCGACACCTATCGTATAAATTGGTATGGGACTTTTTATACGATAGGCTCTGCTAAACGACCCCTTGGTCTATAGGTTTGTATGGGCATTCCTATAAATCAATGGTTTACTTTATCTTACTTACTTGCCTCTACTTTTGTTTCTTACTGTATTTCCTATACTTTACCATGCTGCTTATATATCTCATGTTTTATTTATATGCATACACCTGTGTAGCGTAGATCTTACCTTGTCACCTGCTTTTGTATTACCCCTTGATGTCCTCCGCTTCCTCCTCTCCATGCGGTGCCTAGGAGCCTTGGGGGGAGGGGTGGGGAATTGGCTGAGTCTTTATGACTGACGGTCGGTGGACCTTATCATTTTAGGAGACCGCGGCGACGGAGCAGCACCGGAGGCCGGTGCAAATGGAGGCGGGGCAGTCTAGCTCGGGAGCTCAGATGACAGGATCCGTGAGTGTTGAATTAGTTGTTTTACTTCCGCGAGTGAATCTTGTAGTGAGGAAATGATGTATAGGGCAAGAGCCCTTTTTGTTGTAACCCTTGTATCTTTTATTCAGTTAATATATGTGGACATTTACCTTTATGGTTTTAATTCATGTGATTCTGTGGACTTGTCTTCTCTTTATTGTACTTTTCTTCGTGATCGATTCGGCCGGCAGGATCGGCGTTTTGTGGTGGCGACCTTCCCGAGTGAAGGTGTCACCGCAAAATGGCGGTTCTGGGCCTAAGACCCGGTGGTTTTTGCAAAAAAAAAAAATGGGGTCTTACAGCGCCAACCCTACAACTCCCCGACTTCACATATGACTTTGTGGTGGAGTGTGATGCATCGAGGAGGGGGATTGGTGCCACCCTACAATAGCAAGAGCACCCCATTGCTTTCCTCAACTGCAAACTTATAATGCATCACACAAAGTTACCCGCTTACGAACGAGAATTGATTTAATTAAATATTATGACACTGACACATGTACTTATTGGGGCTCCATCTCAACATCAGGATATATTACCACAACCTTAAATACCTCATGAAGCAGAAATTGACCACCTCTCCACGGTAGCATTGGATTAGTCGGTTTCTGGGGGTTGACTTCAAAGTAGAGTACCTAGTCGAGAAGTTGTACAAAGTGGAGGACACTCTTTCCCATCACGATGAGGATTGGGGGGTCTTACTAGCCATCTCAGAGCCACATATGACATTGCTCGAGGCACAAATATGGAGGCACACAAGGCTCCCAATAATTTAAGTTACATAGAAGAGTTGATCTGACTCAAGGGGGAAGAAAATCTACCTCCTATCGAGATCGCCGCTAGTTCCACTCGTCCTCAACACAATCCACAGCCATAGGCAGACCTAGTCAAAGACACACCCATCGGGCACGTGCTCCGGCGTGAAAATTGCGAAAATATTTAAATGCTTTTCGCTGCGATGGCTGAGCCCTAATTCCGCCTCTCACTCTTTCAATTCTCCCATTCAGTCGTTCTCCTCCCTCCTCGACAAGCGACGACAGAGAGCAGTCTTTCTATTTACACCAGTCTCATACTTTTTACCCGTGCTTTTCTCCGTCTCCGTTCTCTTACCTCGCAGATCCCTCTGTCTCGCCTCCCTCGACGACGGAAGAAGGTTTTCTGACTCCAGATCTGCTCACCGATCGACCTCCTCCTTTCTTTCGCAAGGTGAGTTTCTTCCTCCACTTCCTTCTCTCCTGGGGTGTTTCGTGTGGCCCTGAGTGACTCGTGATGGTTTCACCGGAGGAGGAGATGCGTGCCAGGGCATTCCAGGAGGTGGCGGGATCCTGACCACCACAACTTTTCCTATGTTTTTCCATTTCGGCGGAGATGGCCCGTTGAGTAATCGCCTCTTAGATGTTTGGCGTCTGGGCCGTTGAGTAATCGCCTCAGTTGAGCAATCTGTTAACATTCCTTAGAGTCCTTTTGTCTGATGTTTTTCTACCACTGAAATCAGAAAAAAAAAACAATTTGAAGAGGAGGAATTAACATGGCAAATTTGATGGCGCCGACCCGACACCACTTGACGACGCGACGCAACACTACAATCTCCGACTCAACACGAGGAGGTCTTATCGCGACATGGTCCGCTAAAGTGGGCATTTTACTAGTTCGTTCTTTTATAAACTATTGTGTTTCATTTTTATTTAATCGTGCGCGTCCGATCGACTAAAATGTTAGGCGGTCACCGGTCACGGATGTTTTCTCTCTTTCCTACATTTATTTCGAGTTAAAAAACATTTAAGTGGCTAGGATGAGATCTAGGAAATGTGTGGCTTAAGAGTGTCCTATGTTAAGAGTATAAATACTCCTCTATTTTGTTTTGGAACCCAATGAATACGAAGAATTGAGTGAGCTCTCCCGGTTTTCCCGATCATCTGGTGCGAAATCTCCGTTCGGCGACTTCGACCTTCTCCCTCCCCGGCGCGACACCGGCGGTCCTCCTTTCTCCGGCGTGATACCGAGGAGACCCCCCCCCCCTCCGGCGTGACACCGGACCGGCTGCGGTGTGAAGCCGCCTCCCCCTCTCCGCGACTCTCACTGGGTACCGTGACCCGACGCTGCTCATCCAGGGCAGCCGCCTGCTTTAGTGGAGTGCCGCCGCTCGTGCCCTCCGGTGGTGCGACACCTCTGCTGCCCCCGATCAGCGCCGCGAAGCGTATCTCGAGCTAGGTCTTCGGGTTCTTGTTGGGTAACGATTCCCCTCCTCTACTAAATCTTGTGTGATTCGTCTCTGTTTCCATTCTTGTGGGTGTGATCGATTTGATGTGTGATCGGAAACAACGAAAGAATCGGAGGTGGTGGGTGCGTTGCTCGTCTCCAATCGATTGATCGGAGAAGGGTAGTTACCCGGTTGCGAGGCTCTTGTAGGATTTAATCCTAACTCCGGCTAAATCCCCGCCTCGAAATTTTGCCCCCGCTTCGCTCAACGTAGTAGATTATGAGTGTATGAAAGTGCTATTAACCCTAGGTGAGATTTTGTATTTTGCACATTGGATAATGATGAAATGTCGTAACCACACACGTATGCAGTAATTGTGTGCAAGCGATAAGAGTTGCTTTGGGTTGAATCGTGGTTTTCTCCGGATTGTTTCGTCGTTATTTTCTTGCGCATCGATCCGATCGGGTAGATCCTTTTCGCTTGATCGGACATTGGCTCATAGCCCTTGTATGATATCTAGAGGCTTGGCGAACCTTTGTATTGTCGTGTGAATTTTATTTATCGCAAATAGGTCTGTCTGTGTGTTAATTTATGCGTAATCCGGCGTGCGCTACATCAATTTGGTATCAGAATTCGGCGCATCGGATGTCTTAATCCTTGCCGGTCCTCCCATATTCACTTGTATGTACACACGCTCGGGGAACGAGTATCCCTCACACTCTTCCGCGTCCAATAATATGGGCGACAATCCGGATAACCGTGAGGTTACGCAAGCGCAACTAGCGGCCGTTCAACGTGATCTCACCGAGCAAATCGCTCAACTCACCACGGCCTTTACCAACTTAATTCACACGATCCAAAACGGTTTTCCACCGCAAAACCAACCCAATAACCCTCCACCACGTCACCCTCCGCAACGCCAACAACGTCAACACACTGACCGTGGCGACGAGGACCATAATGATGTTTGGCAAAATGACCTCACCCGCAAAATAAAAATCGACGCCCCAACGTTTGACGGTTATGGTGACCCCAAAATTTTTAAGGACTGACTCATGAAAATCGAATGTTACTTTGAGTGGCATAACTTGGATGACCACCAAAAAGTAGTCGTCGCTCGTATGAAATTAGAAGGGCGTGCCCAAGTATTTTGGCTCAATGAAGAGCGTCGTGTTGGTGGAATTCCACACACATGGCCATAAATGCGTAACATGCTCACTAATCACTTTGTCCCCGCCTACCATCGAACAAATAGGTTCGACGAATTCACCTCTTTACGCCAAGGCACTAAATCAGTGAGTGAGTACATGCCTACATGGGCGAGTTAAATGAATTAATGATCCGCTGTGATATTCAAGAGATGCCCGAGCTTACTGTCTCCCGCTTCCGAAAGGGCCTTCGTTCGGAAATTCAAGGTCAAATTCGGCGGTATGAGCACCATGGTCTAAACTTGGCGATGAATGCGGCCCTGGACATAGAAAAACATCTTTCGACGTCCACCACTCAACGAGCCTCCGCCTCCAAATCTTTTTCCACTCCAAAACTCCTTCCACACACATTCCAAACTCCCGCGGGCAGTGGCGGAACTAGGATTTTGAAGTCGCACGGGCACAATGTAAGTATTGTCGATCGGGGGGTTCGACGGGCAGGGCCCCCTGAGCGGGGGTTCGGGGGCAGCGTCCCCGGAATTTTTTTTTGCAGGGATATTTATGCAAGAAAAATATTCAACACAATATTACAATAAAATGCAATTACATGAAAATTCAAAACAAAACATTATAAAAACTTACAGATCAACATGATCCTTTACGTTGACACATACTCTGAAAACGTGAAATAATTTCTTCATTTGTAATTGTATCTGCAACGTCTTTTTCAATATACGTCACCAAACAATCATTCATCCATTCATCTCCCATTCTGTTTCGCAGACAATTCTTTATTATCTTCATTGCAGAAAATGTTCTTTCAACGCTAGCTGTTGCAACAGGTAGGAGGCAAGCTAACTTTAACAATCTGAAAACTAGCCGGTAATTATCTTCTCTTTTTAATTCCACTAATTTTTGAAGAAGTCCACTGATTCCCTTAATTTCTGAAAATATGTCCGGCGATGCAGATCGCATGTCAAAAATATACATGTCAAATTATCCTTCAAGTAACTGCAACTCTCTTGGAGTAAAATCATATGAGTATAATTCAGCAAGATGAATTAGTTTTTGTTTATCATAAGCAACAAATTGATTCTTTGGGTCCAGACAAGCAACACACATCAGCAATTCTGTGTTGACTTCATCAAAACGGTCATTTAGCTCATTTAACATCCAATCCAACACTGCATTAAAAATTTCAATCCTGAAAAAATGTAAATTGGTAATTTCATGTGTATTGCGTCTTGATCTACCTGGTTGAACAAACTTCTCATTCATATTTGGAACTTTTATGTCATGTTTACAATAAAATTTAGAGACTTCAACCATAAACGATTGCCACTCAATCTCATCATTTCTCATATTTAATAGTAAGGATTTGGACAACTTTACAAAATGCATTGTGTTGACAATATCTTGATCCTTTTTTTGCAACGCTTGTGATAATTCGTTAGTTTTTGCCAAAATGTTTTTCATCAAATGAAACACAAATACAAATTTAAAAGTCAAGATAATTTGTAATAGTGCGCTTGCCATGTCTTTTTGATTTCCATCTGCCCCATCAACTACGAAAATCTCCAGTACATCAACAATTGACGAAAACATACGAATAAAATTTAAAACTGTCACATAATGTGAACCCATCTCGTGTCTCCTGCACGTTTGAGCTATAAAGGTTGATTCAACCCTTGACCACTTTCCAACTCACCGCAACAATGATCTCTAGCAACTCGATCAACTTCCAACGCTCGAAGAGAGTCGCGTCGTTTACAAGAGCCACCAACAACATTCAAAACCTGTTTAATAACTGTGAAAAGCTCAGCAATATCTGAATTTCCTTCTGCAACAGCTACTAGCACCAATTGCAGTTGATGTGCAAAACAATGAACCAAAAAAACACAACTATTTTCATTCAAAATCAAAGCTTTTAGCCCTCTGAACTCGCCTTTCATATTACTAGTGCCATCATATCCTTGCCCACGCAACTTAAATATACTGAGACTATTTTTCATAAATAACGAATCAATGACAGATTTTAAGGATAATGCAGTAGTATCGGCTACGTGAACAAAACCAAGTAGACGCTTTATAATCTTGCCACTGGAATTCACATAGCGTAACACAACAAACATCTGCTCTTTTGTAGAAACATCACGGGATTCATCCACTAGAACTGTAAAGCAATCTTCTCCAAGTTCACAAACAATTTGTTTTGCTGTCTCTATTGCAATTGCTGATACTATTTCTTTCTGAATCTTCGGCGATATAAGTTGACAATTTTGAGGAGCGTTTTGAAGCGCAATTGCTTTGATCTCATCATTATGCGACGCAAGGAAGTTCAGAAGCTCAAGAAAATTACTTTGATTGGTAGACTCTTTAGTCTCATCATGACCACGGAATGAAAGTTCTTGTCGTAAAAGAAATCTAACGCAATCAATCGAAGAACATAAACGAGCACGATAATCCAAACTTTGTTGTTCTTCTTGTCTAGTAAAAGCAATTTGAATACCTTGTTTTTGATTCATCAAAGCCTCACACAGTTTTCTAGAAGCATTGTGTGGAGTAGTGTGATTTCCAACATGTCTGTCCAATACAGTTTTCTCTTTCCAATTTCTGAATCCTCTAATAGTAAAAGTAGGCTCACAACCTCTTTGAGGGAAAACATAACAGTAAAGACAAAATGCTGAATCTTTTTCTATACTGTATTCTAACCAGCCTTTAAACTCGTTTAACCAATTCTTGTTAAAGTGTCGAGCTTTGTTTCCAATTTCTGTTTGGGGAAAACTTTCTAAATGAGGTTGACAAAGACCCTTCTGCAAGTAATATCTTCGTATTGACTCTTGAATATTGCATCGTAGGAGTTTATTGGATTTCTTAGGCCAGGATCTGAAGGTAAATCTTCTATTTTGAACTCTTCTACGCGACTTCTTTTACCAGTGAGAACTAACTCCTGAGAATCTATCGAACTTTGACATGCTCCCTTTTTAGAAAAAAATTTCTCCATTGGCCACTAATTAAACACGCTGCAAAAAACCGACGGGACATTCCCGTTAGCGCAACTAGGGCTAATCGATATGCACATCACAAACATCACAGAGACGGACTTCCAGTTAACGTTGAAATCATAAAACTCTTTTGAAAATTCAAAACAAAACATTGAAATCATAAAACTCTTTTGAAAATAGCTGAATACGTGTTTAAAAATAGGTGTTAAATTATATCCTACCTAAATCTATACCAAACTGGATTAAATCACAAACCTAAATCTATATCTATCTCTATATAATTTATATCCTACCTAGATCTAAGTGAGGAAAAAGAATGGACCTTGCGTCCTTGCCGTAAGCTTGAATTTTCTTGCAATCAGATGGAAAAAGTGCTCGAATGTCCTGTCAAATTTGAAGAAATTAATGCACAAATATATAATTAAAACACTTAAGATGCAAGTGTACATGTGCATTCAGAAATTAACCTCGTCGGAGAAGCAAGAACTTAACCTCCTGTGAATCGATGGGACAATCTATGGCTTCATCAGCACATCCAAATCACTGGCCCGAAAATAACAGTACATTAATTCAGAAGATTTAACACTAACAAACTACTGCAAAAATTGGGATTTCAGAACCATTTTACCACTAACAAACTACTGCAATTCTGCAATGACCCAATACATATTCACATGAAAAAAATGAACAATTGTGTGAAATCGGACAAATGGCCTAAAGCTTGGAAAAACTTCTCCATTGCAAACAAGCTCAGTAAGAAGTTCCCCCAAATCAGGAGAGGGAAGAATTAGAAGAAGAAAAAGAAGAAGCAACTCAGTAGAAGAAATTTCGGGAAATTTCCCCCAAATCAGGAGATGGAAGAAGAAGAAGAAGCTCAGTAAGAATTTCCCGAATTTCCCCCAAATCAGGAGAGGGAAGAAGAAGAAGCTCAGTAGAAGAAATTTCGGGAAATTTCCCCCAAATCAGGAGAGGGAAGAAGAAGAAGAAGAAGCTCAGTAGAAATTTTTTTGGGAAATTTCCCCCAAATCAGGAGAGGGAAGAAGAAGAAGAAGAACGGACGAACCTGCCGAGCACGATGCCGCCTGCCGCTGCCGAGCACGATGCCGCCTGCCGTCGCCGAGCACGATGCCGTCTGCCGTCGCCGAGCACACCGATGCCGCTCCACTGCTCCAGGCGAAGAGGCGAGCACAGATCGCTGCCCTGGCGGGATTTCGCTGCCCTGGCGGGATTTTGCGAAAAACACGGTCGGACACGTGCCCGATCGTGTCTTAACATGAGTCCGCCCGTGCCCGCGGGAAAAATGTTTTGGGTGACTTCCAAATCCGTTATAATCACCTCTAGGAAAGCCAATGACACATCGGGCGAACGCATTCCAATTGGCAAGTCCAATAAGGCCAACGTCACATGTTACGCTTGTAACCAACCCGGGCACTATGCAGTTGAATGCCCTACACGAAAGAAATTAGTAACTTTAATTGAACCCACGACCGCCGCCGACGATCTCATTTATGAGGAACATAGCGACGTCGACGAGTCGGACATTCCTAGTGACATGGAAGATGAGTATAACGCACCTAACCTTAGGGTCATGCGTTGCATCTGGACTACCCTACGTAGTAGCCATGATTGGAAGCGCTCAAGCATCTTTTCGTTATATTTTAAAAGCGGTGCGAAATCATGCAAACTCATCATCGATAGTGGGAGTTGCATGAACGTGATTTCCGAAGCCGCTATTTCTCCGCATGAAGTTGAATACCGAGCCACACCCCACGCCTTACCAAGTCGCTTGGGTCAATAAGACCTCTATCCTGTCACCAAACGTTGTCTTGTTCCTCTAGTTATCAAGGAGTATGTCGACCAAGTTTGGTGCGACGTTATTTCCATGGATGCGTGTCATGTCCTCCTTGGCCACCCTTGGCTTTACGATTACAACGTTACCCACTTTGGTCGCGCCAATACTTATGACTTTAAATTCAAAGATCAAAGAATTACATTACGCCCGACCACGCCTAAGGACCTCACAACCAAGGACACGACCGTCCCCGCGGTCAAACAACCACTCACTTTAATGCACCCTCAAGCATTCCAAAAGGCTAGCTTCTCCGGTGGTATGATTTATGCATTAGTCTTGCTTCAATCTAACGACATTCCTCTCTCCACGTCGTCCTTGCCCGCCGATATCTTGACCTTACTTGAGGAGTTTAAGGATGTTCACCCCGATGAACTTCCCTCCGAATTGCCCCCCTTAGGAGTATCCAACACGCTATTGATTTCATTCCGGGCTCCTCACTTCCCAACCTACCGCACTATCGCCTTAATCCTAACGCCCACGCGGAGCTCCAAGCTCAAATCTCGGAACTACTCTCCAAGGGCCTTATCCGGCATAGTTTAAGTCCTTGTGCGGCGCCGACGCTTCTTGCCCCCCAAAAAGATGGTACTTGGCGGATGTGCGTAGATAGCCGGACAATAAATAAAATCACGATTAAATACCGCTTTCCAATTCCCTGACTGGACGACTTATTGGACATGCTTAGTGGTGCCCCCATCTTTTCCAAACTTAATCTTAGAAGTGACTACCACCAAATTAGAATTAGAGAAGGGGACAAATGGAAAACCGTGTTTAAATCTAAGGAAGGCTTGTATGAATGGTTGATTATGCCGTTTGGGCTCTCCAATGCCCCACGCACCTTCTCCCGCATGATGAGTCAACTCTTTAATACTTTCATGGGAAAATTCTTAGTGATCTATTTTGATGATTTATTAATCTATAGCGTGTCCGCACATGATCACATTAACCATTTAAGACAAATCTTTGAAGTCCTCCGGAAAGAAAAACTTTTTATCAATCTAAAGAAGTGTCAATTTATGGATTCTTCCGTCTCCTTTTTAGGCTATATTGTTAGTGAGGATGGTATAAAAGTCGACCCCGCAAAAATTCCATACACATGGCTACAGAATGGCGGGCGGCGGGCGGAAATAGATGGCCTGAAAAGGAGTCATGCCGGCAGAGTGGTGGAAGGAGGTGTTGTAAGAGAACTCAGCCCATCCCAGCCACTTGCTCCAATCCTGTGGCCGGTCCGAAACAAAACAACGCAAATATGTCTCCAAATAGCGATTCAGCACCTCAGACCGACCGTCTGTCTGCAGATGGTATGTCAAACTCATCTTTAGATGTGTCCCCTGCAGTTTGAATAACTCTTGCCAAAATGTGCTCATGAATATTGGGTTACGATCGCTAACAATCGATCTAGGAAACTCGTAGAGGCGCACCACCCTGAAAATGAAGGCTTTGACCACTGTCAACGTTGTGTAGGGGTGTTGCAATGGTAGGAAATGCCCGTACTTCGAGAGTCAGTCCACCACTACAAAAATGCAATCATACCCAGAGGAGCGGGGAAGGCGCGTGATGAAGTCTATAGTCAAGTTCTCCCAAATGAGGTCCGGAATGGGTAGGGGCTGTAAAAGGCCACCCGGAAATGTGGCTTCATACTTGGAGCATTGGCAAATTAGAGAGGCGGCGACGTTGTCTTCCACATGACGCATCATACCCTTCCAATAGAGTGCGACCGCGAAGCGGCGGTAGGTGCAGAACGCTCCGGTGTGTCCGTCGGACGGTGTGGCGTGATATTCGGCCATGAGACGTGGAATGCTGGTGGAGGATGACGAGAGAACTATGCGTCCCCGGTAGAGTAATCGACCGCCCACGAGAGTGTGTGTGGGGGGGGGGGGGGCAAGAGGAACTGACCGCCCGTAAATGGTCAATGAGCACCCGAAGCGTTGGATCGGCCTCGACTTCCCTCTGCAGGGTGGCCGCCTCCTGCCAGGCAGGTCGGGAGATGTATGTCAGCTCATTGGCGTTCGGTTGGCGAGATAGAGTGTCGACCGCCAAGTTCGTCTTGCCCGAGCGGAACTCGAGGGTAAAGTCGTATCCCAACAATTTTGCCATCCAGATCTGCTGGGAGGGAGTGGACATCTTCTGGCTGAAGAGGTAGCGTAAGCTATGGTGGTCCGTCCACACGATGAAGGGCCGCCGTAACAGGTAAGGCTGCCAATGTTGGACGGCGAGAACCAGTGTCATCAATTCGTTGTCGTAGGCGGAGTGGGAACAGACGGTCGCTGAGAAGGACCTGCTGAAGTAGACTATGGGCCGACCGGTTTGCATAAGGATTGCCCCGACGCCGGTATCGGAGGCGTCGCACTCCACGGTGAAGGTCTGAGAAAAATTCGGCATCGCGAGGACCGGGGATGCCGCCAAGGCCTGCTGTAAGGCCACGAAAGCGGAGGCCACCTCCAGGAGCAAGTGAAAGGTGGGGTCGGCGGTCTTGCTTAGTAGCCGTGTGAGAGGGAGAGCCACCTTGCCGTATCCGGATGAAGCGGCGGTATTAAGCTGTCAGGCCGAGGAAGCTTTGGACGTCCCGCATGGCCTGTGGCAGTGGACACTGCAAGACCGCCGCGACCTTGTTCGGGTCCATGGCCACCCCCTTGGCTGACACTGTATGGCCCATATAAGAGATCTCCTGTTATCCGAACGCAAACTGTATGACCCAGATTTGACATTTTTTGCTTCATTTGCTTTTATGTCTAATGAAACTGAAGCTAGCTATACACGAGCTCTACCAAATGTATTGGTCATAGATTGAGAGATTGCGTTAATGAATGCTATTAAAGTTGTGTCATGTTCATATCAACCGCAATATTCTCGCACATTGTAAAAAATATTTCAAGAAATGAAAAGAATGCGAATTTTTTTTAATTGAATGACAACATTTAATGAACCCCCAAATTATGCATGATTTTAATATGAGGTTCAATTCCATGTTAGTTACATACATTGAAAAATATCAAGATATACCAAGTTATGTAGTGACAACTTGGTTAGAGCCCTATAAGAAGTTATTTGTTTATGCGTGGGTGGATTAGTTCTTACATTTGAGTAATACAATAATGAACCGTGTTGAAAGTGGACACAATCGGTTGAAAAGGTTTTTGGAAGTATCAATTGGTAATTTAACTAGCGTTTGGAAAACATTTGACCAAATGATAAATTTTTAACATACTGAAATTAAAAGATCATTTGGGCAAAGTTCAATTCAGGTGGAAAGACGTTTCAGAGGATTTTTGTACACTGATCTACTTGACTCTATATCGGTTGCCAATGACGAACGAGTACCTAGCTTGGGGATATGTGAAGACGCACAGTTGGAGGTTCGCGCCGATGTCATAAGGCCGAACCTCTATGTCATTCCGTTGGACAGATTCAACGTCATATTAAGATTTTGTTGGCTCCGCACTCTTGAGTCTGATCATCTAGGCCTTCGTAGCTCTCACATGACCTTATGGTTATAGTCTCACCGAGTGTGCCGGTTGGGCGAGGTGCGGAAGTGCTTGCCACACCTAGTAATTATTCATCGCTCGATCTCACAACAAGTGATCTTTGAGGTCTTACTAGAGGAACATGCACCACTATTCGAGAACCCTGTGGGCCTTCCCCCATCGAGGTCCTAGGAACATCATATCCACCTTGTACCAGAGACAGTGCCAAATTCGATCATACCGGTACCCTTTTCTTTAAAAGGATGAGATCGAGGGGCAGTGTAGTATATGATGCAGCAGGGATTTTTTGGTCATTCCAATCTCTATTCTCGTCACTTGTCTTTCTAGCCAAGAAGCAAGATGGGTCCTGACGCTTCTGCATGGACCATCATGAATAGAACGCCAAAATCATCAAAGACAAATTTACTAGTAGTAGATGAGCTCCTCGACGAGCTACATTGAGCTCGTTTGTTTCCTAAGCTGGACCTACGAACCAGCTACCACCAGATATAACTGCATTCTGATAACGTGGAGAAGATGACCTTCCGAATCTAGCATGATCACTTTGAGTTTTTGGTGATGCCATTCAGGCTCACGGGCCCTCGACCTTTCACACAAATGAATGATATACTCAGACCCTTCCTGCATAAGTTCATACTAGTTTTCTTTGACGTCATACCTAAGTTATTAAGGCGCACGCCTGAGGCGCTAGGCGCACCGGGCCTCGCCTCTGCAAGGCAAAGGCTAGCGAGATGCCCTAGGCACACTTCAGGCGCGTCTAGGCATACACCTTACTAAACCTCAAGGCGCGCCTTAAGGTTTCAAGGCCCTTTCTATCATTTTTTCAGAGCCCAAAATGGATCAAATCTTATTTACTTGCCCTAGACTAGCAAGGAAGGCGTCTGCTTCAATTGTATCAAATATTTTTCCACCAAAATCCTCGTTGAAGTCTTCAAATTATGTCAAGTTCGTCGAAATCATTTTTTAAAGAATAAATGCTCATTTGTAAGGTTGTAATGATTCATTTATAGTTCGTGCTCTTAAGTCCATGCCTAATTTCATTTATTTTTATTATTTTATGAGTAGCCAAATAACAATTTAGTGAACTGGACACCTAGTTCACTAATTTTTCAGAGGACTGGGCTCCCAGTTCACTAATTTTCAGTGAACTGGGCGCCCAGTTCACTGAAAACAATGAACTGGTGCCCAGCTCATTGATTTTGAACATCAACATGCTCAAATCACATGATACTTTTTCAGAACCCAAAATGGATTAATTCTTATTTACTTGTCCTGGACTAGCAAGGAAGATGTCTGCTTCAACAATATTGTCTTTTTTCCATTTTTGCGCTTTACGTGCCTCAGGCGCGCGCGTAGGATCCAAGACCCCTTTGCGCATCAGTGCACCTTGCACCTTTAATAACTTAGCGTCATACTAATCTATAGTTTCACTTGGGTCGAGAACTTCAACCATGTTCGAATGTTCTCTTTGAAGCTCTCCATAACCACCGACTATTCCTTAAGCGTTTTAAATGCGCCTTCAGCGGGGAGCATGCGACTTATCTGGGTCACATTGTCCATAGCTAGGAGGTCTATGAAGCTCGGAGGTCTATGTTGAGTTTGACAAACTGGATGCAGTGGAGAGCTGCTGACAACCCTAGTTTGCAAAGGCGTTGCGGGAATTCCTTGGCTTGCCAGGATACACCATCGTAGGTTCATGTAGAACTATGGCTCAATTGCCGCCCCTCAAATGGCCCGCCCAAGAAGAATGGATTCCAGTGGACGTCGGAGGCGACACTGATCTTCCTGGCCTTGAAGGCGGCATTAGCAGCTGCGCTAGTCCTACAACTCCCCGACTTCACATATGACTTTGTGGTGGAGTGTGATGCATCAAGGAGGGGGATTGGTGCCGCCCTACAGTAGCAAGAGCACCTCGTTGCTTTCCTCAACTGCAAGCTTATAATGCATCACACGAAGTTACCCGCTTACGAGCGAGAATTGATTTAATTGAAAGTATGACACTGATACTTGTACTTATATGGGCTCCATTTCAACATCAGGATATATTACCACAACCTTAAATACCTCCTGAAGCAGAAATTGACCACCTCTCCACTGTAGCATTGGATTAGTCAGTTTCTGGGGGTTGACTTCACAGTAGAGTACTGAGTCGGGAAGCTGCACGAAGTGGCAGCCACTCTTTCCCATCACGATGAGGAGTGGGGGGTCTTACTAGCCATCTCAGAGCCACATATGACACTGCTCGAGGCACAAATGCGGGTGGCACATAGAGGCATATGGGACTCCTAGTAATTTAAGGTACATAGAATGGTTGATCCGACTCAAGGGTGAAGAAAATCTACCTCCTACCGACATCGCCGCTAGTTACACTTGTCCTCAACGCAATCCACAACCTTATGACAGTTTGAAAAAGACACTACAAAGGTATTGGAGGACCTCTTCTGGAAGAGTTTAAAATGCATGGCCAAGAATGCAATGTACATTAGCATTGTATGCTTGCAGAATAAGAGCCTACATGCACATCCGGCGGGGCTCTCACAGCCTCCATTCCATTGCAAATTTGGGCTGAGATTTCCATGAATTTCATTGATGGTTTTCCACGCTTGCATGGAAAATCCTTTTCATGGCGGTGGACGACTTCTCGAAGAGAGCACACTTATACTCTTGAACCACCCTAACACGATAGTTAGCCTTCTTATGTGGTGCACGCCTTCTTCAATGCCTCCATAGGATCTCCAAGTCCATAATATTGAACCGTGACACAATGTTTATCACCTAGTTCTGAAGCGAGTTGTTTCGTCTTCGTGGGACCAAGCTAATGTTCTCTTTTGTAATCGTTCGGTTTGGTTTTTCAGTAAAACCGTAAACCGAACCACCCCTATGTGGTTCCAAAAATTTGGAACCAAACCGAACCGCCAAAACATTGAAACCAAACCAAACCAAACTGAATGGTTCGGTTCGGTTTTGGTAGTTTAAATAATGTGATACAAGTTGCAAACATGAATTAAATAATGTGATGCAAGTGATGCCTGAACAGTGAACACAATTCCTAATTTCCTATTAATAGACAACTTAGATGTATTGTTATTCAAGCTGAAAACATGAATGTAAAATGAAATATTCATCAACATTGTTTGTTTGGAGAAAGATTTAGATTAGAGAAGTATTCATAAGACAAAAATCACTCTATCATGTGCCACAAGAAGCAAACATACATACCTTTCACATTTTCCTGTAAGCACAAATATTCAATTTAAATGATTCGCAAAAGCACCACAAAGTCCAGGATCCTCTGCAATAGCTGAAAACATAGAAGTTAAAAAAAATAGATATAACATTAATAAAACATATAAAATAAATAATAAAACATTAACTAAAAATCTTTATTATCTTACATGATTCAAACTCGGCCACATCAGTTATTCTTGCCTCAATTTCTTATGAAATTGGCGAAGCCCGCAACCAATCTTGAGCACAAATCAAGCACTCAACTACCTTGGGACTTAACGAACTACGAAACTGATCAAGGACCCTTCCTCCTATGCTAAATGCAGATTTAGAAGCAACTGTAGTAACTGGAATAGCCAACACATCTCGTGCCATTAAAGATATGGTCGGGAACCTTGTAGAATTTGTTTTCCACCAATTCAGAATATCAAAACTTTCACCAACCACTTTTTTAATATGCGTTTCTGTAAGATACATCTCCAATTCTGACATCGGAGATCCCACAACATCTTCTTCATTTAGAAAATCACTCTCGAATGACACAACTCCTTCATCGGCCGCACAATCAATATGATCTATCTCCATCTCATTTGAGTTCAAATTGCCATCAACTTTATTCGATTGAACATTATACTTACGTCTTTCACTATCATAATAAGCAAACAAGCGAGTCAATGTTCCTGTAAGTTTATTCTCCACCTTATCAACCACATCTTTGGAGTAGAGCTTTCCATAAGAGTATGTGACATACTTCAACTTGAAGCATGGATCCAACACCACAACAATTAGAAGCAACATGTTAATTCTATCAAGATCTCCCCAATATTTATTAAACTTCCCATTCATCTTGGTAGCCATATTCTTCAAAGTGTAATCATGACTAGTGGACCAAGATTTAATAGTTGATTGAATATTTATCACATCATGAAAGTATGAGTTAGTTGTTACATAAAGAGAACCGGATAGTCGATTGGTAACGTCATAAAATGTTTTCAAAAACTTGCAAAATATTCGAGCAGTTTTCCATTCAGCTTCTCCTGGCATATTTTCTCTAAGTTCAAGATGATAATGTTGATCTTTTTCTTCAAGTCGTTCAAATGACTTTTGAAATTTCAAAGCAGTCTCCAACATAAGATAAGCATAGTTCCACCTAGTCGGAACATCTAGAACTAAATTGTGCTTGTATGAAATTTCATCTAATTCACAAAAAGTTCTAAATTGTTCAACTATTTGTGGAGATCCTCTAATGTACTTCACAGCTAAGCGGATCTTCTCAACAGAACCATCAAAAAATAGCCACCAAGATCATATGAAGTATGAGCTCACCATAAAAAAAACCCACCAAGATTTGTGCTGGACGGGCTTGCCTGTGAAATGAGTCCAGACGATAGAAAACCTAGGTCCAGGAGAGGAAGAGGGCTGATTACAGGCAAGGCAATAATGAAAGCTGATTACAGAGAAGAGGAAGAGGGCTCACCTGCGACGAGTGCGGCTGTCGGCGCCCGGCGCGATGAGGAGCGGCGACTCGGCGTCGGCGGGATGAGGAGAGGCGACTCGACGTCGGCGGAATGAGGAGCGGCGACTCGACGTCGGCGGGATGAGCGGCGACTCGGCGTCGGCGGGATGAGGAGAAATCAACAGGAGTGTTCTGTTTGGTTTAATCAAAACCTTGGTCCAGGAGAGTTCCGCTGCTTATTCCGCACTTCGGGGCTGCTTCTTCCGCACTTCGGGACTTCGGGTCTTCTGTAAATACATTAGGTTTAATTTTAATCAAATATAAAATATAATATGATATATAAATAGTTTAATGAAATATAAATAGTTAAATACACTACGGTTCACCAAGATCACACGACTTATTAAAATATATAATATGAGATGTAATTAATAGTTTAATGAAATATAATTAATAAATTAAATATTTTAATACACTTCGGTTCGGTTCGACTCGGTTCGGTTTGCCACGTAAAACCACGAACCGAACCGAGCCGTATGGTTTTTCTAAAATCAAAACCGTAACCGAACCGCGACCTACTGAAACTGAACCAAACCGTGCGGTTTGGTTTGGTTCGGTTCGGTTTGGCGGTTCGGTTGATTTTTGCTTACAGGGCTATCACCCACAATGTGATGGGCAAATATAGATCGTGAGCAAGACAATTGAGATGTAATTGCGATGTTTGGTGGGGGATAATCTCAAATCTTGGGTGGTTCACTTGGCTTGGGCCGAATATTGTTACAATACTACTTACTATTCATCGTTACAGACGACACCATTCAGGGTGATTTATGGCCGTGTCCGCCTGTTATCATACCATACACACCAACCGAACTCAAGGTCGAAGGGGTGGACTAGTTACTTTAAAGCAGAAATCACATATTGGTTGTGACACGAGAGCATCTTTCCAGGCTCATGAGAGAGCTAAGAAATATTTTGACGATAAACACGCTGCAGTGGAGTTCCAGGTGCACGCCCAGGTGAGGCTGAAGTTGCAAAATGCTCTCGCCGTGATACTATTGACCCTTCCTAGTGTTGGAGATGATTGACTGATGCAGCATAGGAATCCACCTTCCTGCCACCCTGGCGCAGCAGGGGTCCCGCCCAGGAATCCACCTGACGAGCTTTCATCAGGGCTGCAGCCCAAACACCCCAACCCGTCTCCAGCCGGCAACAGCTGGCGGGTTGTTGAGGCCGGGGATCAAACACCCGACCTCCTTGATAAGAAGCTCTTAGGGCTGCAGCCCATACACCCCAACCCGTCTCCAGCCGACAACAGTTGACGGGTTGTTGAGGCCGGGGATCGAACATCCGACCTCCTTGATAAGAAGCTCTTACAAAGAGCTCTCATCACCAACTGAGCTGCAACCCAGTTGGTGATGAGAGCTCTTTGTAAGAGCTTCTTATCAAGGAGGTCGGGTGTTCGATCCCCAGCCTCAACAACCCGTCAGCTAGGAAGCACCGGTACGGGTACGAGTACCAGGTACGATACGTATCTGGTACGCCTGTACGAAATTTTAAAAAAATAAGGATACATGTGCGTCGGGATACGTTGTATTAAATATATATATGTATAATCTCACAAATATAATTAAAAGTCCTCAAAATAATAAAACATCAAACATAATTGCATAAATCATCAATTGAAGTACAAATTCATAGTTAATGCAATATAATATGAATTCTCAAACAAAAAATATTCATAATCATTTCAAATTTAAGGATGTCTATCAGTCATTTTCTTCCCCTTCTTCTCCATTATTGAAGATTAACGTATCTTCAACTTTTGGTTCGTCTAGAGACAAGTTAGCAAAATATTAAACATAGAAAAATTAATGCTGAACAAATAGAAACAGTACCAATTTGAAACATCTAATCCTTAAATATATAGTAAAATTTTTAAAAAATAAAATATAAATCAAATTCTTTATAGTTTAAACGAAAAAAATACTTAAATATGAAGTATATTTTGTTACTATAATAAACAAGCATCGCTAGTTGCATTTCTGGGTCGATTTTTCTTTTCTAAAAGACACACAGAAGTCTTTTGTTTACTTCAGAAAAACATACTCTTATTACAATATGCAGAACAATCTACCAAGTTCAAGTGTATTTACAGACTAGAATAACAAGTGTATCTGCGAGTATCGGTTACGTACTGGTATCAGATACGTATCCGGTACGGGTACGTGACCCTCAAGGAAGTATCGGCGCTTCATAGCCCGTCAGCTGTTGCCGGTTGGAGACGGGTTGGGGTGTATGGGCTGCAACCCTGATGAAAGCCCGTCAGGTGGATTCCTGGGCGGGACCCCTGGTGCGCCAGGGTGGCAGACAGGTGGATTCCTGTCCCGCATCATAAAAATGCAGTTTTATGATGGGGACAATCCACCGCATCAAGGCTGCAACCCGTACACCCCAACCCTTCTTCGCGCCCAAGTATAAACGCGACAGGATGTTTAGGTCAGGTCTTGAACTCGGGACCTCCTTGATAAGAAGACTTAAACATGTCCCTCATTACCAACTGAGCTGCGGAGAAGGGTTGGGGTGTACGGGTTGTAGTCTTGATGCGGTGGATTGTCCCCCATCATTGACAAAGTGACTTATTGCCTGGCGCTTTAAACTGGGTTGATGATACATGATGTCTTCCACAGTTCCACGCCTCACGACTGAAAATATTCATAGGAGATCCTCCGGCTACCATTTTGGATTTACCACCAATGTTCGATGGGCGGACCGTACCCCGACCACTGAAGACTATTCAGTCTTGCCTCATTCGAGGGACATGCAAGGTGCTCATTCATTGAGATGAACCACTTACCTGAGGATATTTGAGAACCATTGCAGGACTTCAAATGAGCATACCTTGAATTCGATCTCGAGGATAAGCTCGATCTGAAGGAGTGGAGTGATGTCATAGTCACATTTATTGAGTGCTAGCATGGTAGGAGGTGGCAGGATGACGGGGCGTGTTCGCGCCAAGATTTGATTTTTGGTTTGCATTTATTTTTATTTGTCGCAATTTAATTATTTCATTATGTAGCACATATTTATGTGCTCGGGTTGGTTAGGACCGCACCTATGTATTTTTGGGCTGAAGAAGTAAACACTGTCTGTTATGTCTTGAATAAGAGATTAATCCACAAGACTAAGGAAAAGACTCCTTGTGAAATGCTAAAAGGAAAAGTTCCAAATATTTCTTACTTTAGAATTTTTGGAAGTAATTGTATACGACAAAGTGACATAATCGATCAATCACCCACATCATCACAACAACAGTTTTCACATATGTGTAAATGTAACTAATAATATAATCGGTAAACATAAATAACATCACAATATAAAATATGACTGACATGCATTAAGTTTGAGAAAGATTCATGTAAGTTAGACCGTGTCGTTACCCCCCTTGATGGTTCACCAAACACACGTTCCTTGGATGAGTTTTGGAGAACTTTAGTACGCTGGGCATTTCATATGCCTGCTCCTCTTCCACCTCTTCAGCGTCGCTTGTGTTATGCTCAGTATTCTCCAAAGTAGGCATTTGTTTTTTTTCTAGTTGAAGGATCTATTGTACCAAATAGATTTTTGGAAAAATAAAAAAATGAAATGATTTATAAGTTATGCTTTACTTTTAATTTAGAGAAATTAATGTATGCAAAATCTTAGTCTTGTTTATATTTCCGCATACGCTCGTGGGAACACGCACCAGATTTTATAGTGGTTCCCTAAAAATTTGGGTAGTCCACTCTTATATACTCCTTGTGGGATTGCACTATCTATCCAAGGCTTGTAGAGTCTTTCCTTCCGGAGACTCAAGAACCCAAGAAGAGCCTTTTACACTGAGGCCCAAAATTATACAAGAGCATGCCTATGCATGGACATCGGCACGTACATCCGCCCAGACACACAATTGTGCGCCACCTAGTTCAAAAGCCATGCACGCCCATGGGTTCTTCCAAAGTCATGTCCGTGCATATCCAGCATGCCCGTGTGTTCTACCCTTCCTCGCCTTCTTGGCTTGTAACAAATAAGAGCACAAACGTTTTCATTCTTTAAACATTATAAATTTTTTAAATTCATGCTTATGTTCATTTAATTTTCTTGACTTTATTTTCATTGCTTCATTGTCATAGAATTTTCTTTAGCACTCATAGATTATGCAATAATTGTACATTTATCTCAATTATCTCTGAATTATTTCAATTAGCATCAACCACTTCCTTCATATAACTTAGAATATATAACCAGGAGAAGGTATGAAGCTCATAATGAATGCTCCACATAAGTATCGATGATAAAGAACACTTCTTGCAGGTGTCAACCACTTCTTGAGGTTGGAAGACAGCTATCACAAGCTGTCAATTGCAGGAATTGGCAGGAAAGAAAGTTCCTCAATTTGATCATCTGTTTCACCCCAGCTATTTTGACAACATACAAGAATGCGAGCGTATTGAATTACAAACAAAATTTAGAAAGATGGAGGAATGTAAGGGCCTATGTATTAATTTTGGGGAATTTGCTGAAACTATTGAGAGAAGGACAAAGGCAACAATACAAGGAATTGTTCCTCTGCCAGCAATAGATGAACGGGAGCCATTAGCTGCAATAACATTATCACGACCTGAGAGAGGAGTGTAGGAGGTAAAACCTGATGAGGATCCGGTCATATGATCGGTAGCGTCTGAGTCAATGATCCATTCAGATCGAGATGAAGACGCAACATAGGCACTTGAGATACCTGAAGTGGCAAAGGCAGCGGCAGAATCAGTGGTCACAGAATCGGACTGTGAACACAACATGCGGCGAAATGCCTCCAGCTCCTCAGCAGAAAGACCCCCTGAGGGAAGAGCCCTGCCAAAACTTAACCAAAATTCTCGATTGAATAGTCTATCTTGTACTATCTTTCGAGATCAATTCCGTACAACTTTCAGATTAAAGTTTTGTTGAGTTGTTGGAGAGATACGCCCTTCCGAAGTTTCACGATTCATCATTTAAGGAGACACACATTCTTAGGTTCAATATCAGAAATCAAGCATAAATTTGAAAAAAGTTTCACTCAAGGAAGAGCTTGTCATTACCCCTCTTAATAGTTCACCAACACAAGCTCTCGTGGGTGATTTTTGTTGAATTTTAGGATGCTAGGTGGTGAACATACACATGTTCTTCTTCAACCCTTCATCGTCACTTTTATTATTTTGTTCATTCACCCAAATTGAAGGAGAATTGACAACTTCAATAACTCCTATTATCACCTCTTAATTCAAGTTCACTTTTTAAAAATTCTGCATGCCTATTTACATAAATTTTAAGTTTAAATAACCACATATATGTTGTTCTACTAATGTAAAGCATATCAGATCATACTTTAAATGTCAAATACTACTTGTGAGCTGAATTTTTAAATCACAAAACAATCTTAAAACAATAAATAACATATTTTAGATTATCAATATCAAAATTTATAAATTGAGATGTAATCTTTTAATCAGAACAAGGGATGGTTGCTAGAATGATTTTGACTAGAGCAATTATTGAAAGGTGGAAATTTGATATATATGACCTATAAGTGAAGCTTAACTTAAAGAAAGTGTAGACTCATGTGGAAGGTCAAACCTCTTGGGTTGACTTGACAAACTCAGTTTGGAACCTTCCAGGAACTGCTCAGGCCACTTTTTCGAGCTACTGCCACAGGGCGATAGCGCTACTGCTTGCAGACCTTGCGGTAGCGTCTATCTTAGAATTTTCTCCGTGAGCAAACCAGCTGCACGTTTGCGAGCTCAAACAGATAGCAAGTTCAAATAGTCGGGTTGCAATTGTGTTGGAAGTAGAAGTGGGAACTCAATCAACGAGAGCTCAATCTTCGAGAGTGTTCTTCAGTTATCATATTATTCTGACTTCTAATGATGAAGGATCACCTATGGATGATGATCTGATGAGATTACTAGCTAGAAGTTTCAAGAAATGCATCAGATCTGATTATTTCAAGAGAAGAGATAATAAATCAAGGAGTAAATCAAGGTATGACAAAACTCCTAATAAGGTTATCTATTTTTTTGCAGGAAACTTTCGTATATAGCTCCTGAATGTCTAAAGAATGAAAAAGAGAAACATAGTAAAAATTGTGTTGAAATTTGTCAAAAAATTAAGCTTTCTTTTTAGGTATGATCTTATAATTCTGTAGTAGTTTTGCTTTAGAAGTCTAGAAACTTATTATACCTGTGACTTAATGCAAGTATCTTATGATTATTAGAACCTAGTCTATACACTCTTGAAGCGTTCCCCTTCATTTTGAACATTGTATTTATACCTGACTTAGTTTTAGAAAGTGAGTTTAATAATATTATTTGGCATCTTGAGGTTAGGGCTCCCCCCAATCCCAACCCCCAAACCTTGCTCCCACGCTAACCGGCAGACCTCCGACATTCTCCATAGCATCGTTGACCCTCCAACATCGGCTACAGCCTTCGGCCACTGCAACCGTGCACATCCAATAGTCTCTGCAGTTGCTGTTTTGCAACAGCCGCTTGCATGGCCGTTGGCGCTGTTCACATCGCCATTCTAGCCAGTCACCCAATCCATCGTGCCTCCCCTACCTCGTGCACGGCTTCACCTCTACTTCTCTCCATCACGCATGATGTCCCCACTTCGGACGCCGCGGGAAGAACTCCAATCATCTATCTCAACATAGGTCGTCATCGAGGATCGAGGGGAACAATCAACCGTGCAGTGTTCTTTGCCTTCTCCCGTCGCGTCCGGTCCGGTACTCAATCGTACGCACATGCTTGTGGCATTATCCTTTCAAAGGTATGATCTCCTTTTCTCTTTATCCATTGTCCTCTTCATCTCCTGCATCTATCTCAGACTAATTTGTCGTCCTCTTCATCTACGGCCCCAGTCTCTGTAATCAACCATTGAAACATCTCAACGTTGCCTCCTCTGTTCAGGTATGCCGCACCCTTCATTTTTCCTTTCTTGCTTTAGGGTTTTCTGCAGTCTCCATTGTTATCTGTGCCTCCATTTATGAAAAAAAATGATTTTTTCCTTCTTAAATGATTGGTACTAACCTTTTTTGGCATGCAATACCTTTCTTTTTCCTTCTCTTGATTTAGGGTTTTCTGCAGTCTCCATTGCTATCTGCATCTTCATTTATAAAAATATGTTTTTTCTTGTACAGATGATTGTTTTTTAGTGTTTTCATCGCATTGTTTGAGAATTAAAATAACTACTTAACCACATTTTCCTGTCTGCGTCAACTCCTTCTAAATCAGCAAGTATTCTGAGAAAAAAACTGCAAACCTCCATTGTTCTTGCTCCGCCCCATATTGTTGGAATGGATTTTCAAACTGTAATGTTTGATAATTACTTCTTCATAATGTTTGGAATGGATCATATATGTATTTTTGGGACAGAAAATTTTCAAATTGTAATGTTAGATAATTACTTCTCGATGCACTCTCCACCAACTCGATGTGCAAATAATTTCCTTTTCAGAATGTTCATACCTAACAAGCTTCTGTTATAGTTGTTGAAATGCAAAAGCAGGGGCATTTTTCATTGAAAAGTTATGCTATACTGGAATTGTATGTGAATAATAATATTTTTCAGAACATTTAATTTATATTTGTTTCTTTGAGTAATACTATTAGTTGTTGATCATGCCCCATCTCACAAAATGGATGGTTTGTTAATGTACACCAAATTAAAGTCTGATTATATTTGGGAAAAATGTCATTTTTTCCAGGATTTTAACTGTTCAGCTTCTTTATGGGCATGAGTTTTACCTACACTATTAATATGGTTAGGGTTATTGGGTACAAGTTATTGTGAATTAATATTTGGATAATGGGAATGATAATAACACTTGCGAATTACGAGCGTGTGCGTGCGATTTTGCACATATTGCACTAATGATTAGCCTTGAGATTAGACTAACTATGATGATAAAAAAGGGCAGCCCGGTGCACAAAGCATCCCCGTGCAGCTAGTGTATGGGGAAGGGTCCCACGACAAGAGTGAAATGTAAGTAAACCTTACCCTGCATTTTTGCAAGAGGCTGCTTCCAGAACTCTAACCTGCGACCTCAAGGTCACATGACAACACCTCAACTGGTGCGCAAAGGCTCCCTTTCTAGACTAACTATGATGATGTATTGGATTTTTCTTCCTTATAAAACCGAGCTAACATAGAAACATAAGGTGAAATGAAATCAATTGAGTATATATTTTATTTTATTTGTTTTGGATTTAAAACATTATAATGATGACTAGCCTTTTATGTGTGGATGATGCATGAATTGCAACAATCATTAGCCTTGAGACAGACTGATGATGATAACGTTGACGATGTATTGAAAATTTCTTTATAGGCTAAAGCAGAAGCGCATGGGGCGGAAGGCCGGAGGCTTGTACATAAATCCCAAGAAGTTTGGGGCAACTGGGAAACCCTGCATGAAGGAGATGGTAGCATTCCTCAGCTGCGTATCCCTTAACAAAAACAACACCGACGAAAAATGCTCGAAGCAGAAGGAGCTATTGGCTACCTGCGCCGAATCTCAGGTGAATCAATCATCTCAAATTTATCTGAGAAATCCATTTTTTTCTGGATGTTCTTGTTTCTTTCATCAGGGGATAACTCAAAATTCTTATTCCTCTATTGTGATACTTGCAGAGGGGAAAGCCTAAGAATCCAGCCAGGACCATTAATTATCACCTCCAGAGGCTTGGCAAAAGCAAGTACTTCTAAATGTTTTCATTTATGTGATCCATATATGTTTAGGTCACATTATGGGCCTGTTTGGCACGGTGGTGGCGGTCATGAACGCAGTGGTTACGAACCGTCGGTCGTGAACTCCCGACCTCACCTAAGGAACTTCCAATTTTATGTTTAAAATTAGTTTTTTTTCTTTTTTGGGGTGGTCATAACCGTTGTTATGTCAAACATATATTCCATGATGAAGTCGTGTCTTGAATTGGGATTAATGAAATAGTTTTGTTGGTAACTCAATTGTTTGAGAACAGTTATTTTTATTCAGCTTAATTATTTTTTATGCTCTCTTTCTCTATATATAAATATATATGCATACAATTTAGGACTTTTAATATTAAGCACCCTCCAATTTGGAGGTTTTTGCATATTGCATCTTAAATATTTAATTTTTGACATTTTGCACCCTCAAAGACTTTAATATTGACATTTTGCACCCAAATGCTTTAATATTGACATTTTGCACCCCCAGAGGCTTTAATATTGATATTTTGTATTCCAAAGGCTTTAATATTGATATTTTGCATCCTCCTAATTGAATATTTAAGGCGCAAAATGTCAATATTAATTTTTTTGGGGGTGCAAATTGTCAAAGTTAAATATTTATAATGCAATGTGTTAAAACATCATAATTGGAGGGTGCTTAGTGCCAAAGTCCCTTCAATTTATAGATTAACTTGAGTCGGGAAAATCAAAATCAAACACATACAATCTTACTAATTACTAAAAAACTCAGCGAGCTACAGGTATTGTAGTTCCACATAAACATTGGGAATATTAAATTATACGGTTATTTACTGGACCTCTCCACGAAGATTGTGTAATTACAGCTTGCACCCCTCTAACTTTCAAAATTACAAAAATCTCTTCTCAAAGTTTTCATTCCATAACATCCATGCACAAAATACCCCCTTGGAGTAAATCATCGGGAGGGTCTTTTTGTGCATGGATGTTATGAAATATAAACATTCCCCGGGGTAATTGTAATTTTGAAAGTTAGAGGGGTGCAAGCTGTAGTTACACAATCTTCAAGGGGAGTCCCGATAAATAACCCTAAATTATGTGTACTTATTGAATCAAGCTCCATATATTCTCATGTACTTGAAGTGCTAAAATAGCCTGCACACATAATCCACATGATGCATGTTGTATGAAACTAAAGCCTAAGTTTTCTATATATCATCTTAAAATAGTAAATTACAATACTTTATTTAAAAAAAAAATCAAAATTTAGCGGGTATTTGAGCAGCCGTGAAGAAATGATTGTCATGTAAATCTTAGAGAAAACATGGGGCCCATTTGGCATGGCGATGACGGCCGTGAATGCAGCGATTATGAATCGTCGTTCATGAATGTCCGACTTCACCTAAGAAGCTTCATCCACTTTTATGTTCAAAATTAACTTTTCTTCTTGGTAGCGGTCATAACTGTCGGCATGTCAAACATTTGCTGCTTGTAATTTGGCTTCATAACCGTATGAAAAAGGAACAACCTGCGCCCCGGCTTGCATAAGATTATTCGTCCGTGATCATAAGAAGGCTTGTCAAAACAACATATAATATAAACTTGGAATGCTTGTATAGTACTTGGGTATGAATGATTTGCTCGTAAGCATCAATCAATTGAGTTTTAAGGAATTATTATTCGCAGAACAAATGTTTTTATTCGCAAATTTTTATTATTCACAACTCTAAAATGAGCCTAATTTGTTATATGCACACATTTTTATTATAGAAAAAAAACACATTAGCTTAGCAAATAAAAAAAGGTAATATATCTAAGGAATTGTTATTCGTAGAACAAAATTTTCTATTGGTAGATTTTTATTATTAAGAGCTGTAAAATGAGCCTAATTTGTTATATGCACACATCTTTAATATAGAAAATAAAAAAAGCATAGTTGCTTAGCAATTAAAAAAGGCGATTATAACTTCAACCCGATTTTGGAGTAAATCATTAGGGGGGTCTTTTTGTGCATGGATGTTATGAAATGTAAACATTCCCCCGGGGTAATTGTAATTTCGAAAGTTAGAGGGGTGGAAGCTGTATTTACACAATCTTCAAGGGGAGTCCCGGTAAATAACCCTAAATTATATGTGTACTTATTGAATCAAGCTCCATGCCATGTATATTCTCATGTATTTGAAGTGCTAAAATAGCTTGCACACATAATCCACATGATGCATATTGTATGAAACTAAAGCCTAAGTTTTCTATATATCATCTTAAAATAGTAAATTACAAAACTTTATTTAAAAAAAAAAACTTAGCGTGTATTTGAGTAGCCGCGAAGAAACGATAGACATGCAAATCTTAGAGAAAACATGGGGCCCATTTGGCATGGCAATGACGGCCGTGAATGCAGCGATTATGAATCGTTGTTCATGAACACCCGACTTCACCTAAGAAGCTTCATCCACTTTTATGTTCAAAATTAACTTTTCTTCTTGGTAGCGGTCATAATCGTCGTCATGTCAAACACTTGCAGCTTGTAATTCGGCTTCATAACCGTACGAAAAAGGAACAACCTGTGCCCCTGCTTGCATAAGATTATTTGTTGGAGCCAGGAAAATCCTGAATTCAAAATTCGGACCAATGCAGTCGGAGGCTACTCGCCCAGTTGTCCAACGAGAAGACCTGACTGGCAACGACGAAGAACTAGAAGAGCAACAACAACAGGACCCCAGACGCTGCGGCAGAGAGGTCCCACCACGTACCCAGAAGCTCCGAAGAGACTTTCCCTCCACAACCAAAGATGTCCGAGCAGGGTACGAGGAAGGCACCGACTTGGCCAGTATCAAGAGTAGCGGCCAAGGATGACGAGTCCAAGAGTTCGAAAACGGGGTTACAGAAGCTCAAGATCAGGTGCCAATCCAAGTACCCTTGGGGTCCTATTTATAGGCAAACCAAAGAGAGGGGGATCTTATTTATACCCCACCCAATTCGGCGATTAAGCGACATTGAGGAGATCTCGCTTGGAGAGAGGTGAGTATCACCTATGGTCGCCCACCTCTTGGCGAGTATTGTGGCTACTCGCGCGAGCTCACCCATACTCGCCCAAGCCTTCTTTTGCTCCTGCTTGCTGAACTGTCTTGTGTCTTGGACTGCTGGCCTCTGTGCTGACCCTTTGACCTTGACTTCTGCCTACGTGGCTTTGAATGGGTCCTCTCTCGAAGAATAAGGGTTGTACACAATCCCCGCTCTTTGCGAGTAACGTAGTTGCTCAGAAAGAATCATCCAACCTTTATTCGACGAGCTGTCATGCTGGCGAGTATCAGTCTATAGTCGGCATCTCGCTGCTGTCACCCTGGCTCTATATATAGAGGGGGAGGGGTCTCTGATGACACGACTTTTCTAATCTCGCTCAAGATGTCGCGCAGTATTGCCGAGGAAGCTGCTGCTGACATGGCCGACCTTCTGGGCTGGCTGCCACCTCTGCGGACGCCTGCTCGCGTAGACGCCGAGCTTGAAGACTTCTTCGCTTCCAGGAAGAGGAAGCGTCTTGATAAGAAGAAAAAGAAGAAGAAGAAGAAGCAGAGGACCGCTGCTTCAGAGAATGCTGCCGATCCTATAGTCGTCCGTCGTCAGCAACTGCTTGATGACTTAGGTCATTCTCACGTGGAAAACTCGCCTGCTTCGGATCCTCCTGCGCCAAATGTCGCTCCGGAGGCGAGTACGACTGGGCCCTCGACTCAGGCTCAACCTGATATCGCCCCCACGCAAGGTGAGAGCTATCTACTCGCCACCTTTGGATCAACTCGCTAAAACTGTCTTATGCTTGGCGGGGTTCTAACATCCGTTATACTACTCGCAGATCTGCCGGCCACCGATGCTCGGGAGGAGCCTTTGGCCATACCTCCCCTACGATCATCTCCGATGATCTCTCCTAGAGTAGGGGAGGGATCTCGCGCTAGTCGCTTGGTGCGGGTCCTTCACAGTTCTTTACTGGAGAAGCGGCCTTCGAGCGAGCAGAGGGCTCCTTTGGCGAGCAGCGCGCCTCCACCGCCACCGCCTCTACAACATCCGGAGCTGGCGAGCAGCTCGCAGCTGCCCGCGGGCGGGCTTCCGCCACCTCCTCCTTTCCCGCCTCCTGCCGACGTCCCGGGCGATCAGCGCCCTTTGTCTTCTACGACTCCCTCAACCCATCTGGGAGAATCCTCGCGACGAGGCGGGGTTGGGGGGTCGTCAGGGTTCTTCGCCCCAAGAGGGGGAGGGCGACCAGTGGATGGTCGCGGTTGGGAAAATGCGGCTCCCAGCCGGGAGCAAACTGGCGGGACTCATTCTGGCCAGCGAGGTGCTGGCCATCATAGCGCCTCTCCGCATCGAGGAAGGGGCTCCCCTTCTCGGCGATCTCGCAATCCTCTTCGCGGCTCGAGGAATGATGCGCGACGACCTGGTAATCTTGACTGTCGGCTTTGCTGATTTTTGTTGCGACCTACCTTTGATGCTCGCCACTAATGCTTTCTACTTTCTTTTGGCAGCCCGCGCTCAGACTCCCGTGGGAGCTCTGATTGATGGAGTCGGGCTTTCTTCTCGCGAGTAACATGAGAGGATAATCGCGCCATCTTGGACCTGGAGGCGAAGATAGAGCGCTTGGTGATCAACGAGCCTCACCGTCGCCTGGCCGAAATGGAGACGCAGGTCGAGCGCTTGGCGGTCATCGAGCCTCATCGTCGTTTGACCGAGCTGGAGGTGCGAGTCTTCCGGCTGGAAGAGTTTGATACTCTGCTGGCTGGTGCGGAATCTCGCCTTCAATTCGTCAACGACTTGGAGCGCCGGGTCGCTAGGATGGAGCATCATCATCAGCTGCATCATGACGAGCTTGTGGGGATGCGTGCGTGCATGAGCTCGGTTGGTCGGCTGGCAAGGATTGAGGACTAGTTGCGGCAAAACGAGGACGCTATGACCTGGCCTTCGAGCACTTCAAGCGAGCTCACAGCATGGGTTGGGTTGGGCGACATTCGCAACCTCCTGATGCACAGGCGAACCTCCAGGGCCCTCCTTAGATTCTATCTTTTTCCCTTTTTATTATCGCTAGGTCGTCATTCGGCGAATGTAATGTGAACATCTATTTATGTAATTTCATTTGGCGAGTATTTCGATCTCGCCTTTGATTTCTTGGTTGTTTGTTGTGATGTCTTGATTTTTTATATCTTCTTTCTTGCATCCCTTGCGAGTAGTGGTTTTGAATGTTGCGCATATCTGGCGAGATCCTTGTGTTCTGATGCAGGTACTCGCGTATTAAACGTTGATGATTTGTCGTGGGCTGTAGTTTCAGTGTCTTTCTTTAATACTCGCCACCCCTTACTCGTATTCACGGTGGCGTACGCGACAAGCCAAGTATCATCGACTTCTATAAATAGGGGTGGGTGGGTACGTATTTATTACACTTCTGGCAATCTTCTTCCATTCCTAGCGAGTATCTCCCGTTTGCTCTCCTTCTCACCTTTTTTGATACTCGCTCCTTCTTCTCTCTTTCTTCCAGAATGGATGATGAGGCGGCTATTCGGCGTGCGAGTCATGCCAAGAACTTTGAGGCGACCTCCTTCAAGAAGCCGATTACTCAGGCATGGGACTTGAAGGAATTTTCTGCTAAGTACCTGTCGCCAGGCTATGTCCCCAGGCTTCCTTGCGAGGATGAGCGTCTGAACACCTTCTCGTCCACCGAGATGGTGTTCCCAATCCGCCACTTAGAGGTCGGCTTGAGACTACCGTTGTGGACAGAATTCTGCCAGATTCTGCGCTACTTCGGGATAGTCCCAGCCCAGATCAATCGGAATGGCGTGGCGATGATTATCGGGTTCCTTTGCTTCTTGCGAGAAGAGAGGATCACCTTTGATCTCTCTGTCTTCCGGCGAGTATTCCGGATGGCGACGACGGCTCTCAACATGAAGATGTTGGTATCGATGCACCTACGACGGATGACGCGCTTACGGATGAAGGCGACACGCCGACCAATGATTTACGCCATCGCCGTCGCGGCGACATTGATGCACACCGTTACAATATCCGCCCGAGGCGCAAGCAAAACAATTAATAATTATAATAGTTTTATTATAATTATTAATTTTATCTTCTTTATATTTTATGACACTTTAATATTTTAATTTTTGGTTATGTTTAATTTCTGGATAGCGTTTAGTCAAAACTGTGGCAAAGCCTATAAGATGCCATGTTGTAATACTTTTTTTAATTAATTTTTGATGAAGAGATTTGAAAACCCTAATCCCTCTCTTAATCTCTCCCTCTCTCTCTTGTGCCCCCCTCTCTTTCCCTCTCTCCAAGTTTCGGCCAAGGAGGCCGCCCCCTCCTCTCCTCCTCCTCCTAGCCGCCGGCCGCTCTCTCCTCTAGGAGATCCGCCTCTCCTCTCCCCTCTAGCCGCTCTCTCTACCAAGTATTCTCCCTACCACCTTTTCTCGTTCCTATTCTTAGACAGCTCTTCATCCTCCACGGATTCCTCCAAGGGATCTAAGTGATATTCGGTGGATCTTGGTTGCGGTGAAGCAAAGGCGGCGAACGGATTCCTCTCCAAACAACACGCTTCTGGTGGATCCGTAGAAGAACGGTCGGGCAAGTGTGTGCTTGAGGCCAATCCAATCTCAAGCGGGTAACGAACAAACCACTAGTGTGACTTCTTTTCTTGATTTTTCTTGTGGTGGAATTCTATGGCGTGATCTTCGAATCACTGATTTTTTTCGTGGGTTTTCTTCATATTGAAATTTGCATTTCATCCTTTTTTTTTAATTTTCGAAGGGGTTTGGCGAGCCCCGCTTTTTGTTGGGAGAGATCAACCATTTCCGAATCGATATTTTCGGTGGATCTTTTTTTGTACAATGCATAGCTCGATCGGATCGGGTGGGTCCATTTAGCCTGAGCGAATATTGGCCTATAGCCTCTATTCAATCTCTAGCGGGTTGGCTGTCCGGCGTGGCGAAATTAATATTGATAAAGTCGCGTTTAAGTTTTGCTGCGTTCTCCGTTCACGCGTGTAGTAATCGTGATACGACGGGTGGGAAAGTGTATTAATTCGTAGCGTACGCGTTGGATGGTGAACCCTGCATCAATTTGGTATCAGAGTCAGGTTCACGTTGATTTCTTAATTGACGTCTTCCTACAAATCTCTTAGTTCGCCGACACTCACAACCGTCACACGTAAGCGTTGTCAAAATCTCAAAATTTGCAAACCGTGGTCTGCGTTTAGCGACCTAAATATGTTATTTTTCAACAAAAAAATCAATTTTTTTTAACATTCTAAATATTATTTCCTGTTTGAAAATAAAAAAAAATATTTTATCCTAGTTATTAGGCATAAAGAAAAAAATTCATCTGTTATAAATTTTTTTTGGTCAGAAACGTTTTGGTTTAAGTTGCATGCGTACGAGACTTGGCACGGAGTATCCTACATCCTCGTCTCAAATGACGGACGAACGGGACTCGGGTCACGGTCCAACGGCTATTGATGAACTCCGTCAGGAGTTCAATGATCAGTTGACGGACATCCGAGAGATGCTACACGAGATTCGGCTAGCCCAAAGGGCACCACAGGATCATGCTGCCCACCAACACGTATGGCAAAACATTAACGTTAATCATATTCCTGACCCTGTCCCCCCAAACCATGCAGCCCGTCAACGTGCTGACAGGAACATTGACCCTCATGGTAACCCCGAACAGGCCCCACGAGCACCGCACGGATTTGATATCACTAGGGCCGTCCGGATCAAACCACCATCTTATGATGGGTTGGGTGACCCCCAAGTTTTCTTGGATTGGGTTACGGAGATAGAATGCTACTTTCAGTGGCACAATTTGACTAATGAGGATAAGGTGCGCGTGGCGCGTATGAAGTTGTTGGGTCGAGCCAAGTCATGCTGGCTGAATGAGGAGCGACGTTTAGGTGCGAGAGATGGTTTACCTCCCATTGGTTGGGTGGGCATGAAAGCCTTGTTGACTGACCAGTATGTCCCGACGTATCATCAAACACAAATGTTTGATGAGTTAGCCTCCCTTCAGCAAGGGAACCGCTCGATCGCAGAGTACATGGGGAACCTGAAAGACATGATGGTTAGATGTGACGTTAAGGAGATGCCCGAGGTTACCCTCTCCCGGTTCCGCAAGGGACTTAGCCCCGAAATTCAGGGTAAGCTCCTCCGCTATGGTCACACTTATTTGAACACAACGTATAATGCCGCATTAGACATTGAAAAGCATCTGACCCACAAATCTAAGTCGCGTTCGTTTTAGAAGAGTAAGTCCATCTTAGGACCTCCTCCGTTAGCTATGAAAGATAAAAGGAAGTTTCGATCCACTGATTCGAACTCCGTCGTAATTACAGCAAGGAATATGCGTAACCCGTCCGGCGATCGTGTGCCCGTAGGTTGGATTAGTAAAACGAACGCTTCTTGCTTTAGCTGTGGAGTTCTAGGGCACTACGCTAATGAATGCTCCACTAAGGCCAAGCCCTTAGCTCCGTTGGACACTGCTGATGATTCCGCTGAGCTCGAATATGAAGCCGGTGATGACTCCGATTCGGAGGGAGTGCCGAGTGATCTAGATGTTGACACCAACATGTTGGTGATGCGTTGTATTTTCGCCACCCCGCGTGCGTCTGATAATTGGAATCGGACAAACATATTTTCGTTAAACTTTTAGAGCGGTGAGAAGTGGTGCAAGTTAATCATCGATAGCGGTAGTTGCATGAACGTGATTTCGGAGACTGCGGTGACCCAGATGAAATTGGCCACTGACCCTCACCCTCACCCTTATAAGGTGGCATGGGTTAATAAAAGATCCCTTTCGGTTGCGCGGCGTTATTTGGTACCGCTCACCATCAAAACCTATTCGGAGAAGGTTTGGTGTGACGTCATCCCCATGGATGTCTGTCACGTGTTGCTCGGACGCCCGTGGCTTTATGACCATGACGTTACCCACTTCGGGCGAGCCAACACCTACGAGTTCAAGTTTAATGGCAATACCATTACCTTGAAGCCTACTCCGCCTAAGGACCCTTCGAGTGCCTTGAAAGGCACAACTGTGCCTGTAGAGAAGAAGACCTTAAGTTTGATTGATGAGAAAGAGTTCGCACGCCAGTCATTTTTGGATGGTGTCCTTTATGCCTTAGTTTGCCTACAAATCAAGGAAGACGTGCCTGCGTTTGATAGTTTACCACCCGCCCTGCGGAACATGTTAGAAGAATTTAAGGACGTCTACCCGGAAGAGCTACCCCCTACGTTACCACCGTTACGAGACATCCAACATGCAATAGATCTTATTCCAGGTTCCTCGTTACCCAATATGCCTCACTATCGGTTAAATCCGTCTGCACATTTAGAGCTCCAAACTCAAATTTCGGATTTGTTACAGAAGAGATTTATCCGTCATAGTAAGAGTCCGTGTGCCGTTCCGGCTTTGCTATCGCCTAAGAAAGACGGCTCGTGGAGGATGTGTGTCGATAGTAGAGCCATTAATAAAATCACAATTAAATATTGGTTTCTCATCCCGTGTTTGGACGACTTGTTGGACATGTTAACCGGAGCCACGATCTATTATAAATTGGACCTTAGGAGTGGCTACCACCCGATTAGAATCCGGGATGGCGATGAGTGGAAGACTGATTTTAAATCTAAAGAGGGGCTCTATGAGTGGTTAGTGATGTCGTTTGGATTATCCAATGCCCCTAGTACATTCTCGAGGATGATGACACACGTCTTCCAACCCTACATGGAAAAATTTATTGTGGTATATTTTGACGATATTCTCATTTTTAGCACGTCTACCCTTGATCACGAATCGCACTTGAGGACTATCCTAGTGACGTTGCGCGCGGAAAAATTATTCGTTAATATAAAAAATGTACGTTCTATGTTACGTCCGTAGAGTTCCTCGGGTATATTGTGAGTTCGGAAGGCATACATGTGGACCCTAAGAAGGTCCAAGCCATTGGAGATTGGCCTGAACCCACTAACATTAGGGGCGTTAGGAGTTTCCATGGATTAGCCACCTTTTATCGCCGATTCATTCGCGACTTTAGTAGCATCATGACACCGATCACAGAGTGTATGAAAAAATGGGAATTCACTTGGACGAAATCGGCCACTCACGCGTTCCAAACGATTAAAACTAAGATGTCGGAAGCCCCCCTATTGCGGTTACCGGACTTTAATAAGGTGTTTGAATTATCTTGTGACGCGTCAGGGATCGGGATTGGAGGCGTGTTAAGTCAGGAGGGTCATCTGGTTGGGTATTTTAGTGAGAAATTGGCGGGTCCTAAATTGAATTATTCGAATTATGATTGTGAGTTCTATGTCGTGATACATTGTGAAAGTGCACAATTAACCTCACTAGAATTCTCTAGAGGGGGGTGAATAGAGATTTAAAAATTATTTTGTGCAAAGTTAATATATATATGTGTATGATCACAGATTAGAGCTTCCCACACACCAACAAGAATTAAGCAAGAAAATAAAGTAAATGCAAGAAAATAAATCACAGCACAACACAAGAAAATATAGTGGTTCCCCAAACTTTGGGTAGTCCACTCTTCTACCCCCTTGGTAGGAATTCACTATCTTGCACTGAGTCTTTTGATAAGGAGACTCTTAGAACCACCCTGAGTCTTTTGACAAGGAGACTCTTAGAACCAACTGAGTCTTTTGACAAGGAGACTCTTAGAACTAGTACACTGAATTTTTTGGAGAAAGATTCTAAAAACTCTTTTACAATGTTTAAGTGAGAAAGAAAGAAAGGAGAAGAAATAAAAACAAGAAAGAATCTTATTCCTAGCAAGAAGATTGGAAGCACAAGAAGTGAATTAAATCTTTCTTCTATAGAGATAAGAAGATTTGCAGCCTTTCTCTCTTTGTGAGAGCTATCAGATTTTGCAGCAGTATGACTTCAGAAGCAGAAGAAGAAGTGTTTGAATGCTGCAGAGCTTTTTCTCAATTTCTCTCTTTTCTCTTGGGAGCTTTTCCTCTATTTCAAATGTGTGTGGTAGATCACTCTTCTTTGTTTTCTGCCGACCTCCTCTTTATTTATAGCTCTGTTAATTCAACATAATACTATAGGAGGATAATCAATTAGCAGTTAGAGAGAATAGAAAGAAAAAAATGTTTCCATAATGTTTATTTCTGTAGAAGGAAAGAATGAATTCTGATTTCAAATAATATCCAAAATAGAGTTAATCAGATTAGCCAAGAATCAAATAGAAGGAAAGAATGATTCAGAACGGCTATAAAATATTAACATTATTCATACAAATCAGATTTACTGAAAGAAGGAAAGAGATCTGGCGCATATTTAAGTCTGTCAAATAAATCGACGTGCGTCGATTGCCATTCGACGCAAGCGTCGAGTACATCCTGTCTGGACGTCGAGAGGTGAATAAGGAAGGTGCGTCGACTAAGGTGCGTCGACTTCACTAGTTGCGTCGACTAGAAATCAGAGTAACGTCGACAACACATACGTCGAAATCTTCCTAGAGTTACTTCGACTTAATCTGAAAGAGACGTCGACTACATTTCGACGTTGCGTCGAACACTATTCGACGCATATTTACTTAGCTTTGTTTTTCATTCTTGGAATTCATATTTGACTCATTTTCAGGGGTTAAGAGAAATCATTTTCCCAACAATCCCCCCTATTTGTCTTAGCCCTTCTTAGAGAGAAATTATCATATAATTAACATAGCAAAGCATTTGTAAAGATAATGAAGATTTCACACAATCAGAAGAGAATATATAAACAAACTTCATGTTCAGACCAATCACAAAGTAAAGTATGTGAAACATTGTTTTCAAGTATTATTCAGGAGGAGTAGGAGGAGTTTTTCTTTTTCTCTTGAATACTATTGTGGATTGCTCTTTCCCAGTAGCAGGTGATTCCCTCAGCTCCCCCTGGGTCTCAGCTCCCCCTGCCCCTGACTCCTGAGCCCCTTCTTCAGCCATCACAGCATCAACTTCATTTCCTTTTTCAGTTTCAGCAGCTGGTTCATTTTCTTCTTGATTTATAGCAGTATTCAATTCTTTCTCACCTTCTTCCTTTTCAGCCTAATTTTCTGCTCTGCTTCCCTCCCCTTGCAGTAGTACCACTTGGTCTGCAACCTCTCTTGCTATGCTGAGTACCTCAATTGTTTGTTCATCAATATGGAGCTCAGGTACTAACTCATTCCCAATTGTCTTGAGCAGTGTAAGACTGTCCGATTTTGAAGAAGAAGGGGATTTGTGAGAAGGAGATTTAGGATTGGAGGGCTGATTTTCATCTAGATTCTCCCCCTTCTTGACCTTCTTGGCCAAGGAGGTTAAGAAAGACTTAGTCACTCTAGAGGAAGAGAGAGATGACTTCAGATCTTGCACAGAGGCACTGACCCCATCTATTTGAGTGTGCATGTGAAAGATGGAGGAATGAATCTGAGAGCAATGCTCATCTAGCATTGCTTGGAATCTTTGAGCTGTGGATTGTATGCACTGGGTGATGAGAGCCTCAGTGGATTCAGATGGTTCATGTTGTGAGAGATGATGAGGTGATGGTGGAGGAGAAGGAGAGGGTAATCTATTATCTGGATGAGGTGTATCTGAATGAGGAGGTGGAGGGATAGAAGAAGGCTGAGTAGGTGATTGAGGAGGTATTGGTGAGGATGATGCTGGGACAGAAGATGTGACTGTTTGAGAAGGAGGAGGATGAGCAGGAGAGATAGGAGGAGATGGAGTATTTTCAGGGATGGAACCAGGCTTGGGAATTTGCCTGGTCCATTTGGAGAAGAGGGCAATGGACATCCACTTTCCAGGAGGGATAGGAATTCCTTTTGACCTGCAGAGATCAGGGAAGGAATAGAAGAGAACCTGACTCATGATTCTCATATAAGCATTTTCCTTGTGGGAATATTTGGAGGCTATCATTTTGAGAAGACAGCTGGCCCAATCCACCTTCTTCTTCAGCACAAGGGCCCCCATGATGTTCAGCTGCTGTTTGGACACTGCATCATGGGCTGAAATCTTGCATAGCAGTATCTTCCCTACTATATCTGCCAGCAATCTGTACTCATCTGAAAAGTCTATCTTTTTCAGATGGATTGGTCTGTCTTTTGAGAATTTCATGGTGGAGAGCACATGCTTGATTTCATCAGGTGTGAGGTCAATGGATTCATCACCTAATAGGGGGATAATTAAGACTTATTTAGTCATTCTTCTCAAACTTATTTTCTTCCCCTTTTTCATTTAAATAAGGATGATATTAGGATATACCTGATGGAAGATCAAAGGTGGCCCTAACATGTTCTGCTGAGATTGAGACAGGTGTCTCATATAGTGTTCCCTGGATTTCTCCTTGTTCAGATATCTGAACATGAGTCAACAGCTCTGTGAGCTCTGTTTCCAGTAGCTTGCACCTTGTGGAGATGAGTTTGTCTAATCCAGCTTCTGTGAAGAGAGCAATGATGCTCTTGTAGTTTTCTGCGGCAGCCTGGAAGGACTCAAGGTCAATGTCGAACCCAGAATTTATCTTGGAGCCATTGTAGATCAGTGGGAAAGAGAGAGAAAGAGACGGCTGGACGGAGGAGCAAGGAGAATAAAAGATGCAGAGGTCGTGAAGGTTTCTAACTGAAGAGTCTATTTAAGTCAGGTGAAGCGTCGAAACAGGACTCAATTCGAGGCTTATTAGGTACTTCAGTGGATGTGACCGAAAATGATTCAGCCTTGCCGCTCGTTTTTATGAAGTCGACGTTACGTCGAGTGGGATTCGTCGTGAGCGTCGATATAGTCTGCTTTGGGATGAAGAGATTTCTAGTCGACGTACGCGTCGATAATAGTCGATGTATGCGTCGATTATGCCTATTGATCTGAGTCGTCGACGGTGCCTCGATTATAAGTCGACGTGACTTTTAATTTTTCAGAACAGCTCTATGTGCTTACTTCTTTTTGTCTCTTCCTATTCCTAAAGGTTTATAAGTCAATTTTGGACTGATTTTCTTTTACATATAATTTGATTGATTATGCCAACATTGTTTGGCAAGGTGGCCGGGTTTGTTACATATATAGCATTTGATTGTCTTAGAGTTGTAAGGATTTGATTTTAGAGAAGGATAGAAGTGTTGATTGGGATAGGAATATTGTTTAGAGTAGAAATTTTGATCAGGATGAATGGGTCCTGAATAGGGGTTTAGATGAGAGATTTTTGAAGGGAATACATTTACGTTGCTCTGAATATGTGTGCGTCGATATCGATTCGACGCATGTTGATAGTCGCGTCAATTTCTATTCGGCGCTTTCTCCAGGTGGCGTCGATCTGATTTCGACGCGTAAAAAGAGTTGCGTCGATTGGAAGTCAACGTACTTTTGTTTAAGCGTCGAGAAGAGATCGATGCATCTGAGAGGTTGCGTTGAGTAGATGTCGACGCACTATTATGCATGCGTCGATATGAAGTCGACGCAACTGAATCTTCATAGATTTTTACTATTCCTTTTTCTGTTTTTACTTCTTTATGAGTTGTTTCTCTTGGTTTAGTTATCTCTTCAGATGAAGTTTGTGAGTCATCAGCTGAATAATATGATGTATCATCAATTTCCTTGGAGAGATGTTCTTTCTTATGTTGTGATTCTTTTTCTTGGTTGTCTAATTTGACAGGTTTAGTGAATTTTACAGGGCTCATCCAAGCAGGTTTGTTGGATGGAATTAGGCTGATTGAGGGATCAGCCCCTAGCCCAAGATTCTTGTGTCTTATTGTTTATTTTTCAGTGATCTCTTCAAGAGTTTGGCTTCTCATTTTTATTGATTCTTCAAAGGCTTTTGCCTGGGTTACTTTATCCTTAAGGAACTGATTTTCTATTCTAGCCCTTTCTATTTCCTTTTCTATTCTGCTAGCTATTGATTCATAATCTTTAAAGGATTTAATTTCTGTGTTTCTCTGGTTTTTAGCTACATTGATTTGTTCTTTTAGATCTTTAATTTCTTTTGTTGCTTTTAGTTGATCTAGATACATTCTCATAAAATCATTTCTAAAGTTATCACTTTGAAAATCTATTTCATCAAACATGCTTACCTCATCCTCATCCTCAGATTCCTCTATGAGAATGAGGTTCTTTTCTTTTTCATCATCAGAAGAGATGCTTTCTTCTGATCCTGTTTCACTCCATGATTTATCATCATTCTTTGAGTCTTCAAAGGCCATTAAGCATGGGTCTTCTTGCCTAGATTCTTCATTGTCACTCTTAGAGGATGAACTATCCTCAGAGTTTGTTTCACTCCAGACTTCTGCAATGAAGCCTCTTTCTTTCTTCTTCCCCTTTTTCTTCAGATCTTTCTTTTTCAGATCCTTTTCTGTTTCAGCATTCTCTGGACATTCTGGGGCAATATGTCCAGGTTTCCTGCAAGAATAGCAAATAATTTCTTTAGTGGGGGTTTTGTCATACCTTGGTTTTGACTCCCTCCTTTTTGATCCATCTGTCTTGACCCATTTCTTAAATCTTCTGACCAAGAAACTGAATAGTTCTTCTTCAGTGACAGGGGTTCCTCCTTCTGTTGCCTTTAGAGCAATGTTCCTGCCTTTTGAGGAAATTGGAGTGTTTTCTCTTCTTTCCTTCTCTTCTCTAGTTTTCAGCAATTGCTCATAGGATCTAAGTTTTCCTAAGAGAGCATCTGTTGAAATCTCTTTTTGTCCTCTTGTGTCTCTTATTGCCCATATTCTTGAGTCCCATGAACTAGGGAGACTCATTAGCAATTTGTCATTAATCTCAGTGAGAGAGATTTCTCTGTCCAAGTCTCTTAGTTGATTGATGATCAGACTGAATCTGTCATACATTTCAGAGATGCTTTCTTCAGCCTTCTTTTGGAAGTTCTCATATTGAGAAATCAATAGAGCCTTTTTATCTTTCTTTTCATCAGCACTTCCTTCCACCATCTTTGTGAGAGCATCCCAAATTTCTTTGGATGATTCACAGTCAACAACCTTTTGAAAAATGTCATCTGAGAGAGTTGAGACAAGTATGTTCATGGCCTTTAGATTATATGTTCTTGCCTTCTTTTCATCTTCTGTCCACTCAGATCTTGGAACAAGTGTTTGTGTGACATTTCCATTTGCATCCTTTCTATAAGGCTTTGGGGGACCTGTCATAGTAATATGAAAAAAGTCAGCATCAATGGAATTCATATAAATTCTAATTCTTGTTTTCCAAACTGCAAACTTTTCAAGATTGCACATTGGAGGCTGGTGGAAGCATAATCTTTTATTTGTGCCATATGATAAAATAGTTTTGAAAAATATATATATATGAGAGGTATGATCTTTTTGATCAAGGAGTTATCCTTTTTAGATCAACCTGGCTCTGATACCAATTGAAAGTGCACAATTAACCTCACTAGAATTCTCTAGAGGGGGGGGGGGGGGGGTGAATAGAGATTTAAAAATTATTTTGTGCAAAGTTAATATATATATATATATGTGTATGATCACAGATTAGAGCTTCCCACACACCAACAAGAATTAAGCAAGAAAATAAAGTAAATGCAAGAAAATAAATCACAGCACAACACAAGAAAATATAGTGGTTCCCCAAACTTTGGGTAGTCCACTCTTCTACCCCTTGGTAGGAATTCACTATCTTGCACTGAGTCTTTTGATAAGGAGACTCTTAGAACCACCCTGAGTCTTTTGACAAGGAGACTCTTAGAACCAACTGAGTCTTTTGACAAGGAGACTCTTAGAACCAGTACACTGAATTTTTTGGAGAGAGATTCTAAAAACTCTTTTACAATGTTTAAGTGAGAAAGAAAGAAAGGAGAAGAAATAAAAACAAGAAAGAATCTTCTTCCTAGCAAGAAGATTGGAAGCACAATAAGTGAATTGAATCTTTCTTCTATAGAGAGAAGAAGATTTGCAGCCTTTCTCTCTTTGTGAGAGCTATCAGATTTTGCAGCAGTATGACTTCAGAAGCAGAAGAAGAAGAAGTGCTTGAATGTTGCTGCAGAGCTTTTTCTCAATTTCTCTCTTTTCTCTTGGGAGCTATTCCTCTATTTCAAATGTGTGTGGTAGATCACTCTTCTTTGTTTTCTGCCGACCTCCTCTTTATTTATAGCTCTGTTAATTCAACATAATACTATAGGAGGATAATCAATTAGCAGTTAGAGAGAATAGAAAGAAAAAAATGTTTCCATAATGTTTATTTCTGTAGAAGGAAAGAATGAATTCTGATTTCAAATAATATCCAAAATAGAGTTAATCAGATTAGCCAAGAATCAAATAGAAGGAAAGAATGATTCAGAACGGCTATAAAATATTAACATTATTCCATACAAATCAGATTTACTGAAAGAAGGAAAGAGATCTGGCGCATATTTAAGTCTGTCAAATAAATCGACGTGCGTCGATTGCCATTCGACGCAAGCGTCGAGTACATCCTGTCTGGACGTCGAGAGATGAATAAGGAAGGTGCGTCGACTAAGGTGCGTCGACTTCACTAGTTGCGTCGACTAGAAATCAGAGTAACGTCGACAACACATACGTCAAAATCTTCCTAGAGTTACTTCGACTTAATCTGAAAGAGACGTCGACTACATTTCGACGTTGCGTCGAACACTGATCGACGCATATTTACTTAGCTTTGTTTTTCATTCTTGGAATTCATATTTGACTCGTTTTCAGGGGTTAAGAGAAATCATTTTCCCAACACATTGCCTCCAACATTGGCGGCACTACCTTCTCCCGAAGGAGTTTGTCATCCAATCCGATCATGAGGCCTTAAGGTTTGTCAACTCCCAAAGCAAGGTCAGCCCCCGACACGCTAAGTGGGTCTCCTATATCCAAGAGTACTCTTTTATTATCAAGCATCTTAAGGGAACCCTTAACCGGGTGGCGGATGCCCTTAGTCGCGTCTCCTTGTTATTGACCACATTAGAAGTGAAGGTCATCAGATTTGAACGTATTAAGGATGAGTATGTCAATTGCCCGGACTTCAAGGAGATATATTTTTCTGCTCAAGGCGATGCGCCCACGACCATTTCCGTGTATTATATTCGTGACGGCTACCTATTTAGGCATGCCAAGCTTTGTATCCTTCGCTCGTCCCTTCGCCATTTCATCGTGTCGGAGTTGCATAGTGGTGGTCTAGGTGGTCATCTTGGACATGACAAAACCACCACGTTAGTGGAGGACAAGTTTTTTTGGCCGGGCCTTAAGTATACGATGCATAAGATTGTGAGCAGTTGCCGGACGTGCCAGTTGGCTAAGGGCAACAAAACAAATGCGGGGCTTTATACCCCTCCCCGATTCCTTCCATACCTTGGGAGGATATTAGTATGGATTTCATTCTGGGTCTTTCGGTCACTTTTCATCGCAACGATTCCATTCTGGTGGTCGTCGATCGATTCTCCAAAATGGCGTATTTAATTGCGAGTAATAAAACCGACGATGCATCTCATGTCGCTAAGTTATTTTTAAGGAAGTCGTTGGGCATCGGGGCGTTCCTAAGTCTATAGTCACCAATCGGGACGTGAAATTCACTAGTTATTTCTGGAAGACCTTGTGGCGAGTCATGGGCACTAAGCTCTTGTTTTCTTCAGCCTACCATCCACAAACAGATGGGCAAACAGAGGTAGTAAATCAGAGTTTAAGTAGTTTACTACGATGTCTTGTTGGTGACCACAAGGGTGTAACATACCCAATCCTGCTAGACCCTTTGGAAATGTTAGGGCATAGTGGTGAGAGGAGTGGCCACAAGGGCCTTAGGCTAAGGTAGAAATTGCTAAGTGCACACCAAAGCTCAAAAACCAACCTAACCCTAAGCCCCTCAACTAGGTCAATTGACCCTCAATTGCCCAAATTGACCTCACTTTTGATACCCTAACCACTAAGGGAGACCTATATGATGGAAATTGCACTTAGGTGGGACCCAATTTCATGAAATTGACCAAGGTCAAACTTTACCCAATTTTGGTCAAACCTACACCCCTTTGATTAAATTGAACCAATTGGAGCCCCACCATGGACCAACCAATGTTGGGTGATGTTAAGGGACCCATGACCCCCAAGTGGGGTCAACCCACTCACCTTGTTGACCAAAGTCAACCATGGTCAACCTAGCCCTTTAAGGTGAATTCCAAGCCTAAATTGAGTGGAACCCAACAGCCATCAATTAACCTTTATTCATGGACGTAGGTCTTGCCCATATCAGCCTAGGACTGAACCCAAGCCATGGTGTGATTAGCCAAATGAGAGGGGGACCAAAAGGTGATTAAAAAGCATAAAGCAAAAAGGAGAAAAGCAAAAGCAAACATCCCCCCTCTACACTCCACCCCCAATCAGCCTAGGGGCCAACCTTGATTGCTGTGGGTCTGGGCTTGACCCAGAGGGAAGCAGTAGGCCAGCTACTGCAGGAGGGTGGCAGCAAGGAGGCTAACCGAAGAAGCTCCAATTCAAAACAACTTATAGAGGCCTCCCCACCTCAATCCGACCACACCATTAGCTTCAGAAGGGAGAGAGCAGTTGGGAACGGCACCTGGAGCAGAGCTATAGCTGGAGAATCGAGATCGGGAGCGGGGTCGCCGGAGCAAAGCTTATCCATGGTGAACCGTCGCCGGATCCGCCGCCACGCCCCAATCACGGTTCGTTTCTCCTCCCCTTCCCCATGCTAGCTTCCTATCACAAAACGAAGAAGGATCGGGCTCAATTGAGCCCGAATCCACTCCTCAATTCCATGGATTTCGGCTCGAATCGGGAAGGTTGGGATCGCCGGAAACCGCCTCCTCCGGCCACCAGTCGCCGGTTTACGGTAGCCCCGACCACCACGAAGGTGTCGGTGGTGTTGGCCGGCGGTGGTGGTGGTTGGATCGCCGGGAATCTCGCTCGCAAAGTCGCCAAGCGCGGTTGAATCACAGCCGTTGGCTGGAGGAGGAAGACGAGCCGGCTGCCATTAGATTTGCGCCAAGATTCGTGCGCATCACTATTTCCTCTAATTAATTAATTCTTTATATTAGATTTTCTGTCTTTATTTAACCAGTCACTTCTATAATTAATTAAGGGCTCTTAATGGCTGAATTAGAAAAAGTGCCCAACATGAAAGTTGTAGCCCTTGGTCTTGACTTTCATGAGGGCTTAAGTTCAAGTCATTTGGTGACCCACAGCTCCCTAGGGAGCTGTTTTACTAGGACTGGTCCTACACTAGGTCAGTCCACTAAATTAATTACCTAGCCTAAACCCCTCAAGCTTTGAAGCTGATATTTTAACCATGGGTATGTATACCCTAGGGGCACCCTCTTCCCAAAGATCAGCCCTTGATGGGCACCTTTACCTATAGTTTTTGTGGTATATAAGATATTTAAATAATGTTGATTTTTGGAGCATATGAAGTCCAAATGACACCAAATTTTGGTAGTATGCTCTTTAGTAAATGAGTAGTGCCTGCCTAATTTTTCACTCCATTTGGAGTTGATTTGATATGGAAAATGGGAAACCCTAATGAGGGCCCTTAAGGGGCAAATTAGGGTTTAGGCCATTTTGAGGAGTTGAGTGAGTTGGCCTCCTCACATCATGTTGATTATGTAGGTAATGATATATAATTGTATGTGACACCCCCTAATGGAGCATTTGGAGCCATTAGGGTGGGGTGTCCTAAAACCCTAAGGGTAAACCCTTAAGGTTGCAATTTAGGGTTTGTGAAGGACAAAAGACCAAATGTCCTTGCCTTAGCTCAGAACTTTGTAGTCATGTTTTTAAGAGCATAAAATGGCTTAGATAATTTAATGGAAATTTTTAGAGTCATTTATGTTTTTTTTTCTCTTATTTAATGAAATTGCCACTATTTCCTAATATAAACTAAATGCATGGTCATATGACCTTGTATGAATTTGAAACTTTAGCAGTGGCTGAATTGGGATGAAAATAGGCTATGTTAGTTTTATTATGATTTATTGAGGTGTTACCCCTTGTGGAGGAATTTTTAAGTGCTTACTAGCTTAGAGGAATTTATTTATGAAAAATGTCAAATCATTGGGAAAAATTATGAAACTTGGTTATCTGTCATTTTATGTTGATACATGCCCATGATAATTATTTGGAAGCCTGTTGATTTGTATTTTATGTACATCATGTAGAAATTGGTATTTACAACCCTTGGATGTTAAATCATTTTAAAATGTGAAATAATTGGGCAAAATTATGAAACTTGGTTATCTGTCATTTTAGGTTGATACATGCCCATGATAATTATTTGGAAGCCTGTTGATTTGTATTTTATGTACATCATGTAGAAATTGGTAATTACTACACTTGGATGTTAAATCATTTTAATTAGTCAAATCATAGGATAATGATACAATCATTTGGAAGAGGACTCTAGACCACCATCTGGACACCTGGTAATTTTTGTAGAATTTTCAGATGAGAAATACTATTTTTCCTAATTATAGTGGCAATTTGGTAATTATACAACTATGATGATTTAGTAGGCCACATGACATCCTATGGTCTTGAAACTCAGTAAACCACCTTGATATGGAACATTACCTTACTGATAATTTTCATGTAGCATGTAGAAGCATTTTGAGGATAGATCATGTGTAATTTGACTTAAGGCCTTAACTACTTTAAATAATAATAAATGCCAAATTAATATGGAAATTTATGGAAATTGGATCATACCTTATTAAGGTCAGTGGGAGCCTAGGATAATTATTCCAGACCCTGGTGATGAGTTTTAGAAGGATTCCCTTATGAGGTTTGATGTTAGTTCAACTTGGTGGTCTGCGTTTAGTAAAAACCAGAATTTTGATTTTAAGCCAATTCAGACCCATAAGTAGTGTTTAGAAGTTATGTCCATTCAGTAATTGAGTTATAGTTTACAATGATTCAAGGAGGGTCAAACTTAGGGTTACAATTGAGATTGTGCTAGGGTTGGTGTATGAGGTGTGGAGGTACGTCCAACCCAATTGGGTGGGACGGGTGTTGAGCTAAGTTACTTTAATTATATGAAATAATGAGGGGTGAACTAAAGGTTAATCACCAACTAAAGTAATTTTCTTGAGAAAGAGGATGGCGGGGTTGATCCCATTAAATCCTTAGTACTGTTGGGGGGCCCCTTTACGGGGTATACCACGGGAAGTCCAAGATTCACCCTAAATATAATACTAACTAAATTGTAGGCAATAGTAGCCTAATTAGGTCAGCAAACTAGTATGGATCTCCTTCGAGGAGGAGATGGGTTGGTTCAGCTTGTGTGTTAGTCCCTGAGCCGGAGGCTCGGGTGGATTTATTAACACTTGTTTCTTATGCAATTAGTGGCGAGTCTTCGGTACTAGGCTAGTCGTGTCACCGACGGTAGTACGTTGACTCAGGTGAGGGTGAGGTTTAGAGGGCCGGTAAGTTTGAGTACCGCGGTCTGGAGGACAATCCCTAATAACCCACCCCGACCTTAAAGTCTGGTGGATTCCAGCAAGAGTACGCAGGAGCTCCGCTGTTGTGTTCTTAGCGTTGAGGCGTACGTGAGGTCTAGGCTTGGTAGTGAGCATACCCGCCTAGGATGTGGAGTGCCCGATCCACTGCCACTGTGAGCCACGACGGTCGGTACCCGAAAGGTTGGCTTCCTTTCTAACAAATTGGGAACTATAAAGGTCTGTGCGCATAGAGTCGCGTGGGTGAGTCACATTGCATAAACACATTAAGTCATCATAAGCATATCATAGCATAACATACATATTAGCATACCCCCATCATATAAATTAGTATGGGCTCTTTTATATGATGGGATACCTGGACATCTTAACTTATATGTCGTATGGGCGTTCATATAAGTTAAGGTACGAATCTGTGATGGTAGATTAGTTTTACTGCTTTACCTATACTTGCTAGATTAGTGCCATGTCACCTCTTTCCTTGTTTACCCCTTGTTGTCCTTCGCTTCTTCCTCCCGCCCGGTACCTAGGAGCCGTGGAGGGAGGCGAGGACAAAATGGCTTAGTCTTTATGACTAACGGTCGGTGGTGACCGCAGGAGTCCGAGGAGACGGAGTAGTCCCGTGCGCAGCTGGATGAGATGGCAGGACCCGAGCAGCGGATGCAGCGTACTACCACGACGCCACAGGTTGATGACTAGATAGTTAGATTTCAGCTTTGAGAGTTTGTAGTTTCCGCATGTAGTAGAGAGAGAGAGAGTACTCACTTTGGATATGTATCAGGCTTAAGCCCTTTTTGCTTGTACTGTCTCTTTTTGGACATTTCTGTTTCATTATATAATTATATGATGTTGTGACTTGTGGACATGCCTTTACTTCTGTTCTTACCTTTTGGCATATATTTACTTATGATCGTATAGCCGGCAGAGTCAGTGCTGAGCGGGGTTAGCCAACCCAAGTGTTGGTGACACCGCAAGGCAGCGATTCTGGGCGAAGATCCACTCAACCGTGCGATGCGGGAGAGGTTCGAGTTTTCATGTACCCGAACGGGTTTTGAGAAAAGAGATCTTACAAATGGTATCATTGAACGAACGATCATAAGAGAACAGTCCACAATATACTGGGTCACCCCGCTCGAGTGTAGTTTGCGGACAAACTATGCAGCGAAAGCTATGGTGTGCCCATGTATGAAATCACATAAAACAGTCCACTAAGCAGCAAGTTAGGTCAAACTTTGACTTACTTAGACAATTTAGTGACGCATCCTAGTCTAAAGAGCGACCTCGGGTCTAGATTTGGTTGAAGGTTAAGGATACCCAACGTAGCTAAGGGAAGAAGTTAGTATAAGTCTTGTCGTTGAGACTTTCACGCTAAAGATTACGCTTTACTACCAAGTGGTAGGACCATCTCGAGGAGATCGGGTGTCTGTAGTCTTCTTTTAGAGTAATAGAAGACCCATAAGCATAACTCCCTTACCATAACTTGATACTTCTCATTACAGTACGTTGAGGCAACCACCATAAAATACCAGAGGTCGAATTGGAATTTGATTTTTTTGAAAAGGCCCCTTTCCTAGTTAATCATATAGGGAACTCGAAAAAGTTAACACAACTTATAACACTGGGAGCCTAAGTCTTATCATAACAATATGTCTCAGGGTGGAACACCAAGTCAGAGAAGATATGCCCTAAAGTTTATGTACGTATGTAAGATGAATATACCGTAGAAGTATTGAAGAGGCGTAGCCCAAATCGGTAGGGGCTTATCCTTTTGTTTATTGGGCCAATAAAATACCGACTTGGATTGCCCCTAGACTTTGTTTAGAAAATGTTGTGACATTTGCGTAGTAATCTCGAAGTTTGGAGTATTCAATGATACTCGGGTAATGGCGAGACCTTATTCTTACACTTTTGGTTTGTGGACCAACCCCCCTTAGAAGTTTGAGACCCTTGGAGAATTACTTCACCTTAAATAGCGGGGATTGTCTATACCAAGTGGTGATCGCTATAGTTATACTGGCAAGTTATATAGGTGAATGGTGCATTTCAAGTGTGAGCGTGTACTCATCTTATTGCTCCAAGGTTGAATCTAAGTCGACAAAAGTGATTAACTTGTTAATCATTTGGTTATACGTAAAGGGTTGTCCAGTGTATGGGCATAAGACTCTCGGAATCAAGAAAGTCAGGTTAAGATTTTAGGGAATTGCTCTAACTTCCTGATCCAAACAATGTTGTTTTGCCGTTTATAAGGACGTTTGGTTAACAAGTTCTTACCGATCACAAGGGAAAAAAACGTCATAAACGGCAAATTCAGTGCAAGACCAAGTAAGATTTAGAATGGATAGAAGTAAGACTGGGCTATAAGTTCTCATGACCATAAGAAATAACCAGTTTATCGTAACAAACTTACAAGTGTATTGTTGTAGATACACCTTCTTAACCTCGAGACATCGATTTGTAGAGTTATCCGAACAATTAATAAATATTGACGTGCGAACAAATGTCTCGATTTAGTCAAGTACTGAAAACAAGAAGAATTCCAGGTTTAGTAGCTTGGGATAAATGTGTCACATCGTGAAATTTTGAAGATTGGAATCAAGTTTTCGCAAGTAAAAACTTCAGCTAGAGTTTCTTACACTCCAGGGCTTTCAAGGGTAATTTTCAGATAGTATTTTTTTTAATTAAAATTCAAGCCCTCTCCTTGGTGTAAATTTAGTTAAAAAAATTTTCATTAAAGTTGGTTTATGCATAACCAGAGAGCTTAGGAAGGTGACTCTTTGAATCTTGTAATATGATGATATAAACTATTTAGGGCTAAGGTGGAGAATCTTACCATGTTTGGATCTAGGGAAAAATGACAACGACCATCATGTACTAAAATGTTGAGGTTTGAGAGTTAAAAACAAATGATTTGTTGTTGTTACTACCAACTCCCGCTTGAAATTATTAATATTACCTGATGATATTTATCGACGTAATTTTTGGAGGACACAACTAAGAGAAGGGTCGTTATGATGAATTCTTTAATTCATAGTTTATAGCTTAAGTGAGATGAGACCACTTGACTTTGGAAGTTTAGCCCACTCGATATTGGAAATCTAAAGTGAAATTTGACGAATGATATATTGTAGATATATAATTTACATACAATCCTCCGATCTTAAGAACCAGAACTTGCAATTTCTCCAAAAATTATAATCACATTTATGAAGATTCAAGAATAAGGGAGACAGGTTTGATTTCCAGATATAAATGGTGAAACTTCTCGAAGATTAATGGGTTTTAATGAGACTGTAACATCCCAAAAATCGCAGTTCAGCGAATTAGGCGGAGTGTTAGTGCTGCGCTCGGGATAGGCTAAAAATTTCATAGCAGCTCTTCGCGCACGACCAGTGTTCCTCTTCGCGCACGACCAGTGATCGTGCGCCAATGATCGTGCGTTAATTCGCAAGAAATCGGAGTTCTGTTGCGGTAAGCGCGCACGATCAGGGGAAGTGCTTCGCGCACGACCACTGACCGTGCGCCGATGCTCGTGCGCCCTGTTTATTCTGCTCCTTGATTATGAGCGGAGAAGACGATCCGACCGATCGAAAAAGTTGGAATTCGATCCGACGGTTGTGATTAGATGTTGGGGGGTCTTAGGTTTTTGGAGAGGGGTTAATCCCTCATTAATTCAAGGCCTTTCTCTCTCCAAGGCTAGAGAAAGAAGAAGGAGGCAAAGATGAAGAAGGAGAGATCCCGCCATTGACGGAGCTCCGGAGCTCCGTTTCGCGAGCCGTTTCCAGATCTGGAGAGTGCAGCCCGGTGCGGTTCTTTCCCTCCGATTGAAATCTCGGATCTATGGCGGGGAAGAGAGCTCCAAGGGTAACGATTTTTTCTCCCGGTCTTAGGACGTGTTCTTTGTCCTCTCTTTCTTTTTCTATGCTTGCATGAGGACTCCCTTTCACCAAATGGGTGAAGTGTAGGATTTCCTCTAGTTCTTCGGAACTACGGGTCGATTGTGTCCGTCCCCGGCATATTGCATCTAGAAATCCGATAGTCGTGCGGATTTAGGCATTGTGTGTGAAGCCTATTCGTGGCCGTGAGCCCGAATCGGTGATGCTTGATTTGCGACGTTGCATTTAGGTTAGGCCTAGAATGCGTGCCGGAGAATGACTCCGTGAGATCATCTATAGTATTGTGGGACTTGAGATTAGGCGTCGTGTGAAGATCCTAACGAAAGCCCCTTGCTTGGAGAGTGGTGGAATGCAAACCTTCACCACGAAATTGAAGTGAGTCGTTGTATACCTCCTTCGTTGGTTGTTCTAGTGAAGCCTAGGGCCACTTGGTTGGTTTAGGTGCGTAACTTATCGTGATTGGGAACGCCCGTCGGTGTTTCCTTGCAAACGGGCCGAGGTAAAGCTACACCCGCATCGTTGTTAACACGATGATTTGAGCAACGGGCACAAGCTTGTACCGAACCCGCACCATGCTTATCGGCGAGAGGGGGAAACCTCGGGACGCCGTGTGATCATGGGATAGACCTGTTTGGGATGGTTCCTCCAATAGGTAAATGCTCAAGCGTTCACTAAGTTCTTTAGCTTAGTTGGTTACGTGTGGTCGTGAGGACCCGCAGTTAGTTTTGGATTGATGTTATGATTAGCCTCATGCGTTGCTTAGGCGGTTGTGGGGAACCTTCGGGTGAACCCAACCAACATAATGTGCATTCCCAGGATCAACTCTATTTGCTGCTACACCTAGAAGATTGATTGTGCTTGAAACCTCACCTTGTGTAGTTTGCACATTCCTTAGTACTACTTGCTGCTTGTACAAATTGTTTGCAGGGAAGAAGCTCCGCCACCCCGGGAAAAGGGTGGGGTCGTTATAATTTGGTCAGCTGTGCTGACCGTTACCTTGTTTGCCACCTCTTGGTGGAATCTTCTTATGCAGGTGCGGGTGAGCCTAGCGGGAAATAGCGGGCAGTGGCCCTTTTTGCTGCGTTGGCCCTCGAATGCCAGCCTCTTTTCTGCTTTTCATGTATTGCCGGCCTGCGTGCCGAAGTATGTTTAGGGAGTTTTGTACATTTTGGAATGTAAGGCCTTAAGGTCGTAACTCTACACTTTTTTGTTTCATTCCTGTGATAGTGGACTATTCTGAAAGAAATGTTAAATCTTTACGCTCCCGCTTATGTTTAGTATACTCTGGTGTAGTTTTTTCTGTATATCTCCTTTTAACGCCTAGCTAGTGTGGTTGGTATAGCGTGGGGTCCCGGCCGGACCTACTGTTATATTATTCGTACTGGCAGGGTGTTATAATTTGGTATCAGAGCTAGGTTTCGATCCTAGGACCTGTGGGATGTGCATTCACCTAAAACGACAAAAACTAATAAGAATGTCCACTTAGGAATGGAAAACATACTTGTTTGCGGAACCTGAGCGTTCCATGATTGTTGTTTGCTATGTTTTCGGTCACTAAATTGTGTATTGCATGATTATAGGTGACTAGGAGTGTTGCGGGGCAGCCTCGACCTCGTAACACCGCTGAAAGTAGTGCGTCGGCTGAGGTGCCAGCGACCACTCCTCCTGCTGAGATGATCAGGTTAATCGCAGAAGCTGTCTTCGCGATGATCAATGCTCAACCTCAAAGGCTTGCACAGCCGGCTATGCCTGTTGCAGATGCGGCCCCGGTGATCAAACCTGCAGTGGAACCTGCGGTGGAACCGAGGATGGAGACCCCTGTGCCAGTGGCTGCATTGGAACCTGCGGTGGTGCCAAGGGTGGAGCGTCGTGTAGAGCGTGTAACTGTTGCGCGAGCGCGTGATCAACAACTGTAGCACTTTCTAAGTTTCCATCCTCCAAACTTTTCGGGGACCGGATCCCCAACGGAGGCGGAGGATTGGATGTCAACGGTTAGGAAAACTCTAAAGGCGACAGCAACGAAAGAAGCTATGATGGTCACCCTAGCCACCTTTCTCCGTCGCCTTTAGAGTTTTCCTAACCATTGACAGCCAGTCCTCCGCCTCCGTTGGGGATCCGGTCCCCGAAAAGGTTGGAGGATGGAAACTTAGAAAGTGCTGCAGTTGTTGATCATGCGCTCGCGCAACAGTTACACGCTCTACACGACGCTCCACCCTTGGCACCACCGCAGGTTCCACTGCAGCCACTGGCACAAGGGTCTCCATCCTCGGTTCCACCGCAGGTTCCACTGCAGGTTCGATCACCGGGGCCGCATCTGTGACAGGCGTAGCAGGCTGTGCAAGCCTTTGAGGTTGAGCATTGATCATCGCGAAGACAGCTTCTGCAATTAACCTGATCATCTCAGCAGGAGTGGTCGCTGGCACCTCAGCCGACGCACTACTTTCAGCGGTGTTACAGGGTCGAGGCTGCCCCGCAACACTCCTAGTCACCTATAATCGTGCAATACACAATTTAGTGACCGAAAACATAGCAAACAACAATCATGGAACGCTCAGGTTCCACAAACAAGTATGTTTTTCCATTCCTAAGTGGACATTCTTATTAGTTTTTGTCGTTTTAGGTGAATGCACATCCCGTGCACACCACCCCTTAAAAGGAATTCGTCCCGAATTCGCTAAACTACGGATCGACGCCCTAAGTCCGGTTGTCAACGGTTAGGAAAACTCTAAAGGCGAGCAGGAAGCGCATAAGTTTGAAGGTAAGGATATTACCGAGATCACTTTGGCGGAGTTCTCAAAGTCGTTTCTTCAGAGATATATTCCCTCTGCCCAACGCATTGCGTTGCAGAACCAGTTCTTGAAGTTAACTCAAGGCAATAGCTCGGTGGACGAGTACTTGCACGAGTTCACTAGATTGGGCCGCTATGCGGGGTTTTTGGTGGAAGATGAGGAAATGAAGACGAACAAGTTTTATGAAGGACTTCGGGATGAGTTGAGGCTGCTCCTTGCAGGCCCAATGACGTTTGGCTTCCATTTGATGGTGCAAAGCGCCAGATCTCTGGAGTTGGACATGAAGAGTGTACAAGTAAAGGGCGTGGCAAAGAAACCTGAATTTCATGCGCCGACCTCTCAATCCAAATCTGAGTTCAGGAGGAACTAAAGGAAGTTCAAGTCTGCGGAACCAACTCGCTCAAATGTGTCGGGAGCTACGACTGCACGTGGTCCAATTACATGTTTCACTTGCGGAAAGGTGGGACACAAAGCAAACGTGTGTCGCAGTGGTCCCCCGAGGCCAGAGAACCGAGCGATGGACTATGCTCGTGCTGCGGGTCATGCGGAAAAGGGCAAAGCTGCGGAGTCTGCTGCTTCCCAGCACATTCCGACCCAGCCGAGAGTTTACTCGCTTGGCCAGCAAGAAGCCATATGACAAACTAATGTCGTCACAGGTACGAATTAGAAGCTAGCTTTTATAGCTATATATATAATTCATACTGTTGTACGACTATATGCTTTACTTGTGTACAATTAGGTTTCGTCCTAATTTTCAACTATCCGGCAAGAGCTCTATTTGATACGGGAGCATCACACTCTTTTCTGTCTGAGGGCTTCGTGGTGCGAATCGGAGTGCCGTCAATCTTGGTAAAAGATAGATTGGAGGTCTTGCTACCAAACGGGTCTCTCATGAGTGCGGATAGGAAGAGCCGTGTGAAGGTGCGGATCGGAAATCAGGTTTTCGACTTGGAAGCGTCGTTATTACCGTTAGCTGAATTTGATGTGATTTTCGGCATGGACTGGCTCTCGGAGCAGCGAGCATGCATAGATTGCAATTCAAAGGAGATCACTCTGGGAAAGAACACCGAAGACGAAACCACGTTCGCAGGTATGCGAGGAGCGAGCAAGACACTGATGTCTGCTCTCCAGGTGGTTAAGGCGGTGAGAAAGGGCGCAGAATTGTTCTTCACTCTGTTGGAGGCTTCGGAGCCAAAGCCCAGGTTATGCGATGTCTCAGTTATAGCGGAATACGCCGATGTGTTTCCTAACGAACTCCCTGGGGCTCCGCCTCAGCGGGAGATTGATTTCTGTATTGAGCTGGTGCTAGGTGCCAAACCTGTGGCCCGCTCACCGTACCGGATAGCGCCAAAGGAATTGGCAGAGCTGAAGGTTCAATTGCAAGAGCTGCTAGAGCAAGGCTACGTACGTCCAAGTTCATCGCCTTGGAGTGCACCGGTCCTCTTTGTGAAAAATAAGGACGGAAGCTTGCGTCTATGTATCGACTATCGAGAGCTGAATAAGTTGACCGAGAAGAACCGATACCCGATTCCAAGAATCGACGATTTATTCGACCAACTGGTTGGGTCGACGGTATACTCTAAGCTAGACTTAAGGTCCGGCTATTACCAACTGCGTATAAGGGAATGTGACATTCCAAAGACAGCGTTCAGTACCCACTTTGGGCACTATGAGTTCACCGTTATGCCGTTCGGTCTATCTAATGCACCGTCGGTATTTATGGACTTAATGAATAGAACGTTCTGAGAGTATTTGGATCAATTTGTGATCGTCTTCATCGACGACATTTTGGTATACTCTCAGTCGGAGGAGGAGCATGCAGAGCATCTGCACGCAGTTTTGAGCACCCTGAGGAGGAGTCAATTATATGCCAAGTTCTCCAAGTACGAGTTTTGGCTTTCGTCAGTAGCATTTCTGAGTCATGTTGTTAGTAGGGATGGAATTGCGGTTGATCCGTCGAAAATAGAAGCGATCCGAGCGTGGCCTGTGTTGAAAAACGTAGCGGAAGTCCGAAGTTTCTTAGGACTTGCCGGCTATTATAGGCGCTTTGTGGAGAACTTCTCGAGGGTTGCACTCCCTCTCACTAAACTGACTAGGAAAGATCACAAGTTCGACTGGTCGCCCGAGTGCGCTCGAGGTTTTGAAGAACTGAAGAGCCGTCTGACCACGGCGCCCATTCTATGCTCGTCATGTGGTGCGGAAGGCTACGAAATTTATAGTGACGCCTCAGGAAGTGGTTTGGGTTGCGTCCTAGTGCAGTTCGGAAGGGTAATTGCCTACGGCTCCCGACAACTGAAGATTCATGAAAGGAACTACCCGGTCCATGATTTGGAGCTAGCGGCCGTGGTTTTCGCCCTCAAGCTTTGGAGGCATTACTTGTATGGCGTGAAGATCGATATCTTTACTGACCACAAGAGACTCAAGTACCTGCTGGATCAAAGGGAGTTGAATATGCGTCAGAGGAGGTGGATGGAGTTCCTTGGGGTCTACACCTTCGACATCAAATATACTCATGGTAAGGGAAATGTAGTTGCGGACACGTTGAGTCGTCGGGCTCCTGCTTAAGCAAATTGGATTTTGATGCACGATGAGCGTCTAATCCGCGAGCTAGAAGTTATGGAGATCATTTGCGTCGATAGAAGAGCGTCTCCTTCGACATGCTTGAACTGGATGGAGGTTCAATACGACCTCGCCGACCGAGTTCGACAAGCATTGGAGCTGGATGAGAGCATGAAATGCTATAAAGCGGAGACCGTTGATGGGTCAAACGCTGATTTCTCTTTCGAGGATGGCCTTATGTGGAAGAATGGCAGATTGTGCGTCCCAAGTGTTGGTACATTACGGGCGGAGTTGATGTACGAGGCTCATCATACCAAGTACTCGATCCACCCTGGGAGCACGAAAATGTACATGGAAAAGAAGAAACTCTTCTGGTGGCCGGGTATGAAGAAAGACATTGCCCTCTACGTGGCCAAGTGTCATACTTGCGCGTTGGTGAAGGTGGAATGTCAACGTCCCGGTGGGTTTCTGAAGTCATTGCCGATTCCGGAATGGAAGTTCGATGATATTTTGATGGATTTTGTGCACGGGTTGCCGAGATCGCAACATTGAAACGACGCCATCTGGGTGATCGTGGACCGATTGACGAAGGTATCACACTTTATTCCGAACCGGAAGGATGATTCTGTGGAGAAGCTGGCAAAGTTGTAAGTCGATAACATCGTACGGTTGCATGGGATTCCCCGTATCATCGTTAGTGATCGCGATGGGCGGTTCACATCGAATGATTGGAGGCTGATTCATCAATTATTGGGTACCAAGCTGAAGTTTAGCACGACCTTCTACCCGCAAACGGATGGACAGACCGAAAGGACCAATAGGACGATGGAGGACATGCTGAGGATGTGCGCCCTGGACTTCGGAAAGAGATGGGAGGACCATCTCTATATGATTGAATTTGCTTACAACAACAGCTACCAAGATAAAGATGGCCCCTTTCGAGGCTCTTTATGGTAGGAAATGTCGCACACCGTTATCTTGGGCTGAAACGGGCGACACTAAGTTGTTGAAACGCAAGGATGTGGAGGAGGCAAATACATCAATTCGTGCTATTCGGGAGCGATTGCTCATTGCCCAAGATCGGCAGGCAAAATACTACAATGCAAATCATCAGAATGTCGAGTTCGCCATTGGCGACTGGGTTTATGTCAAGATCAAACCGTTCAAAGGAGTATCGAGGATCCGACGCTTGAAAAAGCTAAGTCCGAGGTACTTAGGACCGTTCGAGATCTTGGAACGCATTGGTGAAGCTGCCTACCGGCTTGCTCTATCTTCGGAGCTGAGCAGGTTGCATGATGTATTCCACATCTCTGTGTTGCGGAAGGCTGTAAAGGAGCCAAATCTTGTTACTACGGTCAACGAAGTGTCGGTAGATGGTGGGCTAGCGACGAAAGTCAAACCCATTTGCATTGAAGACACTGAAGTGAAGCAGTTGCGGAACAAGTCCATTCGGATGGTGAAAGTCCATTGGAATAATTGCGGGCGAGAGGAACTCTCTTGGGAAAGAGAGCAGCGATGCTTGCGGAGTACCCCGAGCTATTTCTCTCAGGTAATTATAACTGTATTTTCCGCTAATACTGTTTTCGAAATTTCGGGACGAAATTCTTTTAAGGGGGTGGAGTTGTAACACCCCAAAAATCGTAGTTCAGCGAGTTAGGAGGAGTGTTAGTGCTGCGCTCGGGATAGGCTAAAAATTCCATAGCAGCTCTTCGCGCACGACCAGTGTTCCTCTTCGCGCACGACCAGTGATCGTGCGCCAATGATCGTGCGTTAATTCGCAAGAAATCGGAGTTCTGTTGCGGTAAGCGCGCACGATTAGGGGAAGTGCTTCGCGCACGACCACTGATCGTGCGCCAATGCTCGTGCGCCCTGTTTATTCTGCTCCGCGATTATGAGCAGAGAAGACGATCCGACCGATCGAAAAAGTTGGAATTCGATCCGACGGCTGTGATTAGATGGTGGGGGGTCTTAGGTCTTTGGAGAGGGGTTAATCCCTCATTAATTCAAGGTCTTTCTCTCTCCAAGGCTAGAGAAAGAAGAAGGAGGCAAGGAAGAAGAAGGAGAGATCCCGCCATTGACGGAGCTCCGGAGCTCCGTTTCGCGAGCCATTTCCAGATCTGGAGAGTGCATCCCGGTGCGGTTCTTTCCCTCCGATTGAAATCTCGGATCTATGGCGGGGAAGAGAGCTCCAAGGGTAACGATTCTTTCTCCCGGTCTTAGGACGTGTTCTTTGTCCTCTCTTTCTTTTTCTATGCTTGCATGAGGACTCCTTTCACCAAATGGGTGAAGTGTAGGATTTCCTCTAGTTCTTCGGAACTATGGGTCGATTGTGTCCATCCCCGGCATATTGCATCTAGAAATCCGGTAGTCGTGCAGATTTAGGCATTGTGTGTGAAGCCTATTCGTGGCCGTGAGCCCGAATCGGTGATGCTTGATTTGCGACGTTGCATTTAGGTTAGGCCTAGAATGCGTGCCGTAGAATGACTCCGTGAGATCATCTATAGTATTGTGAGACTTGAGATTAGGCGTCGTGTGAAGATCCTAACGAAAGCCCCTTGCTTGGAGAGTGGTGGAATGCAAACCTTCACCACGAAATTGAAGTGAGTCGTTGTATACCTCCTTCGTTGGTTATTCTAGTGAAGCATAGGGCCACTTGGTTGGTTTAGGTGTGTAACTTATCGTGATTGGGAACGCCCGTCGGTGTTTCCTTGCAAACGGGCCGAGGTAAAGCTACACCCGCATCGTTGTAGTTAACGCGATGATTTGAGCAATGGGCACAAGCTTGTACCAAACCCGCACCATGCTTATCGGCGAGAGGGGGAAACCTCGGGACGCCGTGTGATCATGGGATAGACCTGTTTGGGAGGGTTCCTCCAATAGGTAAATGCTCAAGCGTTCACTAAGTTCTTTAGCTTAGCTGGTTACGTGTGGTCGTGAGGACCCGCGGTTGGTTTTGGATTGATGTTATGATTAGCCTCATGCGTTGCTTAGGCGGTTGTGGGGAACCTTCGGGTGAACCCAACCAACATCATGTGCATTCCCAGGATCAACTCTATTTGCTGCTACACCTAGAAGATTGATTGTGCTTGAAACCTCACCTTGTGTAGTTTGCACCTTCCTTAGTACTACTTGCTGCTTGTACAACTTGTTTGCAGGGAAGAAGCTCCGCCACCCCGGGAAAGGGGTGGGGTCGTTATAATTTGGTCAGTTGTGCTGACCGTTACCTTGTTTGCCACCTCTTGGTGGAATCTTCTTATGCAGGTGCAGGTGAGCCTAGCGGGAAATAGCGGGCAATGGCCCTTTTTGCTGCGTTGGCCCTCGAAGGCCAGCCTCTTTTCTGCTTTTCATGTATTGCCGGCCTGCGTGCCGAAGTATGTTTAGGAAGTTTTGTACATTTTGGAATGTAAGGCTTTAAGGCCGTAACTCTACACTTTTAAGTTTCATTCCTGTGATAGTGGACTATTCTGAAAGAAATGTTAAATCTTTATGCTTCTGCTTATGTTTAGTATACTCTGGTGTAGTTCTTTTCTGTACATCTCCTTTTAACGCCTAGCTAGTGTGGTTAGTATAGCGTGGGGTCCCGGCCGGACCTACTGTTATATTATTCGTACTGGCAGGGTGTTACAGAGACACCCTTCATGTTGAAATCAAATTGTGTCAAAGCATGTCATGATAAAAAGGGTTTTACCCTCGTTAGTTATGAACCAAATGGATATGGAAAGTAGATGGGAGTCATTTCACGAACATCAGTTTTAAACTACAGACGTCATGTTCCTCAAAGAAAAGCATGGAGGATATTTACTTTTCTTTAACGTGAGGAAGCGTTAACCTCTTGTAACATTCGTAGGTCATAAGAGACTCTGGTCCAATTGTAAACAAGGTTTATGTTATTATTTTGTAGCTGATAAACCCGACCTTGTATCCGCGGAGTCGGAAACGATATATCAGCGGAGACCTCATATGTTAAGGGATAAGGTCTCATGGCGTAGGTGGTGTTGAACACCCACGTGTAAGGGAATCATATAGTTAAGAATCAACATAGACAATGATGGTTGGTTAAATGGTCACGTCCTGGCTAATCGGTTTTTGAGCGGAGTATTATGTAAGCATGGTTCGTGAATATAACCTTATGAAGTTAAGTTGAACTCGAAGGATTTCGGTTCCATCTAGCACGGCATGATAGTATAAATTAACTATGAAGGATCTTAGGTGTTATAGATAGAACCTCCTCCAGGGGGGTGTAGTGATTTTGATAACACCCACACCTGGTTAGCTTGTTTTGATTTCGAAGTGTCTAATTCCTATTTATTACTGGGACAGAGCAAAGTGGAACCCGCATTGTGACTAGTGACACGATGGTCTAAGCGGCGGAATAAACCTTCAATAAACCCCTGGTAGGAATATTGCCGACAATCGTAGCAAGGAATAATGGAAGTGCAATGAGAAATCTTGGTAAAGACTGTTGCTCCAGTTTGAGTTCTCAGATAGTAGAGGTCCGAGTTCTTCCGTGGAAGGAGACTCTGATGTCCGATTATTATAGTTCAACCACGGGCGAAAGGAGCACACATGGGAGCCCATGGACCTCATGCAACAACGCTACCCGGAACTCTTCACTTCAGGTACAACCTAAACCTCCTTGCAAATCTCTTTGTACCTTATATTGCGTAGAACCCGTAGACCCGATCTTAAATTTCGGGGACGAAATATTTTTTTTGTTTATTAGGATTTGTAACATCCCCAATCCTGCTAGACCCTTTGGAAATGTTAGGGCATAGTGGTGAGAGGAGTGGCCACAAGGGCCTTAGGCTAAGGTAGAAATTGCTAAGTGCACACCAAAACTCAAAAACCAACCTAACCCTAAGCCCCTCAACTAGGTCAATTGACCTCACTTTTGATGCCCTAACCATTAAGGGAGACCTATATGATGGAAATTGCACTAAGGTGGGACCCAATTTTATGAAATTGACCAAGGTCAAACTTCACCTAATTTTGGTCAAACCTACACCCCTTTGATTAAATTGAACCAATTGGAGCCCCACCATGGACCAACCAATGTTGGGTGATGTTAAGGGACCCATGAACCCCAAGTGGGGTCAACCCACTCACCTTGTTGACCAAAGTCAACCATGGTCAACCTAGCCCTTTAAGGTGAATTCCAAGCCTAAATTGAGTGGAACCCAACACCATCAATTAACCTTTATTCGTGGACTTAGGTCTTGCCCATATCAGCCTAGGACTGAACCCAAGCCATGGTGTGATTAGCCAAATGAGAGGGGGACCAAAAGGTGATTAAAAAGCATAAAGCAAAAAGGAGAAAAGCAAAAGCAAACATCCCCCCTCTACACTCCACCCCCAATCATCCTAGGGGCCAACCCTGATTGATGTGGGTCTGGGCTTGTCCCAGAGGGAAGCAGGAGGCCAGCTACTGCAGGAGGGTGGCATCAAGGAGGCTAACCGAGGAAGCTCCAATTCAAAACAACTTATAGAGGCCTCCCCACCTCAATCCGACCACACCATTAGCTTCAGAAGGGAGAGAGCAGTTGGGAACGGCACCTGGAGCAGAGCTATAGCTGGAGAATCGAGATCGGGATCGGGGTCGCCGGAGCAAAGCTTATCCATGGTGAACCGTCGCCGGAGCCACCGCCACGCCCCAATCACGGTTCGTTTCTCCTCCCCTCCCCCATGCTAGCTTCCTATCACAAAACGAAGAAGGATCGGGCTCAATTGAGCCCGAATCCACTCCTCAATTCCATGGATTTCGGCTCGAATCGGGAAGGTTGGGATCGCCGGAAACCGCCTCCTCCGGCCACCAGTCGCCGGTTGACGGTAGCCCCGACCACCACGAAGGTGTCAGTGGTGTTGGCCGGCGGTGGTGGTGGCTGGATCGCCGGGAATCTCGCTCGCAAAGTCGCCCAGCGCGGTTGAATGATAGCCGTTGACTGGAGGAGGAAGACGAGCCGACTGCCGTTAGATTTGCGCCAAGATTCGTGCGCATCACTATTTCCTCTAATTAATTAATTCTTTATATTAGATTTTCTGTCTTTATTTAACCAGTCACTTCTATAATTAATTAAGGGCTCTTAATGGCTGAATTAGAAAAATTGCCCAACATGAAAGTTGTAGCCCTTGGTCTTGACTTTCATTAGGGCTTAAGTTCAAGTCATTTGGTGACCCACAGCTCCCTAGGAAGCTGTTTTAATAGGACTGGTCCTACACTAAGTCAGTCCACTAAAATAATTACCTAGCCTAAACCCCTCAAGATTTGAAGCTGATATTTTAACCATGGGTTAGTATACCCTAGGGGCACCCTCTGCCCAAAGATCAGCCCTTTATGGGCAGTTTTACCTATAGTTTTTGTGGTATATAAGATATTTAAATAATGTTGATTTTTGGAGCATATGAAGTCCAAATAACACCAAATTTTGGTAGCATGCTCTTTAGTACATGAGTAGTGCCTGCCTAATTTTTCACTCCATTTGGAGTTGATTTGATATGGAAAATGGGAAACCCTAATGAGGGCCCTTAAGGGGCAAATTAGGGTTTAGGCCATTTTGAGGAGTTGAGTGAGTTGGCCTCCTCCCATCATGTTGATTATGTAGGTAATGATATATAATTGCATGTGACAACCCCTAATGGAGCATTTGGAGCCATTAGGGTGGGGTGTCCTAAAACCCTAAGGGTAAACCCTTAAGGTTGCAATTTAGGGTTTGTGAAGGACAAAGGACCAAATGTCCTTGCCTTAGCTCAGAACTTTGTAGTCATGTTTTTAAGAGCAAAAAATGGCTTAGATAATTTAATGGAAATTTTTAGAGTCATTTATGTTTTTTTTTCTCTTATTTAATGAAATTGCCACTATTTCCTAATATAAACTAAATGCATGGTCATATGACATTGTATGGATTTGAAACTTTAGCAGTAGCTGAATTGGGATGAAAATAGGCTATGTTAGTTTTATTATGATTTATTGAGGTGTTACCCCTTGTGGAGGAGTTTTTAAGTGCTTACTAGCTTAGAGGAATTTATTTATGAAAAATGTCAAATCATTGGGCAAAATTATGAAACTTGGTTATCTGTCATTTTATGTTAATACATGCCCATGATAATTATTTGGAAGCCTGTTGATTTGTATTTTATGTACATCATGTAGAAATTGGTATTTACAACCCTTGGATGTTAAATCATTTTAAAATGTCAAATAATTGGGCAAAATTATGAAACTTGGTTATCTGTCATTTTAGGTTGATACATGCCCATGATAATTATTTGGAAGCCTGTTGATTTATATTTTATGTACATCATGTAGAAATTGGTAATTACTACACTTGGATGTTAAATCATTTTAATTAGTCAAATCATAGGATAATGATACAATCATTTGGAAGAGGATTCTAGACCACCATTTGGACACCTGGTAATTTTTGTAGAATTTTCAGATGAGAAATATTATTTTTCCTAATTATAGTGGCAATTTGGTAATTATACAACTATGATGATTTAGTAGGCCACATGACATCCTATGGTCTTGAAACTCAGTAAAGCACCTTTATATGGAACATTACCTTACTGATAATTTTCATGTAGCATGTAGAAGCATTTTGAGGATAAATCATGTGTAATTTGACTTTAGGCATTAACTACTTTAAATAATAATAAATGTCAAATTAATATGGAAATTTATGGAAATTGGATCATACCTTATTAAGGTCAGTGGGAGCCTAGGATAATTATCGCAGACCCTGGTGATGAGTTTTAGAAGGATTCCCTTATGAGGTTTGATGTTAGTTCAACTTGGTGGTCTGCGTTCAGTAAAAACCAGAATTTTGATTTTAAGCCAATTCAGACCCATAAGTAGTGTTTAGAAGTTGTCCATTCAGTAATTGAGTTATAGTTCACAATGATTCAAGGAGGGTCAAACTTAGGGTTAACATTGAGATTGTGCTAGGGTTGGTGTATGAGGTGTGGAGGTACGTCCAACCCAATTGGGTGGGACAGATGTTGAGCTAAGTTACTTTAATTATATGAAATAATGAGGGGTGAACTAAAGGTTAATCATCAACTAAAGTAATTGTCTTGAGAAAGAGGATGGCGGGGTTGATCCCATTAAATCCTTAGTACGGTTGGGGGCCCCTTTACGGGGTATACCGCGGGAAGTCTAAGATTCACCCTAAATATAATACTAACTAAATTGTAGGTGATAGTTTATATAGGTGTAGTCAATAATACCTAGAGGGGGGTGAATAGGTTCTACTTATTTTCTTTATTTAAGCCTAAGGTTTCTAGCTGCAGAAAACACAAGCACAGAAAGCACACAAGGATGTATTGAGTTTCCTCAAGACAGAGTGTCTTGAGTAGTCCTCTTTCCCCCTTCACCTTCCTAACAGTGTGTTAGACAAGGCTACAAACTTCAAACTCAGCTCCTTGAGCTTACACCACAAGTTCCTCAGAACTTCTCAGATCCATAGTGATCCTACCTCAGGCACAACAGCCCTACACTCAGGTTCAACAACAGCCCTACAACTCAGAGTTATGAACTCCTACCACTCAGAAATCCCACAGATTTCCTACCTTAGACCTATCAAGAGGTCTTACCACTCAAGCTGTCAATACAGCTTTACACACAGGCTCAACAACCTTTTTCTCAGGCAACAATGCCTTACAAAGATATAATAGAGTTTGAGTTGAACACAGAGGACAAAAGGATTACTCTTAGGTCTTCTGAATCCTTTCTTCAGATCTGAAAACAGCAGCTTCAGATTTGTATCACTTTGATCTTCTCCTTCAGCCAAGCAAAAGATCAACTTGCCCTTCCCGAGTTGGTACAGGAAGAGCTATCTAATCTCCCTTTGAAGATTAACTTCAGCAGCAGAGAATGACTTCAACTGGCTGAAACGTGAGTACTCGTTTGCGGCTTGTCGCAAGAGCTCTTCAATCGAACTGTTCTGGTTGTTGAACCCTAGCATCTCCTTTTATACCTCCAAAAGGCTTCAACGGCTATATCGATCCTCCTGATACGGTATGGGACTGATTGGACTTGCTTTTCCCTCTCAGAAGTCTTTTGCGCCGAAAGTAGATCCCATTAAAACATTTGGATCTGTCTCAGCGGTTGGGCTGAGATAGCATCCAGTCTCAGCGGTTGGGCTGAGACAGCTTTCAGTCTCAGCGGCAGCTCCAGTCCCCTTCTCAGCGGTTGTTCCAGTCTTCTTCTCAGTGGACCCGCAGAGACGGCTCCTCGTCTCAGCGGTTGTGACCCATCGTCTTAGCGATTATGCTGAGACAGATCTTCATCTCCTTGTGGATGATTCCTTCTTGTCTAAGGCCATGTTTGGCCCTTCCTTTTGAATTACCTGTGCCTGTATATTCTACACAAGTGTAGCTTTGTTAAATACAATATGTCCTTAGCATTAGGAGTGATGCCTCTTCAAATCAAGGTTATATTGAGGACAATATACCCAACAATCTCCCCCTATTTGAAGAAGGCAGAACATCCCCAATGCTAAGGTCCATTAACAATAAAAATCTTATCACAGAAAAAAATGATCTTATAGAAAGTGATCTGTGAAGCATATGACCTAACACTCTAAGCATAAGCATAAGCATCAGCATAAGCATTAGCTCTTTCTTCCCTTTCTCCAGCATTGGTACTGGACCTATCTCCCCCTTTCCGCCTTGTTCAACCTTAACTTACTATCTCCCCCTTAACTTGCCATGTATAGGGGGATAATATCTGTAGATCCCTTTGGATCAATCTATAGGCTAACCTATACACTCTTAGCATGTGCTAGCGACCCCTCAACTAAGGAAGGAATTTACTCCCCCTTAATTTGAGAGCTATTTTCTGTAATAGTTGATCCATTGCAATCTGAACAGTCCATTTAATCTGTTGAATACTAGAGATAATAAATATATATCAATATTAACAAACACGATATTATGATCAGAATATGAAATGTCATTTCACTTCAACTGTTCAGTGCAGATATATAAAAGAAAAATCCACTTAGAGATGTACATTCAATCCAAAACAAGATGTCAAGGCTAGTTTTTCTAAGAATGGCCCTTGGAAGAGCTTGCTCCATCTGTGGACTTTCTTTTCCTAGCTTCAGCAGCAACCTTGATATTTTCCTTTACTTTGAAGTACATAAATGGCTTGGGAAGATATCTGGAGGGAATTTTTAGAGGGGTTTCCCTTCTTACCATATTTTCTTTGAAAATCCTTTCCCTTAAAGATTCCCTTTCAAGATGTTTGATCCACTCAGCAGTTGAATAGACATGGTCAATGTCTTTCATTGGATTTCCATGGCTCACCCAGGTATTGACAACAATTGTGTCCAATTCCAGATTGTCATCTTCATGGAGTGGATCCTCTAATCTTTCCATTCTCTTCTGAGCCATGTATTCTTCAGCAGTTTGAATACCTTCTACCCTTCTCCTCTTTGCTGCTCTCTCATCAGCAATTAGATTTGATTGACTTTGGAAGTCAAAGTCTTCATCTCTGCTAGGGTTCAGAATTGGCATATTCAAGGCAATCCTTGTTCCTTGCAGCACTTTTAAGCTTGACTCCCATTGATTGTCAGTGACTTTTCTGGCCATGGTAAGGGTATTTTCTTGAATAGACCTGGAAGCATTGTTTACCACTTCCACCATTTGCTTGTTGGCTTCTTCTTGATTGGAGAGTATCAGTTTGTGAGAGGACTCCATGTCGTTATATAACTGTATATGTGCTCCTTTCATCTTAGCATGTAGATTGGTAATCTTCTCCTCTCTTTCTTCGCTATGTCCCACTATTTTCTTCTCAATTTCAGAATGTTGATCCAATATGGATTGAGAGAGAGTCTGTAAGGAGCTATCCACATCATCCAAAATATATTCCTTTGCCTTGTCAATGTGGGATTTGACTTGGCTGCTTGATGTGTTGACCACCTGTGCCATCCTTGTCACTGCATTTTCCCAGACATTTTGATTTTTGTAAAGATGATTCTTTACATATGTGATGTCCTTTGTGGAATCCCCTTGATGGTCTGCAATATCCTTCAGAACTGTGTGCTGGGCAGCAACAGTATTTTTGGCCATTTCAAACCATCTTGTCATCTGCAGAAGGATATGATCTGATGCAGTTTTGACATCATTAACTTGGGCATTGAGCTCAGTTCTCACTTCAGCCACTCTTGAGTCCATTCTCTGCTCACTGGCCTGAATTTCCTGAGACAATGCAGCTTTTGTTGTATGTAATTCATTCCTTATCTGGGTAGATGCATCCTGAATCTTCTCAGCAACAATCTCTTTCATAGACAACATCTGACCCTCAATCATTGTTTGTATTGAGTTTATCAGGTCAGATGTGTTCAGAGCTGCAACTGTCCTTTCCTGGGGTAATTCCTTTTCCATCATCTCTTCAGCTCTACTATGAGCATTAGCCCTCGCATGATGAGGGATCTGCTCCCCCTCAGATGGGGCATTGGGTGATCCCATTTCCTGTTGATGTCCTCCCTCATTAGCATATCCACCTCCTCCTTCATGGGCAGAGCTATGCTCCCCCTCACTTGGGGCATCCTCAGGAGGAGAGTTTTGTCTAAGATCACCTGAAAAGATTGGTGAATTAAACACCTAGACTATACTATTGATAGAGAAAAGAGACCTAACTGAAATCCTAATGTACCATGGATAGGTGAGTTGGGAATTTCATCTTCGTCAAGAGGAATAGTAGGATCAACATTCATCTGGGTTTGCTCAGGATTGGGCACAACACTTCCTTGGGGCTCCTCATTTGTCCTGGGGATCCCTTCATTATCAATGTTCATTGGGTTGCTGGCGGATCTATGATCAGACCCATGACTATCTTCATTTTCAGATTCAGCTGACTTTGAGGATGACTTTGATGTCTGCTGGGATACTTCTTTCTTCTTTTCCTTTGCCACAGATGGCTGGCTCATAGGGAGCACCCTGGAGAATCTATCCAGAGTCTTAATGTCCATTCTTTTGAGGTAATGGAGATTGGACCCCTTGGAGTTTGCAAAGGTCTCTGAATAACTATTCTGTAGGTACAGAGATAGTATTCTTCCCATATTGAGGGCTTGCAGGGATTCCTTTATCCTTTGAAAGATGACTTCTCCCCATGATGTTCTCTTGGACAGAATTATCCTTGTCATTAATTCAAACATGAACTGTGAGACAGTGTCATGTGAACCTGGCTTGCATTGGATAGCTTTGCCCACAACATCAGACAACAGCTTCCCCTGTTGATTGAAGAACTTCCTCCTTAGACAACTGGTCTTAGTTTCACTATATCCTGTCCACTTTAGGGCAGACCGCTTGTCCTTGTCAGATATCCCTTCCTCTTCAGTTTTACTGCAGAGAGTTAATTTTAGCCCCTTCTCCAACCTTTTAGCAGTAATCTTAATCTTCTCACTTCCTATCTTGGACATCAGGATGGTTTTAGATGGAGACAGTTTGACATGGTTGAATCATTCCAGAACTTCAGCTTTGAGAATGCAGCATGGTTCAGACAGCATGTGCTCCAGACCTTGAGCTTCCAATAGATAAATCCCGTGTCGAATTTCTTCTGAGGCATGAGAGAATCCACCTCTTACGATTTCGTAGCCCTCTAGGAGATCTTTCGAGCTTTTTGGCGCCATGGAAGCAGAGAATCGATGCGCTGAGACGGGAGAGAAGATGAATCGTCTCGACGGCTAAGGGTTTGGCTTTGTGATTTGTTTTAGGTTACAGTGTATCTATTTATAGATTTTTAGTTTCGATTTTATTAATCCTAGGCTTTTAGACTTAATTACCTTATTGTGTTAACGGGTTTTGGGTTAATTATCAGGTTTCATATTTAACATACCCCGTCTCAGTGGTTCAGCTGAGACGGAGACCTAGGCCGCTGGGATAGTAAAGTGTCAACCGCTGGGACAGTTTGCTCGTCTCAGCGGTTCAGCTGGGATTTTTCTCAGCTGATTCAGCTGAACATGCTCCTGCATTTTAGCTGATCATAGGGTTTTGATTTAATGTAGATATTGTGGCTTAAGATGGGTCCTAGTCATGTCACTAAGTTGTGGTGTTCAGTAATGTAAGGTTTGACAATTTATTATTCATAATTAACAATTGTGACAACTAATACTCAAACATTTTAGGACTATTCTATACTGAGCATGCCAAGATCAATTTTAAAAGCATTGAACTTAGATTCATCCAGTGGCTTTGTAAAGATATCAGCTACCTGTTTGTCAGTGGGGACAAATTCAAGACAGATATCTTTACATTCTACATGTTCCCTAATAAAATGATATCTAATCTCTATATGCTTAGTCCTGCTATGAGAGACAGGATTTTTAGCAATAGAGATTGCACTGGATGAGTCACAATATAAAGGAGATTCCCTTACCTTGAGATTGTAATCCTCCAGCTGATGTTGTGTCCAAAGGAGTTGTGCACAACAACTACCTGCAGCAATGTACTCAGACTCAGCTGTGGATATGACCATACTGGTTTGTTTCTTGCTGCTCCAAGATATCAGTCTTCTCCCTAGGAATTGACAAGTGCCACTTGTACTCTTCCTGTCTTCCTTGCAACCTGCAAAATCTGCATCTGAAAAGCCTGTTAGTTCAAAATCGTTGTTCTTAGGGTACCAAAGGCCAAGATGCAAGCTGCCCTTAAGGTATCTCAGAATCCTCTTCACAGAGGTGTAGTGAGATTCCTTAGGACAGGCTTGATACCTAGCACAAACACATGTAGCATACATAATGTCCGGCCTACTAGCAGTCAAGTACAATAGGGATCCAATGATGCATCTGTACATGGACTCATCAAAGGCCTTTCCCTTTTCATACTTGTCTAAGGATACATTGGACCCCATGGGTGTTCTCATGGTGAAGGCTGATTCCATCCCAAATTTCTTGATGAGTTCCTTAGTGTACTTGGTCTGGGAGATGAAAATTCCATCATCAGACTGTTTCACTTGGAGTCCAAGGAAATATTTGAGCTCACTCATACTGCTCATTTCAAACTCCCCCTGCATTAGATTTGCAAATCTCTTGCAGAGGTTGTCATAAGTAGAACCAAAGATTATGTCATCAACATAAATTTGGACTAAGAGACACTTGCCCCTTGTTTCCCTAAGAAACAATGTGCTATCAATCTTTCCCCTCATGAACTTGTTCTTGAGAAGAAAGTTGGACAAAGTCTCATACCAAGCTCTTGGAGCTTGCTTGAGACCATATAGTGCTTTCCTAAGAAGATAAACATGAGAAGTTAGGATTGGATGCACAAAACTTGAGGGTTGTTCAACATATACCTCTTCCTTCAAGTCTCCATTGAGAAATGCTGATTTGACATCCATCTGGTATACTTTGAACCCCTTATGGGCAGCATAAGCAAGGAATAGCCTAATTACTTCCAACCTAGCAACTGGTGCAAAGGTTTGATCAAAGTCTATACCTTCCTCTTGCCTGTATCCTTTGGCTACTAATCTGGCCTTGTTCTTGATGATTGTACCATTCTCATCAAGCTTGTTCCTGTATACCCATTTAGTGCCAATCACATTGTGTCCCTGAGGTCTAGGCACTAACTTCCATACTTTGCATCTCTTGAATTGTAGGAGCTCTTCCTGCATTGCTTCAATCCAGAAAGTGTCTTGATTGGCCTCTTCAAACTTCTTGTGCTCCATTTGAGAAAGGAAGCTCAAGAATAGTGCTTCATTATGAGCTCTGCTTCTGGTCAAAATGCCTTGGGTATGATCTCCAATTATTAGATCTCTTGGATGATCTCTCAGGTGCCTTGCAGCAGCAGGAAGAGGGTCCTCTGGTGGTTGTGTTTGTTCCACTGGATCAGCTATGACTTCACCATCTTGTGCCTCTTCTTCTTCTGGAATTGCAGCAGTTGTTTATGTTTTGCTGCTGCTGCGCTTGTCTTGGACAGTCAGCTCATTCATCCCTTCTTTGTTTCCTGATCAGCAAACAACCCCAAGTAGGCTTCCTCCTCACCATCTGAATCTGAAGATGAGGACTCAGATTCACTCCAGCTCTTGCCTTTCTTAGCCAGGAAGGATTTTTCTCCCTTCCTCTCCTTCTGGTGATGAGGCTTCTTGTCACCTCTTTCCTTTCTTTTGACTGGACAGTCAGCAATGACATGTCCAGGCTTACTACAACAATAGCAAATTATGTTATTTGAAACATGTTTACTAGTTTTAGAGTCATACCTGTCCCCTTTGGGATGTTGCCTCTCAGATCTGTAATGATCCTTCTTGGGATGAGAAGAGGAGGAAGGTTTGTTCTTCCATTGTTTCCTCTTTATCATCTTCTTGAACTGCCTTGTGAAGGCAGCAAACTCCTCATCAGAAGAGGAACTGTCTGATATGCTGCTCTCAGATTTCTCAGATTCAGCAGCCTTTCTTGGAGGTGACTGTACTCTACCCTTGTTCCTCTTAGAGCTTTCAGCTTTGAGAGCAACAGATCTCTCCCTTGTGTGAGCCCTGGAGGAAGAGTCCTCCTTTCTTGCAGAAAGCTGCATCTCATATGAGAGCAGTTTCCCAAACAGTGTATGGGTGGGGGTTTCTCCAAGTCTTGCCCCTTCCCTGATTGCACAGATTTTGGTGTCCCATTCTCTAGTTAGAGATCTAAGGAACTTGTCATTAAGTTCATAATCTGTGAACACCCTTCCATAGGTTCTTAGTTCATTTACAATCCTAAAGAACCTTTCATAGCACATGGAGATATTCTCCTGGCTCAGCTGTCTGAAGGCTTCATACTCCTGATTGAGGAGTGACTTTCTATCATCCCTTACTTCAGCTGTTCCCTCCATATAGACAATCAATGTGTCCCACATTTCCTTGGCAGTTTGGCAGTGTATACCAAGTTCTGAAATGTAGTGTCATCAATGGAATTTACTATTATGTTTTGGGCTCTCTTGTCCATAGTGTACATTGCTATCTCATCATTGGTCAGTTCAGAAAATACTTTAAGTACTTTTCTAGTAGGGTCAATGGTGGAGACTTTCTCAAAGGTATAAGGACCATTTTTGACAGTCAAAAAGATCCTTGGGTCTGATGCTTCCATGAAGAGCCTTACCCTTTGCTTCCATATGCCAAAGTTTTCTTTGGAGCATATAGGCAACTTCATTGACCCCAACTCCTTCTTCATTGCACTGTTGGCCATTTGATTTCAGATTTGACTACTCCTTTATAGGATCTGATCAGACTGTTAAGTCTTTTTGATGAACCTCGCTTTGATACTACTTGATAGTTTATATAGGTGTGGTCAATAATACCTAGAGGGGGGGGGGGGGGGGTAAATAGGTTCTACTTATTTTCTTTATTTAAGCCTAAGGTTTCTAGCTGCAGAAAACACAAGCACAAAAAGCACACAAGGATGTATAGAGGTTCCTCAAGACAGGGTGTCTTGAGTAGTCCTCTTTCCCCCTTCACCTTTCTAACAGTGTGTTAGACAAGGCCACAAACTTCAAACTCGGCTCCTTGAGCTTACACCACAAGTTCCTCAGAACTTCTCAGATCCAGAGTGATCCTACCTCAGGCACAACAGCCCTACACTCAGGCTCAACAACAGCCCTACAACTCAGAGTTATGAACTCCTACCACTCAGAAATCCCACAGATTTCCTACCTCAGACCTATCAAGAGGTCTTACCACTCAAGCTGTAAATACAGCTTTACACACAGGCTCAACGGCCTTTTTCTCAGGCAACAATGCCTTACAAAGATATAATAGAGTTTGAGTTGAACACAGAGGACAAAAGGATTACTCTTAGGTCTTCTGAATCCTTTCTTCAGATCTGAAAACAACAGCTTCAGATTTGTATCACTTTGATCTTCTCCTTCAGCCAAGCAAAAGATCAACTTGCCCTTCCCGAGTTGGTACAGGAAGAGCTATCTAATCTCCCTTTGAAGATTAACTTCAGCAGCAGAGAATGACTTCAACTAGCTGAAACGTGAGTACTCGTTTGCGGCTTGTCGCAAGAGCTCTTCAATCGGACAGTTCTGGTTGTTGAGCCCTAACATCTCCTTTTATACCTCCAGAAGGCTTCAACGGATATATCGATCCTCCTGACACGGTATGGGACTGATTGGACTTGCTTTTCCCTCTCAGAAGTCTTTTGCGCCGAAAGTAGATCCCGTCAAAACATTTGGATCTGTCTCAGCGGTTGGGCTGAGATAGCATCCAGTCTCAGCGGTTGGGCTGAGACAGCTTTCAGTCTCAGCGGCAGCTCCAGTCCCCTTCTCAGCGGTTGTTCCAGTCTTCTTCTCAGTGGACCCGCTGAGACGGCTCCTCGTCTCAGCGGTTGTGACCCATCGTCTCAGCGGTTATGCTGAGACAGATCTTCATCTCCTTGTGGATGATTCCTTCTTGTCTAAGGCCATGTTTGGCCCTTCCTTTTGAATTACCTGTGCCTGTATATTCTACACAAGTGTAGCTTTGTTAAATACAATATGTCCTTAGCATTAGGAGTGATGCCTCTTCAAATCAAGGTTATATTGAGGACAATATACCCAACAGTAGGCAAGAGTAGCCTAATTAGGTCAGCAAACTAGTATGGATCTCCTTCGAGGAGGAGATAGGTTGGTTCAGCTTGTGTGTTAGTCCCTGAGCCGGAGGCTCGGGTGGATTTATTAACACCTGTTTCTTATGCAATTAGTGGCGAGTCTTCGGTACTAGGCTAGTCGTGTCACCGACGGTAGTACGTTGACTCAGGTGAGGGTGAGGTTTAGAGGGCCGGTAAGTTTGAGTACCGCGGTCTGGAGGATAATCCCTAATAACCCACCCCGACCTTAAAGTCTGGTGGATTCCAGCAAGAGTACGTAGGAGCTCCGCTGTTGTGTTCTTAGCGTTGAGGCGTACGTGAGGTCTAGGCTTGGTAGTGAGCATACCCGCCTAGGATGTGGAGTGCCCGATCCACTGCCACCGCGAGCCATGACGGTCGGTACCTGAAAGGTTGGCTTCCTTTCTAACAAATTGGGAACTATAAAGGTCTGTGCGCATAGAGTCGTGTGGGTGAGTCACATTGCATAAACACATTAAGTCATCATAAGCATAGCATAACATAACATACACATTAGCATACCCCCATCATATAAATTAGTATGAGCTCTTTTATATGATGGGATACCTGGACATCTTAACTTATATGTCGTATGGGCGTTCATATAAGTTAAGGTACGAATCTGTGATGGTAGATTAGTTTTACTTACTGCTCATTTTTCTTTCTATTACCGCTTTACCTCATGCTCTACTTTACTGTCATTTATTTGCACTATTCTGCTAGCTAGTTTTACTGTTTTACCTATACTTGCTAGATTAGTGTCATGTCACCTCTTTCCTTGTTTACCCCTTGTTGTCCTCCGCTTCTTCCTCCCGCCCGGTACCTAGGAGTCGTGGAGGGAGGCGAGGACAAAACGGCTTAGTCTTTATGACTAACGGTCGGTGGTGACCGCAGGAGTCCGATGAGACAGAGTAGTCCCGCGCGCAGCTGGATGAGATGGCAGGACCCGAGCAGCGGATGCAGCGTACTACCACGACGCCACAGGTTGATGACTAGATAGTTAGATTTCAGCTTTGAGAGTTTGTAGTTTCCGCATGTAGTAGAGAGAGAGAGTACTCACTTTGGATATGTATCGGGCTTTAGCCCTTTTTGCTTGTACTGTCTCTTTTTGGACATTTCTGTTTAATTATATAATTATATGATGTTGTGACTTGTGGACATGCCTTTACTTCTGCTCTTACCTTTTGGCATATATTTACTTATGATCGTATAACCGACAGAGTCGGTGCTGAGCAGGGTTAGCCAACCCAAGTGTTGGTGACACCGCAAGGCAGCGATTCTGGGCGAAGATCCACCTCAACCGTGCGATGTGGGACCTCATCCTTCCCCATGCACAATTGGCCTACAATAATTCTAAAAATAGGTCCACCGGGTTATCCCCAAATGAGATCGTGCACGACTATAAGGCCCCTGTGCCACTTGACTTAGTTCCGTTACCTCCATCTTACAAGTCGAGTCAATTTGCACTGGATTTTGCCGCTCATGTTCATGAATTACATAAACACGTGAAGGACACGCTCGGTACTCAATACACGTCTTATCAATTGCACGCTAACGTATATAAGAGAGCATCCCACTTGAAAGTTGGAGATTTGGTTATGGTGCGTCTTGTCCCTGAACGGATGTCTTCGGGTGCCATAAAGAAGTTGGCTAATCGGCGAGCGGGCCCGTTTCGAATTTTAAAAAAACTAGGAGAAAATGCGTTTCTTTTGGAGTTACCCACTGATTGGGGAATCTCCCATATTTTCAATGTTTCGAATTTAATGCCGTATGTTTCTCCACCACTTGATTTATCGGTCTGCCCGTTTGGTTCCACTTCTTTGTCTTTTGGGGTTGGGGGTGAGGTTATGCCCGGATCGCTCTCTTCTTCGGTCCCCACTGGAGGTACGTTGAATGTTGATGACAGAATTAATTCCCCTTATTTGCCTAACGCTTTTCCAAAGTTCCCCCGAACCATTTTTGTTCCTGACAGGATCCTTAGAGATGAAGTGCTTTCCTCTCCCAGTGGTACCAGTCGCCGCTACTTGGTTCGTTGGCGTGACCGTCCAGCCTCCGATTACTCGTGGCTTCCAGAATCGAAGGTGACCCTTTTAGATGATGATCTTCTCCGCCGCTACCTTCGCGACAACTCATCAGTGATGAGTACTTTTGAGCTAGGGAGGATTGATGGCGACGACGGCCCTCAACGTGAAGATGTTGGTATCGGTGCACCTATGGTGGATGATGCGCTTACGGATGAAGGCGACACGCCGGCCAATGATTTACGCCATCGCCGACGCGGCGACATTGATGCACGCCGTTACAATCTCCGCCCGAGGCGCAGGCAAAACAATTAATAATTATAATAGTTTTATTATAATTATTAATTTTATCTTCTTTATATTTTATGGCACTTTAATGTTTTAATTTTTGGTTATGTTTAATTTCTGGACTGTGTTTAGTCAAAACTGTGGCAATGCCTATAAGAGACCATGTTGTAATATTTTTTTTAATTAATTTTTGATGAAGAGAATTTGAAAACCCTAATCCCTCTCTTAATCTCTCCCTCTCTCTCTTGTACCCCCCCCCCCCCCTCTTTCCCTCTCTCCAAGTTTCGGCCAAGGAGGCCACCCCCTCCTCTCCTCCTCCTCCTAGCCGCCGGCCGCCCTCTCCCCTCTCCTCTAGGAGATCCGCCTCTCCTCTCCCCTCTAGCCGCTCTCTCTACCAAGTATTCTCCCTACCACCTTTTCTCGTTCCTATTCTTAGACGGCTCTTCATCCTCTACGGATTCCTCCAAGGGATCTAAGTGATATTCGGTGGATCTTGGTTGCGGTGAAGCAAAGACGGAGAACAGATTCCTCTCCAAACAACACGCTTCTGGTGGAACCGTAGAAGAACGGTCGGGCGAGTGTGTGCTTGAGGCCAATCCAATCTCAAGCGGGTAACGAACAAACCACTAGTGTGACTTCTTTTCTTGATTTTTCTTGTGGTGGAATTCTGTGGCGTGATCTTCGAATCACTAATTTTTTCGTGGGTTTTCTTCATACTGAAATTTGCATTTCATCCTTTATTTTTAATTTTCGAAGGGGTTTGGCGAGCCCCGCTTTTTGTTGGGAGAGAACAACCATTTCCGAATCGATATTTTCGGTGGATCTCTTTTGGTACAACGCATAGCTCGATCGGATCGGGTGAGTCCATTTAGCCTGAGTGAATATTGGCCTATAGCCTCTATTCAATCTCTAGCGGGTTGGCTATCCGGCGTGGCAAAATTAATATTGATAAAGTCGCGTTTAAGTTTTGTTGCGTTCTCCATTCACGCGCGTAGTAATCGTGATATGACAGGTGGGAAAGTGTATTTATTCGTAGAGTACGCATTGGAGGGTGAACCCTTCATCAATTCCACTTCAACGCGACCGGCGAGGGCGTTGTCTTTCTGTGCAGTCACGTTTGTACGCTGGTCGGCACGACAAATAAGAACCATCGCTGTGGCGAGCGATTATATTAGTCGTCGTCAAAAGCGACTTTGAGATCATCCCGACCTCGTCCTTCCAGCTGACGGAGAGCGCCTTCGTCGCTCCTTTCCTGGAGGAGAGTAGGGAGAAGCTACTTGACTGCTTCCGGAATCGCCGCATGGATGTGGTCTTCTGGAGGAGGCGAGTAGACAAACTTACCGAAGTGTATCCGGGCATATTAGTCTTCTGAGCGAGTATTGGTTATACTCGACTCTTCGTCTTCAACTGGAGACTAACTTCCTTCTCTTTTGTTTTTTGCAGCTACTCGCTCTTTGCCTAGCGGGCCTCTTCCGATGGCGGTGAAGGCGACGACTTCCACCCCGGTTGACTTGTTGCCGGGCGGTGATGCGCCAGAGGTCGCCAGCGATGATGTTGGTCCTTCCAGGAAGCGGAAGGGCAAGACCAAGTGCCAGGAATTTGCGAGGAAGAAGAAGGAGGTTGCTAGGAGGGACCTGAATGCGAAGGCAGATCCTTCGGAGGCTGGCGAGCCTCACAGTCACCCGCTCTTCAACGAGGGCACTCGTGGCGAGGATGCCTATGGTCGCCCCTTGGTGAACTGGGCGGAGCACGTCCACGAGGTGACCTTGAGCACCAATCTTCCCATCTGGTCAGAGGATCGGGAAGACAGCGGCGAGGCATTCGACATGATGTTCTCCTTGTATGATCGCGCAGATGCTGAGGCTCTGCAAGACGTCTCGGCCGAGTATCTGGCTCATCAGAGCTCGCGCTCGTACCTGCGAGCCGCCGAGCTTGGCCATGCGACGACGAGGAGGCTGCTCGAGTACGAGCAGATGATCAAAGTGCAGAGCAAGAAGCTCATCTTCTTGGGGCTAGAGGCTGCCAATGTAACTCCCCTGAATTTTCGGCTATTATATGGAAATATTTTATCGACGTCATAATGACGAAGGGCGTTACGTTAGCGCGGAGTTAGCAGAGCGTCGTCGTTGTGCATTTTTGTATCCGTTGGGTCGTGCCGACCGCATTTGAAACTACCCGAAACTTGAAAATTTTACGTTAGAAAATTAGATTATTTAATTTTAGAAAGACCCTTAAAGTTTCGTGGCGATTCGAGCGATTTTAGAGCCTCAGTAAATGTTTAGAAGATTTGTATATTTATCCATCGCCGTAAAACTTCGGAAATTTATATCTCGAGAACGGTACGTCGAATTTTGATTCCGACTTCGCCGTTGGTTTCGTGGCACCGGTGTTCGTCTTTGGTGTGATTTTCGTCGGTTTAGGTGGATGTGTTGTCGGCGTCGTATTTATATAATAGTTATTATATTATTAATATTTTTATTATTATTAATAATATAATAATATTCAAGATATATATATATTCACGTTAATTAGTCTCATTCCCCTCTCGTGAAATCAAACCCTATTCATCTTCTCTTTCCCTGACCTTTTCGCGAACCGAGAGCGGCGTCTTTCCGCGAGCCTTTCGATCGCCGCCGACAGAGCTCCGGTGGACGAAAATTTAAACCGAGCATAGATCTGGAAAGCTCTCGCCGAGCCCTTCGCGTGTGCGGTAAGTATTTTGGGTTTCGTAGATTTTTGAGGTTAGAGCCGGTAGCCCTAACCCTCGTTTTCGTTCAAAAAGTTTCAGAGATTCTTCCTCGAGGTCTTCTAGCGGTCGATCTGCAGCGTGGAGTGCGTTGGAGGTCGTTTTCTCCGAAAGGTTTAAGGCAAGTGGTGGATTCTTCCCCTTGTCATGTTATTTCATCATCTTTAGCACTCTTTTCCTTTATATCTTGATTTAGACTAGCATTATCAGTTTTGTGTTCTGCCAAGTTCCTTTACTTCGGAAAAGTTCGCCAAGAAATTATAGATTCGTTACAATGCCCTTAAATCTTAACTTCGCCAAAATAATCGTAGGTAGATTCATCGAGTGAAGGAGAAATTCGTCGATTCATTTTGACAAATTCGTCGACATAGGCCTAGATTTCCGAGAGAGAGGTAAGTCGATTTCGCCGAGAATTTGAAGTAAATTCGTCAAATGTGTTTCGACGAATTCGTCGAGAGTCCTGAGGATTCGTCGAGTCTTCTCGACGAATTCGTCGAGTATGCCTTGGTTTCGTCAAGTGTTTCCCTCGAGCTTGTTGTGAAGGTGGTTTTCCCTGGGAGTTTTCCTCCAGATTTTTCTGTGGTGTCCGTTTTGGTCAGGGTTTTGTGAACCACTATTCCCAGTTGGTTGTTTTTGGACTGTGGGTGGACGAAGTGGCCACTACCAGTGTCTGTTTTCTTTTCCATGGACGTGTAGACTGTTGGTTGTGTGGGCTGTAACAACCGCCACGGTGCTTTTGTTCCTTGGTTGTATGTTTTGGTCTGATGGTTGGTTGGAAAGAATGCCTCCGCCTCAGTACTAATTTTGGCTGGGATAGTGATTCATGCCTTGGGCAACTCGGTACCCTTTCCCTTTTGAAAGTTGAATTGCAATGTTGACCGCACTTGGTGCCAGTCAATCTTTACTTATTGGTTGCTTTACTCATTTATTTGGTTTGCTGGTATTTTACAGCTATCCTTGATGGGTTGGTAACCCTCTTTATCTTGACAAGACTTCTCTTACTCTTTGGCTATGTTGTCTTTCATGCTTTTGTGCTGAGGCATTCTTTTCTTTTGAATGCCTCAAGTTCGGATCAGTAGCAGGTGGAGCTGACCGGGTTCTATCTTCTTCAGATTTGCTAGTGGTTTTTCTTGCTCTCGCGTTGAGAGGTAGACTTTTGGAATTCTTTTGAGAACTTGTTAGGGTTATGGGTTCGTGTCAGTCTGTTGACACCCATAGCCTCAGTTCTTTATGTTGGACTTGTTCTTGCTATTTATATGTTACTACCGTTGTTTGCTATTTATGCAATTGCTCTCTGGGAAGGTTTTATGTTAGGATGCATGGTAGTTACTTTTTATACAAAACTGCATTGTTCTTCATACATGACATCTCTTTTAAAACTGTTATCCATCTATTTTGAAACTCGTAAAAGAACTCTTTTTACTTATACGAAATATAGAAATTTCATATCATTAGAATGCTGGTTAGTTCATCATGCTCATATAAGGTGAATTGAAGTAAATTATGTACTTTCCGCTGCGTAAACCTATACTTTCTTATTTATGGACTAGTTGATCCATTAAACCGATGGGCACGGTAATTGAAAAACCTTAACTTAAATTACGTTTTAAAACATAAAGTTCATGACTTTCCAAAGAAAAGTGTGAAGGTAAAGCTGTCTGAGCGTCTGCAGTTGTCCCCTGCATGATGTGGCATCATGACGCGTATTTTCTTTTAGTCTGACGTATTATTTAATATGGAGAAAATGCGGGTTGTGATAGTTGGTATCAGAGGCAGGTTTGTTTGACAAATTGGTCGAACGACTTTTTCTGATCAGGTGTTAATTATCTTGTCTCATTGCATACACACACCGAAGTGTCATCCGTACATCTTGGCTGAAGCATGAACACTACACTCATAGCATGACAAGAAGTATACGGGGCATATTATGTAGTATGAGATGCATAATATGTGTTTGTATATGGATCCACCATAGGTGGCAACATGTGACGGTTATGTAGTATGAGATGCATAACCATCATCACATGGATGCCCATTAGCACGTTTTTCTTTTTCGTTGCATGCGATATTATGTATTATGGGGTGCATAATATTTCATGCGTACGCCGCTCATAACATACATTAAGGCTTTTCTTAGAATGCATAGCACAACATACATATCATAACATCACATAAAGCACCCGTGCCAAGCTAAAGATTTACATGATGAAACTCGTACACACATGATTTGAAAAGAAGGTTTAAACATTCATACATCCATGTGACATGCACAAGAGTCAAAGGATGGTAGTATATCATCCTAAGTTAAAGCATAACATCATTTGTATAAAATCCCAGAGCAAGGTAGTAGCTAGAGCAAGTGTCTTTTCCTGTTTGGTTCGAGCTGAGTTGTGTAGTTCTGGTTCCAAACTAGGGTTTGACGAGGTTGACCCCCCAATCTGAGGGTGAGTCATCGGGTGCTCAGAGTGAATCCATGATCGAGAGTCTGCGACAAAGTAATGAGGCTCTGTCCAGGCAATTAGTCGCGATGCAATCACAGATTCAGACGTTGTTGACTGCCGCCGCGGGGCAGCAGCCTGTGGTGCAGGACCCTATAGTTGGCCAGACTGTACCTGCTCCTCCCGCTCCTTTGGTGCCTCCAGTTCTGCTTCCACCAGAGATGAACTTCATTTCGCATTTCCAGCGACTAGGACCTCCTACGTATGACAGAAGAGCTGACTTCAGGGCGCTGGATGACTGGCTGGTCGCCATTGAGGAGATGTTTTCATATTCAGGAATCTCTGCGGACCAAAAAGTGATGGTTGCCGCTTACCAGCTGAAGGGACTTGCTAAGAGCTGGTGGATTAGGGAGAGAGAAAGCCTTGTAGATGGATGTTCGTGGGAGTCGTTTAAAGCAATGGTGTTAACGAAGTTCCTACCGTCGGTCGAGCAAGACCGTCTGATGAATAATTTCCTGCACCCGAAGCAAAGACAACTCACGGTTAGTGAGTATGAGATTGAATTCAGTAAGCTGAGCAGATTTGCTCCAGATTTAGTAGCTTCAGAATCAGGAAGAGTGAAGCGTTTTCTCGGAGGACTTCGTAGTGACGTTCAACAATTGACTAGTGCATACAGATCTGAAAGTTATGCTGAAGTAGTAGAAGCAGCGCTGAAAGTCGAGGCCATCGACAACGCCAAGAATAGAGGTGCGTTAATGAGAACGGACAAAAGAAAAGTTGAAGAGGGGGAAAGCCCCAAGGTATCTAGCCCTGCTCCAAAGAAAAGAAGTGGCGAAGCTTGTAGCTTCTGTGGTCGCCCGGGCCATCCGTTCGAGAAATGTTTCAAAAGGTTGGGAGTTAAGAAGCAGCAGCAAGTGTCGGCAATACAGAGCGCTCCCAGAGGAGATCTGACATGTACCTTCTGTAAGCGAAATGGGCATGATGTTGCCCATTGTTGGTCTAAAGATAAAGTGTATTTTCAGTGCAGATAAAAGGGGCACGTTAAGACTAATTGCCCGCGTTTCCAACCGCCTCTGCAGCCAGTGCCACTTCAGGCTTTGCCGCCGCCGCAGCCGCAGCATCAGGATAGAGGAAACGACAAGTTGAATGTGTTGACTAGGGAAGAAGCGCAGAATTCCACCCAAGTTATTTCAGGTTAGACTTTAATTTAACTCTTAGCCTTCATCTTTAGACTCGTTTTTCGTTCGGCTAGTTATTTATTTGATTTTATAGGAGAATTTAAGGTAAAGAATCGTTGGGCACGTGTTCTCTTTGATTCTGGTGCTAGCCACTCGTTCGTGGCTAGGACCTTTGTAGAGCGTCATCGTTTGATCCTCGATCAGATTGGCGATGCGTTTCAAGTTAAGTTTCCTTCTGGCGACTCCATGGTGTCGGACCAGGGTATCCAGAATTGCCCTATCCTCTTAGGCGATTTCTTAGCTTTTGCGGATTTGAAGGTGCTAGACCTGGAAGATTTTGACGTGATTTTGGGCATGTACTAGTTGTCCAGTTATGATGCGGTTATCCAATGCAAGGGTAAACGTTTGGACTTCAAGATGCACAACGGTCAACCCATGAGTGTGTATGGCTTTCCGCGCCAGGATTCCCCGATTATTTCTGCGGTATGTGCTCGGAAACTTTTAGATTTCGGTTGTTTTGCTTACCTCGTTTCTATGTTAGAAACTGTTAGTGGTTTGCCATGTATCGAGGATGTTCCTGTGGTGCGAGAGTTTCCTGATGTTTTTCCGATTAGTCTTCCTGGACTTCCTCCTGAGAGAGATGTGGAGTTCGTTATCGATCTTGAGCTTGGTACTCATCTGATTGCTAAGGCATCATACCGTATGGCCCCGCGTGAGCTGGAAGAGTTGCGTATCCAATTAGATGAATTATTGCAGTGTGGATTCATTAGGCCAAGTTCTTCGCCCTGGGGTGCTCCAGTGTTGTTCGTGAAAAGGAAAGATGGCTCTATGAGGTTGTGCATAGACTATAGGGAGTTGAATAAGGTAGCCATCAAGAATAGATATCCGTTGCCGTGAATCGATGATTTGTTTGATCAGTTGTGTGGTAGTTCGGTGTTTTCGAAGATCGATCTTCGTTCAGGTTACCATCAGTTGAGGATCCGTGAGTCAGACGTTCCTCGAACCGCTTTTCGTTCCCATTATGGACATTATGAGTTCTTAGTAATGTCTTTTGGTTTGACAAATGCACCCTCTGCGTTCATGGATATGATGAACCGAGTGTTCAAAGACTTCCTAGATCATTTTGTAGTGGTTTTCATCGATGATGTGTTGGTATATTCAAGAAGTGCTGAGGAGCATGCTACGCATTTGCGCTTAGTATTGTCTACCTTAAGAGAGCACAAGTTGTATGCGAAATTGAGTAAGTGCGAATTCTGGCTTTCGCAAGTGTCTTTCCTGGGTCTTGTAGTGGGCAAGGACGGAATTTCTGTAGACCCAGCAAAGATCTCTGCTGTTTTGGATTGGAAGACGCCTACAACGCCTGAGGAGATTAGGAGTTTCTTAGGGTTGGCAGGTTATTATAGAAGATTTGTGCAAGAATTTTCGGTGCTGTCGGCACCTCTGACTAAGCTTACCCAGAAGAATGCAACTTTTGTTTGGAGCGGTTCGAAGGAGCTTTTCAGGAATTAAAGAGGCGTTTGTGCAGTGCTCCTGTTTTGGCTTTACCGACCGAGGGAGTAGAGTATGTCGTTTATGTGGACGCATCTCACGTTTGTCTCGGTTGTGTTTTGATGCAAGAAGGAAAGGTGATCGCTTATGGGTCAAGACAATTGAAAGTTCATGAAAGGAATTACCCTACGCATGACTTAGAGTTTGCGACAGTGATTTATGCTTTAAAACTTTGGAGACATCTTCTTTATGGAGTGTCATGCAAGATCTTTACGGATCACAAGAGTCTGAAGTATGTCTTTACCCAGAAAGAACTGAATTTGCGCCATCGCAGATGGTTGGAGTATGTTGCGGATTATGATGTTGATATCCTGTATCATCCGGGTAAGGAAAATGTGGTGGCTGATGCCCTGAGTAGAAGGACCGCGCATGTCTTCAACCTTTCTGTGCAGTCTTTAGTGGAGGAGTTTATGCTGATGGATATCTCAGTCGGTAGTAGTACAACGCCTTCGAGTTTAAAAATTGAAGAGCCTTCTTGGATTACCCTCACCAGGCTGCATCTGAAGGAAGATCCTGATTTGCAGCATCTCCGGAATAGAATTGAAAAAGGTGAACTATCAGATTTTTCAATTGATGATAATGATACTTTGAAGTATCGAGGTAGATATTGTATTCCCGCGTTTGAGGATATTAGAGCAAAGATCTGTAGTGAAGCACATGACTCTAGTGTTTCCTATCATCCTGGTTCCACAAAGATGTATAAAGACCTGAAACAGATTGTTTGGTGGTCAGGTATGAAGAATGATATAACTAAGTATGTTTCAGAATGTTATACCTGCCAGCGTGTTAAGGCTGATCACAAGAGGCCTGGAGGTAAATTTAATCCTTTGGATATTCCAAGCTGGAAGTGGGAGAGTATTTCGATGGATTTTATTACTGGTTTGCCGAGATCTCCCGGAGGACATGATTCTGTGTGGGTCATAGTGGACAGATTGACAAAGTGTGCCGACTTTGTGCCTTTTAAGATTGGTTATTCCATGGAGAAAATAACAGAGCTTTATTTGGATGAGGTCATCAGATTGCACGGTGTGCCCGTGAGTATTGTGTCAGACCGGGATTCCAGGTATATGTCTCGTTTTTGGCAGAGTTTGCAGGGAGCTTTGGGCACTGAACTTAGATACTCTACCGCTTACCACCCTTAGAGAAATGGTAAGACAGAAAGAGTGAATCAGATTTTGGAAGATATGATCAGATGTTATATTTTAGATCATGGTGGAGCTTGGGATAAGCGTCTTGGACCGATGGAGTTTGAGTATAACAATAGTTATCAGGAGAGTTTGCATATGGCCCCCTTTGAGGCTTTGTACGGGAGGCGTTGTCGAACACCTCTGTTTTGGGCCGAGGTTGGTGAGAGTCAGCTGTTAGGTCCAGAAGCTTTGGAAGAGATGAATGTTGTTGTGACTCATATCCGCGAGAAGTTTCTCATTGCTCAGGAGCGATATGAGAAGTATGCTAATCGGCGAAGGGTTGATCTGGAGTTTGCAGTTGGGAACATGGCTTTTCTGAAGGTTTCTCCGATGCCAGGTGTTAAGAGATTTGGAAGGAACCACAAGTTGGATCCTCGGTATGTGGGACCTTTCCAGGTTGTTGAGCGCATCGGAGTGTCAGCTTATAGGCTGGATTTGCCCGCTTCTTTCCCAGTGTTCACGACGTGTTTCATGTGAGCTAGTTGAGAAAGTGCATGCGTAGTGATCGTCATGTCCTTGACTCGGTGCCCAAGTTGCAACCTAATTTGTCTTATGTCGAAGAGCCTGTTCGTGTTCTAGAGACTCAGGATCGCGTGTTGCGAAAGAAGACGATTCCTATGGTCAAAGTCCTTTGGCGAAATCAAGACGTCGAGAGCGCGACTTGGGAACTGGAATCTGTTATGAGGCTATCTCATCCTCATCTTTTCTCCTAACCCTCTTTGGTAAGTGTTTTTCACCCATTGATTTATTAGTTACTCTCTTCTATGTGTTGCATTCGAATTATTTGTCAAAGTTTTGGGACGAAACTTATTTTTAGGGGGAGTGGTTGTAACGCTCCTGAATTTTCGGCTATTATTTGGAAATATTTTATCGACGTCATAGTGACGAAGGGCGTTACGATAGCGCGGAGTTAGCAGAGCGCCGTCGTTGTGCGTTTTTGTATCCGTTGGGTCGTGTCGACCGCATTTGAAACTTCCCGAAATTTGAAAATTTTACATTAGGAAATTAGATTAATTAATTTTAGAAAGACCCTTAAAGTTTCGTGGCGATTCGAGCGATTTTAGAGCCTCAGTAAATGTTTAGAAGATTTGTATATTTATCAATCGCCGTAAAACTTCGGAAATTTATATCTCGAGAACGGTACGTCAAATTTTGATTCCGACTTCGCCGTTGGTTTCGTGGTGCCGGTGTTCGTCTTTGGTGTGATTTTCGTCGGTTTAGACAGATGCGTTGTCAGTGTCGTATTTATATAATAGTTATTATATTATTAATAATTTTATTATTATTATTAATATAATGATATTCAGATATATATATTCACGTTAATTAGTCTCATTCCCCTCTCGTGAAATCAAACCCTATTCATCTTCTCTTTCCCTGACCTTTTCGCGAACCGAGAGCGGCGTCTTTCCGCGAGTCTTTCGATCGCCGCCGACGGAGCTCCGGTGAACGAAAATTTCAACCGAACATAGATCTGGAAAGCTCTCGCCGAGCCATTCGCGTGTGCGGTAAGTATTTTGGGTTTCATAGATTTTTGAGGTTAGAGCCGGTAGCCCTAACCCTCGTTTTCGTTCAAAAGATTTCAGAGATTCTTCCTCGAGGTCTTCTAGCGGTCGATCTGCAGCGTGGAGTGCGTTGGAGGTCGTTTTCTCCGAAAGGTTTGAGGCAAGTGGTGGATTCTTCCCCCTTGTCATGTTATTTCATCATCTTTAGCACTCTTTTCCTTTATATCTTGATTTAGACTAGCATTATCAGTTTTGTGTTCTGCCAAGATCCTTTACTTCAGAAATGTTCGCCAAGAAATTATAGATTCGTTACAATGCCCTTAAATCTTAACTTCGCCAAAATAATCGTAGGTAGATTCGTCGAGTGAAGGAGAAATTCGTCGATTCATTTCGACGAATTCGTCGACATAGGCCTAGATTTCCGAGAGAGAGGTAAGTCGATTTCGCCGAGAATTTGAAGTAAATTCGTCAAATGAGTTTCGACGAATTCGTCGAGAGTCCTGAGGATTCGTCGAGTCTTCTCGACGAATTCGTCAAGTATGCCTTGGTTTCGTCAAGTGTTTCCCTCAAGCTTGTTGTGAAGGTGGTTTTCCCTGGGAGTTTTCCTCCAGGTTTTTCTGTGGTGTCCGTTTTGGTCAGGGATTTGTGAGGCACTATTCCCAGTTGGTTGTTTTTGGACTGTGGGTGGACGAAGTGGCCACTACCAGTTCCTGTTTTCTTTTCCATGGACGTGTAGACTGTTGGTTGTGTGGGCTGTAACCACCGCAACGGTGCTTTTGTTCCTTGGTTGTATGTTTTGGTCTGATGGTTGGTTGGAAAGAATGTCTCCGCCTCAGTACTGATTTTGGCTGGGATAGTGATTCATGCCTTGGGCAACTCGGTACCCTTTCCCTTTTGAAAGTTGAATTGCAATGTTGAACGCACTTGGTGCCAGTCAATCTTTACTTGTTGGTTGCTTTACTCCTTTATTTGGTTTGCTGGTATTTTACAGCTATCCTTGATGGGTTGGTAACCCTCTTTATCTTGACAAGACTTCTCTTAGGCTATGTTGTCTTTCATGCTTTTGTGCTGAGGCATTCTTTTCTTTTGAATGCCTCAGGTTCGGATCAGTAGCAGGTGGAGCTGACCGGGTTCTGTCTTTTTCAGATTTGCTAGTGGTTTTTCTTGCTCTCGCGTTGAGAGGTAGACTTTTGGAATTCTTTTGAGAACTTGTTAGGGTTATGGGTTCGTGTCAGTCTGTTGACGCCCATAGCCTCAGTTCTTTATGTTGGACTTGTTCTTGCTATTTATATGTTACTACCATTGTTTGGTATTTATGTAATTGCTCTCTAGGAAGGTTTTATGTTAGGATGCATGATAGTTACTTTATATACAAAACTGCATAGTTCTTCATACATGACATCTCTTTTAAAACTGTTATCCTTCTATTTTGAAACTCGTAAAAGAACTCTTTTTACTTATACTAAATATAGAAATTTCATATCATTAGAATGTTGGTTAGTTCATCATGCTCATATAAGGTGAATTGAAGTAAATTATGTACTTTCCGCTGCGTAAACCTATACTTTCTTATTTATGGACTAGTTTGATCCATTAAATCGAGGGATACGGTAATTGAAAAACCTTAACTTAAATTACGTTTTAAAACATAAAGTTCATGACTTTCCAAATAAAAGTGTGAAGATAAAGCTGCCTGAGCATCTGCAGTTGTCCCCTGCATGACGTGACATCATGACGCGTATTTTCTTTTACTCTGACGTACTATTTAATACGGAGAAAATGCGGGTTGTGACAGCCAAGTGCAAGGATTTCGAGGTACTCGCTCGCTGCCCTTCTGGCTTCTGGAATACTCGTCTTTGTGCCGATTAGTTTGCTAACTGATGTCTTCATATTTGTGCAGGCCGCCGAGATCGAGATGGCGAAGAAAGTGTCCCAGCTGGAGAAGGAGCTGAAGGATACTCGGCAGACCTTGGAGGCCGCCCAAGTCCGCATTGCCGAGCTGGAAACTCGTCCTGCCGAGCAACAACCGTCGGAGGCGGGCCCCTCCAGGGTCGGCAAGCAAATTAGGATACATGGCGACGAGATGTCGCACATCCATCGAGAGATCGCGCGGGCGACCGGGAAAGTCATCCTGAGCAGGTTGAAGGCCGAAGGTTTCTTGAAGCTGGAGGCGATGGACTTGACCGTGGTGGACCTCATCCCGGCACTGCTCGCCGAGGAATCCACCTCTCCCAGGCAAGTTCCTTCACCGTCTTCCAGTGACGCCGAGGACGAAGACTCCGAGGACGAGGATGGCGAGGAGGACGTCGATGTGGATGGCTAGGACGAAGATGATGATGATGGCGATGATGACACATAGTCGCTGGGGTCCTTTTCTTTTTGACAACTTTAAAAGATGTATAGCATTTTGTTCTTTTGAATATGTAATTTAGAAACTTATGAAAGTAATGAATACCAATTTTTTGCTCGTCTTCTGTTATCGCTCTTGCTTCTATGTTTGTATGCCGAGTAGGCTCTTAGGCTCGAGGTGAGGTTGAGTGCTCGCTAGGCTCCTAGGCATGCGCGAGATTGGATGTTGTGGTCGACGATCATACCTTACTCATATGTTAGCTATTCACTCGCTCATACTCGCACCTGCATACTCGCGCCCACCATACTCGCACCTGCATACTCGACTTCTTTAAATATCCTTGATGTAGTTAATCTGTGAATGACACTTGGGGAGGGTCCTGAGGGACATATGCTCCCAAGGCTTTCCTTTGTACCTGATAAAGAATTGCCAGGATGTTTGCAATAGTAATGAACTCCAAGGTAAAAGAAGTAGAAAATGACCATCGGGCTGGTCCTAGGGACACACCGTCCCGAGGTCTCCATCCTGCTGTGGTGTTGATATTTGACGAAGAGATCGACAAGTAGGGAATGACAATCGGGGAGTCCGAAGACACACCATCCCCAGGTCTCCGTCCTACCGTGATGTTGATGCTGACGAAGAGATCGACAAGTAGGGAATGACAGTCGGGGAGGTCCGAAGACACACCATCCCGAGGTCTCCATCCCACTGTGTTGTTGATGCTGTTGAGGTGGACTCTTTCCTGACATACTCAACAATCAGAGTGGATTAAGCGCACCAACTCAAATGGTCGAACGACATAATCAGAAATGGAATGCTATGCCTCAAACTTTCAACACTCGGGGGCTCTATGATGCCTTTATTCAAGGGCCCCCCGTATGGGTTAAGTCGACCATCCCTTCGTCGAATTTGGAGGTCGACGTCCAGACTTCTTTCTGATAATCTCCCCAATCGGATGGGAGATGCGGTCGGAGGGTATCTACGACCAACGTGCAAGGGGGAGCTGATCTCGACCGTCAGTACAGAGGCTTGGTCTTAAGAGAACGCACTACCGAGGCACCGTCCCATCATCCGTTTTGGGTTTTATGAGAATCAAGTCGGAGGCCCGTTTCCCAACCTAGCGTGAGGATTGGCTTGACCTGCCTTTCTTCCTTTACTTGAAAACATTTTTTATTTGAGGCAAATGTAAGAACCCTTTGCTACCCCATATTTCAGGGGGGGGGGGGGTGAAGAATTTATTCATAGGTGACAAATTTACAGGAGAGGGACGTACATACTCCCGCTTAGGGGTAAAACCTTTTCAGGTCATTGCCGCTCCAGGTATTCCCTAATAGCTCCCCTTCGTGGTTCTGTAGGCGATAACCTCCTGTTATGAGCGGTTCATGGATGATGAAAGGTCCCTCCCAATTTGGGTTGAGCTTTCCAACGGTCGCTGACCTCCCGGCTGCATCCACTTTCTTTAGGACTATATCACAGACTTGGAAATGCTTGAGGCAGGCATGCTTGTCGAAGTGCCTCGCCATTCGACGCTTGATCTCCTCTTGCCGAGCTGAGGCTAAATCGCGGAGTTCTTCGATGTAATCGAGAGATAGCTTTTGAGCTTCTTCATTCTACAACCGCCATTCCTCATTTCCATCTTCGGCCGCAACCACCCTTGGATTTCGGACTTCAAACTCTACTAGGATGAGAGCCTCGAACCCATGAGAGAGTTTGAACAAGGTTTCCCCTGTGGCTGAGCTAGGAGTGGTCCTCAAAGCCCACAACAACGAGGGGAGCTGCTCCGCCCAATTACCTCGTAGGTTCTCGACTTTCTTCTTTAGGAGGTTGATGATCAGCTTGTTGGCCGCCTCCACTTGTCCATTGCTCCTAGGATGATGTACTGAAGCGAACCGAAGATCAGTGCCTAGCTGCCTGCAAAAATCTTCCAGCTCCAAGCTGGCAAATTGGGGACCATTGTCGGTGACGATGGCGAGAGGGATCCCGAATCTGCAGACGATCTCCCCCCAGATGAAGTTCTTCACGACCTGAGAGGTGGTTTTGGCCAGAGCTTTGGCCTCGATCCACTTGGAGAAATAGTCGATCATGACGAGAACGAACTTTCTCTGGCCACTGGCTGAAGGAAAGGGGCCTATCAAATCCATTCCCCAGATAGCGAACGGCCACGGGGCGGTGATTGAACAAAGTTGCTGGGCCGGCTGCAACTGAAGGGGGGCGAATAACTGGCACTTCTGACACTTATTCGAAAAGATCTCCGCATCCTTACGGATAGTAGGCCAGAAGTAGTCGTGTCTTAGAATTCTCTGCTCCAAAGTGCGAGTCCCAGAATGACTTCCACACTCTCCCAAGTGGATCTCTTCCATCACTCGAGGTACTTCGTCTTCAGAGACGCATCTGGCCAGGGGGCCCGAGATGGTCTTGCGATATAGTTCCCCGTCTTGCAATAGATAGTACGCTGTCTTGTATCAAAACTTCCTCTGATCCTCTTCTTCCATAGGGAGCTGTCCAGTATTATGAAATGCCACGAACGGATCCATCCAGGAAGGGCGTTGTTCGATCTCCATCATCCCCCTTCTTCGATGGATGGTCAGAATAACTCAGTGATAGTTCCTCCGGCCCTCGGTCCGTACTTGGCCAAACGGCCTGCTGCTGAGTTCTCCTCCCTCGATACATGCTCTACGAAGAAGGATTGGAAGCCTCCAAACAATCCTTTTACTTTGACAAGATACTTCTACAGGACGGCGTCGCGCACCTCGAACTCTCCCCGAATCTGCGAAGCAACCACCATCGAGTCAGTGAAGGCCCTGATATCTTGGATGCCCAACTCCTGCATGAGGCGTAAGCCTGCTACTATAGCCTCATACTCCGCTTGATTGTTTGTGACAGGGAAGAGGATCTCGACTGTTTGCTCGATCCTAGTTCCCTGTGGGCTGACAAGAACGATGCCTACTCCCACCGAGCTTCTATCCGAAGCTCCATCCACGAACATCTTCCAGGGGATTGGATTAGAAACTTCCTCCCCCGGCTCTGCTTCTACCGAGAAGTCGGCTAAAAAGTTCGCCACTGCCTGCGCTTTGATCGCCACCCGGGGCGAGAAGAAAATGTCGAACTCACTGAGTTCTACCGACCATTTCACCAGCCTTCCTGAATGTTCCACCCCTTCTAAGATACTTCGGAGAGGATGATCAGTCACAACCCGAATCAAGTGAGTTTGAAAATAAGGGCGGAGCTTTTGCGCCGACACCACCAAGGTGAAGGCAAGCTTCTCCAGGATCGGATACCAAAGTTCGGCCTTCTTCAATACCCGACTAACATAGTAGATGGGTAGCTTCTTATTCCCTTCCTCCCAGACTAACACAGAACTCACTGCTTCCATACCTACTCCCAGGTAGATGAGCAGGTCTCCGCCTTCCTTCAGGCTTTGAAGGAGAGGTGTCTGAGTCAACTACTCCTTCAACCTGTCGAACGCCTTCTCGCATTCTTCGGACCATTCAAAGTCCTCGCTCTTCCGAAGCGTCTTGAAGAATGGAGAGCACTTATCTCCCGGCTTTGACAGAAAGCGGCTAAGACCCGCCAACCTTCCTGTCAACCTTTGGACTTCTTTCATCATCTTTGGCGAAGTCATTTCCAGGATTGCCTTAACCTTGTCAGGGTTCGGCTCTACCCCTTCTGGGGTGATGAGATGCCCTAGAAACTTTCCCCTTCCAGCTCCGAACACGCGCTTTGCTGTATTGAGCCTCATCTTGAACTTACTCAGCGTTGCGAAGGTCTCCACCAGATCACCTACATGCTCCCGGATGCTCTTGCTTTTGATCAATAGATCGTCCACATACACCTCCAGGTTCCTCCCCTTCTGCTCTTTGAAGACATGGTACATCAACCACTAGTAAGTCGCACCTGCGTTCTTTAGTCTGAAAGGCATCATCTTGTAGCTGTAGCAACCATCGCCAGTGATGAAGGAGACATCACGACAGTCGGGGGGATACATTCAGATCTGGTGGTATCCTGAAAATGCATCGAGAAAGCTCATTACAGAAAAACCAACGGCTGAATCAACCAGTGCGTCGATTCGAGGCAAGAGATAACAATCCTTCGGGCATCTTTTATTCATTAAAGAAAAATAAACACACATCCTCCAGCTGCCCCAGCCTTTTTCACCATTACAACATTCGAGACCCAACCTGGGTACTAGATCTCTGACATAAAGCCTGCCTCAAGCAGCTTCTTTACTTCCTCGCGGATAGGTATGACCAATATGATAACACTTGACCTCTTCTTCTGGCGGACGGGCTTTACAGAGGGGTCGAGATTGAGGTGATGGTAGGCGACCTCAGGATCGATCCCTGGCATCTCAACAACACTCTAGGCAAAGATGTCGACGTTCTCTTGCAGAAATGTCGCCATCTCCATCTTCTCGTTGATCTTCAGCGATCCTCCGATCTTCAGCAATCCAGGTACCCCGGCCTCGGAGAGTACCTCGATCTCTTCCACCTCCTCGGCCACTTCCAGATTGGCTGTGCTCCCCAGCACTCTTTCGAACTCCTCCGCGTCAGCCATCCAGCTGATGGTGCTAACCGTGCTGAGATAGCCCTCACGGGCAACTCTTGGATCGCTCCTGATCCCCATCTGGACGTCCCCTTGACAGTACTTGAGGCACTGATGGTAAGAAGATGAAACAGTTTTGAAGGTGCTGAGAAGTGGTCTTCCGAAGATGGCCTTGTAGCAACTCGGGGCGTCAACGATGACGAAGCGGCAGTTGAGGGAGGTGCCACCTAGTGTTACAAGGAGATCTACTCCTCCTTCCACCTCTTTCTTCTCTTCCGAGAAGCCAAAGAGGGGACCATCGGACGCCCGAACTCTTTCGGCTCCGACGCCCAGACCGTCAAACGTCTCCTTGAAGACGACGTTCACAGAGCTTCCGTTATCGATCAAGATTTGATCAACGGTGAAGTCCCATACTACAGCTTGGATGACGAGGGCATCATGGAATAGATTCTCATTCCCTAATATGTCCTCCTCAGAGAAGGTGATCTCTTCCAACGGAGGTAGTGCTTGCGAGGTCGAAGAGACACTCCTTCGATAGATTTGATGGAGACTGCCCTTGCGGGAAGCTCCCAGCCCTGCTCCCCCGTAGATCACCACCACTCCTCCTTTGCCTCATTGGGCGACATCTCCTCGACCTCCATGGTCGACCCGGTCTTCGTTCCTCCTTCGAGCGACGACTTCTACGGCCGGCAGCTCGACAGGGGCTTCTATCCTCCGATGTTCTCCTCCTGCTTCTCCTGCCGCCAAACTCCTCCTGGCTTCCCAAAAGTCTGGGCAAGCCATGGTCCCGTGCCCCTCTACCCGGTGCAGATCATAGTAAAGGGGAATCTCCTCCGGCTGCGGCCTCCTCTGCCGGTTCTTCCGACCTTGCCGGTTGCCGCGCCGGGAAACTGCCATTGCTTCCTCCCTTCTTCTTTCCTGACGCCTCTCTGGCCGGTCGAAGCGTCTTCTTTCCGGGGATCTCCTTCCCCAATCCTGACGCTGAGGTCCTTTTGCCGGCCTCAAGGGTGACCGGTTGATGGGAACTTGGTAGCGTATTTCCTCCTCCCGACGCTCCGGAGCCACGATGAGCCTCCTCTCATCGTTCCTTCTTGGCTCCTCCTTCCTGGGCGCCTCCTTCCTTCTTTCTTCCCTTCGCCTCTCCTCGGGATTCCTCTTCTTCTCCCTCCTGGGCTCCTCTTTCCTCCTTCTCTCTGGGGTCTTCTCTTCCTCCTCCTCATACTCCCTGGTCACCCTGGTGAGTCGGGCCAGCAAACCACGGTTAGAAGCTTCTCCTTGAACGAACTTGTTGGCCCTCTCGATGAGGTTGTCGTAGGAATATAGGGGATTCCTGCTGAGCTCCAACTTGAAGAGGCATTCACGAAGGCCGAACGTCAGGGCAAGCTGCAAGGTGGGACCATCTACCTCCTGAATGTCCAACAACTCCTCCTGGAAGCGATCGATGTAATGCCCTAACGTTTCTTTGGCTCCCTGCACGAGGTGGAAGAGGGTCGTTGCCTCCTTCTTCATCTTCTTGGCCGTGGCGAACCGCATCGGCAGCCCCCACACAGATCTTCGAAGCAGTTGATCGAACCTGCTGGCAACTGGTGGAACCAGTCTCGGGCCTTCCCTCGGAAGGTGATAGCGTAGAGCCTACACTTAAAGGCGTCTGACATGGTTCGGATGGAGGCTACATCCTCGAACCATTGGATGTGTCGGATAGGGTCATCCCTCCCTGAGTAGTAATTCATAACGGGATCTCCGAACCCTTCCGGCACGGGCGCAACAATGATCTCCTCGCAGAATGGGCTCCTCGCACCCACCTGACGACGATCCTCTGCCTGACGAGTATCACCTCCATACTCGTTGAATGGGCGAGTACCGTAGTACCTCTCCTGCTCTTCCTCCTCGCGGAATCGAGTTCCGCCAGCTCCTTGCGAGGCCTGCAGGTGGAACTGCGACCTCCTTGGTCGCTCGGGCTCCTCCTCATGTTCCTTCCCTGCTCGCCGGGATGGAACATCCTCATCAACAAGAACTAGATGATGAGGCGAGGTCGCTGTTCCTTCCGTACGAGGTTGGAGAGCTGCTCGCATGGTCCCCTCGAGTCGCCGCGCGAACTCTTCAAAGACAACCAAAGTCACAAACTCGCCTCCGCCGACCGAGTTACCGACTACTTCCTCATGGTCGCCAACTACTACCATCTCGCCCTTCTACTAGACTTTCTCCCTCTGGCTACGATCCACGCTCACCGCATCAAAGTGTTGAAGCCAGGAAAATTCCAACTCCAAAATTCGGACCAATGCAGTCGGAGGCTACTCGCCCAGCTGTCCAACGAGAAGACCTGATTGGCAACGACGAAGAACTAGAATAGCAACAACAACAAGACCCCAGACGCTGTGGCAAAGAGGTCCCACCACGTACCCAGAAGCTCCGAAGAGACTTCCCCTCCACAATTAAAGATGGCCGAGCAGAGTACGAGGAAGGCACCAACTTGGCTAGTATCGAGAGTAGCGGCCAAGGATGATGGGTCCAATAGTTCAAAAATGGGTTCCAGAAGCTCAAGATCAGGTGCCAATCCAAGTACCCTTGGGGTCCTATTTATAGGCAAACCAAAGAGAGGGGGGTCTTATTTATACCCCACCAACTCGGCGACTAGGCGACATTGACGCGATCTCGCTTGGAGAGAGGCGAGTATCACCTATGGTCGCCCACCTCTTGGCGAGTATTGGGGCTACTCACGCGAGCTCACCCATACTTGCCCAGACCTCCTTTTGCTCCTGCTTGCTGAATTGTCTTGTGTCTTAGACTGCTGGCCTCTGTGCTGACCCTTTTACCTTGACTTCTGCCTACGTGACTTTGAATGAGCCCACCCTCAAAGAATAAGGGTTGTACATTATCAGTCCGTGATCATAAGAAGGCTTGTCAAAACAACATATAATATAAACTTGGAATGCTTGTAGAGTACTTGAGTATGAATGATTTGCTCATAAGCATCAATCAATTGAGTTTTAAGGAATTATTATTCCCAGAACAATTTTTTCTATTTGTAGATTTTTATTATCCACATCTCTAATATAAGCCTAATTTGTTATATGCACACATTTTTATTATAGAAAATAAAAAAACACATTAGCTTAGCAAATAAAAAAAAGTAATATATTTAAGAAGTTGTTATTCGCAGAACAAAATTTTCTATTGGTAGATTTTTATTATCCATAACTCTAAAATGAGCATAATTTGTTATATGCACACATTTTTATTATAGAAAAAAAACATAGTTGCTTTGCATTAAAAAAAGCGACTGTAAACCACAACCCGATTTTAGCTTGTTGCACCACAATGTTAACCGCAACGAAAAAAATTGAAAAATTTTAAACCGCAACTCGATAATTAGATTGCCGCAACCCAAATTTTAATATGAAGAAAAAGATTATTATTGAAGTTTTTATTGCTAACGTAATGTACAGAATGAGATTTCTACACAACAGACTACATAAAAAAGAGAGAAATCTCATTCTACATAGGGAGCGCTAGTGTTTTAAGATCCAGATTGCGGCCAAACAAAAAAAATAATTATTGTTTTTAAAATTTTAGGGTGTGGAACTGTGGATTGCCAAAAAAAAGATTGCGGTAAAAATATTTAATAATTAAGGAACGCTAAAATCCCCGGAAATGGTGAATGGCGTGGCGGCAAAATAAAGGCGCGGGAGTCCCCGCAGTGCGAGAGAGGGAAGGAGATGGAAGTCGAAATGGAAGGAGAACTCTGGGGAGGAGGAGCGGAGGCCGTGCTAGGTCTCAATCTGTGCTCATCCGTTCCTATCTGCTACCTTTCCCACTTCGGACCTCATGAAGATCTCCTTCTCCTCGAGGTCGACGACAATCTTCTTCCCGAAATTCTCCAGAACAGGTAACTTTCACTTTCTTCTTCACAAGTTGAATTGGAAACTTTCCTCTCAATTTTAGCTGCTCCTGTGCTGAGGGGCGGATCCAAGAATTTTGACTAGGGGGGCCCAATCAAAAGGCGAAACAAATTTTTTTTAATATAGTGTATTAAATATAAAATCGAAGCGGGTTGGTTGAAGTGGAGAGGCGCGTCAGGGATCTTATGTGATCGTAAAGTACCATTAAAACTTAAAGGCAAGTTTTACCGTACTGCAATTAGACCAGCGATGCTCTATGGTTCTGAGTTTTGGCAGTGAATTGTGTACATGAGCAAAAAATGGGAGTTGCGGAGATGAGAATGCTTAGGTGTATGTGTGGACACACGAGATTGGTTAAAATTAGGAATGAATGTATCGGGGATAAGACATGAGTAGCACCAATTGCAGAGAAGATGCGAGAAGCCCGACTAAGATGGTAGAAGCACGACAAAGGATCCATATAGCCGACCCCACTATAGTGGGATAAAGGCTTGAGTGTTGTTGTTGTCGTTTGTAATGTATTAAATATAAAAATATATTTTTGATAAAAAACCCCTCTATTTTTAATAAACAAAAATGAGACAAACAATCATATAGATGTTATTTCAATATACAAATTACAATTACAATGAAAAATTGATCAAACAATAATGAATTTGTTGCAATTAAAAAAACCGAGCATAGAGAAATCAACAAAAATTTCAATAGAAGTGAGTTTTTACCCGAGGTGAAGTAGTAAAGGAGCCAGATTTCTGCGGATCCTACAAGGCTGCAACAGAGCGGATGACCTGAGCTTTATTAAATTTCCTACTATACCTGATTATGCTTGTAACAAGTAGTTCTACAAGGCCAGCAGGACATGGGTCGATGGAGCTATAATGGGTCGCGGTGGTAGTGCGTCCGTGATAGAAAACTGCGGGCCGACAGATGGGTTGACACGATTTCCCAAAAGGGGTTGAGCTCGATGGAACGAGCAGCGGGCGGCTCATGAAGAAACGACAGCTCTTCCCCATGCGGTCAGCAAGAACGACACACGCGAGTAATTGAGTGGATTCGATCAGCAAGGATCTTGTGAGTTGCAAGCAGGAGTCGCTGGGCGCCGAAAGGGGAGATTGATGGAGGCTTCAGCTGTGACTGGGGATGACAGGACCACGACAGGATGAAAACAGAATGACGAGCATTGTTGCTTTCCCTTGACAAATGTGTCGTTTACCAAATGAATGTCTTCGTCGACGACGATAAGGATCTAGGAGGCGCAGGAGATGACATATGCAGGGAACAGACACGTCGGCCTTGCTGGGAGGCGTCGACTTTTTGCTGTAGACGACGCAAAATGTTTTTGTGCTCGTCTACTGGCGTAGAGGCCGTTGCACGCTTGCGGGAATTGAAGCAGGGCGGATCAAAATGGCAGCGGCTTCGTAGAAGTGGGGTCAAGCATCGTTTTCCTCTCGTCAAAAAATAAAATAAAAATCTCCATCTTCTCGGAGACATTTCTCCCTCATTCGGACACCGTTTTTGACGTGTAAGCAGGCGAAACAAATTTTTTTGACTAGGGGGGCCCAATCAAAAGGCGAAACAATTTTTTTTTAATATAGTGTATTAAATATAAAATCGAAGCGGGTTGGTTGAAGTGGAGAGGCGCCTCAGGGATCTTATGTGATCGTAAAGTACCATTAAAACTTAAAGGCAAGTTTTACCGTACTGCAATTAGACCAGCGATGCTCTATGGTTCTGAGTGTTGGCAGTGAATTGTGTACATGAGCAAAAAATGGGAGTTGCGGAGATGAGAATGCTTAGGTGTGTGTGGACACACGAGACTGGTTAAAATTAGGAATGAATGTATCAGGGATAAGACATGAGTAGCACCAATTGCAGAGAAGATGCGAGAAGCCCGACTAAGATGGTAGAAGCACGACAAAGGATCCATATAGCCGACCCCACTATAGTGGGATAAAGGCTTGAGTGTTGTTGTTGTCGTTTGTAATGTATTAAATATAAAAATACATTTTTGATAAAAACCCCCTCTATTTTTAATAAACAAAAATGAGACAAACAATCATATAGATGTTATTTCAATATACAAATTACAATTGCAATGAAAAATTGATCAAACAATAATGAATTTGTTGCAATTAAAAAAATCGAGCATGGAGAATTCAACAAAAATTTCAATAGAAGTGAGTTTTTACCCGAGGTGAAGTAGTAAAGGAGCCAGATTTCTGCGGATCCTACAAGACTGCAATAGAGCGGATGACCTGAGCTTTATTAAATTTCCTACTATACCTGATTATGCTTGTAACAAGTAGTTCTACAAGGCCAGCAGAACATGGGTCGATGGAGCTATAATGGGTCGCGGTGGTAGTGCGTCCGTGATAGAAAACTGCGGGCCGATAGATGGGTTGACACGATTTCCCAAAAGGGGCTGAGCTCGATGGAACGAGCAGCGGGCGGCTCATGAAGAAACGACAACTCTTCCCCACGCGGTCAGCAAGAACGACACACGCGAGTGATTGAGTGGATTTGATCAGCAAGGATCTTGTGAGTTGCGAGCAGGAGTCGCTGGGCGCCGAAAGGGGAGATTGATGGAGGCTTCAGCTGTGACTGGGGATGACAGGACCACGACAGGATGAAAACAGAATGACGAGCATTGTTGCTTTCCCTTGACAAATGTGTCGTTTACCAAATGGATGTCTTCGTCGACGACGATAAGGATCTAGGAGGCGCAGGAGATGACATATGCAGGGAACAGATACGTCGGCCTTGCTGGGAGGCGTCGACGTTTTTGCTGTAGACGACGCAAATGTTTTTGTGCTCGTCTACTGGCGTAGAGGCCGTTGCACGCTTGCGGGAATTGAAGCAGGGCGGATCAAAATGGCAGCGGCTTCGTAGAAGTGGGATCACCTTGGCTCGCCTGGCCTGGATCTCGCGAGAGCGCATTGACGAGATGACCACTTCAGCCTAAACCACATCTTTGAGCCTTATTCCCCAGGCGAACACGGGGTTGTACAGTTGGTGTAGAAGACCAATGTAAAATTTGAACATATGAATACCTGTATATAAATTTGTGACTTGATCTTATAAAATATCTAGCGATCGTTTGTAATTTAAATAAAAGATTCAATGAGACAAAATGTTAGAAGTTGAATCCACCCAAAGGCATATGATCTAGTATGTTCAAAATAATTTAATGTCTAAAATTGTGTTTCATGTGAAAATAAAATTTTCAGAATCAGAATAATCCATATTCTAGGTTTTACTAACCATCTTGAAATTCATTGAGTAATTCGGTTAATTCTTCTTGTGGATTTCATTTGAAATGAATTAAATAATTGTGAAATCCCATTCGGTTAATCATCTTTTTTGTTATAGTTAAAATTCCTTTACTGTTGTTGATTCTGTTTGCCTTGATGTTGCTTGTTTTTGTTTGAGGAGCTTACCTATTTCTTCTGACTCCACATTTGAGTTCACTTTTCCTACTCCCTTTCTTGGTGAGGATTGGTCTTTACATAGAATGGATTGAATTGATAAATCATCAAATTTTTATTTACATAATTATAAAATCAATATTAGCATGATAACGTAATATAATGAAACCCCAAATGGCGAAAAAGTCGAAGACCAAGCTTATCTGCTATTTTCAGTGGTTTAAGCACCATGAATCAATAACTAAAAAACACATTATTAATATATTGAGAACATAGATTGATTAGATCATAACAACTATTTTTATCAATCTATCCTCATTCCTCAATTATTTCGACTCATCATTGGGCAGGGCAATCATATCATTCTTTATAAATTAGAGAAATACCGAAGTCCTAAGCAAACCCTAACTAGCTAATGCCCAAATCTGAAAGTTGATGAGCAAATGAGAATTAAGAACTGAGAATAGAGTTTCAATGTGAGAGAGATTGAGAGATTTCCAAATCAATTACTCGGTCAGTGAATGATGTTTCACTACCTCAGGGGCCTCACGATGTATCGACGAGGTAGTCACATAAGGCAAGAGCCAACAAGGGGCATCGCTGCCGTCATGAGCCTGAGAAGTGTAAACAAGAGGCATAGTCTCAACCGTATTAATGACTCAACGAGCGTGCATGAGAGGGACTCTAGAGAGAAGCGAGATCGAGAATGAGAAGTTGAGATTCAATGCGAACTTTGATATACTAGCTAACATTGTATTGATAATTAATAAGTAGTTATATTCTCAATTGTCAGCAACTTTCCAGTTTTGATATCCCTTTTCATTATCAAACCTGCAACATTGTGATATTAATAATTTCTTATCTAAATATTATTATTTACATTAAAATGTATTATTAATCATCACAAATTAATTTCCCCATTAATTTTCTATTATATTTCATCTCATTACCAGAGTTACTATTCGAGGACAACCTGATGAGGATGCTGTACTCTGTACTCTTTCTTCCACATATTCAATGAAGTTTGTTGGCACATCCAATTCTGTGTTTCTGATCCCTCCAGGAGACTTCTCTGCTAATGGTGAGAAGAACAGCTCAGTGGCTGCATCTATCATCACAGTTGCGACAGGAAACATCGAATTGATCCAAGCTGCTCCAAAACTTGATAAGTTGAAGAACCTTCTTAAAGAGACACCTTATAATCCCGATGAAGATTTTGACAGCATTTCAACTCACAAGAAAGGCCCATTCAGATGGCAAGACCTTGTTGAGATGATTCAGGCCGGTGAAGGAGAGATCAGAGCTGCATTGAAGTCCCTCTCCGCTGTGGAAATTGATGGATATTGGAGGATTGTCGATGATAAAACCATGAACAAAACCTTAACTATGATCTTACGTAACTCGTTCCTTCATGACTGGCTTTTAAGTGCGCTCGATGAAGAAACTGTCCTCTCTACAATGGTGGCTGATGGGTTTTCTCCCCGTATAGTTGCACACTGCCTCGAAACACATGGAACTAAAGTACATGATTCTAAAGGCACATTGTGGGAATTGGGGGAAAAGCAGGTATGTCTGCGTCTTGCTCTTGATATTTTGGCCAGTGGAAAGATGAAGCTGAAGAGTTTCTTGGAGAGGTGGGAACAAAGTGTACCTTCTGGAATGAAGGCAGACTTGAAAATGCTTCAGGGAGAGGTTTTATGTGACAAAATTGGTGTTGAAGAGTGGATTCGTGTTTTCAGTGTCTCAGCTCTTCCCTCAATTCCAGACGACCGCTTTTCTGCTTTGTTTCAGGAACGATTAAAATGGGAATGGAAGGATTTGGAGCCCTATATCAGGTTAAAGATTCATATATAACCTGTAGATATTGACCAAACATATGATTTTTTTAAATTCAGTTCTTCAATCCTTAAATTCTACTTACTGATTCGTTTTTTCCTTCCTAATGTAGGGATATACATGTGCCTGGTCTCTCTTCAGAAGGCTTGCTCATGAAATATACTCGTAGAATACAGCCAAATGCAGAAGCTGAACCTATATTCAGTGCAAGATAGGCAGACCTAGGTTCGTTTTTTCTCTTTTTTGAAATCTTTTATCCGTTAGTATAATATATCAGCAAGTTATCACAGGAAGATTTCCAATCCAGTTTTTGCACTTCTCATTATATGCAGAGAATGCTATATTAGTTTTTAAGGCAGGCAGTAAGTTTAAACTAACGGAGAAATTCCACAAAAATTGATTGGTGCACTTTTAAGTAAGAAATAGCTGTCAACTGCATATTGTAGCTATTAAAAATATGCATGAGGAAACGCTAGAGTGATATATTTTTTCCAGTTATGGTAGGTTTACATTGGGGATTATCATTGAGTCTTTTTTTTGTAGTGATACTGAGATAATGAATATGTTTACAAAATATATCTAAAGTGAGGTGTCTTGTATATGATTTTCGTAACAATATAATTCTAATCAGTGAGACATTTGCCGAGTTAAGTGAAAATTTGTTATAATGTAGATATTATTTAGGACTTCGAATTATATGATTTATAATTCTATCCGGATGTCATTAATAATTGTTAATATATTTTATTATAAGATAAAGATGTTCCTAGGCATGATAGATTTATGTTACTTGGATCGATTATCAGAAAAAAATGGGGATATGCATGATTATAGCCTCTATAGTGAAGGATGTGTGATTAAAATAGATTAGTGCTTTGTGAGTACTATGCAATAAGATAACACCTTGGAAATTTAAATGCTAATTTCATATAATTTCTATTGAAGGCTGATGATTTTGTTTGAATCTAAATGATGGAAATAAAAAATTATTGATATCTAAATTGAGTGCTATAGAAATTGGAATGATAAGACAAATGTGTGAAAATTAAAAAAAAAGATAGATTAATGAATCAGTATATTAGATAAATAGTGGGAGTGACATCTAGCGATAGCGATGATAAGATAAAAATATATTTTAATGGTTTGGGCATGTACAATAATGATTATAAAATATATCAATTAGACAAATAGATAGATTTTATAACATCCCGGATCTGATAAGGGTGGTACGATGAGTGTACAACCCTGTATTCGCCGAGTGGACCCCCGGGACCCTGGGCCCCTTTTAGAACATTGTTTGTTAGCATGATCACAGGCGTGGAGAGGGGCGCGAGCGGTGGAGGCGGAGGTCTCCCGTTCGCCCAGCCCGTAAGGGGCGAGAGGAGGAGGCGTCCAGCCCCCCTCGCCCCGCCCCTTGTAAGGGGGGCGAGAGGAGGAGGCGCCCAGCCCCTCTCGCCCCCGCCCCTTGTGAGGGGGGCGAGAGGAGGAGGCGCCCAGCCCCTCTCGCCCCCGCCCCTTGTGAGGGGGGCGAGAGGAGGAGGCGCCCAACCCCCTCGCCCCGCCCCCTGTAAGGGGGGCGAGAGGAGGAGGCGCCCAACCCCTCTCGCCCCCACCCCTTGTAAAGGGGGCGAGAGGAGGAGGCGCCCAGCCCCTCTCGCCCCCGCCCCTTGTGAGTGGGGCGAGAGGAGGAGGCGCCCAACCCCTCTCGCCCCCGCCCCTTGTGAGGGGGCGAGAGGAGGAGGCGCCCAGCCCCCCTCGCCCCCGCCCCTTGTAAGGGGGGCGAGAGGAGGAGGCGGCCATCCCCTCTCGCCCCCGCCCCTTGTGAGGGGGGCGAGAGGAGGAGGCGCCCAACCCCTCTCGCCCCCGCCCCTTGTGAGGGGGGCGAGAGGAGGAGGCGCTCAACCCCTCTCGCCCCCTCCCCTTGTGAGGGGGGCGAGAGGAGGCGGCGCTCAGCCCCTCTCGCCCCCGCCCCTTGTAAGGGGGGCGAGAGGAGGAGGCGCTAGCCCCCTCTCGCCCCCGCCCCAGCAGGGGGCGAGCCCAGGAGGGGCGAACTCCCGGCTCGCCCAGCCCAGTGAGGGGGGCGAGCAAGGGTGGCCAGCCCCCCTCTCGCCCCAGCCCCAAGGAGGAGGGGCGGTCTGCGTTTAGCGCCTCGGAATGGTGGGATTTGGCTGTTTGCAGGCCAAATCCGAGGGTGTTTTGGTAATCTCGTAGGCCAGATTGTGGCTATTGGCAGACCAAGTTCAAAATCCTATAAATAGGACCACGCGGGGGGGGGGGGGGGGGGGCACCTTTGGGGGCAGATCTCTCTATCTCTCTTTTGACCTCTCTCCCCAAGTCTCTTTAGTGAGTGAAGAGAGCCTCCAAAGGTGCCCAGGCTTAGCATTGGCTTGGGAGGGGAAGCGCTCTAAGATCTTCCCGGTGTGTGGTGGGACCTCCTCGCTAAGCCCTTGGCCTTGTTCTTAGTTCCTTAGCCCCTTAGCCTAGAGCTCTCCCTTGGGGGGAGTAAGTGTTGGTCACGCCTTAACTTGTTGAGGGCCCGAACTCCTCGAGAGACCAATTTATTGGTTTCAACATTGTGGTGCGGTGAGCGTGGAGAGTGACCAACTCAAAAAACTCTCAAGCTGAGCTCCATGACTGGAGGTGGAGGATCCGACCCAAGCCACTCGCAGCTCCCGGTGGTTGGAGTGACGTTGGAGATGTTTGAAAGTTTCAAGCGGGAGGTCCTGCAGACCTTGCAGGTAGCTTTTGCCTCGATAGGCGAAGGCAGGAGAGGAAGTGGTCCGGAGGTCTCGCCTCAGCAGGAGGGCGAGAGCACTATCGGCCAACAACCCAGGAAGGAGGTGCCAGCGGGGGGGGGGGGGGGGGGAGTGGGGAGGCATTCAGCCCCCACTCGCCCGGACCCCTAGGAGGGGGCGAGTGGGGAGGCGCCAGGCCCCAAGGGGGGACGAGCAAAGGAAGTCCTTTGTGTGAGCTGATCCTCTCGACCCCGGTTCCAGAGGGGTTCGGAGGGCTGGAGATGTCTCACTACTCCGACAAGGATGACCCCGTCCTGCACCTGCAGTGGTTTGAGGACATGGTCTCCATCAGGCCCTTGTCGGACGCTTTCAAGTGTCGACTCTTCGCGACAACTCTGAAGGAGAAGGCTAGAGATTGGTTCCACCAGCTCATTGCGGGATCTATCTATGCCTTCGAAGACTTGCGTCGAGTTTTCCTGCTACGCTTTTCGACATCAAGGAAGAGGAAGAAAGATGCCGAAACACTTTTCAAGATCAAACAAGAGTCAGGGGAGTTACTGACTCACTATGTTGACCGGTTCCAGGAGGAGGTTCTCCTCACCCAAGAGGTGCCAGGCTACACCCTCCAGCTCGCTTTCATCCTGGGGCTGCAGGGGGGATTCTTCAAGATGGACCTCAAGAGGAGAGCTCCTTTGTCTTTTGAGGAGTTGATGGAAAGGGTGGCGGAGGAAGTTGAGAGTGAGGAGGCCAACCCGGAGTTCGCAAGAAGGTTGGCCAAGCTGAGTGAGCCGGAGGCAAGACAACAGGGGGGGGGGGGGAGGGGGGGAAGGTAGAGGCTTCCAAGAGGAAGTTCGACCAAAAAGAGGGTAACTTCCAGGGAGAGAGGCCCGACCCCCCAGGGTGGAGGCAGGGATCGAAGGCACCCTCTCCACCACCTCAGCAAGCCATGACAATTGGCGGAGGAAGAAGGAGGAGAGCCAGGAAAGCAGAAAGAAGAGGAAGAAGATGGGATATGGTTGAGTTACCTTACTGTGACTTCCACGATGCAGAGGGTCACACGACGTCCGCCTGCCCTGAGTTCTTGGAATTAAGGGAGGCGAGGGGTCCGAGGCAGCAACAACAACAACCAGAAGAGGTCGAGGAAGATCAGACCTGGGAGTAGGAGACCAAGTTTTAGTTTTCATACTTAGTTTTTCCTTTAAGTCCATGTAGTATGGAGGTTTACTTTCGCACTTAGTTTTTCTCACATGTAATATGACAATCAAAGTTATGAAAGTTTTCCAGGTACTTAGCCCTGATGCTGGCCCGCTGACCAGGCTCCCATCAAGCTGGCAGGGCAGGGAACCGCTCGGTAGCCGGATGTTTCAAAGGTACGTAGCCCCGATGCTGGCCCGCTGACCAGGCTCCCATCAAGCTGGCAGGGCCGGGAACCGCTCGGTGGCCGGATGTTTCAAAGGTACGTAGCCCCGATGCTGGCCTGCTGACCAGGCTCCCATCAAGCTGTCAGGGCCGGGAACCGCTCGGTGGCCGAATTTTTCTAAGGTACTTAGCCCCGATGCTGACCCGCTGACCAGACTCCCATCAAGCTGGCAGGGCCGGGAACCGCTCGATGGCCGGATGTTTCAAAGGTACTTAGCCCCGATGCTGGCCCGCTGACCAGGCTCCCATCAAGCTGGCAGGGCCGGTAACCACTCGGTGGCCGGATGTTTCAAAGGTACTTAGCCCCGATGCTGGCCCGCTGACCAGACTCCTATCAAGCTGGCAGGGCCGGGAACCGCTCGGTGGCCGGATGTTTCAAAGGTACTTAGCCCCGATGCTGGCCCGCTGACCAGGCTCCCATCAAGCTGGCAGGGCCGGGAACCGCTCGGTGGCCGGATGTTTCAAAGGTACTTAGCCCCGATGCTGGCCCGCTGACCAGGCTCCCATCAAGCTGGCAGGGCCGGGAACCGCTCGGTGGCCGGATGTTTCAAAGGTACTTAGCCCCGATGTTGGCCCGCTTACCAGGCTCCCATCAAGCTGGCAGGGCCGGGAACCGCTCGGTGGCCGGATGTTTCAAAGGTACTTAGCCCCGATGCTGGCCTGCTGACCAGGCTCCCATCAAGCTGGCAGGGCCGGGAACCGCTCGGTGGCCGGATGTTTCAAAGGTACTTAGCCCCGATGCTGGCCCGCTGACCAGTCTCCCATCAAGCTGGCGGGGCTGGGAACCACTCGGTGGCCGAAAGTTCTCTAAGTATTTTACCCCGAGGTGGCTCCGCTAGCCGGGCTCTCGCTAGCCGGCGAGGTCGGAAGGCCTCTCGGGGAGGTTAAGTGTTTTCCCCCGAGGTGGCTCCGCTAGCCGGGCTCTCGCTAGCCGGCGAGGTCGGAAGGCCTCTCGGGGAGGTTAAGTGTTTTCCCCCGAGGTGGCTCCGCTAGCCGGGCTCTCACTAGCCTGTGAGGTCGGAAGGCCTCTCGGGGAGGGTAAGTATTTTTCCCCCGAGGTGGCTCCGCTAGCCGGCGAGGTCGGAAGGCCTCTCGGGGAGGTTAAGTGTTTTTCTCCGAGGTGGCTCCACTAGCCGGGCTCTTGCTAGCCGGCGAGGTCGGAAGGCCTCTCGGGGAGGTTAAGTGTTTTCCCCCGAGGTGGCTCCGCTAGCCGGGCTCTCACTAGCCGGTGAGGTCGGAAGGCCTCTCAGGGAGGGTAAGTATTTTTCCCCCGAGGTGGCTCCGCTAGCCGGGCTCTCGCTAGCCGGTGAGGTCGGAAGGCCTCTGGGGAGGGTAAGTATTTTTCCCCCGAGGTGGCTCCGCTAGCCGGGCTCTCGCTAGCCGGCGAGGTCAGAAGGCCTCTCGTGGAGGGTAAGTATTTTTCCCCCGAGGTGGCTCCGCTAGCCGGGCTCTCGCTAGCCGACGAGGTCGGAAGGCCTCTCGGGGAGGTTAAGTGTTTTTCCCGGAGGTGGCTCCGCTAGCCGGGCTCTCACTAGCCGGTGAGGTCGGAAGGCCTCTCAGGGAGGGTAAGTATTTTCCCCCGAGGTGGCTCCGCTAGCCGGGCTCTCGCTAGCCGGCGAGGTCGGAAGGCCTCTCGGGGAGGTTAAGTATTTTCCCCCGAGGTGACTCCGCTAGCCGAGCTCTCACTAGCGGGCAGGGTAGGATGGTCTCTCTAGGAAGCTTGAGCAAATTTTCACTGGGACAATGCGGGGTCTTCTCAATTTCATTCAGCGCCACTCGCCGAATATGCAGGGTTGGACTTTTCTTTCCGAGGGTGTACCCCGCTCGAAAAGAGCGGGGATTGTGTACAACCCTGTATTCGCCGAGTGGACCCCCGGGACCCTGGGCCCCTTTTAGAACATTGTTTGTTAGCATGATCACAGGCGTGGAGAGGGGGGCGAGCGGTGGAGGCGGAGGTCTCCCGCTCGCCTAGCCTTTAAGGGGCGAGAGGAGGAGGCGCCCCGCCCCCCTCGCCCCCGCCCCCGCCCCTTGTAAGGGGGGCGAGAGGAGGAGGCGCCCAACCCCTCTCGCCACCGCCCCTTGTGAGGGGGGCGAGAGAAGGAGGCACCCAACCCCTCTCGCCCCCGCCCCTTGTGAGGGGGGCGAGAGGAGGAGGCGCCCAGCACCCCTCGCCCCTTGTAAGGGGGGCGAGGGGAGGAGGCGCCCAACCCCTCTCGCCCCCGCCTCTTGTAAGGGGGGCGAGAGGAGGAGGCGCCCAGCCCCTCTCGCCCCCGCCCCTTGTGAGGGGGGCGAGAGGAGGCGCCCAACCCCTCTCGCCCCCGCCCCTTGTTAGGGGGGCGAGAGGAGGAGGCACCCAGCCCCCCTCGCCCCCGCCCCTTGTAAGGGGGGCGAGAGGTGGAGGCGCCCAGCCCCTCTCGCCCCCGCCCCTTTTAAGGGGGGCGAGAGGAGGAGGCGCCCAACCCCTCTCGCACCCGCCCCTTGTGAGGTGGGCGAGAGGAGGAGGCGCCCAACCCCTCTCGCCCCCGCCCCTTGTGAGGGGGGCGAGAGGAGGGGGCGCCCAACCCCTCTCGCCCCCGCCCCTTGTGAGGGGGGCGAGAGGAGGAGGCGCTCAGCCCCTCTCGCCCCCGCCCCTTGTTAGGGGGGGGGCGAGAGGAGGAGGCGCCAGCCCCCTCCTGCCCCCGCCCCAGCAAGGGGAGAGCCCAGGAGGGGCGACCTCCCGGCTCGCCCAGCCCATTGAGGGGGCGCGAGCAAGGGAGGTGGCCAGCCCCCCTCTCGCCCCAACCCCAAGGAGGAGGGGCGGTCTGCGTTTAGCGCCTCGGAATGGCGGGATTTGGCTGTTTGCAGGCCAAATCCGAGGGTGTTTTGGTAATCTCGTAGGCCAGATTGTGGCTATTGGCAGACTAAGTTCAAAATCCTATAAATAGGACCAGGGGGGCACCTTTGAGGGCAGATCTCTCTATCTCTCTTTTGGCCTCTCTCTCCCCAAGTCTCTTTAGTGGGTGAAGAGAGCCTCCGAAGGTGCCCAAGCTTAGCATTGGCTTGGGAGGGGAAGCGCTCTAAGATCTTCCGGGTGTGTGGTGAGACCTCCTCGCTAAGCCCTTGGCCTTGTTCCTAGTTCCTTAGCCCCTTAGCCTAGAGCTCTCCCTTGGGGGGAGTAAGTGTTGGTCACCCCTCAACTTGTTGAGGGCCCGAACTGTTCGAGAGACCAATTTATTGGTTTCAACAATGAGGGTGTCGAGTGCTTTGGGGGCAGTGAAGTGGTGAAGCCCAGACAAAGTAGCTCCTGGTAGGATCCTAGGATGGCAGATTTTCAGGTGAAATGAGGTGCATAAATAAACCAGATATCACATCAAAATTGAAAGTAAAGTTCCTAAGCTTAATCATCAAATATCTTTTTCGGAGCAACTGGTGGAGTTGTGTTAGAAACTCCAAGGTTAAGCGTGCTCTAGTGGTAGCAGTCCTGGGATGGGTGACCTCCTGAGAAGTGCTTGTAGGCCACCTGTAAAAAAGGGCAAAACCGTACGGTTCAGCTCAGTATGGGCTAGGATGAACTAAAGCGGACAATACTTCTGATATTGTGAGGGTTGTGCTGTTACAAATAGTATCAGAGCTAGGTTCCTCCTGCAGTACGATGTGTGGTTCGGGGATGAACCATACGAAAGTTGGTGGGCTTGTAACATCCTGAATCCGATGAGGGCGGTCCGATGAGGATGAGGAGTGCTTTGGGGGCAGTGAAGCCCAGACAAAGTAGCTTCTAAGAGGCTTCTAGCACGACAGGCTTCTAGATGAAAGGAGGTGCAGGAATGAACCAGATCTCACATCGAAATTGCAGGAAAAGTTTTTGGGCTTAAGTAATAATTTCAATCCTTAAATATCAGAGGCGCCTTTTCGAAGCAACTGGTAGAGCTGTGTTGGAAACTTCAAGGTTAAGCGTGCTTCGGTGAGAGTAGTCTTGGGATGGGTGACCTCCTAGGAAGTGCTCATAGGCCACCTGTGAAAAATTGCAAAACCGTGCGGTTTATCTTAGTATGGATGGGATGAACCAAAACAGACAATACTTTTGATATTGTGAGGGTTAGGTCGTTACAAATGTTATCAGAACTAGGTTTCCTCCAGTACGATGTGTGGTTATGTAACGCCCCGATTTCCTCTAAGAAGCAGAAAACTGGGAGCTACCGCCATGCGTTAGGAGTTACTGCCGCGCGGTAGCGCCCAGGCGGATTTAGAGCTCCAAGATCCGCGACCATGGTCATCTAAACCCCTTGGAACTTGATCGGAGGGCCACGATAGGCTCGCCCAAATGCCCTAATATTGGCTGAAGGGTCTTCTTTTTCATAAGGCCTCATTTCATCTTGGCTTGAGGTTAGGGTTCTCTTGAGGAGAAGAAAGGGTGTTGCTAGAGAGGAGTTTTCCGGAGCTCTATTTGGCGGATCGACGAGCTGTCACCGCAGTTAGTTTGCTAGAGCTGTCGTGGTCATTCTCCACCCAAGCATCTCCAAGATCAATGGCTTCTAGGAGGTCTCTCAAGGTAATAACTCTCTCCCACCATTGTTTAGGTTTCATTCCTACGTTTCCTTGACTTCCTTCTCGTAGAACTTTGGGCGTGAAATCAAATCGTGGTGTGTGACCCGATTTGGTGATGTTTTCACTAGGTCTTGAAAAAGGGTTTTCGTAGAAGGTCCTCATGGTGCCCTAGCTTCTATATCACTCATGGATATGGGATAGGGGATGATGGAGAACAACCTGCGGCTAACGACCATGGCGACGCCGGGATCGCTTGGTTGGAGCGGCACGACCCGCTATGGATCCTGCGGGTCGTTTAATTTTCGCAACTTGCATGTTTTATTTTTGGACTCTTTTATTTTGGTGTGCTATTAGCCGTGTCTTCCCCTCATAGTATAAGAGGGAGCTTTTGTTATTTGGGTTGACGTTTTTTGGAGATTAATGAATTCTGGAGGAAACCCTATCCTGCTGCCCCCCTTTTCCGCGTGAAAGGTTACGAACCGAAAGGTTCTCACCGCCATCGTCGTCCCCTCTTCTGCGAGGTCGAGATTCAACCGGAAGGTTTCCGCCGCCCCTACGTCAGTTGGTATCAAAGCAGCGCACTCGACTTCTACGCTCGTCCGCACATCCTCCGTCGCCTCGCTCCAGTTCTCGTTCGCGCCAATGGCAGACAACCCCCAAGAGAACGCCGACCTCTGGAAGGCCATCAACGACATCACCGCTCAGTTGGCTACCCTCACCGCCACTATCGGCGAGCTACAACCCACCCGCGCCCAGCAACCACGCGGTCCGCCGCCACGCGCCCCCGACGCTGCCGCTCCAGCCAACCGTTTGTTCGGTCAACAGTTCCACCGCATGCAAAACCCGCAACACCCTCCCCCGCGTCCGGCCGGCCCCGACCGCGTGCCCCTCTACTCAGATTCTAGTTCGGAGGAGGAATCCCCCGCCGCCGCCAACCCTCCGCGGTGGGGTGATCCACAACCCTACCAATCGCGGGGATATCGTCTGCGGGCCGATATCCCTCACTTTCATGGCAACTTGGGCATTGAAGAGTTCCTGGATTGTCTCTCGGAAGTGGAGCGTTTTTTCAAAATGGCCGAAGTGGACGACCACCGCCAGGTGAAAATGGTCGCTTACCGTTTCAAATCAGGTGCGGCCGTTTGGTGGGACTAACTGCAACTTAACCGAAACTGCCAAGGTAAGGCCCCGATGCGAACTTGGCCCAAGATGAAGAAATTATTGCGGAATCGGTTCCTCCCACCCGATTACTACCAACATCTATTCCAATACTACCAGAGTTGCTCCCAGGGCAATCGGTCGGTTACCGACTACCTAGCAGAGATAAGCCGCCTCGCGGACCGCAACGGGTTGACCGAGATGGATGGACAGCGTGTCACCCGATTCCTACATGGGCTGCGTCCGTCCCTCCGAGAGAAAATTGGCCTTCACGTATTGCGCACCGTGGAGGAAGCATACAATATGGCTTTTAAGGCCGAACAGTTGGAGAAGCCTCCAAGCCGTTCGGGAGGGCGCCGACCATGGGTTGACGCCTCGACATCCGGCCCCCAAACTGATATTAACAAGGACTCTACTGCCCGGACCCCCGTCCCCGCCACGATGTATAAAGGACGACCACCCGATACGACCTCATCATTCAACTGTTTCAAGTGTCATCAACCGGGCCACATCGTCGCTCGCTGCCTGCAACTACGTCAACCCGTCCATACCATCGACCATGACGACGAGGAGGCGGAGGACCATGGGGGAGCGAATGAAGTAGTAGACGGCTACGATGAGGACGTCGACTTTGCCGCATGCGTGGTTCACCGAATACTACTCGCACCATGCCTGGATGAACATGTCCAACACATCAATGTTTTCAAGAGTTACTACACCATCGGGGGAAGATTTGTGATCTGTTGATATACAACGGTAGTTGCAAGAACTTCGTGGCCTCTCGATTGGTATCTTACCTTCAACTGCTTACGGAACCCCACCCTCACCCTTACTCCATCGGGTGGATTCAGTGAGGGCCCTCGGTTCGTGTGACACATCACTGGTACGTCCCTGTCGCCATTGGGAAACATTACAAGGCCGACGTTTGGTGCGATGTTGTGGAGATGGACGCGAGCCACCTCCTTTTGGGGCGACCGTGGCAGTATGACATGGATGTGACGTACAAGGGCCGCGAGAACACCTATTCTTTCACTTGGGCCGCCAAGAAGATACAGATCGTAGCACGTGTGGGAAGCAAACCCGAGGCTAACCCGGCCCCTGACAAGGGGCATAGCCTTTTGGTGATTCACTCGGACCCGACCTTGTTCGAGCGCGATATGGCGGAACCGCATGAAGTTGTGGCCCTCATCCCGTACGGACTCTATGCCACCGACGAGCAAGCCGCGAGTGAGACACAGGCGGACGTGCACAATTTATTGCAAGAGTTCAAGGCCATCGCCACAGAGGACCTACCCGACCACCCCCCTCCGTTGCGGGACATCCAACACCAAATTGATTTGATTCCTGGAGCGGGCCTCCCGAATCTGCCTCACTTTCGCATGAGTCCAAAGGAGCACCAAATACTGCGCGAGAAGGTTGGGGAACTTTTGCGGAAGGGCTTCATTAGCGAGAGCCTCAGTCCGTGTGGAGTCCCGACACTTCTTGTTCCGAAGAAGGACGACTCTCGGAGGATGTGCGTGGACAGCCGTGCAATCAATCGGATCACTATCAAGTATTGTTTCCCCATACCCTCCACGATGACATACTGGACATGCTGGATGGGTCTCGCCTTTTTTCCAAGATTGATCTCCGAAGCGGGTACCACCAAATCTGCATCAGGCCGGGTGACGAATGGAAGACCGCGTTCAAAACGCCAGACGGTCTATTCGAGTGGAAGGTAAGGCCTTTTGGATTATCTAATGCGCCTAGTACTTTTATGCGCCTAATGACACAGGTACTACGACCATTCTTGGGAAACTTTGTTGTGGTCTATTTCAATGACATCTTGGTGTTCAGCAAGACTAGAGAGGATCACTTATCTCATTTGCGGACAATGTTGAAGGTGTTGGAGGAGAATCAACTATTTGTACACCTCAAGAAGTGCACGTTCCTCGCACCACGGCTGAACTTCTTGGAGTTCATTGTGGGGGAGGACGGCATCTGTGTTGATGATGAGAAGATCCAAGCAATTCGGGAATGGCCGACTCCAAAGACTCTCACGGAGTTGCGTTCCTTTCACGGCTTGGCCACTTTCTACCGCCGATTCATCCGCGACTTTAGCACCATCATGGCGCCGATGACCGATTGCCTTAAGAAGGTGCGATTTTCTTGGGGCGAGGAAGCCACACGCTCATTCGAGATGATCAAGCAGCGACTCAGCTCAGCTCCCGTCCTGGCTTTACCAAGTTTTGACAAACTGTTCGAGGTCCAATGTGATGCTAGCGGTGTTGGTATTGGTGCTGTCCTCTCGCAAGAAAAACGGCCGGTGACCTTCTTCAGCGAGAAATTGAGTGATGCTCGGCGAAAATGGTCGGTCTATGATCAAGAATTTTATGCGATCGTTCGGGCCCTCAAGCACTGGAGCACTAACTCTTACATAAGGAGTTCATCCTGTACACAGATCATCAAGCCCTCAAGTATATTAATAGTCAAAAGCGAATGGACGGCATGCATATCCGGTGGACCACCTACTTACAACGGTTTCCGTTCATTATTCACCACAAACCCGGCACTAGCAATGTGGTCGCCGACGCCCTCAGTCGACGGAGCTGTTTATTGACCACGTGGATTCATGAAATTATTGGATTTGGCACTCTCGCCGACCTCTACGCGGACGACGTCGATTTCAAGAATGCCTGACACGCCTGTTCGAGGGGCGGATCCCATGATGGGTTTCTCATTCTTGAGGGATTCTTGCTAAAGGATAACCGTTTGTGTATCCCACGCACCTCTTTGAGGGAGATGCTCATCTGCGATATGCATGGCGGCGGGTTGAGTGGCCACTTGGGCCGAGATAAGACCCTCTCCAGTTTATAAGAGCGGTATTTTTGGCCACAATTGGCGAAAGATGTTGGCAACTTCGTCCGGAAATGTTTCGCGTGCCAACAATTCAAGGGGCAAGCTCAAAATACGGGTTTCTACATGCCGCTCCCAGTTCCTACAGGCATTTGGGAAGAGTTGTCCATGGATTTTGTCCTCGGGCTCCCGCGCACCCAACGCGGTGTGGATTCGGTGTTCGTCGTAGTGGATCGCTTCTCCAAAATGGCTCACTTCTTGCCCTGCCGCAAGACGTCAGACGCTTCTCATATTGCTCGCCTTTTCTTCCGTGAAGTGGTACGCTTACACGGTGTCCTCACCTCCATCACGTCTGACCGCGACCCCAAGTTCCTTAGCCACTTCTGGCAAATGTTGTGGAAAATGTACGCGGGGAGCATGGTGGCCAACGAGGATGAGAAGACACATCTATTTTATGAAGGGTTGAGAGACAACATAAGGCACACCCTGATCTCTTCAAAGAACTCTGGATTTAATGTGTTAGTGGAGGATGCCCGATCCTTGGAGCTGGATATGGAGAAGACTCAGCGCCGTCGAGGGTTGGTTGCTAGGCAGCGGGAAGACAAATCGCCTCAGTCTCAAAAGAGGTCAGAAGGAGGAAGGGTGGGGTGGGGGGGCAAGAGGTTCTGTCCCCAACATTCATGGGATAGAAGCAACGGAGTGACAGGTGGGTATCATGGTCCACCTGTTACACATGTGGTAAGAAGGGTCACATAGCCCGCAAATGCCAGGAGCACACGCCAACTGAGGACAGGAGGCCGGAGCCTTCAGTACAGGCAGGATCAAGCTATGTGGAGTGTCACGACCCGTCTAAAAGTATAAATCAGAGCGCGCTTCGGGCGGGTCGTGATGCCACAAACATGGGGGAAAGAAACTCCATGTTTGTTAGGCGGGAGCTGATTTAATAATATTAGATTTAGAATAAATAAATTGGAGAAAAACACTATCTTTATGCGGAAGGTTTAAAGTATAGCAATGAAGAGTTAAATACACATGCATGTTAACAAAACTCATGATACCAAGTGCTGATACAAATATCATGCGATGAAAATCTCAAAGAAATGAACATGTAATAATATCAATTTCTAGCACATAACTTTTAGCATAGCAGTTGTTCATGATTCTAGAGAAAATGTGTTACGGACATACGTGCGGAGGAGCCCGCGTGGCGCATCTACACGCGCAGGAAATCGACGGCCGAATCACCCACTACCCCACGGATCGATGACATGGCGGAGGCCACTTAATTATTTCCTATTATAATTATTTCATATTTTAATTGTTGTCTATTTTAATAGTTTCCTATTTTAATTATTTCCTATTTTACACCCCTTTTACAGTTATAAAAAGGGGTGTGGTATAGTATTTTGGCATGCCTGGATTAATCAGAAAATCAAGGTTGCTCCCTATCTTCCTCTCTTCTCTATTCTCATTTTCTCTCCCAAACCTTAGCCGCCGACCCTTCCCCTTGCCGGCCTTCTTCTCGCTCCGTAATATTTGGTCCGACCTGCCTCACCTCCCGCTGTTCGCCGCCGGTGCTCCCCTTCCGTGCGATTTTGCGAATCCATCTCCCTCGCTCGAGTGCCGTTGTAGCCGCCCTACCGCCCGGCGCTTTCGTCGGATCTACCGCCCGACGTTTTCACCAGCGCATTCGGCCGCTCTCATGGCTCCGATCCTGCGTTCTGCCGCCGAGACTCCTCCGGAGGATGCTACCGACGCTCTCACTCGACGTTTGGAGACTCAGGAACAACTTGTCGCCTCCATGCACGCCGCTATCCTTGCTCTGCACTCCAAACTCGACGCCTTCCAAGCGTCCGCCGCCCCCACGTCCACCAGATCGGGATCGGTTTCCCCAGCCAACGGCGGATCCCTCTTCGACGCCGGACCGACCATAGCGGTCGCCGGTATCACAACCCCGACCGCACCACCCCGTCCCGCTATCTCGCTGGACCTTCCCACTTTCTCCGGACTCGACCCCATGTGGTGGATCGCCAAGGCCGAACAGTACTTCGACCTCAACCACACGCGGGAATTGGACAAGGTGTCCACAGTCGTAGTGGGCCTCGATGGCTAGGCCCTCTACTGGGTCCGGTGGCTCCGCCAAACCAACCCCCACATCTCCTGGGCCGACCTCAAATAGGAGATGATTCGCTGCTACGATACGCGCTATTCGGGCTCCGCCATTAGGCGTCTTTGTGGCGTCCGTCAGACTGCCAGCCTTAACGAGTACATCGACGAGTTCGTCGCCCTGGTGACTCACGTGCCCGGTTTGCCACCCGACCACTACCTGGGCTTTTTCATGCAGGGGATTCTGCCCCACATCCGCTTGCGTCTTTGCACGCATCATCCGCGCACCGTCAGCGACGCGGTTGACATGGCCCGCTTGGTGGAGGCGGATATTGGCCACTGGGTCCCTACCGACACAGGTAGCCACCCCCAGTCTCGGTCGCCCTGGCGACCGCCCCCCGGTCCGGCTCCTCCGCGGCTACCTCTCGGGGGATCGCGGTCCGGTCGACCGCCGCCCCAACGCATCTCCGACTCCGACTACAACGACCTTCGCAGCAAGGGCCTCTGTTTCCGCTGCCGCCAGCCATATGCTCCAAGGTATGTATGCCCCTGTCAAGGAGTTCCACGCCATTGTCGGCGACTTCAACCCCGAGGTTACATTGGAGAATTTCGAGGCTCTGGAGGTCTCGGAGAGCGAAGGGGCACCAGACGCCATGGCGGCAGCCCTCCACTGCTTGGAGTTAACATGTTTTTCCGTGGGGGGGGGGGGGGGGGGGGGGGGATATCGGGCCCCCATACCATGAAGTTGATGGGCATACTGTGTGACCATCCCATTGTAATCATGATCGACAGTGGCGCAAACCACAACTTCCTCTCGTCCCAGTTGGCACACCAGCTCCACCTGTCCCTGGTTCCTTCTCTAGATTTTTCCGGCGATGGGCGTCGCCAACCAACTTAGGGGTGTTGCGCCGCTCTCTCCTTATCGGTGGGGTCCTGCCCCGTAACTGCCGACTTCTACGCCTTCTGCCTGGGTGGTATTGACGCGATCCTCGGGGTGGCTTGGCTTCGCACGCTCGGCGATGTGCGCGTCAATTGGGCGAGCATGACGATGTAGTTCCACCACCAAGGCTGGGTGTACCGTCTGGTGGGTGACTCCGCCCTCCTCCGTTCCCCGGTCTCCTTCCGCGCCATTCAATGGACCATCGACGTCGACTTCTCTGCGTGGATCCGGCCGATGTACGCTATGGCGCCGACACCCCCTCCCATCCCCGCGGACCTCCAGACGCTCCTCGCCGAGTTCAACGATGTCTTCGAGGCCCCGACCGGCCTTCCACCGATTCGGCCGATCGACCATGCCATTCCGCTCCAGCCAGGGACCGCGGCAGTCTCGGTCCGCCCTTATCGCTACGGCCACACTCAGAAGGACGAGATTGAGCGCCTTGTTCAGGAGATGCTGCTAGGGGGCCTCATCCGGCCCAGTGCGAGCCCCTTCTCTAGCCGGATCCTCCTGGTGCAGAAGAAGGAAGGCAGCTGGCGGTTCTGCGTCGACTACCGCGAGCTCAACAAGACCACAATCCCCGACAAGTACCGATTCCCGTGATACAGGAGCTTTTGGATGAACTGCATGTCACCACCTTCTTCACTAAGCTGGACCTTCGGGCAGGGTACCACCAGATTCGGGTGCGGCCAGAGGACATTGCCAAGACCGCCTTTCGAACACATGATGGGCACTACGAGTTCCTGGTCATGCCATTCGGCCTGACCAACGCGCCAGCTACCTTCCAGGCCACGATATCTTCCGAGCGGTACTTCGCCGCCACATTCTTGTTTTCTTTGATGATATTTTGGTGTACAGTTCTTCGTGGCAGTATCATCTCCAGCACGTTCGCCTAACGCTGACCACCATCCAGCATCACCGCCTCAAGCTTCACTCAAAGAAGTGCTCCTTCGGGGTGATCGAAGTAAGCTACCTCGGACACACCATCTCAGCTCGAGGGGTCGCTATGGACGAAGACAAGATTTCAGCAGTTCTTCGCTGGCTGACGCCTTCTTCCTTACGCGACGTCCAAGGCTTCCTCGGCTTGACAGGATATTACCGACGCTTCATCCAGGGTTATGGGGCATTGGCCTGGCCTCTCACACAGCTTCTGAAGAAATCCGAGGATTGGCAGTTCCAGTGGTCGGCAGAGGCAGCCGCCGCCTTCTCCGCTCTCCAGCAGGCTTTGGTGCAGGGGCCGGTGTTGGCTATGCCTGATTTCTCCTGTTCGTTTCTTGTAGAGTGTGACGCCTTCGACACCTGGGTAGGGGTCGTTCTCATGCAAGGTGGTCGGCCGATTGCTTACTTCAGTCGCACATTTTCCAACACGATTCGCAGCCGCTCCGTGTATGAGAACGAGCCCATGGGCCTCGTCTTCGCGGTGCAGCATTGGCGGCCGTATTTGCTAGGCCGTCCCTTCGTGGTCCGCACCGATCTTCATAGCCTACGCTACCTACTTCAGCAGAAGATCGCTACACCAGCTCAGCAGGTATGGGTGGCCAAGCTCCTCGGCTACGACTTCACCATCGAGTTTCGGCCAGGAAGGGCCAACCGGGCTGCAGATGCCCTCTCTCGGCAGGATCACACCGCGGAACTCGCAACTATCTCCCGGCCAGTGTGGGAGGATGCGGCGGTCATACAACACGAGGTGGAGGATGACCCGGTGTTGGTAGGTATCCGGACGGCGCTCCTCGCCGACGTCAACGCCCACCCCTCTTATTCGCTCGTCAGGGGCCGATTGTTCTTCAAGGGCCGCTCGGTGCTCGCGCCCACTTCTCCGAGCATTCCTCTTTAATGGCCGAGTTTCACGCCTCGCCCTCTGGAGGACATGCGGGAGCATTGCGCACCTACCGCCGACTGGCGGCCTCACTCTACTGGCCCCACATGTTCCGACAGGTCAGGCGTTCGTGGTCGCCTGCCTGCTCTGTCAGAAGGCAAAGTATGAGGCCACCTTTCCAGCTAGCCTCCTTCAACCTCTGCCGGGCGACCCGTCATCCGATGAGGTTCTAGTTGCATGGGCAAATCGATCGGACTTCGACACTACCTGGCTCCCTCGAGAGGATTTCCGCCGTCAGTTCGCAGATTACTGCCTTGAGGACAAGACAAATTTCCCAGATTGCGGTATTGTTATGGACATACGCACGGAGGAGCCCGCGTGGCGCGTCTACACGTGCAGGAAATTGACGGCCGAATCACCCACTACCCCACGGATCGATGACATGGCGGAGGCCCCTTAATTATTTCCTATTTTTAATATTTCTTATTTTAATTGTTGCCTATTTGAATAGTTTCCCATTTTAATTATTTTCTATTTTATACTCCTCTTACAGTTATAAAAGGGGGTGCGGTATTGTATTTTGGCATGCTTGGATTAATCAGAAAATCAGTGTTGCTCCATATCTTCCTCTATTCTCTATTCTCCTCTTCTCTCCCAAACCTTAGCCGCCGACCCTTCCCCTTGCCGACCTTCTTCTCGCTCCGTAATAAAATGTCTGATCATAATTATTACATAATGAGCAATGTCCGACAGTAAAGGAAGTACAAATATAGAACCTGACGCAGCAAGAAATAAGATAAACCTCCAGGAGCAGGAACTTGACGCGGATCGGGCTCAGGTTGCGGGAGGCGCAATCACGGAAGCTAAGAGAAATTAAAAAACAAACAAGGAAAAAGCCTTAAAACATTGAGAAAAGTAAACAAAATACATAACTAGCAGGATATCAAAAACCAAAAAAGTACTTGTATTGATACCCAGGAAGCGAAACTAGCAAAATAGGCAAGTAAGTGAAACAACAAAAATTATTAGTCCAATCCAGAGTGTATCATATATTAATTCATGTAATGACTGACATAAGCTGTAACAAATGAAAGGTGTATGTGTTTTTAGTTGATGCACAAAAATTATGATTCAGAAGGATTCAAGATCAGATTCAGGACTTATCAGAGATTCAGAATTTTATGCCCGTGATCTCTGAGGGACGGCTCTTGCGAACCCTCACCCTAGAGCCAGGGATTTCATGCTTGTTATGACCGGCCCTTTACTCCCGTTAGGGATTCAAGAGTGAACCCAAGTCAAGGAGTTGCATCAATTAAACACTTCCTTTCAATGTTTGCTTATGGTATTAATGAATGAAGAGATTCACAGTTTAATGATTCATAGCGTATTAAGACATGCTATTAATTTAACGATTTAAGCATTCAAGAGCAAAATTCATAATCATAAGAAAACGGTGCATCAAGCTAAGATCAGGGTTTGCGAGCAAGAGATTTCTCTACTTGCCTTAAGTAAGGCTGAATCCGACGGTGACGGCTAAGCGGCGCAAACAAAATTTAGAAACCTTATTTCAGATCTGTTAAATCACAATCATGGATACTTTTTGAATTATCCGAAATTCCTATGCTAACACATGCAATTAACATCGCATAACCTAAACATGAGAGGGTTTAGCAATTTAACTTCCTCAAAAGTGAGGGGAGAGGAGACTACCACGAGAAAATGGAGATTTGGCGGCGCTTTGGCTAGGTAAACCCTAAATCAGAAGGGATTTTGAGCGATCCCGCCAATTGATTCGATGAACGGCGCCGGAAATCACAAATACACAAGGGTTAGACGATTATGTGAAGGGCAAAATCTTTAATAACAAAATATACGCAATTTGGAGCACAAAAAAATGCAAAATAAATCAAGAAAAATCTGAATAAATGAGTGAAAAGAGGAGATCCTTACCCAAGGAAGTCAAAACCGAGCCCAAGGAGGGGAGGTAAAGAAATCCCAGTTGTCCCTCTCGCAATCGCCGACCAAGACGAAGAGGAAGAGGGGAGATTAGGGCTGCCGGTCCTTGAAGAGGAGGGAAAAGCTACTGTGGACCTTGGATACATTGATTCGAGCCATCTTCTCGGTAGAATGACCTTCCTTGTAGGGGATGAAGTGAACCACTTTAGTCATACGACCCACTATGACCCAAATCGCATCATGCCCCCTCAGAGTGCGGAGAAAACCTGTAATGAAGTCCATAGAGATGTCTTCCCACTTCCATTCAGGGATAGACAGAGGCTGCAAAAGATCACCAGGACGCTGACGCTGAACTTTCACCTTCTGGCACGTCAAACATCGAGAAAATGACTCGAATCTATGTATCAAAGATTGTTAGACTCCACAGAATTCCTTTGCGGATTGTTTCAGATCGCGACTCGAGATTTGTATCGCATTTTTGGAAGGGCTTCCAACAAGCTTTGGGCACCGAATTCAACCTGAGCACTGCTTATCATTCGACAACCGATGGTCAGACCGAAAGGGTTAATCAGATACTTGAAAACATGCTTCGATGCTACATTCTGGATTACAAGGGAGCTTGGGATGAGCACTTACCATTGGTTGAATTTGCCTACAACAATAGCTATCAAGAGAGCCTCAAAATGACCCCCTTCCAAGCATTGTATGGGCGACGTTGTAGGACTCCTCTCTATTGGTCAGAAGTGGGTGAAAAGGTTGTTTTGGGGTCCGAGTTACTTCAGGAAAGGGAAGAATCCACGAGAAAGACTCGACTTCAGCTCAGTCGTGCCATCGAGAGGCAGAGAAAGTATGCAAACCAGCGTCGCCGTCCGTTAGAGTTTGATGTGGGTGATCATGTGTTCCTGAAGGTTTCCCCTTCCCCTGGGGTGAAACGGTTTGGTCGCCATCATAAGTGTAGCCCGAGGTTCGTGGCACCGCATATCATTTCAGAACGTGTCGGAGGATCTGCATATCGTCTTGAGCTACCTGCTACTTGGGTTGGTGTTTACAATGACTTCCATGTCAGTCAACTTCGGAAGTACATCTGTGTTGCTTGAGGAAGGACTGCGGAGGCATGTTTAAGTTGGATTGAGTTGCACTATGATATTGCGGATAGAGTGTGGGAGGCTACCACACTAGAACTTGGACTTTTTGTATCGGAAACAAAAAGGGGCAAGAGCGATACACTGGCAATGGTCGATGGGCTGCTTAGGAAGGACGGACGAGTTTGCATTCCACATTTCGGCAAGCTTCGCGAGGAACTCATGCACGAGGCACATTTTGCGTGGTGTATTCGATTCTTCCGGGCAGTACAAAGATGTACATGGACATGAAAAAGTCTTTTTGGTGGCCCGGGATGAAGAAGGATGTGGCGCTCTTCGTTAGCAAATGTCAGACGTGTGCATTGGTTAATGCCGAATGTCAGCGACCCGGCGGATTCCTTCAGCCATTACCAATTCCGGAATGGAAGTTCGATGACATTTCGATGGACTTTGTACACGGATTGCCGAGGTCTCATCATGGGAACAATGCGATTTGGGTGGTTGTGGACCGCTTGACCAAACTAGCTCACTTCATCCTCAATCGGAAGAGTGACGGTGTAAAGTATTTGGTGGAGCTCTATGTTCGAAATATCTTTCGTCTACATGGGATACCAAGGATTATTATTAGTGATCATGTTTGTCATGTTTCGTTGTGGTGGACCGTGACAATGTTCATTACCTTGAGAGGCACATGCAACTATTGATCACTGAGAACATGCATCTTTCAACAGTCACACATTCAGGCATTAAACTCTGGACCGAGTTTCCTTTCTCCAACTAAACCAGGCCGGGTTCCACATTCCTAGAATTGGATTTCTCCAGGAAATACATAGATGCCTTTGTTTTCTTTTGGGCTATGTGCACTCAGAAGAGGAAGATGATATCTTCAAGACTTTTTTCTCCCTTAAACTTCATGTCTGTTGTTTCTATTCGAAGTATTCGTCTCTTTTTATTTCGGTGTTCTTCTTTAAATTTGAGATTGTGTATTGTTCGGTTCTTTACACGAAGATGGTTTGAACGAAGGTGCTTTCTTGGACGAGGGCAGAATTGATGAACTCCCTGTTGGATCTGATGGCACCCTTAGAGGGGGGGGGGGGGGGGGGGGGGGGGGGAGGTTGAATAAGGGGTTTACTGTTTTTGAGATAAACTGACAGATTTTAAAATAACAGGAAACTTTTTGGTTCTGTCGCTAACGCCTGGCTTTAGATAGTTAACGCCGGACGTTATCTCTCCAGAAAATATTTCTACAGAAATATTCAAAATGATTTTCTTTATGAAATATAATTCCAGAAAAATTAGATATAATGAAAAAGAATTTTATATTTCACAAAAATGTTACAAGGATAAAATTTCAATAACGCTTGAAATTAGAGGCGACAAAGTAAAAATCATTTTTTGTTCCTTCACCGGTCCTTCTCCCAAGGGCCGGTTGGCTATAGTCTATCTTTCCCCAGATAAGACCTCTAGCCACCCCCTAGATCTAGTCGCCACGCACAAGGAGGCGAATTTCCCCCTAAACCGAACCCGGCCTAGTCACCACACGCAAGACGACGATTTCACTACCGTTACAAGGAAAAATGAAAAGATAAAGTAAAAATCAGAATAAAAGACTCCCTAGATTGAAGAGCGCTGAAGGAGATGTTGAAGATACGCCATGACCACGTCGGAGTTGAAGCAAGCGTTCTTCTTCAAATTTGCCGTTGGAAATCTCCTTCTCACTCTTGTTCCTCAATGTTGGTGTTGAGAGTGCTCTCTGAATTCGGGGATGAAATGATCTCTGTGAAGTATATAATGAAGGCTTTTGTGATCAACCTTTGAACAATGAAATCAACTCTTTAAATAGGCACTGAAGCTAACGCGTGACGTTAAGAAGTTAACGCCAACGTTAGTGATCGTGTATAGCAACCGCTGAGATCGTGTAACCGTCGGGAGCGTGGCAGAGATTGTGGACTCAATGCGGGCGTTAAAAGGCAACACTGGCATTGTCACTGGCTTCTCGACGTAATATCTTCTCCATGTCATTCCCTTCTCGACATCATCCCTCTTCAACGATAAGTTAACACTGGGTGTTAACTAGTTAACGTGGGACGTTAACTCTCTTTTCATAGAATCGTCATCAATCAGCATCCTGTTCATAGAGTTATTTAACTATAGTACCTGCACACTATAATCACAAGCAAGATCAAATACATAGTGTGATTTGTTATTCTCAAACTAAGAGATGTGGAACACAAGCTCCAACACTCCACGCCAATGTCGGTGCTGAGAAGGCCTCCATCAAACGTGCCAACAACATTTTTTATGACGCGGGAGAGCATGGGGGCAAACGATGGACAAGATAGAGGAGGCTTATAAGTCGTATGCTATTGCGGAAGATTTTTGGGTGATGGTTGGATGGGTTTGGAGAGAAGAAGGGAGTTGTTCGTTTGATTTATATTGATAATGAAGAATGCACATGCTAATTGTTTGATTCATTCTGATACGCTCCCGCAGGCAAACATATCCCCGGTCTACAGAATAATGATTGATGCATACAATACCATCATGCCGTGATGCTTAAACTCACATGCTTGTGTCTAAAGAACGAGTGGAATATATCTCCCTAGACATCTTAGGTTATGTTCGAGAGAGCGGTGACTTTTGTGAACACAATTATTGATAGCATTTGTATATGTGATGCTACAGACACACGAATTCCTTGTCAGCAACTGAAGCTGAGTATATGACTGCAGCAGACGCAATCAAGGAGGTTATATGTCTCAGAGGGTTACTTGGAGATTTGGGTTTGAGTTATGAGATCTCAAAGTTTCATTGTGATCGTTCGAGTGTCATCTGTCTTGCTAATCAAAGCTTCTATGAGCGAACGAGACACATCGATGTTCGCCATTCATTTCTAAATACAATTGAGGAGGAGAAGGTGATTGAACTTTCTAAGATAGAGACAAAGGTAAATCTTGCGGATGCGTTTACGAAGATCGTTTTATTAAAATTTTTTATAACTCTGTTTAAATTTAATTCGTGTAGAAGATTGTGCATATGGACATGAATAGAGATGTCTTTGATGTTTTGTGTCAATGAGGAAAATGCTAATTTTGTGAAACAAAAGCTTAGTTTATTGAATTTGATTATGATAATAGGCATTATCCTAATTGTACATTAATGTGAGATGATGTGTATTAAATAATTGAGTGCATAATATGCATGCATCTTAAAATAATGAGTGTGATATACATTAAAATATTATGTGTGTGGTTTGTATCTGTATTAAAATATTAGGTGTCCGATATGTGTGTGTATTAAAATAATGGAGGTGTAATACATATGTATATTAAAATATTAGGTGGAGAACTTTATATAAATAGATTGATAGCTGCAGAGGAAGACATCAAATATGGGGTATTGTTGCTGCCACACTACGCAAGGGGATCTATGAGTGATAATGTGTACTGCTATTGCGATTGCACGGGAGAACCACACGAACAACTGCTCATGTATAAATTTCAAAAGCTTCTAATACCTCCAAAAGAATTTTGACTTGTTCCCATAGTCAGCCGTCGATATGCCGGGAGTAGATATCAACATCGCCCGCCACATACTAAATTTCAATAATGTATTATGCCTAAGTTATTAAGGCGCGCGCCTGAGGCGCACCAAGCGCACCGGGCCTCGTCTCTGCAAGACAGAGGAGGGCAAGGTTCCCTAGGCGCGACTCAGGCGTGCTCCTTACTAAACCTCAAGGTGCACCAAAGGCGCACCTTGAGGTTTCAAGACCCTTTCTATCATTTTTCAGAGCCCAAAATGGATCAAATCTTATTTACTTGTCCTAGACTAGCAAAGAAGACGTTGACTTCATTTGTATCTAATATTTTTCCACCAAAGTCCTCATTGAAGTCTTCAAATTGTGCCAAGTTCACTGTACATTTGTAAGGTTGTAATGATTCATTTATAGTTTGTGCTCTTAAGTCCACACCCAATTTCATTTATTTTTATTATCTTATAAGTAGCCAAATAACAATTCAGTGAACTGGGTGCCCAGTTCACCAATTTTGAACATCATTATGCTCAAATCGCATGATGATACTTTTTCAGAGCCCAAAATGGATCAAATCTTATTTACTTGTCCTAGACTAGCAAGGAAGGCGTCTGCTTCAACTATTTTTTCTTTTGCGTCTCACGTGCCTCAATCGCGCGCCTGTGTCTTGCGCCTAGGCTCTAGGATCCCTTTGCGTCTCGGTGCGCCTGCGCCTTTAATAACTTAGGATTAGGCCCGTAAAGTAAAAGGAAATAAACGCGACATTACAATTCACAGATCCCATTCGAGAGGTAGTCACCGTGCCCCTCACGGTAAGATTCATTAGTGAAGTCAAACTCCCAAGTGGATCTCGAACGTCATAATGTTAAAAGAAATCAAAGCTTTTTATGCCTTCATAAATCTTAAAAAACATATGCGATGGCATATTGACTTTTTATTCTATACATCCAAGGCAAACCAGATTTGTCTAGTAAACCAAACAAACCTGGTTTGTTTTTTTCTTAACCTAAGATTGCTACTGTTTACCCAGAAATCAGCGATCCCTTGAGCTAGCTTTTTGCAGGTAACCGAAGCAATCCACACCCTCTCCCGGCATTCCAGGTATTTTTCGCCGAAGATCCAAGCCCTGGCGGTCCCTCACCGCCCGGGTGGTCTCGCTTTTTGTCTCGTAGAGGTCGCGCTTCGCTCGACCTCGCCTAGAGGTCACGCTTCGCTCGACCTCGCCTAGAGGTCACGCCCCGCGTGATCCCTCCCTCGAGAGGTCGCCCCTTTGGGGTGACCTCGGCCTGAGGCAGATCGCCCCAGCTGGGGCGATCTCGACTTGAGGTCGCCCTCTGGGCGACCTCGCCAGGTCGCCCCTTTGGGGCGACCTCGGCCTGAGGCAGATCGCCCCAGCTGGGGCGATCTCGGCCTGAGGTCGCCCTTTGGGCGACCTCGCCAGGTCGTCCCTTTGGGGCGACCTCGGCCTGAGGCAGATCGCCCCAACTGGGGGATCTCGGCCTGAGGTCGCCTTCTGGGCGACCTCGCCAGGTTGCCCCTTTGGGGTGACCTCGGCCTGAGGCAGATCGCCCCAGCTGGGGCGATCTCGGCCTGAGGTCGCCCTCTGGGCGACCTCGCCAGGTCGCCCCTTTGGGGTGACCTCGGCCTGAGGCAGATTGCCCCAGCTGGGGCGATCTCGGCCTGAGGTCGCCCCTTTAAGGCGACCTCGGCCTGGGAGATCTCGGCTCCGGGCAGCCCGTTCCTTCCTGACCTGCCCGTTTGGGCAGACCTCCCGCCTATAAATAGGGGGGTAGGGGCATTGGTTTCGCGATCTTTGGAGAGTTTCCAGCCCTTGCCTTTGACATGAGCGGTCTCATTTCTGAGACCATCGTATCTCTTCCCAGCAGCTGGGGCGGTCTCATTTTTGAGATCGTCAATACTACATTTCGGCAGCTGGAGCTATCTCATTTCTGAGACCTCGTTACCTCTTTTTCAGCAGATTCTGTTATCTCTTCCCAAGAGATTCTCGACATCTCTTTTTCTCTTCCCTCTTGTCTTCCATCATAGCTCAAAGTAACCAACCATCTAACAGTTTTCTTCCTCCACCTCTTTTCAGCTTGAGCGAGTGTGGACCTGAAGCATTTTTGGCTCGAATATAACACGTGACCTTCAGATTAGAATGATTGATGAATAGCAGCTGCGGTGAAGATATGAGATTTTGCCAAGCATAACACCAAATCTTAAAACGATCATAACTTTTGATCCGGGTGTCGGAATCCAGAAATTCAAAGCTTGCCGCGACCGGATCGACCTGATCTATCCAAGAATTGAACCGGGTTCCCCGTTCAGGCATTTTTAAGCCCTCAGATTTCAAAAATTCGGCTCCGTTTGAAAGTTATTTCAGTTTTTCTCTTTCGGCGATTCCAATTTTCATGGATCATCCGTTAGAAGGCCTCGAGCATCCTTCCAATCATCTCGAAGTTCCTGTCCATTGTAACGACATCAACTCCCTATTAGCAGAGATCGCCCACCTCGAAAGACAAGTGGATTTTTAACTCAATACTTCAGCAGCTATTAATGACAAGCCTTCTAGCAATCATCTAGAACATTTGTTACAACCTGAAGCGGCATGACTCTCAATTCCTCATCATGAGTCTCATAAGGTTAGTATGGGTGATCCCCCTTACCTAGTTGATAGACTAATAGTTCCTGCAGGAGAAGAACAAGAACCTTCCCCATTATCATATAAAATTCGTTGGGAAGTAATACCAAATGATTTCAAAGAGCCTCGTCTACAAGTCTATTCTGGAATTAGTGATCCGGTTTTTCATCTGCAAGCCTTTGAGGCGGCTACTTCACTAAGAACTCTATCAGATGGTATCAAGTGTAAGCTTCTCATCATGACTTTTGACGATCAAGTTCTGGATTGGTTCTATCATTTACCAGCTCAATCGATCAATTGCTTCGAAGATCTTCGAAGAGAATTCTACTTAAGGTTCAGTACTTTAAGGAAGCGTAAGAGAGGTCTACCGGCCCTTTTTCAGATCAAGCAAATGGATAACGAATCTACCGCTCATTTCATCGATCGTTTTCAAAAGGAAATCCTTGATGTTGTTAATGCTGATCAAAGTCTCTATAAACATGCCTTAATTAATGGTCTCCAAGAAGGTCCTCTTAAGTTTGAAGTCACCATGAATGAGCCAGAATCTTATGCTCATCTTATTGACATAGCAAATCAGTTCATTAAGGGTGAGGATGCGAACCCTATTTATTTTGCTTCTTTAATTCAGAGGCCTCAACAACAACAAAAAGGATTATTCTTCTCATGATCATCTTCCTATCAATCGCGGTGACTATTTGGTAGAATATGAACAAGGACCCAACTTATCATCTCAACATGAGATATGTTATGATCATGGGCATCTATCTGCTTCCCAAAATATTCTGCAGCTAAATCAATCAGAATTATGTCTTGTCGACCCTCATATATCAACTCAGGCTTATGATTACAAGTCATGTAATTCTCCTCGCCCACATAAGCAAGATAAGTTCCAAGGAAGGCGTACAAGTTTAACTATCTCTATGAAAGAAGTTCTTCAGATTATCCAGCATGAACCTTGTTTTACGAGACCTTCTCTCCTGCGACCTGATCATAGGGGTTGTCACAAAGACTTGTTTTGTCAATACCACATGTGTGTGGGTCATGATACAGAAAAGTGTCGAGCTCTACATAAGCTTGTAGAGAAATTGTTAAAAGAAGGCAAACTGCGGGAATATGTTGCTTAAAAATATTATTGTGAAATCTTTTCTAGCAATATTGGTCATTCACTCGATGCTAGATCTACTTTCATTAGCAGAAAGGGTTGTCTTAAAGCTCGTCTTAAAGCTCTTTCAGTTATGTTTGCATTAGCTCTTTCCTTCAAATGCGTGCATAGTTAAATATGGCTTGTGAATGTCGTGACAATTAAACCCATCTTTTGATGGTCGCCCAAATATTTAAAAGGCAATCAAACCCATCTTTTGATGGTCGCCCAAATCTTTAAAAGACAATCAAACCCATCTTTTGATGTTCGCCCAAATCTTTAAAAGGCAATCGAACCCATCTTTTGATGGTCGCCCCAATACAGTTTCATCTTTATATCCACATTGTAGTGGTTGCTCCGATTGAGCATTATTACTTCTTTTGCATATGATACAGATGCTATGCTAGCTTCTTGTTTACAGATGAGGTGAATATCACCATATTGTGTCGAGGCACCCAAAAACTTCTCTTCTATAAATGTTTATATGAACGTCTGTTCTTTATGTATATCCCTTATAAAGATGAACAGGTGATCGCGAGTTCTCTTCAGGTACTCGCGTTATATTTTATACCTGCTTTGAGTTCTCTTTTGCAGAGATAAGCAGGTGTTCGCGAGTTCTCTTCAGGTACTCGCGTTATATTTTATTCCTGCATTGAGTTCTCTTTTTGCAGAGATAAGCAGGTGTTCGCGAGTTCTCTTCAGGTACTCGCGTTATATTTTATACCTGCTTTGAGTTCTCTTTTGCAGAGATTAGCAGGTGATCGCGAGTTCTCTTCAGGTACTCGCGTTACAAATTCTTTTATATTTTATTCCTACTTTGAGTTCTCTTTTGCAGAGATTAGCAGGTGATCGCGAGTTCTCTTCAGATACTCGCGTTATAAATTCTTTTATATTTCATTCATACTGAGTTCTCTTTTTGCAGAGATAAGCAGGTGTTCGCGAGTTCTCTTCAGGTACTCGCGTTATATTTTATTCCTGCTTTGAGTTCTCTTTTTGCAGAGATAAGCCGGTGTTCGCGAGTTCTCTTCAGGTACTCGCGTTATATTTTATTCCTGCTTTGAGTTCTCTTTTTGCAGAGATAAGCAGGTGTTCGCGAGTTCTCTTCAGGTACTCGCGTTATATTTTATTCCTGCTTTGAGTTCTCTTTTTTCAGAAATTAGCAGGTGCTCGCGAGTTTTCTTCAGGTACTCGCGTTAGTGATTCATTTATACCTGTTTTAAGTTCTTTTTTGCAGAGATTAGCAGGTGTTCACGAGTTCTCTTAAGGTACTCGCATACTAACTTTTCTATATGTACCTGTTCTTATATCCTTTGCAGATAAAAAACAGGTGCTTGCAAGTTCTCTTCAGGCATTGACATGTCCTCACAGGTATTTACATTTTCATATACGCATATTCTGTCTTCATAAGAGAGGTGGATCTTGATTTGCATGGGTAAGTTCTATTTTTTCAAGCTTCTCAAAACTTAAAAAATTGCGGGGATTATGTTTACCCAGAAATCAGCGATCCCCTTGAGCTAGCTTTTTGCAGGTAACCGAAGCAATCCACACCCTCTCCCGGCATTCCAGGTATTTTTCGCCGAAGATCCAAGCCCTGGCGGTCCCTCACCGCCCGGGTGGTCTCGCTTTTTGTCTCGTAGAGGTCGCGCTTCGCTCGACCTCGCCTAGAGGTCACGCCCCGCGTGATCCCTCCCTCGAGAGGTCGCCCCTTTGGGGTGACCTCGGCCTGAGGCAGATCTCCCCAGCTGGGGCGATCTCGGCCTGAGGTCGCCCTCTGGGCGACCTCGCCAGGTCGTCCCTTTGGGGCGACCTCGGCCTGAGGCAGATCGCCCCAGCTGGGGCGATCTCGGCCTGAGGTCGCCTTCTGGGCGACCTCGCCAGGTCTCCCCTTTGGGGGGACCTCGGCCTGAGGCAGATCGCCCCAGCTGGGGCGATCTTGGCCTGAGGTCGCCCTCTGGGCGACCTCGCCAGGTCGCCCCTTTGGGGCGACCTCGACCTGAGGCAGATCGCCCCAGCTGGGGCGATCTCGGCCTGAGGTCGCCCTCTGGGCGACCTCGCCAGGTCGCCCGTTTGGGGCGACCTCGACCTGAGGCAGATCGCCCCAGCTGGGGCGATCTCGGCCTGAGGTCGCCCTCTGGGCGACCTCGCCAGGTCGCCCCTTTGGGGTGACCTCGGCCTGAGGCAGATCGCCCCAGCTGGGGCGATCTCGGCCTGAGGTCGCCCTCTGGGCGACCTCGGCCTGGGAGATCTCGGCTCCGGGCAGCCCGTTCCTTCCCGACCTGCCCGTTTGGGTAGGCCCTCCCGCCTATAAATAGGGGGGTAGGGGCATTGGTTTCGGGATCTTTGGAGAGTTTCCAGCCTTTGCCTTTGACATGAGCGGTCTCATTTCTGAGACCATCGTATCTCTTCCCAGCAGCTGGGGCGGTCTCATTTTTGAGATCGTCAATACTACATTTCGGCAGCTGGAGCTATCTCATTTCTGAGATCTGGTTACCTCTTTTTCAGCAGATTCTGTTATCTCTTCCCAAGAGATTCTCGACATCACTTTTTCTCCTCCCTCTTGTCTTTCATCATAGCTCAAAGTAACCAACCATCTAACAGTTTTCTTCCTCCACCTCTTTTCAGCTTGAGCGAGCGTGGACCTGGAGCATTTTTGGCTCGAACAACTATAACTAAACCTCATCCCACCGACCCTTTAGTCCGATCCTGAAGCCCACTCCTCTCCTCGCGATTTCACCGATGACACCCCAGACGCGTTTTCCTGATATTCACCCCCTCGCCGGCGAGCCCACCCAGAAAATGCTAACCTCTGCTCCCCCTCAAATTCGCCTTTTTCCCGAGAGCCAAATCATGTCATGGACAACCCACTCCCCTTTCTCCTCCACTTATTGCTGGAAATCGAACCTGCGCACCTGGAAGTGTATTCTTCGTCTTCCTCAGATATCCGTATGGAGGCTGCGGCCATGGTTATCGTGGACGAACTTCTTGATGGCAATATCCTAAGATACAAAATTCTTGGCACACATACATATTTTGCGGAATCTTTCTTTATTTTTTCGCATGGAGAATTACCAATTTCGCTTCCAGTTGGATGATCTATGATATTTTCACAACGTCTTAGATTATTTTAGTTTTTAAAAATGATATGCGCTGTTCATAAATATACATTTTTTTGCCCTGTTAGTTCATGTTATGTTATGATTTTTCGTGTAATTACATCATAAGACGACTTACTTGGTTGGAGGGGAAGGTGTATGCGATGAGGAATGCATAAAGTTTTTTCTCAGTGCAGAACATGTTTTGCTAATAACAAAAAAGTTTGTGAATTATAACACCACCCTGAAAAGAAGGGTATACATGCATTTTGTTTATTTTTATTGTTCTTATTTCATCTTGATTCCTCCCATCCATTTTCTCCTCCATGCATTTATATTCTAGATATAGAAATGAATTCTTAGTTCAATTTCACGGCAATAGTTAAGCGTGCTCGGACGGGAGTAATTCTGGGATGGGCGACCTCCTGGGAAGTCCACGTAGAGGCGCTTAACTGGATCACTTCTTGTCAAAGGGAGGCTGCGGTCTCCAACAACCCGCCGTGGCCGAAGGGGCGCGGAGAGGGGTTGGGGTGGCATGGGCTGCGGCCCATGTGGGGGCCTGGGACGAAAGGCAGCGCTGGTGCGCCAGGCTGTGGTCAGGGTCCCTTTGACGAGAAGTGATCCAGTTAAGCGCCTCTACGTGGACTTCCCAGGAGGTCACCCATCTTCGCGTTGAGCTTTGCCACGAACCTGGAGTCGAACCTGCTGCAGTAGTCGAGGAATCTCGCCGTGACGTCGTATCCCTGATCCCACCTGGCTCCCTCCCCCGGAAACACCCAATCGGACTTCGGATATCCGGCCTTGAGCCTCACGTAGTCCGCCATACCTTCGATGAGCCCCAGCGGCTCTCCCTTCCCCTTCCATCGCCAAATTTGGGCGACCTCGTGGAACAGCATTCCGGTGAAATCAGTTCTCGCGGATCCGGCCATGTTCTCGATGACCGTCGCGCTCACGTGGATTTCATTCCCGATGACCGCCGTAACAACAAACTTTGCCTGGATGAAGCAGGTAATTCGCTTCACGTCGTTGCGGACACCGCCATTTGGCATCGCGAAGGTGGATCGGACAAAGGAGCTAGCATTGGCAAGGACTAGCTTTGCGAACCGCACTTCGATCTCGGACTTAAATCTGTCGCCACCGGGCGTGCCGACGGCGTTGTTTATGACTCGGTATTTGACCCCGACGGAAGTTGTGAATGCGGTGGCGACGACCGACGAGGGAGAGTATGAGGGCGACCAAGGGAAAGGACAGAGGAAGCTTATGAGCCATTGCAGAATATTTCCTGGATCTGGGGTTTGGAGAGAAGAAGGGAGTCGTTTGGAAGATTTATATCCTCACTTGTTCGAATTTATGCACCATACCAAAAATAAATAAATAAATAAATAATGTAATAATGCTATGTCCCATAAAAGTTTTGAATAATTACAGAATAAATAAAAGAAGGGGAGCCTTGACGCACCGATTGTGGTGTTGCCACCTTGAGGTCACGAGTTCGAGCCCTGGAAGCAGTCTCTTGCAAAAATGCTGGGTAAGGTTTGCGTACATTTCACCTTTGTGCACCTGGCTGCCTTTTATTTTAAAATTTTAAAATAAATAAAAACTGAAAATCCTGGAAGTACATAACCGTAGATAAATTACCCAACTGAACATTTCACCGAGTCCACGTTTTTTGACTCTAGCCTGCAAAAATTATTAGTGCAGGATTCAAATAATTTGATAAAGACATGTGTTTTTGTATGGGAGAGATTATTGATGGTTTCAACTGTGATAGTGATACGGTTACTGAGTCACCCCCAGGTGAACATCTTATTCGATCAATTCATCCCGGTCGTCCAGATGATGATGCCACAGCAAATTCAGGCTTCATTTGGTGCGGCTTTTTTGCTCCGGCGAGTTTGGGCAAAAACGCCACAGCCATGGAATTTATGTTTGGCATGACAACGGTTATGTGACCGCTATTAAAAAAAACTATTTTTGAACATAAAAGTGGACAGAGTTCCTTAGGTGAGGTCAGGCATTCACGAACGATGGTTCATAACCACCGCGTTCGTGACCGCCATCGCCGCGCCAAACGAAGCCTCAATCGACAATCTGTGCCTCGTGTGGTGCATCAGCTCATCAGCTCGCATCAAAAGAGCATCTCAAATATTTCTCACGGGGAATCTAAGGGTCCGCTTGGCACGACGGTGGCGGTCATGAACGCGGTGGTTACGAACCGTTTTTTGTGAACGTGTTATGGATCATGTACGCCAGTTATCTAGTTTTGTTATTATTATTGTGTCAAGTTATTGCATCGAGTCAAATGTATTAGTCGAGTCGTTTCGTTTTATTAGTCGCGTCGAGTCTGTTATGTTTTATGTTTTTGGGTTATTTACACCCATGTCATTGGGGTCATATATAAACCCATGGAGTCTTTTGTTAGGGGTTATGAATGGAGAAAGTCTTCTCCCTAAACTCTAAGGGCCCGTTCGTTTGGACAGAATTGTAATTTGATATTGGAATTCGATATTAGGATTCGATATTCAGATTTGGAATTGGTCTAATTCCAATTTCAACATTCGCTTAATAAACAATATTCAATCTACGAATTAATCAATTCTCTTATACGTTTGTTAAATAAGATTCAATCTACGAATTGAAAAATAATATAAAGAAACTAATATTCTTCGAGGGTAAGACCTATCCATGCCACGTGGGCAAAAGTCAAAGTCAATAGTCAAATCAAAGACCGCAAACAGCTCACCAGAGGCATGTAATGCCAGGTGCGAGTATCAAGGTTAATCACCCCAAATTGACTACTAGAAGCAGGCCTCGAAGTTACTCGCACAAGCGTGCGACTATCATCAGCCCATAGAAGAATGATACTGACTAGATACGGAGGTCTAAATGAAAGAATTCGTAATTCCGGATATGGATCATAGCATTTCTCAAATGATATGAGATGTTCTAATCGCTTCCTATAACCAGATTTTTGATCCACCACCACTATGAGAATGTCAAACTGACCAGGAACCACTTAGAAACAACCCAAATTTCGTCATTCTTACCATTCTTTTTTGCGCACTCAAAGTTAGGGCACATTGATATAGGAACTTCCCAGAAACAATGGTATCTCCAATTATAGCCCCTCTGGGATGTCAAATAGATCTCTTCTCACCATCCCCATAGTGTATGAGACAAATGTATGCATTTCGATTAGGGTCGTATTCTATGGGATTCTACCAGATATCTCTTTTTCATTCCGTCGAAAGTCGATTTTACGGACGCTTATGACCTCCCCCTCTATGCCCTGCGTGATCCCTCTGACATTACGACCTTTCCCACAACGATGCTGTCGGATTGGATTTCACTTGCACTTGACTATCTACGCAGTCTACTCGCATATGGGTGACTATCAACTACAACTCGCCAGACATTGTCGATGTCCTTACCTAGTCGCCCGTTCATCAGGTTTAACTGTCCTATCTTGTAGAGGGTCAGTCATAGTCGCCTGCATCCCCTCCCTCAAGATTTTGTCTATAAATAGACATACAGGGGTACCAGGAATGACACTTGAAAAATCAGAGCTCAATCCCTTCATATATGCGAGATTCTTATCAAGCTAGTGTCGTCCTAGTACCAAGCTCAGTCATCTGTGGTTGTGGAGGGGAAGTTCTTACTGAGCTTCTGGGTACGTGGCGGGACCTCCCTGCTGAAGCTCTCTGGGGTTTGTTTATGATCTCTCCTTTCCTTCTTCGCACGAGCCTTCAGATCCAAGTCGCCGAGGCACAAAATCAGTAACCTCCGGCTACACCTAGGTCCGAATATTTGGAGCTAGGAATTTCTTGGCTTCAACACTTTGGTGCGGTGAGCGTGGACCGTAGTCGGAGGAAGAAAACTCGGTGTTGCAGGCGAGATGGTGGAAGGAGGCAAGCCGGAAAGGGCAAGTGGAGACTCGGCGATCGGAAGCGAGTTCGTGAGGAGAGTCGACTTTGAAGAGTTCGCGCGGCGGATTGAAGATACCTTGCGAGCAGTGCTGGTTCCTCGCGCCGAGGTCATAACAACCTCGCCTCTCCGCGAGACCCCGTCAGAGGAGGGTGCGCCATCCGGGCGAGTAGGGAAGGAAGCAATAGCGGAGGAGCCAGAGCGACCAGGGCAATCGCAGTACTACCTGGCGAGTTTCCAGGGGATCAGGTTTTGAGAAGTGGAGAACCCGACGAGGTTCCCAGATACTCGCGCGGGTGGCGAGTATAACGCAGTTACTCGATACATGGAGGATCGCCGTGTCTGTTCGAGGTAGGTCCATGTCGCCCGATAAATCCTAGTTGACGCGCGAAACCCATATGCTCCTTGGCCCTCGCCATGAGCTCCTCGCTGAGGCGGATGTGCTCTTCCATGCGAGTAAGGGTCCCGAGGGAGCCCATACTCGCCCGCATCCCACGAATATCGGCCTTCAGCAGTTAAGAAACTCGCCTATTCAGCAGTTAAGAATCTCGCCTTACGTCTTGTTCAGCAACTTCATTACCATCCGAGTCTTCGCAACTATCTCCTCGGGAGTCAACATCTCGCCGTGAATTGAAACGTGGCATGGCAGGGAAGGCCACTGCCCCCCCTATTTATAGATATCAAATGCCCCTGCTTTCGAGTAGGCAATGTACTCGCCAGAAGACCCTCGACGAATAAGGGTTGGATGTTTTTTTCTGAGTCACTTTGCCGCTCGTAAAGAGCGGAGATTGTGTACAACTCATATTCTTCGAGGGTAGGACCCATCCATGCCACATGGGCAGAAGTCAAAGTCAATGGTCGAATCGAAGACAACAAGCAGCTCACCAGAGACATGTAATGCCAGGTGCGAGTATAAAGGTTACTCGCCCCAAATTGGCGATTAGAAGCAGGCCTCAAAGTTACTCGCACAAGCGGGCGACTATCATCAGCCCTCAGGTCTACTCGCATATGGACGACTATCAACTACAACTCGCCAGACATTATCGATGTCCTTACCTAGTCGCCCGCTTGGGATTCCACCATTAACACCATTAATGGTGAATTTCGGCCACCACTAAAACCCACCAAAATCAGCCCCCATGTGAGCTGGAAAACCTCATAATCTTCTCATAACAATCAGAGGAAATGAATCCCCATCAATTGGGAAGGCTCTTGGCCTCCCTTGGCCATGGATGACCACCTTCCTTCTCTTTCTCTCTCCTCCATTTTTGGGGAAAATGGAGATTCTCTCTCCTAGTCACCATTTACAGAAAATGGATGATATTCCTGGTAATTATCAGCCTCCTAAAGCTAATGGGCTACTCCAATTGGGCCTAGCCTAAGTGGATTGGGCTTGATTAGGTCAAAATATGATATTTTGACCTAAACTTAAGGTGGAATTGACTTTGGTCAATTTGACAATTTGAGTTGACCACAATGGGTGGTTAGTGACCCGTTGGCCTCCCCTAAGGGCTAAGAAGGTTTGGGTATGGTCAATTGGGCACATTGTAGACTAATTGACCATAATTAGGGCACTTTGACCAATTTGGGATTAGGGTTGACTTGAGTCAACTTGACCTTTTAGCTGACCCCAATGGATCCTAATGGCTCCAATGGACCCCCCAACGGGTTAGGAATGCTATGGTTGGATCAAAGGGTCAAGGTGAAGCCCTAAAGTCCAACCATAGGCTTGGTAATTGGAAATTGCTATTTGCAGACCAATGTGATTGATTTTCAATTTTTTTTTGCACAGCTGTAACCATGGCCCGTGGGTCTCCAACAAAGAGCCTAATTGATTCACGACTCTACGAAGCCTGATTTTGAAGTAATTTCGATCTGGAAATAAAATACCAGCCGCAGAGGAATACCGCACATAAATATTTTCTTAGAAAAAATAATAATCATTTCATTTATAATCTGCTGAACAGGTTTTACAAATATTAGATGTCGGCAAGAAACTTGAAAGAGCAGAAGATTCAAACCACGATCACCTATAATTAGCACTTCACCCCAATCGCCATGGCTGGTTCTATTTCCCCGATCAGCCAATCTGAAATCAAACAGAACCCACGCTTTCCCCTCCGTTTGTACACTACTTCCATCTACATATACTCATAAGCCTTAGCGGGTGCCCTAATAAGGTAGCAACCTCAGCAATCAAGAAGACGAAGAAGATGAGGAAGAGCAGTTAATCAGAACTGGCCGCCCTGAAAGGTCTGACCGAACTCCCATCCCGCCGGCGCGACGTCGTAGGTGGTGACTGTCCGGCCATCGCTGGTTGTGACCTGGAATGAAAGACTCTGGCCATTGAGATAGGCGTTGCTCTGCCAATTCTGGCCCCAGTTGCGCGACATCGCCTGCCATCCAGTCCGCGACCCTTTGATCGACACTGCGTGAATGTCGCCGGCACCGCCAACGTTTGTGATTAGCACTAGGTTGAAATAGGAGTGGCCGTTGATGGTGAATCTCATCCCTCCTTTCTTCACACACGGCACTCTGTATATAAACGACAGAGACTTAGGAGGGCTTTCCATTAACAGATCTGGAAAATTAATTGACAAAGAGAAAGGGCGAGAATCGAGGATGAATGCGGGATCTAACCTTCGGAAGGCGACGGGAACTATGCCGGCGCGGTACTGAGCGATTTGGAGGAATGCGGGCTCGGCGAGGTCGAAGTGCTGCAGGGGAGGGTTGCACCATCCGCCATTGTCATTGGGAAGGGCGAAATTGGGAGGGCAGAAGTTGGTGGCGGTGACGATGATCGTGCTCGGAATGCACCAACGAGGATCGCTGTCGCACCGCATCTCATAGCAGGAGCCGCAGCTGAGGCCATTGTTGAACAGCGCCGTGCTCAGGGCCGCCGTGCTTGTGCCGTATCCTTGGCTGTACAGGTTACCATATCCACAGGCTCCTCCTGCAACCCAAAATTATCTCACTATGTCAGAACGACACTATCATCACCATCATCTACTTTGTTTAATATTTTTTTTGGAGAAAATAAAATTTTAATGTTATATATATATATATAAAATAAAGAAATAAGTTAGTGAAAATTGTTTAACTTGAGTCTTTGACTCTTTGAGACAATATATTATAAGGAATGCTAAATATATTGCATGCATGTTGTAAAAATTACCTCCCTAGATAGTATAGATATAAAATAAAATAAAAAAGAGAATAAAATAAAAAAGAGTAGAAAAAGGAGAGAGAGCAAGAGAGAGAGAGAGAGAGAGAGAGAGAGAGAGAGAGAGAGAGAGAGAGAGAGAGAGAGAGAGAGAGAGAGAGAGACATACATAAATATTATTAAATTTATAAGAAAACACAAATTTTTAAATGAAAATAATAGCAGTCTTGATTAGATAGGATTTATAAAAATAAAAAATGTTGGATGAGGAGGATGAGAAATTAACATACCCATGGTGCCTGAAGCATCGCCGCCTCCATAGAATGTAGCATGGCCAGACTGCCAATCATAAGAATCGGCACCACTTTTCAAGAAAAAGAGGCTCGTGGAAGAAAGAAAAAGAATTAGGCTCCTCGCATGAAGAATAAACGCATGAGGTGCCATTATACTCGGAAAACGGTTCTACTTGTTTTGCTTGATTTGAGGAGGAGAAGGGGGAAGGGGTTGCTATTTATACAAATCTGGTGGGGCCGGTCTGGGTTAGCTACGTGACTCTTATTTTAATTAAGTGACTAAAACAATGAAAAATATATATTAAAACAGAGGGCGCTTCAATTTTTTTGGTTTTGAATTAGGCTCACGTTACCGTCGTATCCGGTCCATCCTATACAGCTGAAATGGATAGGAGTAAATGACGCCCGATAGAGGGCACATGCAAATGTTTGGGGACGGCCACCAAAATGAAGGAATGGTAGGCCCCAGCTCCACCGCATACCTCTGTTTCCAATTTCAGCAGGCCCGCCGCCCTCTCTCCATGTCTCGCTCCGACTCACCGAGCGTTTTGGATATGGATGCAGCAGCGGATATAATAATCTTGCTGGATCACAAATGGCTTTGCCATTCAATTATTATGTACTTTCGCACATGAGATCCATTTTGATATCTCATGGCATACAAAATATTTTCAAATATAATTAATTTCAGAATTTAAATTGGAGGTCTAGGCTTCGTTTGGGGGAACTTATTTTCACCGGTCAAGCGGTTACGACAGCATGAACCGGACCTTAATTAAGGCCCGATTCATGCGGTCGTAACCGCTTGACCGGTGAAAATAAGTCTCTCCAAACGGAGCCCTAGTTTCAATATAAATGATCTCGAACTCTAATTCCATAGTCCTAATTCCGTCCAAACGAATGATGGACTCATGACAGTAGTTTTTTAATGACTGCGGTAGTTTTTTATTGTCCTGTGTTCGTGGGAGAAAGTCCTGAAACTTCTCACTGCTTCCTTAATTGCCGAATTTTAGTACTTAATTTATATTTTTAATGTATATATTTTTATTTTATTTAATTTTAATGTTTTAATACATTCCACCTATGCTTATACTTTTTTTTTTAATTTAAATTTATGTTTAGCAATTTTATATTAGTATTTAATAATACCTTTGGCCACATACAACCTCATCTAATATGAAAACATTATGCTATTTTGAAGGGAAAAGTTGTGATTTGCCCATGATACTCGTATGAACTATAATGTCATGAAATCAACCTCAGCCCTCCATCCAACATAATATCTACTCTTTTATTTCAAATTACATCACTCTTACCTAAACTACTAGTTCTGATCTCTCGGATGAACATGTCAATTGTCCCTGCAATTCTTTCGTCTGCTGCTTTCGCCTTAGATGATGCCCTAGCTTTGCGGATGTTGAGCGAACTCTCGCTAACCACTCTTCTGCTTCAGTCGCGGTCTCAGCCCAAAAAGGACGGGGGATTGAAGCCCAAGAAGTACTTCAACTAATGATCGCGGGCTTGAGGTGAACCAAGGGAATTGCGGTACAGGGAACCCATCAAGAGTGGCAGGGGCAACCGTAGGTGGCAGTCGGTATCAAGTGCGGCAATCACTGCCTTAGCAATCATTCAACACTTCACAAAGATCCTTAAGTGGGCATTTATCCTAGGTATCTACTAAACTTTTTAAGAATTTTGCACTACATGATGTGCACGCCACTCGTCAAAAGGGTCCATACACGAACATAAAACAAGGAATCTGAAAACCTAGCTTTGATACCAAATTATAACACTCAACATGTAACTGTCATATAATATGGGTCTGACCGGACACCCACAACATGTTACAAATATAATATTATAAAGTGATAAGAAAAAAAAATATAAATATGAATCATTTCGAGTTCATACTAAAGCTGCAAAATCACAACACTTTTAAATCAAAGTGCTCGGCCTTATGACCGTCACATTCGTTCATTCAAAACAATATTACACCAGAGTTCTAGGGGCACGTGGGCCTGCTACAAGATGCAAAATAAAACTAAACACTTAATGTGACCATTCTTTGTTTTATGATTTTAGGCACTAACATGCACCTGCATTCGGTATAGGACCTGCAACAATACAAATGGGAGGTAATGAGGCTCAACAAAATCTGACCAACTAGTGTGAAACAACTCTCCCAACTCACGTCAGCACAATCAAATTACACCACTACCGAGAAGGAGCTTCTAACGATCATTTTTGCCTTTGATAAGTTTACGTCGTACATCACTCTCTCCAAAGTAATTATTTTCACAAATCACTCCGCTCTTAGATATCTTTTAAGTAAATCGGACGCCAAGCCCCGTCTTTTGCGATGGATCCTCCTCTTGCAGGAGTTTGATTTAGGGATTCGGGACAAAAGGGGAGCCGAAAACTTGGCGGCCGACCATCTTTTCCGTCTAGAAAATCCCGCTACATAAGCGTTAGTAGAAGCTGATATTAATGATAAATTCCCTGAAGAGCGCCTCCTTCCTCTCGAAAATATAAATACATCTTCCACCCCCTGGTTCGCAGATTTGGCTAACTATTTAATAGCCCGGATTCTGCCAAAAGAATTCTCTAGTCAGCAAAAGAAGAAATTCTTTTCTGATTTAAAGAATTACTTTTGGGAGGACCCCTTTCTATTCCGTGTCTGCGCGGATCAGGTAGTGAGAAGATGCGTCTCGAGTGAGGAAGGTCTAAACATTTTACGGCATTGTCACGAGGGACCAACCGGTGGTCATTATCAAGCGAACCGAACACGAGGAAGGCGCTGGAGGCGGGCTTTTATTGACCCACGCTCTTCAAAGATGCTCACACCCTTGTGAGTACTTGCGACAACTGCGAGCGGTCAGGGAACATCTCCCATCGGGATGAGATGCCCCAAAATATTTTCTTAGAATGCAAATTTTTTGACCTTTGGGGTATCGACTTCGTTGGTCATCTTCCTCCTTCTTTTTCAAAATATATTCTCGTTGCGGTCGACTACGTGTCGAGGTGGGCGGAAGTGCAAGCTCTCCCCACCAATGATGCGAGAGTCGTCGTAAATTTCTTAAAAAAATTATTCTCTTGATTTGGCACGCCGCACGCTATAGTTAGTGATCGGGGCACCCATTTTTGCAATAGCCAATTCACGAAAACTTTAGCAAAATATGGTGTCATGCACAAACTATCCACTGTTTATCACCCACAAATGAGCGGCAAAGTCGAAGTCGTGAATCGAGAATTAAAGCGGATATTAGAAAAAACTGTTTCTATTAATCGGAAGGATTGAACGCTTAAGCTCGATGACGCGCTATGGGCCTATCAAACGACGTACAAGACCGCTATCGGTTGTACACCGTATCGATTGGTTTATGACAAGGCTTGCCACCTTTCGGTCGAATTAGAACACCGCGCATTTTGGGCGCTTAAATTTTTAAACCTCGATTCTACGTTAGCGGCCGAGCAAAGAAAGTTTCAAATAAATGAGCTAGATGAGTGAAGAGCGAATGCGTACGAGCGAAACAATTTATATAAAGAGCGAACAAAGTTTTATCATGATAAACACATAAAATTTCCGAAAACCTTTTCGTCGGGCGATCTCGTCATCCTTTATAATTCTCGTCTTCGCCTTTTTCTGAGAAAGCTAAAATCTTGATGGTCCGGACCCTTTATCGTTAAAGATGTTTGGCCCTATGGGACAGTTCCAATTTCCCACCCGGAAAAAGGTTCCTTCAAAGTAAATGGTCACCGTCTTAAGTTGTATCTTCCAGTCGATTCGTCTAATGAAAGAGTGAATCTATATGTCTTCCGCCTATAATCTGAACGCCAATTGGGTCAAGCTATGCAACCTTAAACAAAGTGCTTTTTGGAGGCACCCCAAAGTTATCATTTCGTTGTTTTGTTTTAACATGTTCTGTAGGTATCCGCCGCTTCCCCCACAACTTCATAATCATGGAAGCCCTTCCTTTCTTTTCTTCTCCTTCCTTTAGCTTGCATTTTCTTTTTCTTCATACTTAGTTTTAAACATTGAAGACAATTTTATCTTTAAGTATGAGAGTGTAAATAGTTCTTAAAATGTAGTTTTTAAATTAGAAATTTTTAAAATTTTTTTTTCTTGTGTCTTCCTTTTTTTTTATTCAAGCACTTTTCAAACCCAAAAAATCAATAAAATTAGAAAATAAAAAATTTAAATCTTGAAAAGGGACGTTTGGGCTATCATCCCATCTCACCTCCTAGTACCGTTGAGAACCCTTCATGAGGTTTACCTCGGGAAGTCCAAGAGTAAACAAAAAAATTGTTAGGTTTAAAACTAGTTTCCTTTCTTTTATTATTAAAAATCCAAAATAAAAATAATAATAATAAAAAATTGGTACGCGGGTGACCTGGGTTCGATCCCCGACAACCTTTTTAGTATAAATTTTAGTAATTATTTAATATGAAATTTACTTTTCATGTCAATTTTAGCTTATACATAGTTCTTTTATAAAATTTGTTTCTAATTTAGCTTATTTATATTTTTGCAGAATTTTGGGGCAAGTTTGGAAAAATTTGCATTACACGCCCTAGGTCACGCCCGTGACCAAGAGCGTGTAATCATAAGATCAACCCAAAATTGATGCCGCTCAGTTTGAGCTAGTCCACAACAAGTCACGCCCTCGGTCACGCCCGTGATCCATGGTCACGCCAGTGACCAAGGGCGTGTAAACTTAAAATGTTGCTCTCAACGCTACCGTCGAGACGTGGAGATGTCGTCGAGATGTCAACTCAAATCACGCCCGTGACCCATATGTCACGGCCATGACATTCCCGCGTGATCCCTGCTCGCCGCCGCGCCGCAATCAAGCCCACACTGCATTAAATGAAGCCGTCCAAGTACACGCCCGTGACCCAAATGTCACGGCCGTGACATGTCCTTTCCGCCGCGCTGTCACGCAAGACCCATGCCACTGTCCCAACTGAGATGATCAGAGAGTACACGCCCTTGGTCACGCCTGTGACCGAGGGCGTGTAACTTGAATTTTTTTTTCTATAAATTCAGGGGATCTCCTTGAGTCCATGGCTCATAAAATTGGCGAGGGGGAGGTGTTGCTAGAGTTGATAATTGCCATTTTCAAGTTTTTTCATGTTCTCTCCCTCTCCTCTCTTCTTTGCAATGTTGGTTCTAATTTAGCTCTCATGCAATAGTTTTTATGAACTTGTAATCTTTTCTTGCTAGTGTTGTAACCTTTCTTTAAGGCTTATAATAGTTTTTATTTCAATAAAATCTAGTGTTGCTCTCTTTCATTCTCTCTTTCTACTTTAGTTAAATTTTCCTTTATGCAATTTTATCTTTCTCTCTTCTTCCACTCCACCATGATTAACTAATTCTCATTAGTGCTCGATCGAAATGATCTGAGGATGAGATAATCAAGTTATGATTTTCTAGCTGTCTTTTTCCGTTTTTGTAATTACTTGATTTACCCTTAATTTTTTAATTAGTAAAACCATGTTGTCGATATATGGTTTTTGCTTATGTTTTCATACTTAGCTAGCCGAGAGGCTCAAAGTATGAATCGATCGCTCAAGGGTAAAGAGAGTTGCACGCACCCCTCGAGAGAGGATGACGTAAATCTCCCGGATTGGAGTCAAATCCAATAGAGGGGTTCATAGCGTAAAGCAAGTTTTAGGTAATCGATTATAGAACGAGAGTTCGATTGATTTTTCCTAAACTTAGTTGGACATTTCCCTCGAGAGAGGCATGTTCGAGTTTCGGGAACCTCCACGGTCAAGTAGTTTACTTAAATGGAATTAGAATTATTATTTTTACCTTCTCTTGATTATTCTCACTCCAAGGTGACTTTAGATCGAGCTCCAATCCTTTTTACCATCGTTTAAGCCTTAATCTAGTTTGCAAATTGTCTCTTTTAGTTAAGTAAAACAAACCTTACAAAATCATTAGATAAGATAATAATGATCTCCTCGAAGTAGAAGTAATCAACGCGCCCTGAGGAATACGACCTTGGTATTTTCAAAATATCCTATATTATAGACGATAAAGTACACTTGTCTTCATCGGATATAGTTTGGAAAACAACATCAATCTCTGCGCTTTTTCATATTTCCATATCTCTAAGTAAAAATTGGCTAAGCGATTAATTTTTATATCAACCAGCAACATCGTGCGGTTATACCTAGAGTAATCGCCCGATGTTGGGAACCTTACCTACAATATTACTGATTTGAAGAAGTCCCCAAGTCAAAGATAAATACACTTTGCATTTGACACATTTGCTTTATAATATTGCTTTCAGGTACTAGACAGTCCAAGCATAACATATGGCTAGACTTAGTGTCATCAGACATAGTTTTACCAATGTAATCCTTTATTGTGAAAAACACCACGTCGACCTATGATCTAGACTATATTAGACTTGTCACTAACTCATTATCATCAGGAATAAGGTTCTAACAAGTGAGCTAAAGCAAATGATCTTAGTTGAGAAGATCAGAAATTCACTAAGTCAAATATCATCTTGGAGAGTCTAAATGTCGTCAAGTAAAGGTCTCGATATTGTCTTGAAGACCTTAAGTTCCAAGATGATATCGTCTTGTAAACACTCAACTATACACATATCGTCTTGTCTAGAAGAAGAAGGCCTATCTCCAAATATCTTCTTTGTAATATACTTTCCAAGACGATATCGTCTCGACAAAACTCATTTGCTCTTATATCATCTTGGAGGTACACATTAAATATCAGGAAGTATTTGAATGAAGGAAGAATTTGCCTAAGGAATCTATCGTCGAGGTGATCTCAAATATCGTCGAGGTCACAAGAAATGTTGTCGAGAAACCAACACGACATTTCATAAGTATCATGGAAGATTCGACAAGATAGGCTTATCACTTGGCTAAGAGATAGAAAGAATCAATTATCATCTTGAAGACTATAAAGAGACATCAAGTTGATTCGTGCAGAAGATTCGACTAGAAGAAGCAAAGCAGTGAAATACCATCTTGCGAACCACAAAGGGTCATCAAGATGATTCATGCAGAAGATTCGAATAGATGGTTGAAGCAGTCGAATATCATCTTGTGAACCACAAAGGATCATCAAGAAGATTCGTGTAGACGATTCAACTAAAAGATTGAAGCAGTGAAATATCGTCTTGAAGACCACCAAAGTCACCAAGATGATTCATGCAGAAGATTTGAACTAAAGCTATACAAAGCTCAATTTTGACCAGAAGAACTACATTCGACTAGTCAACAAGAAAATTTGACCAGACATCTAGTCAAAATGCGGAAAGGCCAGAATTCAAATTAAAGCATGACTTTGACGTTACATCATTTATTGCCACCGCAGATTGGGTCAATCAAAGCTAAGCTTTATGGAAAGCTGATTTCTGACATAAAGGCTGTCCGAGGAAGCGTCCGTTATCAAATGTCCTTATAAAAATGAAGAGATGGATTTCAACAAACCTTAATCTTGGGATTCACAATCATTTACTTAATCATTCTAAAGAAAGAGCTCTCCGCCGACAACGTGCATTTCGTTTTCAGAGCTCAAGTAAAAAGAGGAAATTCATTGAAGCTAGTCATTCTATTATTCTGAAGAGAGATTAAATCAACTTGCCGATCCAAAGATTCAACATCTCATTGTAAGAAGACTTCTGAAGAAGCCATTTCCGTATCAGGCTTCAAGAAGACTCAAGCAATACAAGTTAAATTTTTGGATTCTAAGACATCTTTGTGAAATATTGTTTTACATATTCTTCTCTAGGATTTCTGGTGAAATCTGAGTGTAGGGTCTTTAAGATCTGAGTGTAGGATCCTTGCTAAGGATCTAAGGTATATAAATTTGCACAGTTCCTGAGGTAGGATTCAAGCTTAAATCTGAGTCGTAGGATCCAGGGATTGGATTTGAGATAAGGAATAAGCTGTAATTCTTGAGCAGTAGGAGTCTTGGACTTTGAGTTGTAAGATCTCATAGATCTGAGTATTTGGAGGAGTTGGTCGACTCTAGCACACTGCTAGATAGGTGGAGGGGGAAAGTCGACATTCCCAACTCGGGGAACCACTATAAATATCTGTGCAATATGTGATGTGTGGGTTTTCTGTGATTAATCTGCTTAGATAATTTTAATATATGAAAAACACTTAGACACCTATTCACCCCTAGATGATTAGACATCCTTTAACTCACAAGTGGTATCAGAGATGGGTTGTTCAAAAATGGCTTAACAGTTTGAACAATATCCTCAACAAGAGAAATCAGTCTACTCACCATGACTTATGGAGAAAATTATAAAGGACTCAGTTCAATGAAGCCGCCAATATGTAGAAAAGAGAACTTCAAAATCTGGAAGGAGAGAGTCAGATTATTTATTAAAGCATCTGACCCTAGAATCTTTATAACTGTAGAGGAAGGACCTTTCATCCACATTATAGTCTCCACTATAGATGCAAATCTACAAGTACCAAAGAAGTTCTCAGAGATGACTAAAGATGAAGTTGTTCTGGCCACTAAGGATAAAAGGGACAAGAACAATGTCATAGATTACTCCACGTTCCAGAACCTAATTCACTATAGAAATGCTAAGGAAATGTGGGATTCACTATAGAACTATGAAAGTAAGAGATGACAGAAAATCTCTTCTTAACCAAGAATATGAGGCCTTCAGGCAGGAGAAGAAGGACTCGATTGCTGACTGCTATGAGAAGTTCTTTAAGATAGTCAATGGACTAAATAACCATGGGAGAGAATTCTCCAACTATGTTCTGAATGACAAGTTCTTGAGGCCACTCAACAAAGAGTGGGACATCAAGATTTGTGTTATAAGGGAGATGGGGAATCTGGCTAATGTACAACCCCAAAATCTATATGGGAAACTGATATCCCATGAGTTGCAACTGAACATCAAGAAGGCAGAAGAAAAGTCCTCCAGATCTCACTATAGAGAGAAGTATATGGCTTTCAAGGCTGAAAGCTCCAGGAGAATTAGTGAGGACTCCCCAACACTCAGGGAGAGAAATGCTGAAGAAGAAGAATCTGAGACCAACACTTCAAGCTCAGATCTTTCAGATGAAGAATTGTGCTTGTTCTCCAAGCAATTTATGATACTGCTGAGCAAGAGGAGGCAGTGGAAAAACAAACAATCATCCTCCTCAAGCTCAAAGAAATATTACAACAATTCTGACAAGGCAAAGCACAATCCCAAAAGGGACAAGTATGCTTCTAAACAGAACAAACAGTTTTCAAATGATATTATGTGCCATTATTACAATAGGCCAGGACATGTCATAGTTGACTATCCAAATAAAAGGAAAGAATGAAAAAGAAATGATGAGAGAAGATCTCACAAAGACAAGAAGCCTGAAAAGTGCTTCATAGCAAAGAAGCCTAAGACCTTGAGTGATAGTAACTCAAGTTCATCATAATCTGAGGAAGAAGCCTACATTGGGCTCATTGTAGTCTCAGAAGAAGAGTGAGAGGATAATTATCCTATAGCCAGGGTGTGCATAAGGGCACCACTATCACTGTCAGACAGTGACAATGAATCAGAAGAAGATGAGATCAGTTATGGACTGATGGCTTTGACTGATGAAGAGAAGCAGGAAGACTCTTGTCCTATTAAGGTACATATCAAAGTCCCTTTTATATTTCTGGATCTGATATTGAGTCTGATGCTGAAACAAAAGCAAACTCATCAACAGATGATGAGAGTGATTTTGAATTAGCAAATCAATCTAATGATCTCATTAGCAAGTATGGTGCTATTTTAAAAGCACTATAGAAAAGCAAAGCCTTGGCCAAAGATCAGGCTGAAGAAATAAGAATTTTTGAGCCATTCAAATCCCAGGTAGATGAGAAAACCCAAGAAATAACAAGGTTGACCTATGAGCTTATGATACTTCAAAAGAAGTATGAAGATCATAACAAGTTATTAGTTCAAAGGGAAAGAGCTATCAAGGTTGTGGAGGACAAGCTTCTTTTAGAAAGAAAGCTTGTGCCAAGCTTCTCTAAGCCTAAAACTATTCTCCCTATTATAGACAACTTCTCCTCTCCCTATAGAGGAGGGCTTGACTATAATAAGGAAAACGAAGATACCTCCCAAGCTAAAAGTATCTTCGAAAGGGTTGTTCTGCCCTCCAATACCTATGACCAAGTTCTAACCTATGGATACCTCACCAATGGTTCCTCAACTAGTGGAACTAAGCAAACATTGGACTGAGTGCAGGCATCCCATGAGGAGATCCAGATGAAGGATCATGTGCCATTTATACTTAGCTCTACATCACCATCAACCAAAGGAAAAGGGAAAGGTTATTCCTCAAAAATATGTCCCTAGAGTGATGCCTGTGACTGTGTAACTAACTTCTAATCCTGTGCACAACCATATGAATAGCTCAAGAAATGCTTGTGTGAAGCAGCCTATTATTCTGATCATCAGAACCAACACTCCATTCAAAAGGTGACTCAGAAGAGGAGATATACTAGATTTGACTACTGACGCTGTGGCATGATTGACCACTTTTCTATAGACTGTTGGTTCAACCCAATAATGTCTAGAGCAAGGGATGTGAAGCTTGCTAGTGTTTTGCACTCAAGCATCCCGCAGTTAAGGCTAACAGGAACCAATGACCCCAATCTGTTTAGGTTCTTAAGGTAAAATAGTTTATTCTGACAGGTAAGTCCAATGACGAACAAAATGCCTATCTTGTATTTGGACAGTGGATGTTCCAGGCACATGACTAGAACAAGAAGCCTTTTGAAGAATTTTACCCCTATAAAAGATGGAGCCAAAGTCATAACTCTTTTTTTGCATTAAATAGGGTATTTGTCATGCCTATCAGGTGGGCAAGCAGACTAAGACCATCTTTAAGAGCATAAGTTCCAAAGATTCAGAAAGATGCCTTTATCCATTACGTATGGACTTATTTGGTCATATGCCAATTCATAGTTTAAGAAGGAAGTTGTATACCTTTGTGATAGTTGATGACTTCTTTAGGTATGCTTGGGTGTTCTTCCTTAAGAAAATGTCTGATACCTTGGATATCCTTGTATCTTTTGTCAAGCAAGTTCAGAATGAAAAGAATTGTGTTGTGGTTAAAATCAGAAGTGACCATGTCACAGAATTTCAGTCTGAACTTATGACAAATTTTTGCAAATAACAAGGTATCCTTCAAGAAATTTCTTCTCCAAGAACACCACAGCAAAATGGAGTTACTGTGAGGAAAAATAGAACTCTCATAGAAGCTGGGAGAACCAAGCTAAGTGACTTTTCACTATCAGAATATTTCTGGGCTGAAGTTGTCAACACTGCATGCCATATGAGAAATAGAGCCTCTATCATGAAATGCCATAAGAAAACTCCTTATGAACTAATGAAGGGCAGAAACCAAATATAGCCTACTTTAGAATATTTGGATGTAAGTGTTATGTTCTAAACAATGGTAAATCATATCTAACTAAGTTTGCTGAAAAATGTTTTGAGGGGATTCTTGTTAGATATAATAGTCACAGTAAGGCTTATAGAATATTCAACAAGAAGACTAATGTGGTAGAAGAATCAATTCATGTTGTATATGATGAGACAAGTATGATTCATCAAGGATGTTGACACTAAAAATGTACTAAGTCCACACTTGCTCAAGCTGAAGGATGGTGAGGGTAACTATTGAGTAGTCATTTACTTTAAGCCACAAGTAAATGAGCGAGAGGGAAAGAAAAGAGAGGGTCATGGGCAAGCGGCGAGACCCGATCTACCCGCCGCGGCGAATGCCTCTCTTGCGGCAGGCAATGCTATTGATATAAAACCTGTATTACAATTGAGATTACATTAAGGTACATTGAAAAATAGTACAAGACTTGGATGAAAGAATTGGCGATCAGGAAAGAGGTCGCCGAGGAAGCTTGGAGCTAATGGAGAACGCCTGGCAGGGCTGAGACCGCTACTGCAGGCGAAGGCTACCGCTGGGCGATAACTCTAGAGACCTCCTGAGATTGCTTGGAGGAGACCGAGATCACCTGGAAGAGGCCGAGGTCACCCAGAGGAAGCTTGAGATTGCCTGGAAGGGGTTCATTTTGCCTGGAAGAGGCTGAGGTTGTCGCGGTCACAAAATCTGAGACCGCTCAGGCCATAAGCTAGAGGTTGGAATCCTCCAAAAGTCCCCTTCTGTGAACCCCTCCCCTCTATTTATAGACCCAAGGGCCTACCCAAACAGGCAGGTCTAAGAATAACGGGCTGCCCAGATTTACTGAGACAGCCAAGATCATCAGGAACAAGCTGAGACCGCCCGGGACACGCTGAAACTGCCAGGAACAAGCTGAGTGTTGGGAAAAACTCCTTTGATTTAACTTAACAAATTACTATTAGTGATTTTACCTCTTAGTTTTATTACCCATTGTATAGTAAGGGTAATTTGTTCATTAAATGTCTTAGGATGTCTCACTCACCTTAGAGTGTCAAGACCAGGTTAAGACAAGTACAACTTGAGTTGAATTAATACCTGCGTCGAATATAAATCGAAGCAACTTTGACTTGATGTCAACGCATGATACGTTTAGAATTTGACTTTTTTTGAAAAGCTCTTTCTTTCTTTGGGTTTTAACCTTAGGCGGACGTTTTCGAAGAGTCCCGCGAGTAATTCTACTTCGATGAATTACCCGTTATCCTATCGAAAGATAGAAGTAACGGCCTTTTCCTCTTTCGAAATATCGAGGAATACTCTTTGGCCGCGTCGCCAAAGGCTAAGTAGAATTGGTTTTGAAAGGCTTATGTTGAAATGAAAGTTGTAAGCTTTTTGAATATGTTGTTGCAACAATTTTGTGAGTTGTAGCAACAATTCTTTAAGAGATCGTTTTAAAACTTCTTTTGCCTTGAGCTAGTTCCAACAACCAAAGAGTTGTTGCAACAATTTTTTAAGTGTTTAAAAGAGAGTTTTAAAAATTGCTTTGAAGAGAAAGCTTTTGGGTTTATATAATTATCCGGACTAAAATCGATAAAGGCAAGTGGACCTTATCGATAGTAGTATAGGATATTTCTTTTTGAAATATCAAGGTCGTATTTTTCCAAGGTCGTATCGATTATTTCTACTTCTATGGAACACGCTATTATTTTATCGAAAAGAGTTTTGAATTGATTTTTATAATTTTGTAGAAAAACTAATGACGAAAATTAAGGTTGGCGTGCGTTTAACGATAATTGCGATAAAAAGCGAAAAAGCACGGAAACGTTAATTTAGAAAGTAGTTTTGCTTAGAATTTTTTAGAGTTTAATAAAGCGATAATGATAACTACGACGATTTTAAATGATTGAGCGGTTAGCGGAATTAGCAAAAAGCAATTATATTAAAAACAAAAGACGCACTAATTGAAAACTCACGCACTCTACGGAATTAAAATGAAAGCGGTAAATTGCAGAAATTAAAGAAGTGCGATCCCTACCCAAATAAGTAGAGGGGAAATAAATGCGTGAGCGAGTCCTATCCAAATGGATAGGCGCGAAATAAATGCGTGACGAGTCCTATCCAAGCGGATAGGCGGGAAATAAATGCGTGACAAGTCCTATCCAAGCGGATAGGCGGGAAATAAATGCGTGACGAGTCCTATCCAAGCGGATAGGCGGGAAATAAATGCGTGATGGAAATGGAAGCTATTGAATTACAAAAAAGGCGCAAAATTTATACTCATACACACACACACCCTTACTTGAAATGAAATCTAAGTTAAAAGAAACAAAATCTAAACTCACACACACACACACACATACTTAAATAAAAACTACAAAAACTCTAAAAAAAACTAAAAAGAAAAATTAAAATACAAAAAAGAGAAAAATTAACCTAAACTCATACACTCACACACACAAATTATGAAACCATCTAAAAATTACAAAAAAACTAAAAACAAGAAAATTAGCCTCATACACACACACACTAACTTTAATTGAAATCTAAATTAAAGAAAACAAAATCTATACTCATACACACACACACTCTTTAATATGAAACCATCTAAAAAAAAAAAAAATACAAATAAGTAACCTACTCTCATACACACACACACACCCAAATTAAAAAGGAAAGCTAATTAAGATAACAAAAAAAAACTAAATAAAAAAAAAAAAGAAGAAGAACACACACACACACTCCCACCAAAACAAAGAGAGACAAATTAAAAAAAAAACAAATTTATTTCATTTCCATAATAAAAAGATTACAAAACAAGAGAGAGAAAGAGTGCAAAAATTTACCTAAACACAAAAATTAGGAAAGCAACAAGATTGGATCAAAATATCAAGAATAAGTCTCAAAATTTTGAACCCTTTGAACATCAGCCACCCCCTCTATTTATAGAGGATTTGGGATGCATTTAGAGGGCTTGGAAGGCTTCTAGAAGGAGGAGGCAAAATCTGACTTTGCAAGCTTGCTGGAAGAGTGTGGGGTGCGGATAGAGGGCTGAAAGAAGCTTCTGGCGGGCTGAGCTGGAGGCAGGGCAGCGGGCAGCAGGGCAAGGGCGCGTGACAGCAGGGCGGCAGGCGGGGCGGGCACGGGCGGCAGCGGGCAGCACGGGCGCGGGCAGCAGCTTTAATACAGCAAAATGTGGCTGCTGGGATTCGATCCTGCGCCTCCCCCTTGTTCAAATTAACAGGAACTTCTCCACTCGGCCAACTGCACTTATGTGTAAACACAAGAACATATTTATATATATTATATATATTTACAGATTTAATATATATTAACTTTAATTATAAAATAACTAAATAATAATAATAATAATAAAAACGATTTTTATTAACTTAATATATATATAAATATATTATAGTTTTTATTTACATATATTTTTAGATACTTTAAATATACATTTACATAAATATTTTTACAAAATTACTTACATAAATATTTACATACTTATTATATAGTTTTATTTAATATATATATATATATTACTATTATTATTTACATTTTATATACTATACATATATATTTATACATATACATATATTATACATATATGTATTTTATTATATTTATAATATATATTTATTATTCATTATTATTATTATGTTATTAATATACAATACTACTATATTATTATATATATATATTTTTTCATCCTATTTATCTATCATGCTTATTATTTTTATATTATTTATATTATTATTACTATTTTTCATTTATATTTACATATAAATATATGATTATTTATTATACTTATTATTTACATATATATTTCTACTTATATATTATATATTATATATATTTATTATATTTATAATAAATTTATTATACAATAATATTTCAAAATTTTATTCTTTTATATGTATAATTACTTATTTTTACAAAAGAAAAAAAAGAGGTGATTATTTCAATGATTTAAAAGCAATATGTACAAAATTACCCAAAATTAGGCTAGAAAAGATACTAAAAATATGCATAATTTATTATTCATCAAACACCCCCATACTTAAGCTTTTGCTATTCCAGAGCAAAAGTAAGGGATACCTATAAGACGTTTAATAAAATTTCTAATTTACTAAAGTTTTTATTAAATCAAAAGTAAGATCGAAATAAATTTAGGGTATTTAAAGAGGTAAGTCCAAAACTATGAAAGTAATTTAAAAAGAGCGAAAATTTTTTAGCGAGACTTCTAAAGTTAGCTAAATAGCATCGATTATTGCAGTCTTTGGTACCTTTTAATTAGAATAGAATTATAAAAAACTTTAACTTTTTTAAGAAAGTTTTTAAGAATAAATAAAGCCTACTAATTATGCTCTCCCAAACTTTTTAAATTAAAATCTAGGTACAATTTTATTGGCTAAGGGGTAGGGGAAAAAGGTAGCCTTGGCAAAAAGAAGAGTGCTTGGATTTAGGGGTGATGAATTGTATCCTCTCACCCCACCTTTTTGGTGGTTTTGCTTTGATTCCCAGCGTTGGTTTACGCGGGAGAATTAAAATCTTTTCTAAAATTAACCCAATGCCCGTGTTTACGGAATTTTATTTTTTTATTCCCATTGACACGGGATTTCTTTTAACAATATTGGGTGCCTGTGTTTATGGAATCTTTTTATTCCCATTGACACAGGATTTCTTTTAAAACTCCTACTTTTATTATTTTTATGCCAAGCTAAGGGGTGTTTATAAGGGGGGTTTCAAGAGAAATTCTAGATTAATAAAAAAAGATTTTTGAGAGCAAGTTTAGTAGATCAAAAACATTCCCAAAGTTTCACAAGTTTAGAGTTAGAATAATTGAATCTAAAGATGGTTTGCCAATATAATACAAAAAGGAATCTATTTAGGGTAAACCCGAGGTAGTGCTAAAAATTCTGTTCTCAAATTAAATTAAGATCGCAAGATTTTCTTTACTACTGAAAATTCCTCGATTTAAATTTTTCAAACTATGAAATAAATAAAATTGTTTTAGCAAATCATAAATAATGAAAAACGCTTAAAGATAAGACTAACCTAGCCTTGGAAATAACAAAAAGCTAAGTGGGAGTTTTATTTTATTTTTGGATTTTTTGATAAGTTTTTCAAATATTTTTTTTTGAAATTGTTAAGATATGATATTTTTGGGATTTTTGATTTTCTTTATAACAAAATGCGTATATAAATACTAAAAAAAAGGAAGAAGAAAATTAAGAAAAGTAAAAATACATACAAAATATTTTTGATTTTTTCTAAGAATTTTTTTTCAGCATATATATTTTTGATTTTTTAATTTTGTTAAAAATATGTACATTAATAAAAAAGGGGAAAGAAAAGAAAAGAGAGAAGGAAAAACATTTTTGGTGTTATGACAAAATGAATTTTGTTATAACAAATTTTTAACTACATTTTTCATCATTTTTTTTATTTTGATTTATTATTATAAATAAGGATTTTTATATACAAATAAAAGACATAAACATAAAACATTTATATAAATTTTTTTTTGTGTTTTTTTTTCTAAGTTAATTAATGATTTTTTGGATTTTTCATTTGATTTCCTATTTACATATTTAATTGTTTTTACAAATAGAAAAGAAAAATGAAAAGAGGGACAAAGATGTTGCAACATAATTTTCTTATGTCATAACAAATTTCGTTATGTTATAACAAATAAGTTTTATGTTGTAACAAATTTTTCATATAAATTTTTTTTTGTTTTTTCTAATATGGGAGGGGCAAAAATAATTACAAAAAGAGGGAAAACATGCCCCCATACTTAAAGCCAACATTGTCCTCAATGTTGAAGTTAAGTGTGAGGAACGAAAATATTTACAAAAAAAAAAAAGATTTAATTACAAAATAGAAAAAATATATACAAGAATAATTACAAATAAAAAGGAACTCCACGAATATATACAAAATTGTTTTTTTTGGTTTGTTTTAGTTTTCCGAAATGTACAAAACACGAATAAAATACGTATAAAAGAAGTTAAAAGTATATATATGATCATATTTTTTTGGGGTATGATAAAAATAAATTTTTATCATCATTTTTATTTTATTATTTATATTATATATTTTTTGTTTTGGTTTTAATTTTGAAATATGCATGTTTTAAAATATATCAAAATTGTAAGAAAGATAAAATAAAGTAAATAAAGAAAAAGCTTTAAGATAAAAAGCAAGGAAGAAATAAGAGAAATAAAAAGGTAAAAGCAACGGGGTTTTCTCGTTTCGAAATATCGACAAAAATCCCCTCTCGGGTCTGTAGAGTAATCCTACTTTGAGAAACTTCCTATTGTCTTATCTTAAAATTCCCAAAATTCTTTTTGATTTTTGTTTTAAAGTTTTTGCATTATTTGATTTTGTTTTATGTTTCTTTTTGGAAAAAGAATGATAATTTAAAATATGCATAGTTATTAATATTATTTTTCATTTTGTTTTATTATTATTATTATTTATTATATTTTTGTTTAAGTTTTTTGTTTTGAAATTAAAATTTATTTCATCATTTGTTTTGTTTTTTTTATGTAAATAAGAACAATAATAAAAAAAGCGTAATTAGATAAATATGGGGGTGCCTCCCACGAGCGCTTTGTTTACCGTCTCGTAGCTTGACGCGTTGGCGGGGTACGATCGATTTTAGAGGTGGGGGAGGGGTATGGAATTTAGCTTCTCTCCCAGTTGATCCCCCGCGTGGTAGAGTTTTAGTCGGTGACCGTTAACTTTTAAGTCGCCTTTTTCCGGGTGGGTTATAAGGACGGTCCCGTATGGCCAAACCTCTTTCACTTGAAAGGGGCCGGACCAACGGGATTTTAGTTTCCCCGGAAAAAGACGAAGACGTGAATTATATAGGAGGACGAGGTCGCCCGACGCAAATGATTTTGGAAATTTAATTTTTCGGTCGTGGTAAAATTTAGAGCGTTCCTTATAAAATTTATTACTCTCGTAGGCGCTCGCACGCCATTCATCGAGTTCGTTTAATTGGAATTTCCGGTTTTCGGTGGTTAAATTATGATCGAGATTTAAAAGTTTTAACGCCCAAAAAGCGCGGTGCTCTAATTCTACGGGCAAATGCCACGCCTTGCCGTAGACTAATCGATAAGGCATACAACCGATTGCGGTCTTGTACGCCGTACGATACGCCCACAACGCGTCGTCTAATTTAATTGCCCAATCTTTCCTATTAGTGGAAACGGTTTTTTCTAATATTCGCTTAATTTCTCGATTTACTACCTCCACTTGGCCGCTCGTTTGGGGGTGATAGGCGGTGGCGAGCTTATGCGTGACACCATATTTAGATAATGTTTTTGCAAACTGGGCGTTGCAGAAGTGCGTACTCCTATCACTAACTATCGCACGGGGCGCACCGAAGCGAGAAAATAATTTTTTAAGAAATTTGACGACGACTCTCGCATCGTTGGTGGGGAGAGCTTGCGCTTCCGCCCACCTAGATACGTAGTCGACCGCCACTAAAATGTAGCGATTTGTATATGAAGGAGGTAGGGGGCCTATGAAATCTATCCCCCATAAATCGAAAATTTCGCATTCTAAATAAAAATTTTGGGGCATCTCGTCGCGACGAGAGATGTTACCCGACCGTTGACAGCTATCGCATGCGCTCACAAAAGCGTGAGCGTCTTTAAAGAGAGCGGGCCAATAAAAGCCATATAAAAACTCCTTGCTTGATTTGAAGAGAACCATATAAAAACTCCTCCCAAAATTATACCAAATTTACAGATCATATTCTTGCCCTAAAAAGTGTTCTGACCAAGTTTCATTATTTTCCCGTGAGTATAAAATCCATAAATTAATTTTCTTACAACTAGGGTAAATATTGGGGCTATGAATGAATTACTATATATATCAACCCAAAATTCATAACAAAATTATCAGAGAATGATATCATCCATATAAACTTACTGACAAAATTTCATGAGCATCCAAGGTATTATGATTACTTAAATTCTTAATATAAGAAAATGCCCTAATTGGTTCTTAACTAATTCAGAGGGGATAAGTGTTCCTAAAAATTCCAGATAAATTATCCATGGCTTATTTCCACCCCATGAAACTCTCTACAAAGTTCCAAGTCAATCTGACGATCTATGACCCTATGTCCTTCAATAGGTTCAATATACAACCCTACGCTTTGAACCGGGGTTCTAGGGCACATCCACCCCAAACCACTCAAAACCATGTGTGGGGGTATTTTATGTGACATCAAGTCAGTGATCAAAGTTTCACAACATTTGGATGAGGGTTGATCTCCCAAATCCATCAAGTGCACCTTTGTTCTAATACCCCCTAGTTTGACCAATTTTGGGTTACTCAATTACTCAACCAAATCAATCCCAAATGGGATGAAATTTTTACCAGAGTCGTGTTATGACCCTAAGGACCACCCGCCAAAATTTGGTAGGGTTTGGATTCAATTAGACCCTATAATTAATTCATACATGAATTATTAAATTTCTACAAAAACTATAAAAAAGGTTTCTCCAAAAATTCTTATTTTTGGATATGTTGAGGGTAAGGGTAAATCTGGCCTATGCTCCAAATTTCAAAGCAATTGGATGTCCGGATTAGTGGGGAACTCAAATCAATTTCTGGTCAATCCTATGTACAAGTTGCACCATTTTGAGTGTTGCAGTCAAACCAGTGGGCCAAATTGGCTCAAATTATTTTTAAAATAAACTAGACATAAAGATTTACAACTTTTTGTCTCTGGCCATTTTTCCTAAAACGGCTTCTAAGGGGTTCAACTTTTCAGTTTCAAAAATGAGTATTTCCAGGAATAATTATGACGTAAATAATCACAAAATTGTATAAAATAAAAATGAGGGCATCAGTTCATCTTCTCCAATCAGCCAACGACCACGATTTACCCATCCTATAACAACATGGGAGGTGATTTCCCAGCCCCATGGACCCTCTCCCGGTCGTCCAATGCCACCACCACCTCTGTTGAGGTGGCGGCCGACGATGTATGGTGGTTGGCCGGCCGGAGGCTGCCGGTATCAGGGATTTGAACCAGAAAAGAAAACCTTGAACATAAGCTTTCGGCCATGCCTATCCAAGACCCCAATTGGCCCAAAATATAGTGGCCAAAGTGATGAGATATACCCACTAAGAAATAGATGAGAGGAGAGGACCTGAGTGGTGGATTGTAGTCGTACTGATCGCCGGTCCACAATGGTCGGTCGAGAGCTCTTGGGTGCCATGCCGATAAGTGCTTAGATGATAGAATTCTTCTGGAAAGTGGGGGAAACTCCTTCCCTTCACCTCTTGAGACCTTTTATAGAACCAATCCTGGTAGGGGGAGAGATGAAGCTTGGGATTCCTCCATTAACACCATTAATGGTGAAAATTTTGGCCATCCGCAAAAGTCACCAAATTCATCCTCAAGAGTTGTAAAACCTCTTAATCTTCCCTTAATTGATAAGGGGAATGAATCCCCATCAATTGGGAGGACTTTTTTCTACCTTGGCCATGAATTTAGCCACCAAAATGAGTCCCGTCCGTATCCCGTTGGTTGCGCTACCGTCGGCGCTAGGGCTAGCGCCAGCGCTAGTATCTCGATGGCGTAATGCTCGTCAGTTCGGCCTCTACTGCCAGCGCTAGTTCTAGCGCCTGCGCTGGCGTCTCGACGGTGTATGGTTCGTCTCAGCGGTTCAGAGCTCATCTCGACGGTCCGGCTAAACCACCACCAACGCCAGCGCTATCCGCTAGCGCCGGCGCTAGCGCCACATTCAATACACCCCCTTCTTTCTACGGTTGGATAATTGGGGTATTATGAGGGGATCCCCCTTACTGGGTTAGTCATGTCATGGTGGGGTCATGGGTCATGGTGATGCCCTAAAGCCAACCCTACGCTTGGTAACTGGAAATTACTATCCGCAGACCATGGTGATTTTCGCCTTGAGCCTGGGCTCTTATGATCTTTTCCCTTATCCTAGGGTTTTGTCATGACCTAGTCATGACAAAAACAACCTAAGGGTCTGGTTGTTTGGGGTATGTTACAATCGCTCAGGCCATAAGCCAGAGGCTAGAATCCTCCAAAAGTCCCCTTTTGAGAACCCCTTCCCTCTATTTATAGACGTGAGGGCCTGTCCAAACGGGCAGGTCTAAGAATAACGGGCTGCCCAGATTTTCTGAGACCACCTACTAAAATCACCGAGATTGTGAGAAATAAGCTGAAACTGCCTGGGACACGCTGAGATCATCAAGAATAAGCTGAGATAGCCTGAGACGTCCTTAGACCGCCAATGACCTCCTGGTACCTGTTGAACCTTCCCTGGACAAGCTGAGACTTCCTGAGACCACCTGAGACCGCATGAGACCCCTAAGACTGCCTGAGATCGCCTGCGACCACTTGAGACTTCTTGAGACTGTCTAAAACAGTCTAAGACTGCCTGAGATCGCTTGAGACCGCCTGAGACGGCCAGGGGCTACCATATGGGGTTAAGGCTACCGCCGGGCGGTAGCTCTTGAGAATGTATGGTACTTACTAAGCCTTCCTTGGACAAGCTGAGACTGCCTGAGACCGCCTGAGACTGCCCAGGAAGGTGCTTTGGTTGCCTTGGATGGATCGCTGATTTTTGGGTAAACAAAGGCTTGTCTAGCTCTTCTAATGTTGCAATAACAGATTTGAAGCTTAAATAGCTTATCCTAGAATAGTCTACATCTCCTAACTTGATCATTGAAGATGGAGAACAAATCCGAGGAGAAGTGAAAGAAATAATGCTTGGACAACACCCAACTGGTACATATACAACTGACAATCATGAAGTATCTCCACCACCTTGGATGCTCCATAAATACTATCCAAGTAGTCAACTGATTGAAGGCATAAGCCAAGGAGTTAGAACAAGAAGAAGTGCTCAAAATGAAGCACTATATCTTGGCTTTCTATCTCAGATTGAACCAAAGTGATTTGAAGAAGCCAATTCAGATCCTTCTTGGATCATGGTTATGCAAGAAGAACTCAGTTAATTCAAAAGATGCAAAGTATGGAAGCTGGTTCCTAGACCCCAACATCAGAATATCATTGGAACAAAGTGGGTCTACATGAACAATCTAGATGAGAATGACATCATCGTCAAGAATAAAGCAAGGATGGTTGTAAAGGGATATTGGTAGGAAGAATGGATTAACTCTGATCAAACCTATGCACCAATAGCAAGACTTGAGGGGCTATTCCTAGCCTATGCAACTCACACAGGGTTACACACACACACACACACACACACACACACACACACACACACATACACACACACACACATACACACACACACACATGTATGTATATCAAATGGATGTAAAGTCTGCTTTTCCCAATGGAGATCTCAAGGAAGAAGTGAATGTGGAGCAGCCTCCAGGTTTTGTTGTTCCTAACCTTTCTAATAATGTTTACTTTTTAAGAATGACTTTGTATGGATTGAAACAAGCTCCTAGAGCTTGGTATGAAACCATATCTAGCATTCTCATTGAAAGCATGTTTTCAAAGGGGAAGATAAATAAGATATTATTTCTAAGGGAAGTAAAGGGAAAAATTTTCCTAGTCCAAATTTATGTTACTGACATTATTTTTGGCTCTACTGATGATAACCTTTGCAAGAAGTTTGCCAACTTAATGGAAGGTAAGTTTAAAATGAGCATCATGGGAGAGATGAAATACTTCTTAGGGATCCAAGTGAAGAATTCTGAGGATGGAATATTCAGCTCTCAGACCAAGTTCACTTAAGAGCTTATAAAGAAGTTTGGAATGGAGAGTGCAACCTCAATGAGGATTCTAATGGGCTCCAATGTGTCTCTAGAAAAGGATGAGAAAGGGAATCCTTTTGATGAGACTGTGTACAAATGCATCATTGGATCTCTGCTCTACCAAACTATTAGTAGGATTGACATTATGTTTGCTACATATGTATGTGCTAGGTATCAAGTTTCCCCTAAGGAATCTCACTACACCTGTAACGCCCCTAAATTTCTGATAATTTAATTAAATGATATTTCAACATAATAATGATGTAAGAGCATTATGTTAACGTGAAGTTAGCGGTGATTTGCCAAAATGTAGGAAATGTCAGAGATTAGAAAATTTAAAATGATTAATTCTTTTAGCAATTGCCAAAGTCATGGTCATAAATCGAGTAAATTAAATTCTATCTCATAATCGGCTCGTCGAGCTCTGATTTCGACTTTGCCGTTGGTTTCAGAAGACCGGTATTTGCCTTCGGTGCGATTTTCGTGAAAATCCGAGTTAGTCTTGTCAAAATCGTAAATTTAAGGCTAAAACCATTATAAATTAATATTGAATAAATGTCTTTTAAATCCTAGTATAAAAGGGCCATTGATAGAAGTTAGCTTATTTCCTTTCCTTCTTCCTGTTTCTGCCGAACTCGAACCAGCCGCAGGAAGTCATCGTTTGTGAAGCTTTCGTCGGCCTTTGCGTGAGTTCTAGGGTGCGAAATCCTTATCTAAGCATAGATTCGGAAAGCTCTCGCCAAGATATTCATTTATGCGGTGAGTATGTTCGATTTTGTGAGGTTTTGGCATTGGAGTGTTTGGCATTAAGCCTTGTTTACCTTTCTAATCCTTCAGAAATTCTTCGTAGGAGCTTTCTTTTGGCCGATCTTGGACATGGAGGGTTCGAGAGGCCGGTTTTCGAGGAGGTTTTGTGTTGGAAAGATAGCCACCGCCTCAGTACCGTTTTATGGCCAGGATAAATATTTCACTGCTTGAGCTAATCTGTCACTTATCTATATTTTGGATATGTTAAAGTTTAATCTTGACTGCACTTCGTGCAAGTCTTTCCCTGCTTGGATACTAATCTTTCTTTACTTATTTGTTGTTGTTTCGCAGCTATCTTCTTTTCTGTTGGGTTGGTAACCCTTTTTAAACTTACTAAGTTCTCCTCCTTCACTTTTTATTGAATTGCCTTTGTGATGAGGTATTCTGTTCCTTTGAATGCCTCAGGATTGGCCCAGTAGAGGTTGATCAGAGCAAGACCAGACCTTGCAGCCTTTTTAGCTGCTTTTCTTTTCCCTCTTCTGAGAGGTAGTTGCTGAATTCTTCTGACTTTGGTCATTACTATGGGTTCGTGTCATATTGTTGACGCCTAGAGTATGACCTTCTATTGTGTTAGACTGTAATTGCCATTTATGCTACTACTGTTAATTTGCTGTTAGTGCAAATGCTCTCTAGGAAGGATTTTTGCTAGGTAGCATAGTAAATACTTTTATATAAGTAAAGCTGCATATTTGCTCATACATTACATCTTTTCAAACTAATATCACTCTATTTTGAAACGCATAAAAGATCCATTTATATCTATACTAAATTTAGAAAGTGCATATCATTTGGTTGCTAGTCGGGTTCTCATGTTCATGTAGGACGACTTAAAGTAAAATATGTATTTTTCGATGTGTATATCTATACTTTCCTATCTGTGGACTAGTTGATCCACTAAATCGAGGACACGGTGTTTGAAAATTTCAACCTTAACTGTTGTTTTAAACATAAAAGTTTGTCTTTTATAAAGAAAAGTGTGAAGGTAGCACTGCTTGAGCGTCTGCAGTTGTTTCCTGCACGGCATGACATCATGGCACATATTTTCTCTTACTCCGATGATATATTTATATATTGAGAAAATGCGGGTTGTGACAACACCTCTGCCAAGAGAATCTTGAGATACCTAAAGGGAACTCCAAATATTGGCCTTTGGTACCCTAGAAGTAATAATTTTGAGCTAACATGATATTTAGATGCAGATTTTGTAGGTTGCAAAGAAGACAGGAAAAACATATTTGGAACCTGTCAATTCCCAGGGAAGAGACTGATGTTATGGAGCTGAAAGAATAAAAAAAGTGTGGCAATCTCAACAGCTGAATCAGAATACATCTCAGCCGGGAATTGATATGCTCAACTGCTATGGATACAACATAATCTGGAAGACTACAACATAAAGACCATCAAAATAGCCATGTACTGTGTTCATACAGTGTAATCTCAATTGCTAAGAACCATGTATCACACAACAGGACAAAGCACATTGAAATCAGGTACCACTTCATCAGGAAGCATGTTCAACAAGTGGATATCTATCTTGAGAATGTCCCCACTGACAGCTAAGTAGCAGATATCTTTACAAAGCCCCTTGATGAAGCTAAATTCCATTTCTTTATAACTTTGATCTTGGTATGCTGAATTTAGACTTCGCATATTAATGCTCTCTTATCTATAACTATTGTGCATATGCATCCTAACAAGATTCTTGCAGAAAAATAACCAGAAAAGGCAGGAAAATCTCAAGTTAAATCTTTGTCGTCGAGCAAATAAGATGACATAGAGGTCTTGTTGAAGGGTTATCAAGCCGACATAACAGGCGTATCGTCACGGTGCATCTTCGACACTCAGATATTAGCTAATATTGGATCTTTCATCATAGTCGTTCAATTAAGGATCAATTTCCTTAGCATACGCACCCAGGTACGCGCCTTTTGACATTCCTAAAATAGAACATATATAGAGAGTAAATGCTTAGAATAGATTACACTTTCATTTGCCCTAATCCGTCAAAACAAAAATCCCATCCCTCTCAAGAACTTGCGACATCAACGACCTTAAATTCTCTAGCTTTTCTCGCCATGGAACCAAAGAAAGGGGAAGACTATTGCAATATCGGATGCGAGCTAGTTAGAGGTGGATTAAACAGGGCCGACGAAGAGATAAAATCAGCTATTGGACTATTGACAGCCGCCAGCCTAGAGTATGTCTTGTCTGAACCCATTGTTGTTGGGTATTGTAGCCAGAATAGCCTTGATTTGAAGAAGTCCCCCTTGAACTAAGATGAATTTATATTGTATTTGATTTGATATTTTAGTTATGTGTTTGCAGGATATTAATTGCTAAGTATAAACCAATCAGGTTTCAATGAGTCATAAACATAGGACTATGCAATATAATTCCTCATTGTGTAGACCAAGATGTTGACTCATATGAAATCTCTCTATTGAGGTGTACTTCATATTTAAACACTATGGAGGAGTCAAGATGAAGTAGTTGCTGTGTTCAGGGCTGGAAGAAAATTTATTCATGTCAATTCGTCGTATACACTCAAGAAGACTCGACAAATTCGTCGAGACATTTTGTGTGGACTAGACGAATTCGTTGAGATCACTTGATAAGTCTCGAGTAATGTCTTAAGTATTTTCGTCGAGTAATAAAGTGTTCACTCGAGAACACTCAACGAATTCATCGAGTGGTCTGCTGGTTTCTCGTGAACACTCGACGAATTCGTCGAGTGCTCTCGAGAAGTTCTCGAGTGATCTCAATTATAGTTTCTTCCCGTCTCAGCTTTCTGCTAAGTTATTTTCGTCGAGTCTTCATGTAGTTTTCGTCGAGTCACTAAGTTAATTCGTCATGTAGTCAATGACTTCACGAGTTCACTCGACGAATGATGATAGAGCGCTTTCTTTTCAAATGCGCAGACGGCTTTCCTTTTAGGTCTTCACCATGTATAGTACACATGGATATCTTTCCTTAGTTTTGTTTTTAGCCGTTAGAGAGAATGTGCTATATATATACTTAAGGGTTATTTCCTTAACCATAATCATGCCTTATTTTAAAAGATCGCAAATCGTTTGTTGGCTATCTTCTCTCTTGCAAATCGACATTCTTGCTCCCAACAAAGCTTCTTGCATGATCCTTCTCAAAGACAAGATTCAACAAGATCTCTGATTCCAGATTCTTTCAAGTTATTTTAAGATCTTGTTGTCTCCCAAGTTTTCAGATCCAAATTTCTCAAGAGAAGATTTCTTCTTCCCCTTTCAGATCAAAGTTTTCATTTCAGTCGGGGAAGAAGAAGATCCGTTATTTCAGATCTGAAGAAGTTTAATCTCATAGAGATTTTAGAAGATTGTCTTTCAATCTAAAGAGTTGTAAAAACCCCTTTACAATATTTTTGTAGGAAGTTTCTCTTCCGAGTTTTTGTAGATCCTAGTTTAGAGGATCATGTGTAGGAGAGGTTGTTCTCCGAGTTTTTGTAGGAGAGTTTGTTCTACGAGTTTGTAGGAGTTGCTAACTCTGAGTTGTAAGATTGTTTAAATCTGAGATTAGTGAAGTAACCTAGTCTAGCCGGGAGTGGACGTGCCCATTTCAGGGAACCACTATAAATTCTTGTGTTTGTGTGTGTGCTCTTTATTTCTGTGTGCTTTTCTTTCAAGTTTTTAAGTCTGCATAAAAGACATAAAATTCACCTATTCACCCCCTCTAGGTGGTTTAGACAACAACTAGATACTTTCAATTGGTATTAGAGGGAGGTTGTTTGTTAAGAGGTTAATACCTTGAACAAAGTCCTCTATCTAGTTGTTCAAAGAGACCATGTCTGGAATGGACAGAAACAAGGATTCTTCCATGAAGTTGCCGATGTGCACTAAAGAGAACTTTCCTATGTGGAAGGAAAGAGTGAGGTATACATAGAAGCCGCCGACCCAAGAATCTTTCAGATTGTTGAAGAAGGTCCTCACATTCCAATGACAGCATCTACAATCAACCCAATGCACAAGTTCCTAAAAAGATGCGGGATTTAACAAAGGACGAGATTGTTATTGTCGCCTTGGATAAGAAGGCAAAGAACATCATTGCCAGTGCAATGGATGACTCCATGTTGCAAAATATTTTTCACTGCAAGTCTGCCAAAGAGATGTGGGGTTCTCTTGTTGTCTTGATGGAAGGTACAAAAGAAGTCAGAGATGATTGTAGATCTCTGGTGAATCAAGAGTACGAGGCCTTCAAGCAAGACCCAAGAGATAGCATATCAGATAAATACAAGAAATTCTTCAAAATTTTCAATTGTCTAAGATATTATGACCGATAATTCACCATTGGAGAACTAAACAACAAGTTCTTGAGATCCCCGATGAAATAATGGGATACCAAGGCAATCACTATAAGGGAGTTTGGCAAGCTGGCTACAATGGAGCTTCAGATCTTGTTTGGGAAGCTTCTTTCCCATGAACTGAAGCTCAACATCAGGAAAGCTGAGGAAGAGGGCAGCAAGACTTCTGGAAGGGAGAAGTCCATAGCACTGAAGGCCGAAGGGTCAAGGAAAGGTAAAATTGTGTCACCGATAAGGACACAATCGTTAGATGAAGATGATGAGTCAGTGGCTTTCTCCTCAAGCTCAGACATGTCCGATGGAGAGTTCTCCTTACTCTCCAAGCAATTCAAGAGATTGCTAAACAAAAGGAAGCATAGGAGAAGTCAATCCTCCTCCTCCGATCATAGAAGATCAATACGTGATGGTGAACATCACAAGAAAGGATAGAACAATGACATGTATAAATCCAAACCTAATAAACATATTTTGACTGATGTTATTTGTTATTGCTGCAATAAGCCAGGGCACATTATCGCGGAATGCCCGTACAAGAAGAAAGAAGGATCGAGAAAGGAAGACAAGAAATCCTTCAAAAGTAAGAAAAAGAAGGAAAAGAGCTTCTTGGCAAAGAAGTCTAAAACTCTGAGCGACAGCGAGTCAGACGAGTCAAGCTCAGACGAAGAAGCCTACTTCAGGCTCATGGTATAAACTGACGAGGAAATCTATGAAACCTCGTATGAGGGGAAGGTAAACTCTCACACTCCTTTATCTGAGTCTGAAGTTGAGTCCAATGCAGATGAAGGCTACACTTCTGAGGAGGAATCAGAATTAATGGTTCAGCACCTAGCTTTGTTAAAGTTATTTAACAGATGCCACAAGGCGGTTAAATATCAAGCCAAAGAGATTGCGTCTCTCAAGACCGTGAAATCGGATCTAAGGGAAGAAATTGAAAAATTAATACCTTTCAGAGATGAAGTTCAACTCTTGAAAGACGAACTGAAAAACTCTACTGAACTAATAAAGCTGATGGAGAAATCCATAAATGAGTTGGAAGGGAAGTTAGTGGTTGAGAGAAAGCTAGTAGAAAGCTTTTCCAAACGAAAGATCATCCTTCCTCTTATTGATGGTTTTTCAGCTCCTACGAAGGGTAGTGATATCGATCACGAGACCGAGAAAAGTAAGGCTGCTAAGAGAAGGGCTGTTAATGGTAAGGGTAAGGCGAATCAAAGTCAAGCTTCCTTCAAGACCGTAGTTTTTCCGACAAACACCTATGACTTTGAAACATCTTATGGTCACTTTACGAGGCCAACTCACGTTGAGTCAAATTAGAGTAACCAAGGATGGAGCCATTCCCGAAACTTCGTAACGACTGCTCTCAAAGCTCCTTACGAAGAGATAGTTCTCAAGGACTATGGTTCATTCGTGCATGGACCGTCAGCTAAGAAAGCACCTAAAGTCAAACCTGTTGCTATGAAACCACTTGAGAAGGAGCCATGTGTTTGTTGCAATCACGAGGCTTCTACCTCCAAGTTGGTAGCTCCTGCTAGACCCCCTGTTCAAAGAGTTAAGCAGGATAGGAAAAGAAGATACAACAGATTTGACTGTTGGTGTTGTGGCAATATTGGTCACTTCACCATAGATTGTTGGTTTAATCCAATGAATTTCAAGACTCCACTAGTTAATAATGCAAGGACGACCACTCGCAATGTTACCACTCCAAGTGGAAGTCGTCTAACAAGAAGCCAAGGACCCAAATCCTCTTGGGTTCCTAAGGCAAATTGATTATTGATTGTAGGTATATCCAAAGGCCAATAACACGCCTATCTGGTATTTAGACAATGGTTGTTCGCGGCACATGACCGGAACAAGAAGCCTATTGCAAAACTATACCCCAATCAAGGATGGTCCAAAGGTCATCTTTGGTGGATCTGATCATAGAATCACAAAAGGCTACGGTATGATTACCAACGGTATTGTCTCTTTCATAGATGTAGCTTATGCTAAGCGATTACAACATAATCTTATTAGCATAAATCAATTATGTGACAAAGGCTATATGGTTGAGTTTTACAAGGAAAAGTGCTTGATAAAGTCGTCAGATACATCAAAACTATTTTAACAGGCACTCAGAGTAGAAATATTTTCTGCCTAAATTTTCTTTATTTATATTCTTCTACACAGTGTGCTTTTTAGCAAAAGATAGTGCATCTCTTTGTGACCAATGACTCAAGAGACTAGCACATATTAATTTCAAAACTATAAGTATGTTATTTTCTCACAACTTAGTACGTGACGCACCTGATGTTAAGTGCATTAAAGAGATACCATGTCATGCATGCCAAATGGGCAAGCAGACTCGGGCTAACTCTAAAAGCATCATTGGAAAAGATTTTACCAGATGTTTATATCTGCTCCATATGGATCTATTTGGTCCCATGCCAGTTTTGGAGGTAAAGCTTACACCCTGGTTATTGTTGATAACTACTCATGTTTTGCTTGGGTATTCTTTTTGAAACACAAGTCAGATACTTTTGACTCTTTCACTAATTTTGTTAGACAAATCTAGAATGAACTAAACTGCTCCGTAGTCAAAATTAGAAGTGACCACGGAACAACAGAATTCTAGTCTGGGGCTATGACAGAGTTTTGTGAAAGCTTAGCTATGACAGAGTTTTGTGAAAGCTTAGGTATCTTTAAGTGAAGTCAACGCAACGTCGAAATGATCTCAATGCTGAAGACAGAGCCTGTCAAAGCTATATCAGAAGTAGGCGCAACTTTGAAATAAACTCGACGCAGAAGACAAAGCTTGTCAAAGCTATATCAGAAGTCGACGTAACTTTAAAATGAACTCGACGCAGAAGGAAGAGCCGTCGAAGCCATCCTAGATGTCGACGCAACTTCAATTTCAAGTAGACGTAGAAGATGAAGTTCAAATTCAAGTCTTCAACTTGACAGATACGCCGATAAAAACTCGACGCAACGTCGACATCTGTGTTCAGCCAGAGCTAAGAAGGAATTTGAAGCTACTTTTATAATAACTCAAAGGTGCATTGATATGACGAAAGATGAAGTCGATGCAGCGTCGAGTACAGTCAGAAATAGAAGTTTTTCTGCTGTCCTTTCTAATATATTTTCAGAAGATCTACAAAGCTGAAGACTGTTCTCCAACAACTCGTTTATTGCCAAGAATGGAATGGAGTATTCTAGAAATGCAGCAAAGACATTCTTGGAAGTTTATTCAAATCAGATGGACGGGCCGAGAACAAAAATAGAAGGAAACATCAATTGTCCAATGGATATTCCTTCTAAGGACGGTCCAGAAGAAGAAAAAAAATTCAAAATCAAATCATGGAGAATAAATATGCTGAGAAAGGAAGAAAACAAATGAGAAGAACTGATCACATATTTCTGTCTGTCAAAATAGGGCTTCTCCTATTTCCTCCACCAACCCTAAGACAAAACAGAAGAACAACTCCTCTGCCCAGAAAAAGATCATAACAACAGTGCTGCTTCTTCATCTATATCACATAGCAGCAAGTCTACAAAAGTGCAGAGAATCAGGATCAAGCTTATAACCCTTGCAATCATCACTATCATAAGCAAGGGTTCACAACATTCAGATCCTGAGATAAACAGAAGTTACAACATTCAAAGAGACAACTTGTGAAGGATTCTAACAGAAGAATCCTTTTCTCTTTTTTCTTCTAAGTCTACTGTTCTCATTCTCCAACTGTAAAAGAGTTTTAAGAATCGCTCTTCCAAATGATTCAGTGGTTCTAAGAGTGTCCTTATCAAAAGACTCAGTTGTTCTAAGAGTCTCCTTATCAAAAGACTTAGTGGTTCTGAGAGTCTCCTTATTAAAAGATTCAGGCACAGTTAGTGCAATCCTACCAGGGAGGTAGAAGAGTGGACTACCCACATTTTAGGGAACCACTATAAAACTTCTACGTCTTCTGCATTGCATTTCTGTGCTGTCCCAGTTTACTGTTTTATATTTGTTGTGATTACTTTATTCTATTTTGGTTTTGATGATTGCATTGTACTTAGTATTTTTATTGTGTGTCCACATTTAGTGTAAAGATATTTTTAAATCTCTATTCACCCCCTCTAGAGAATACTCATAGGCACATTGTGCACTTTCAATTGGTATCATAGGGCGGTTGATATTTAAAATGTTAACACCTTGATCAAAAGATCTCCTCACTCTTATTTCTTTGTTTAAAATTATCTAAAACTATTTTAAGAAAAATGAGTTCTAAGGACAATGCATCAACAAGACCACCAGTGTGTAACTTAAATAAATTTACACTATGGAAGGCCAGAATAAAGCTTTATATGAACTCTATTAATGAAGACATCTTTAATGTCATTATTTCAAGTCCCCATATTCCATTCAGGAAAGATGCAAGTGGGACTGTTACATAGGAACTGGTCCCCAGGGCTGAATGGACAGATGTGGAAAAGAATGCAAAAGCCTGTGATGCTAAGGCTATGAATATACTAGTATCTACTATGTCAGATGACATATTTCAAGAAGTGGCTGAATGCCAGCATGCAAAAGAAATATGGGATATAATGATCAGTTTAGTTGAAGAAAGTTCTTATGAAAGGAAGGAAAAGAACAATGGAAAAGGTTTCATTGCTGAAATCTGGAGTGACTCTGAAGCAGAGTCAAGCTCCTCTTCATTAGAAAGTGATGAAGAAGCTGCTGAAACTGCCTGCCTAATGGCATTAGGGATCTCCTCAGATGATGAACAAGAACATGTATCACTATTTGATAATTTTGATTTTAATTCTGATGATTTTAAAATTTGTTTTAAAGAATTCTGCAATGATCATCTTGAAGTACAAACAGAAATAGAAACAGTTAGGGTAGAACTAGAGAACCTTAAGAAAGATGCTGTATATTTGAGAAATCAGGATTTAATAGGTGAGATTCATAATAAGCAATCAAAAACTAATTGAAATAAGAAATGAAAATTTAAAACTAAAGGAAGAGCTAACACATGCAAAGGCCTTTAAAGACTCACTCAATGGGAGGAGTCAAAAGCTCAAAGATATTATACAAAATCTCTCTATGAGATTTAGACACCTAGGTTTAGGAGCAGAGCCATCCACTAGCACAGAAGTCCATAGTAAACTGCCTGGAAAAATCCAGTTAGATTTGTTAGACCTAGTGACTATAAAACAAGTGAGAGGAGTGCAGTATTTGAGGTCCAGAATAATAATAATCCTGAAAAAATCACTGTATTTAATAAAACAAACTCTAATAGCGAGAAAAGACCTCTAGGGAAAATCAATCCAGACATACTAATGAATCTAAATAAAAAAGGTGTTATAAAAGAGAAAGTTGTTAGGCACTCTGCAGATTTATTATCTTTAGACACATTCTATACACATTTCAAGTACCAATATAATAAACATAGATTTGATAAAGTCATCCTCTGCCATCCACAAGGATATCATGAAAGACCTTTATATTCTTTCATAGAACCTTATAATGGTAGAAGCAAAGGGCCCAAGGTAACCTGGGTACCTTCTAATGTTTGAGAAACATGTGCAGGATAAGGTAGGATCCTTCCTAAGAGATAATGAAGGGGGAAAGAAGAACTAAGTCCTTAATAAAGAACTAGATCAAGCAAAGGGAGTGATTTCTTCTTTGAATCCCCTTGTATTTTCTTTGGTTCATGAAAATAAGAGTATAAATATTATTTTCAATAAAAACCATTGCTGAAAAAAAGCAAGAACTTTCTAAGAAAATAGAACTGTTTATTCAGAGTTGTGTCGAATAGAATTCGACGTACCGTCTAATTCTACTCGACGCTAGCTTCGAGAGCAATACGAATAAGATAATTCAAATTTTATTCGACGTGGCGTCAACTTCATATCGACGCATCCGTCTATTTAATAGTTGCACTTCAAATTCGAAGGTGCGCCGATTACAAATCGACGCAATGTCGACATGACAAGCGCATGCAGTTTCACTTATAGAAGCTGCTTCGACGCTTTTTGGTGCGCTGATTATTAATCTTTGTCGATGGTACTTTGAATACAACCCTAAGTTGCGACGAATCATCTTCTTTTAAGGAATATAGGCGTCGAATTCTTTACGCTTTCAAATTCTCTCTTTCTTGCTATCGTGCTTTCTTTCTCTCTAGCTCTCTTGCATATCTCTCTCTCTCTCTTTGCAAGTACTTGACCTCAGAATCAATGGCTCCTCCTAAGATCAACTCTGACTTCGATGTTGATGTGTACTCCTTCAACGCAGCCTCTGATAACTTCAAAGCCATTCTCGACTTATTTCTGTTGGAGTTTCTGAGGTGAACTCAAAGCAATCAACAGTTAGTCTTACTGCCAACACAATATGAGCCTATAGGGTCGCACATAAAAGTGCTTGGAGAAATTGGAGGAAGAATTGTGTTGGCTTGGGTTTTCTCGAGAAGTCAATTTTAAGGTTTGGTATTTCTCAAGAAGTTCAATTCCTGCATTGGGATTTCTCGAGAAATTAAATCCTTGGGATTTCCCGTGAAATCAGGCCAATCCTGCGCGACTTAGTCGAACTGAAGGCATTCGTCGACCGCTGAGACGACAAAAGGCTAGTGTAGCGCGCTCGTCGAACGCATATCTCTTGAGTTCGTCGAACGCAGATCTCCCTGAGTTCGTCGAACGCAGATCTCTTGAGTTCGTCGAACGCAGATCTCTTGAGTTCGTCGAACGCAGATCTCTTGAGTTCGTCGAACGCAGATCTCCTTGAGTTCGTCGAACGCAGATCTCTTGAGTTCGTCGAACGCAGATCTCTTGAGTTCATCGAACGCAGATCTCCTTGTTCGTCGAACGCAGATCTCTTGAGTTCGTCGAACGCAGATCTCTTGAGTTCGTCGAACGCAGATCTCCTTGAGTTCGTCGAACGCAGATCTCTTTGAGTTCGTCGAATGCAGCCTTTGGTATATAACAGTTCACGATCTTAGGGTTCGTGTGTGAAACAGATTTTGTAACCGAGCCTTTTTTGTGATTTGAGAGAGCAGCGCTGGAAGTGTTCCGCTAGGGCTTCTCTCCTCTTCCGTCAGTCGCCTCCTCCCTTGTCTTGGATCTAGTAGTCCGTGGGGACACTGAGAGCATTCTTCTCTGACTCATTCCTTGTTCGACATGGCATTGAGGTTCTCCTCCGCTTGTGTGGATCTCTGGAGAGGGGCCGATCCATTTCGGTTCTTGGAACTCAAGATTGGTTCTACTAGAAACCAGTGAGGAGCATCTTGGTTGAGTAGAGACTCAACCCCCTTCAGGCACAATCTCTGCAAATGTTGTGGTTATTATTTTATTTCTTGAATCAGTGAAATCGCAAGTTCCTTATAACTGTTTAGGGTTGTTATAATTATTTATTCCGCTGCGCATATATGATATGCTGTATTATCATTTCTGAATTGGTATGTAGAAAACCCAACAGTGGTATCAGAGCTAGGTTTGCAATCTAATGCATGTAAATCAGAGATTTTGAAGTGTTCTAAATGTCCGGATTTCTTCCTGGATGTTTGGATTTCGAAGAAATGTTCTAGATTGGAAAAACTCCCAGGAATGCATGTGATTGCGTTGTGATTTCATTGTTTCAGAAATTGTTTCTCCTTTGCAGTAACCGTCCCTCTAATTGGTTTGTGAAACCAAATGTCTTAGATTTTGAATATGACATTGAAAGACGAGCTTGTCTATTGCATAAGTGGAGTTGTTTTGCCTGTGTCAAATGCATGTAAATCTGGAGATTTAGAAGTGTTCTAAATGCTCAGATTTAGCCCTTTTCTATCAAGCGTTGATAATTTTACTTTGTGCACTTCTGTGATCGTGCGCCTGCCTGGGTGGAGCCTGCAAAGTAAGAAATTTATAAAATACCATGTTCGCACGACCAGAGGCGCACGACCGGTGGTCGTGCGCACTATCGTAGGTGGTCGTGCGCACTGGTCGAAACAGAACTCATGAAATTGATGTTAAGTGCGCACGAACAGTGGCGCATGACCGGTGGTCGTGCGCACTATCGCAGGTGGTCGTGCGCACTGTCCGAGACAGAACTCAGAAAAAAGGGTTAAGTGCACACGATCAGCGGCGCACGACCAGTGGTCGTGCGCAATCGAACCAGTGATCGTGCGCAGTGTTCCTGTACAGAATTTTACCAGGAACACCTGCACGACTCCTGTTTCTACAGAAATGCTAATCAGGCCACTGAAAGTGGCACTCAACAAAACGATAAGGCTATCAAAAGGGAATAAGCATAAAACACACCAAATTAGGCCAAGAAGTGCACCTAGCATAGAAAGACAAATATGAGCTGAAACAGGGCTAAAGTGCAGTGAAACGACTAGAAAACTGGCCTAGATGAGTCCAAATATGTGTATATGATCAGGACTCATCACACCCCCAGACTTACCTGTTTGCACGTCCCGAGCAAACAAAATCTAAGCAGACGGGGAAAAACAACTAGCTGACAGAGAAATTGCGACACCGAGTACCATGCGAAGTCGCGTGCTCGCACACATAAAAATATAACAGAGGAAATTTCTAAGTATGCATAACAGTTTGTACTTTTCTCAAATGCGTATCAAAAATTTATTACTACTCAAAAATAGAATCACGGCGAATCATCCGGTCACGTGTAGGGAGAAAATAAACTAATCGCAAAGGTGAGCATTGCCAAAGATCGGGGCTCAGGACAACCTCCAAAGGAATCCACCAATGTCGGTGACCATAGGCTTGCCTGTTCGCACTCTCTCCACGACACTGGTTTGGGTCACTCACGAATCAGTAGGACTTTAGGTGAAGATGGGGCTTGGGTTTCAGTGAGGTAAACAAGGATAAACATGGAGGCTACGCACCAAACCCAAATGAGCTAGCATAAACAAAAAAATAATCTATCCGCTAACCCAAATATATGCGAGTACACCACACCCCCAGACTTAACTTTTTAACAATGGGTGTGTGCACTGCTCATTCCCAAATACAAATCAACAATTATTTTCAATTAAACTTTTTCTTTCTTTATCCATTTTTTTTCAATTTTCTTTTTCTCTTTTCTATTTTTTTTTCTTTTCTTTTCACAACAAAATCAGCAGATTAAACATTGAAGCACATCCACATTTTCACAAAAATATTCACCACATCAACACCCTGAATGAATATAAAATACTAAAGCTCGACTTAGGTGCGCGACTAGGATCGACTATGAGGCTTTGGTGAAATAATGGCGGAGCTGAATCAAAAGAAGGGGTAGGCACAACGGGGCTAACGAGGATAAGACATTAGGATTGGTACAAAGCTCAACCGGGCCAAAATGAAGGCCTACATCACGTTCGTGCACTGAACTAACCTATACCCATGCTTCGAGAATAGCTTGGGGCAAGTTCTTAGCCAACGAAAAAGACTATCCGTCCTCCCGACTCGAGCAATGCAAACCTAATGCCCGACTACACACATCCCTAAGCTACCGTTTGATTCACACCGAATTCACCATTTTTGAGTAGAATAAACAATATTGACGCAAATAGAAAAATATAAAACTATAAGCATACAGAAAAAATTAAATCTACTCAAATTTCTATATGAAACGAGAGCACTCGACTAGGACACTGCAGGAGTCAACATTTTACTCCGTTTCACAATCTTAAGTCAGCACGATGATTTGCCCGAATCTTGCTCAAGAAATGAGTTTAACTCGCGGCACACACACAGCTAAGCACGCGCTCAAGTGGTTGCAAGTGGTGTGTGATGCAATGATCTAAACGAAATAAATCAATAAAAGCTTCTAGTATGCATATGCAGTGTGCACGTGCATTGGGTAACACATACTAGCTCTCCCCCAGACTTAACCTAAGAAGTACATCACATGATATTAAAATGAAAATCAGAAAGAGAAAGGGAGAGAGGTTACCCCATGCTCAGCTAGTGAGCATACCAGAAGACGCGTGACTGACCGAGGCCGCCCCACCACCATACGAAGAATCACAACCACCACCTTATAAGATGTGCAATGAATACCTGCAAGGTGGGTGAGCTCCGCAAAACAAAAGCAAAAATTTATAAAAACTGAATTGAAACATGTTAGAAAAACAGAAATCAGCAAATCTGGGTTCTCCCAGCAGCGCTTTTATTTTATGTCCTTAAGCTGGACCAAATACCTGTATTATAATTGTTTACAGAGCACAGAAATTAAATAAAAAGTGCATGAAACAGAGAGTTTCACAAAATAGGAGATAAAAAGAAAATCAGCTGTAGGCGCTTTTATGGTGCCCGTATCCCAATGTCACCAGCTGGCACTCCTTGTTTATAATGGCGCCATCGTACAACTTCAGTCGATGCCCGTTGACCTTAAATTTGTCTCCCTTACCCCCTGATATTTCGATGGCACCAAAGGGAGAGACATCGGTCACTGAGAAAGGACCGCTCCACCTCGATTTTAACTTTCCTGGAAAGAGGCGGAGACGGGAGTTGTAAAGCAGCACTTGGTCCCCAATTTTGAACTCCTTCGGGATGATGTGTCGATCATGCCATTTTTTGTTTTCTCTTTGTAGATGCGAGCGTTTTCATAAGCGAAATGCCGAAGCTCTTCTAATTCGTTGAGTTGGGAACGACGCACCTCGGCCGCGGCTCCAATGTCCATGTTCAACAGTTTGGTTGCCCATAATGCTTTATGCTCCAGCTCCACAGGGAGGTGGTATGCCTTGCCATAAACTAGTTGAGACGGAGTCATGCCGATAGGTGTTTTGAAAGCGGTCCGGTAAGCCCATAATGCGTCGTCGACCTTTTTAGACCACTCCTTCCTATTTGAATGTATCGATTTCTCGATTATTCGCTTGAGCTCGCGGTTGGATACTTCTACTCATGTTTGGGGGTGGTATGCTAATGAAATCTTATGATGGACCCCAAATTTTTTCATGAGCTGCCCAAACTGCTTATTACAAAAATGACTTCCGCCGTCGCTGATAATAGTTCTCGGCGTCCCAAACCTGGAGAAGATATTCTTGTGGATAAAGTGTAGCACTGTGCTGGCGTCATTCATGGCAACCGCCTCGGCTTCCACCCATTTTGAGACATAGTCAACTGCCACAATGATATAATGCTTACCATGAGACATGGGGAAAGGACCCATAAAGTCTATCCCCCAGACATCAAATGGTTCGCAAACCAGCATGTTATTGAGGGGCATCTCATCACGCCGAGAGATATTTCCGGTCCTTTGGCATTCGTCACACTTGGTGACATAGGCATGGGCGTCCTTGAAGAGGGTCGGCCAAAATAATCCGCATTGCAAAATTTTTCGTGCTGTTCGAACGGCCCCGAAATGCCCGCCAGCTTCTCTGTCATGGCAGTGCTGCAGTACAGACTGAAACTCGGCTTCAGGAATGCAGCGCCTGATAATTCCATCGCTGCATGTGTGGAATAAGAGCGGGTCTTCCCAAAAATAATATTTTGAGTCAGAGGCAAGCTTCCGTCTTTGCTGAGGGGACAGATTCAGAGAGAAGGTTTTACAAGCCAAGTAGTTAGCGATGTCAGCTTACCATGGGGCAATTGGAGGGGGCGAAGTGATTGCGAATAATTTTTCATCCGGAAAATAATCGTTCGTTTCCTCCACATAGCTGTTGGGAGTGTCGTACTCCAAACGCGAAAGATGATCAGCTATCACGTTCTCCACCCCTTTCTTGTCTTTGATTTCCAAATTGTATTCCTGCAAAAGTAAAATCCAACGAATTAGACGCGATTTGGATTCTTTTTTGCTGAAAAGATACCTGAGTGCAGCGTGGTCCGTGTACACGATTACTTCGGAAAGCACCAAGTATGAGTGAAATTTTTCAAAGGCGAAGACCACGGCTAGCATTTCTTTCTCCGTGGTGGTATAGTTTGCTTGCGCGCTGTTAAGAGTTCGACTGACATACGCAATGGTGTGAAAAGTCTTGTCTTTCTTTTGACCGAGTACAGCACCCACGACCACATCACTTGCGTCACACATGATAATAAAGGGTAAATTCTAGTCGGGTGCCACCAAAATTGGAGCCGAAATGAGTTGTCCCCGTAAAGTTTCAAAGGCCTGCATGCATGCATCGTCGAAGTGGAAGGGGACGTCCTTAACAAGCAAGCGAGATAAAGGCTTTGAAATGGATGAAAAGTCCTTAATAAACCTTCAATAGAATCCCACATGACCAAGAAAACTTCGGATACCTTTCACTGACGTAGGTGGAGGGAGGTTTCTGATAACACTTACCTTCGCTTGATCCACCTCGAGCCCTTGGCAGGAAACCTTATGCCCCAACACAATTCCTTCGCGCACCATAAAGTGGCATTTCTCCCAGTTCAAGACAAGATTGGTGTCCTCACACCGCTTCAAAGTCTTGGCCAAATTTGCGAGGCAAGTATCGAAGCTGCTGCCAAACAAAGTAAAGTCATCCATGAAAACTTCGAGGAAGTCTCCCACCATGTCAGCGAAAATAGCGAGCATACATCGCTGGAAAGTTGCAGGTGCATTACACAGTCCGAATGACATTCTCTTGAACGCGAAGGTACCGAAAGGACATGTAAATGTTGTTTTGTCTTGATCAGACGGGTCTATTAAGATTTGATTGTAACCTGAGTACCCATCCAAGAAACAGTAGTAGTCCTGCCCCGCTAACTTTTCTAACATCTGGTCAATGAAGGGGAGTGGGAAATGGTCCTTGCGTGTAGCATCATTCAGCTTGCGGTAATCGATGCAGACTCTCCACCCGGTGATCATTCGGGTAGGTAGCAACTCGTTCTTTTCATTGGCAACAACGGTGATCCCTCCCTTTTTCGGTACCACCTGAACTGGGCTGACCCATTTGCTGTCGCTGATTGGGTAAATGATGCCAACGTCTAAGAGCTTTATCACTTCTGCCTTCACTACCTCTTGCATTTTCGGGTTTAAACGCCTTTGGGGCTGTGCTGTGGGTTTGTACTGATCTTCAAGGAGGATCTTATGCATGCAGACCGTGGGGCTGATTCCCTTAATGTCTGCAAGAGAGCGTCCGAAGACTTTATGGTACCTTCTCAGCACACCCACCAATGCGGTTTCGTTGGCGGCGGAAAGAGCTGCGGAAATAAGCACTGGACGCGTGGCATTTTCTCCAAGAAAAATGTACTTTAGAGAATCCGGTAGTTGTTTGAGAGCCGGATAAATGTTTGGATCAGCAGAATCACTGGATGGCTCTCCAATTGAATGTGAAACATCGGGCAGGTCCAAATGTGCACTGTCATTGCCCACGTCCTCGCGCCGCCAACACATCTCGCTGTCATCCAAACCCGCATCGATCTGGCCGTCGAATTCTTCAAGCGGCTCTGCTGGTTCGCATTCCGTGATTTCGAAGAGTTGCGACGGGTTGTGGACGTTGAAGGATATAGCGTCCTCCCCCAATCTGAGCGTGAGCTCCCCCTGCTCCACATTAATGATAGCACGAGCTGTAGCGAGAAAGGGCCGCCCCAAAATAATGGGTACTTTAGTATTAACCTTCATGTCGAGGATGACAAAATCGGCTGGAAAAGCGAGACCGTTTACTACTATTGTGAGGTCCTCGACAATTCCTGACGGTTTTTTGATCGACCGATCAGCTAGCTATAGCATTACCTGCGTCGGCTTCAAGGTCCCTGCACCTAGTTCACGAAAGATAGAGAGCGGCATCAAGTTGATTAATGCTCCCAAATCACAAAGCGCCTGGCTGAAACGGTGATGACCGATCCTGCAAGGAATAGTAAAGCTGCCCGGATCTTTGCACTTCGTGGGCATATTGGAGACGATGGTTGAGCACTCCTCAGTGAGATCGATAGACGGAATTTGTCCAGCACGCCGAAATAAAATATCTGAATAAAAAAGACTTCTGATAGGTCTTCACGGTAGCATCCCCTATGCAGGGATTGAAAACGCTCCCAGGCATCCACTAACGTCTCCTCCTTTCCCCGACCGAAGGTTATGAGTTCCCTGTACTTGTCCAAAACTCGAGTACGGTGTTGAAACTCATGCAAAAATCTCCCTTCGAGCTGCTTCCATGTGGTCGCCTCTCTTTTCCAGATATCCCAGTACCAACTTTTGGCTTTATTATGTAGGGAAAATGAGAATGCCAGGATCTTTTGCAGGTCGTTTTCAACTCCACTGAATATACATGTATAATAAATTTCTAAGAAGTCCTGCACGTGTTGTACCGCATCTTCATGCTTATTCCCACTGAACTTGCAATTCCCAGTCATATACTCAATGATGTCGGAGGAAATCCCGAAGTCGTGATCATTCCTTTGTGCTTGAACCTTTAAATCACTTAAACTTCCTTGATAGATGTATTCCTGAATGGAGGTTATGCTAGGAATACTTGAAAACCAAAAGATCAGCGCACGATGAGACGAACGAAGGTAATTAGTGTGCTTATAAAAAAAAAGAAACAAAGACAACAGAGGTAAACAAAGAGAAATAATAAAAGAGAATAGTTCCTCGTGCAACGATTCTTCACGCAGACAAATTCATCACGTCTGCATTCCCCGACAACGGCGCCAAAAACTTGATGCGATGTTCGGCAAGTGCACCGGTCGCGCAAGTAATAAATGTTGGGAATAGGATCCCCGAGTGTCGGTCTCTTGAGGAATGCAGGTTGGGTGAACGAATTGCGTTGTGTGACAATTGTTACACAAGCGGGAACAATCACAGAAAGTAGGGTTTTGATTTGGTTTCCTACCGTTAACAACAATAAAAGAAATGCGGGTCGAAATCACTGATGAGTCCTGATCATATACACTTTTATGGACTCATCTAGGCCTTTATTCAGTCTTTTCACCGCACTTTAGCATTGTTATAGTTTATATTTGATATTCCATGCTAGGTGCACTTCTAGGCCCATTTTGGTGTGATTTCATGCTTTTCTTCATTAGTAGTTTTCATGCTCCGTTAGGTGCCACTTTCAGTGGCTAGATTCGTGGTTGTGCTGGAATAGGAGTCGTGCAGGTGTTCCCGGTGCAATTCTGCACAGGAACACTGCGCACGATCACCGGTTCTATTGCGCACGACCACTGGTCGTGCGCCACTGATCGTGTGCACTTAACCCTTTTTTCATGAGTTCTGTTTGGTGCAGTGCGCACGAGCATCTACGATAGTGCGCACGACCACCGGTCGTACGCCACTGTTCGTGCGCACTTATCATTAATTTTATGAGTTCTGTCTCGACCAGTGCGCACGACCACCGACGATAGTGCGCACGACCACCGGTCGTGCGCCACTGGTCGTGCGAACATTATATTTTATAAGTTGCTTTTCTTGCAGGTTCTGTCCAGTCGGACGCACGATCACAGGATTCTAGTGCGCACGACCACTGGTCGTGCGCCAATGACCGTGCGCACTGTTTAATTCAGCGCCTATTTAATGACCTGTTTGCGAATTAGGTCGGGAGTACGCCGGGGAACTCCGTTCAGTCCGCCGTTTTCGTCTTTTCCAGAGGTTTTTCACCCCCTAAGCCTCCTCCATCATCCAAGGGCTTAAAGGAAGGGATTCTACACTCATTTTGATCGCTAAGGAAGAAGTTCTTCGCATTAGACGTGGCCGGATGGTAAATCGCTGGAGAAGACGGGTCCATTGGGAGGGGTGACAGCCCTCCTCTACCCCGGACGCAGTTGGGACCGAGCTAGGACGCGGATTGACACCCCGGTGCTTCCTACCGTGAATCTACAACGAGACTCCGGATTCGGTCGTATCTCTTGCCCTTTTTCTTCTACTTGTGTGATTGTATTTGTTGTAATCTCTTTATCTAGATGATGAACGCTATGAACCATGTTTAGTACTGTTTATTTCATGTTTATGGAATCAATTTGTTCATTTGTGTTAATGAGGTGCGCCCCCATTGATTTTCCGCCCCACCACCGTGTCCGGTGCCGCACTAGCAATTGCTAGTGGCGTGCTTGTCGAAGAGGTGCTTGCGACCCTCATTCCGCTTGCCTACTCGTTCATCCGCCCTTGCGACACAGCGCGCTCAAGGCCTGCCTAGTCTCCATCCCGCCAAGCGAAGCATTGCATAGCGGCACTGCATAGGAGTAGTTATAATATTTTATATTATTATTCGCAAACCAAACCAACTATCCATTGTAACACCGACCAAGGACTTCGATCTCAAGTCCTTCCTCGAAACCTAACTCCACCTTACTGTGTTCCTCAAGAGACCGACACTCGGGGATTTTCCCCATTATTATTACTTGCGCGACCGGTGCACTTGCCGAAATTATCGCATCAATCACCGCTTCACAAGGTGAGATGGATGCAACGGCCGCGATGCCGAGCTTCGTGAGGCGGATGGACGGTGCGCATGCGAATGAAGTGATCACTAGTGCGGGGAGTGAGGGTCGCAAACACCTCTTTACAAATCGCCGTTAGCTCTTGCTAACGCGAATCGACCACGATGAGTGCGTAAGTGAGTGAGTGAAGGTGAGACGTATCACAAGCAAATACTGAAGAATGGATAAGAAACAACCATTGCATTTAAACTAAATATCATGATATTCAAGTTTAAATGATTCAAAGAAGTACAACAAAAGGGGGAGGAAGAAATCAACCAATGGACGAAGACTAGCGGCCGTTCACGGCCGGAATGGTAGTTTGTCAAGCTACCTCCGGACTCGGGTGGACTGTGCTTCCGGCGTTGAGAGACTGTCACGACCTCTCCACGTGCTTCCGTCGTCTTCTACCTTAGGATGACTATTCTTTTCACCGGACCGAACTGGAGATGGCTTGCTTGAGTGCTTGCGGAGGGCGGAGAATGCTCCCGGACGATGGAGGATTGCTTAGAATGGCTGGAGATGACTTCCCCTTGCGGAGAAGATGAGGTGGAGGTGGCTGGAAGTGGAAAACGGCGGCGTACGGACGGTAAATCGCGCTCCCGGAACCCCCCGTATCCCTAATTTGCGGATCAGGACTTTATATAGGCGCTGGAATAAATACTGCGCACGGTCATTGGCGCACGACCAGTGGTCGTGCGCGCTGGAATTCTGTGATCGTGCGCCTGCCTGGGCGGAGCCTGCAAAGTAAGAAATTTATAAAATACCATGTTCGCACGACCAGAGGCGCACGACCGGTGGTCGTGCGCACTATCGTAGGTGGTCGTGCGCACTGGTCGAAATAGAACTCATGAAATTGATGTTAAGTGCGCACGAACAGTGGCGCACGACCGGTGGTCATGCGCACTATCGCAGGTGGTCGTGCGCACTGTCCGAGACAGAACTCAGAAAAAAGGGTTAAGTGCACACGATCAGCGGCGCACGACCAGTGGTCGTGCGCAATCGAACCAGTGATCGTGCGCAGTGTTCCTGTACAGAATTTTACCAGGAACACCTGCACGACTCCTGTTTCTACAGAAATGCTAATCAGGCCACTGAAAGTGGCACTCAACAAAACGATAAGGCTATCAAAAGGGAATAAGCATAAAACACACCAAATTAGGCCAAGAAGTGCACCTAGCATAGAAAGACAAATATGAGCTGAAACAGGGCTAAAGTGCAGTGAAACGACTAGAAAACCGTCCTAGATGAGTCCAAATATGTGTATATGATCAGGACTCATCATTGATTAATTATTAATCAATTTTATAAATAAAATCCCTTATCCAATATTAAGTATACGGATGCCTTCCGATGGATGACACTCTTCCTGCCTCGATCGATGAAGTGCGGGCTTGCCAAAGCAAGGTGCATTAATCTATCTTGGTAAGGGTGCGAGCGGATAATTGTGATATCCCACTATCGACATCGGGTCTAACTTAACTGGGTGACCTCAAAAGTTGAGTGCCTAGAGGCATTGGGTTGGCATGCACCATATGATGGATGCGAATAAAGAGTTATTCACCAACCATACAAGAGTTGCATAGTGATGCAATTGGCAAGTGTTGCGTACCTAAATAACCGCATTATTAGAGGAACGCCAAAGCGGACTCGTTGTGTTGGTGAAATACGGATCTTGTCCACTAAGAGAGTAGCTCGCATAAACTCTCCGAATTGATATTAAGGGTTATCAATTTGAATAAAATAGTGAGAGTATTTAATTAAAGACCTTATTAAAATAAAATGTATTTTGAAATATAGTACTAAATAAACATTGCATTATTTTGTAGAATTTTCATGGCAAATACTTCACACTCCACATTGTCCCTGAGAGCCATCCTTGAGAAAGATAAGCTCAATGGGACGAATTTCCTAGACTGGTTCAGGAACCTGAGAATTGTTCTCAGGCAAGAGCGTAAGCTCTAGGTCCTTGAAGAAGATCCCATCGAGGAGCCAGCCTGCACCTCGTGCAGATAAAGATGCTTATAAGAAGTATAGAGATGACTCCATGGATGTTGAATGTCTCATGCTCGCGACCATGAACTCTGAGATTCAGAAGCAACATGAGAACATGAGCTGTTATGAGATGGTGGAGCACCTGAAGAAAATGTTTCAAGGGCAAGCCAAGAGAGATTTGATATATCCAGGGCATTATTTCAGTGTAAGATGGGAGCTCGGGACCCAGTAGGGAATCACATACTCAAGATGATTGGGTATATAGAGAACCTTGAAAGACTGGGGTTTCCGTTGGGCCAAGAGTTGGCCACTGATCTGATCCTGCAATTGTTGCCGGACAGTTATGAGCAGTTTGTCTTAAATTACAATATGAATTAAATTGACAAGACACTGCCCGAGCTCTTAGGCATGTTGAGAACTGCCGAGATCAATATGAAGAAGGTCAAGCCTGCTAGCCCCATATTGATGGTGCATAAAAGTAAGGGCAAGACCAAGGGATTCAAGAAGACTAAGGTGGGACCTAAGTCATATCTTGATCCCAAGTCTTCAACACTGAAGAATAAGGGCTTGGCCAAGGAAGGGAAGTGCCACCATTGTGGTAAGGCAGGGCATTGGAGGAGGAACTGTCCCCTCTATCTTGAAGATCTGCAGAAGAAGAAGGGAAGTATGACTTCCACTTCAGGTATATTTGTTATAGAAATAAACCTTTCTGCTCCTTCATCTTGGGTATTGGATACCGGATGTGATTCTCACATTTGTACAAATGTGTAGGAACTGACAAGGAGAAGAATGCTGGGTAAAGGAGAGATAGACCTGCGCGTTGGAAATGGAGCAAGAGTTGCTGCCGTTGCCGTTGGTGTTTATCGTCTTTCTTTGCCCACCGGGCGTGTAATAGAACTTGATAATTGTTATTTTGTTCCTGCTATAACTAGAAACATCATTTCTATTTCATGTTTGGACATGATTGGTTTCTCTTTTATTATAAAGAATAATTGTTGTTCTATTTATAAGAATGATGTTTGTTATGGCGTTGCCCAATTGTTTAATGGTTTATATGTTTTGAACTTAAACCATCCGATCTATAATATAGAAAATACTAAAAGACTAAAAACAAATGACTCGAATCCTACGTATCTCTGGCATTGTCGTTTGGGCCATATAAATGAGAAACGCATATCTAAGCTCCATAAAGATGGATTATTGGACTCATTTGATTATGAATCATTTGAGAGATGCGAATCTTGCTTATTAGGCAAAATGACTAAAGCCCCTTTCACTGGTTATACTGAGAGGGCTGATGATCTTTTGGGTGTAATACATAGTGATGTATGCGGACCCATGAGTTCAATGGCTAGAGGTGGGTACTACTACTTCGTTATATTTACTGATGATTTCAGTAGATACGGATACGTGTTTCTTATGAAGAACAAATCCGAAACCTTTGAAAAGTTCAAAGAGTTTAAAAATGAAGTAGAGAACCAACTGGGAAAAAGGATAAAAGCACTCCGATCTGATCGAGGTGGCGAATATCTAAGTCATGAGTTTCGTGATCAACTGAGAGAGTGTGGTATTGTATCACAACTCACTCCACCCGGAACACCACAACATTATGGTGTGTCTGAGAGGAGGAATCGTACTTTGTTAGACACGGTACGGTCGATGATGAGTCATGCAGATTTGCCCGTTTCCTTTTGGGGATTTGCTTTAGAGACTACTGCTTTCACATTAAATCGTGCTCCAACGAAAACGGTTCTAAAGACACCATATGTGATATGGACTGGGAGGCATACGTGCGACGTCAAATGCCTGACAAGCTGGAACCCAAGTCGGATAAGTGTTATCTTGTGGGATATCCTAGGGAAACCAAAGTGTATTACTTCTACCTGACGTCCGAGGGCAAAGTGTTTATCGCAAGGACTGACGTTTTTTTTTTGAGAAAGAGTTCTTATCCAGAAAGACTGCAAAGGTGGAACTTGAAGAAGTTCAAGAACCACAAACAACAGCTGAACCGATTTTAGAACCTGAGCAAGGACTACAAGTTGTTGTAGCTAGAGAGTCTGCTCAAGAAACACAAGTCCTGCGTAGATCTGATAGACCAAGATTTGAGCCTGAGAGATATGGATTTCTTGTGTCTCAAATAAGTAACGTGTTTCTTATGGATCATGATGATGAGCCTGCAACCTATCAAGAGGCTATGCATGGACCTGACTCCGAGAAGTGGCTTGAGGCCATGAAATATGAAACGGACTCCATGTATGCAAACCAAGTTTGGACCTTGGTGGAACCACCTGCAGGGGTACGACCCATAGGGCGCAAGTGGGTCTTCAAGAAGAAGACCGACATGGATGGGAATGTACATACATTCAAAGGCCGGCTGGTGGCTAAAGGTTTCAGGCAAATTCATGGTGTTGACTTTGATGAGACCTTTTCCCCTGTATCCATGGTCAAGTCCATCAGAATTCTACTTGCTATTGCTGCCTATTATGACTACGAGATCTGGCAAATGGATGTCAAAACGACTTTCCTTAATGGAAACCTCCTTGAGGAAGTGTACATGACACAACCCGAGGGTTTTGAATCTCCAAATGAAGCCACTAAAATATGCAAGTTGAATCGATCCATTTATGGATTGAAAAAAGCTTCTCAAAGTTGGAATCTTCATTTTGATGAGAAAATCAAATAGTTTGGTTTTATCAAGAATGAGGATGATCCTTGTGTTTACAAGAGGATTAGTGGGAGCATTGTCGTTTTCCTGATTTTGTATGTGGATGACATACTATTAATCGGAAATGACATTCGGACCATGCAAGCTGTTAAGAACAGGCTAGGGGACTTCTTTTCTATGAAGGACTTGGGTGAAGCAACTTATATACTTGGTATTAGGATCTATAGAGATAGATTGAAGAAGTTGCTGGGTTTGACCCAAAGTACATACATTGAGAAGGTGTTGAAATGGTTCAACATGCTTGAGTCCAAGAATGGATTCTTACCCATGTCACATGGTGTGAGTCTCTCTAAGGACCAGTGTCCAAAATCTTTGAAAGATAAGGACCGCATGAAGTTGATTCCATATGCTTCGGCAATTGGGTCAATCATGTACGCAATGTTATGTACTCGACCCGATGTCTCTTATGCTTTGAGCATGACTAGCAGATATCAGTCTGATCCTGGTGAGAGTCACTGGATTGCAGTCAAGAATATCTTAAAGTACTTGAGAAGGACTAAAGATGTATTCTTGGTGTATGGTGGAGAGGAAGAGCTCGTCGTAAAGGGTTACACAAATGCTAGCTTCCAGACTGATAGGGATGACTCAAAGTCCCAATCAGGTTTTGTATTTTTGCCTTAATGGAGGAGCTGTAAGCTGGAAGAGTTCTAAGCAAGAGACAATTGTTGATTCTACAACTGAGGCCGAGTATATCGCTGCAGCAAATGCGGCGAAGGAGCTGTATGGATTAGGAAATTCATCGGCGAGCTAGATGTAGTTCCTAGCATTGTTGATCCCGTAGTTCTCTACTGTGACAACAACGGTGCAATTGCCCAAGCTAAGGAACCTAGATCTCATCAGCGCTCCAAGCACATACTTCGGCGGTTCCATCTTTTTTGAGAGATTGTCGATCGAGGAGATGTGAGCATTTGCAGAGTACCGACTGAAGAAAACATAGTGGATCCACTGACAAAGCCTCTTACGCAAAGAAAACATGATGGTCATGTTAGATCAATGAGTATTAGATACCTGAATGATCGTCTTTAGTGGGAGCCTTGTGGATTGTATGTTTGTTGGTTGTTTATTCATTTGATGAATTGTGATATGTACTATGGTTTTTCATTTTACATTTATGATAAGTTCTTTTATTATGTCAACTGTTTCTATATGATAGACTAATTAACATAATGAATGCCCTTAGAATGTTTGCTTCCATAGGAATTCAAGTACGTGATTTGAATGTGAGGGCCTATGTTTAAATGAAGCTTCATTCTTAAATAGTCCCTGATCGAGGTATCATCCTAGAAATTAGGGCGAGGATGAGACCATAAGACTAGCATGTGCGTTGACTGATGACCTGTTCTCACAGGTCATGATATTGTGATATCAAGTCATCACATGGGTACCTGTTAGGAACAAGTTATACTAGACAGACCCACTGTGAGACTACTTTGTGGATTGTTATATGAACGTGTCACAAGTAGGTCTCAAGTGACAATGGTGTTTGTGGTCCTTTGACCTGAAGTCACAACATTCATCAGGTGAGGAAGAGCGTACTTTGCTGCCATCTAAAGTCTTCTCTTGAGAAAGGTTGACGATAAGGGTGGTTGTTGGGTATGTTACGAATCATTTGGATGTTTGTGTGTGAGCAGAAATGGGATTTGTCCTCCTTTATGACATGAGTTACATCCATGGGCCCCTTGATGGAATGAGACTGAGAAATGCATGACCATGCTTGGTTGAGTCAATATATGATATTGAGCTCACCATTTTTGTCAGTCTATTCTAGATCAGGAAATTGGGATTAAACATTTATGAGGGTGACACGCTCCATGCCTCTAGTTCTATCCGGATGTATAGGACAAAAGGACATGACAACACGGATACATTGGTCATGACAGGCTTGTTGAGTTTTGAACTCTTATTGCTTGGGTAGCAATGATGTATTGCTAGATGCCGCTCATTGTTTGTGAGACTTTTGTTGACACTTTGTGATCAAGTGGGAGACTGCTGGAGTTTCTGAGGTGATCTCAAAGCAATCAACAGTTAGTCTTACTGCCAACGCAATATGAGCCTATAGGGTCGCACATAAAAGTGCTTGGAGAAATTGGAGGAAGAATTGTGTTGGCTTGGGTTTTTCTCGAGAAGTCAATTTTAAGGTTTGGTATTTCTCGAGAAGTTCTATTCCTGCATTGGGATTTCTCGAGAAATTAAATCCTTGGGATTTCTCGTGAAATTAGGCCAATCCTGCGCGACTTAGTCGAACTGAAGGCATTCATCGACCGCTGAGACTGCAAAAGGCTAGTGTAGCGCGTTCATCGAACGCAGATCTCTTGAGTTCATCGAACGCAGATCTCCTTGAGTTCGTCGAACGCAGATCTCTTGAGTTTGTCGAACGCAAATCTCTTGAGTTCGTCAAACGTAGATCTCTTGAGTTCGTTGAACGCAGATCTCCTTGAGTTCATCGAACGCAGATCTCTTGAGTTCGTCGAACGCAGATCTCTTGAGTTCGTCGAACGCAGATCTCCTTGTTCGTCGAACGCAGATCTCTTGAGTTTGTCGAACGCAGATCTCTTGAGTTCGTCGAACGCAGATCTCTTGAGTTTGTCGAATGCAGATCTCCTTGAGTTCGTCGAACGTAGATCTCTTGAGTTCATCGAACGCAGATCTCCTTGAGTTCGTCGAACGCAGATCTCTTGAGTTCATCGAACGCAGATCTCCTTGAGTTCGTCTTACGCAAATCTCTTTGAGTTCGTCGAACGCAGACTTTGGTATATAACAGTTCTCGATCTTAGGGTTCGTGTGTGAGACAGATTTTGTAACTGACCCTTTTTTGTGATTTGAGAGAGCAGCGCCGGAAGTGTTGCACTAGGGCTTCTCTCCTCTTCCGACAGTCGTCGCCTCCCTTGTCTCGGATCTAGCAGTCCGTGGGGACGCTCAGAGCATTCTTCTCCGACTCATTCCTTATTCGACAAGGCATTGAGGTTCTCCTCCGCGTGTGTGGATCTCTGTAGAGGGGCCGATCCATTTCGGTTCTTGGAACTCAAGATTGGTTCTACCAGGAATCAGTGAGGAGCATCTTGGTTGAGTAGAGACTCAACCCCCTTCAGGTACAATCTCTGCAAATGTTGTGGTTATTATTTTATTTCTTGAATTAGTGAAATCGCAAGTTCCTTATAACTGTTTAGGGTTGTTCTAGTTATTTATTCCGCTGCGCATATATGATATGCTGTATTATCATTTCTGAAATGGTATGTAGAAAACCCAACAATTTCATACTGCCGGGTTGACAAAGCTAATTTCTACAAGGTGCAAGATCCTTGATGTTGAACTGACAGAGTTCAAAGATAATCTTCACATAGGAGATGATGGATCCCTCAATGGGAGAATCTCTGGGACTGATATAAATATTACAGAGGAATTGTTTAGTCAAACATTTGGTCTTACAGCTGGCAGTGATCCAGATGAACTGGCAGAGGAAGAGACCAGTAAGGCTTTACAAATCATGCAGTTCAAGAAGGAGAATGTCGTCAACCTGAAGAAGATTGATCTAGCTGAAGAATACAGATTCCTGACTGATATAGTAAGGAAGGTGCTACTATACAAGATTTCAGCCCATGATGCCATTCCCAAGCAGCAACTCCAAATAATTGGAATCCTGGTTCTAAATAATAAAATCAACTAGGGGAGGTGCCTCTTAAAGATGATAGGTCATAAACATGGCATAAGGAAATTGCATATATGAGAATGATGAGCCAGGTGCATCTCCATTATTACCCCATGGTATGCAAATCAAAAGGAGTGCCAATTCCACCTGGCAAGAGAATAATCATTGGAATTTTCTCCAAGTGGACCAGACAGATTCTTAAGCCTAGTCAAACTGCACCTTTACCTCTTCCTTCTCCAACTCCATAAGATACAAAGACAACTCTACCAGATACTCTAAGGGATAACAATCCAGTATAGGACATTCTAGCAGCCCAACAAGATATCATCCCATATAATACTACTGCTCAAGATTTCCAGTCCATCCCATCTACTACAGCTCCATAATTAACCTACACCACAGATTTCCCTCCAACCACAACAACAATAACCTTTCAACACTACTCCTACAGAAAATCCTACAAACATCCATTCTTTTGATGATAGATCTCCTCTACCCCAATATGACATAATTCCAGAGGATAACCAAGAACAGTTACCAATCACCCATACCAAATCTTCTCTTGATGTTGAGCAAGCAATTTCCAAAGCAGTAGGATTGGCCACAAGTACATTTGCTGATTTACTGGCTGCTCAAGCTAGAAAGTTAAATATGAAGTACTCCCAGATGGAGACAGAGCTGCAAAAATCAAAAGAGTCCCTCCTGGAATTCAAATCAATTGTATCCTCCTCCTTGATAACTAAAGAATTCTTAACCTCCCTTATAAGTAGGGTTCAGAGGGGGGAGAAGATCCAGGAGGAGGAAATGCTTAATCAAGGAAAGAGTGGTCAAGAGAAGGATTAGACTGCTGAAGTCTCTAACCCTGATAATCCTAATAAGCTTACTATTTTTCAAAAAGGAATTTAAGATGTTCTCTTAGAGGATGCACATATCTAGAGGGAGCCAGCTACAGAAATCCCTGAAGTAACCCAGGGGGAGCTTCCATCAACTAAGGGGGAGCTCCTAGAAGATGATCAACTCTTGGATCAAGTATCAAAGATTGCTAAGGAGGCTGCTCTGGCTGTTGAAAAGAATGCACAATCTCAAGCGGAGCCTTCTGATGACTGATATTTTAGTCATCATTTTAGGCTAATATCTTATTAGATATTTAAATAAATTATCGCATTTTGTTCGTTGTTTTTTATAAATTTTCGTAAAAAAATATTGTACGTTATAACTAATATATTCTCTATATTTGTAGGGATCTGGCAGGCCTGGGGAGAATTTATGTGCGAAGTCCCGCTATCATGTCCATGACTCGCAAGTTGTCATACATCTCTACATATATATACATATGTATATGTTTATATAGGGGCCGCATCCTGTGCGAACAACCTTATCGTGCGAACTGTGCGAATAGCCTGATTGGCTCGACGAAAATGGACATATAATATATGAAAATTGACTGCCTCGACGAGACCTACAACTTTCATGTTGAACACATTTCCTAATTTTCAATGTATGAGCCGGATTTTTGATCCGAAAATATCTGGCCTAAACGAGACTAAGGACGCCCAGATATTTTCGGATCAAAAATCCGGCTCATACATTGAAAATTAGGAAAAGTGTTCAACATGAAAGTTGTAGGTCTCGTCGAGGCAGTCAATTTTCATATATTATATGTCCATTTTCGTCGAGCCAATCAGGCTATTCGCACAGTTCGCACGGTAAGTTTATTTCATATATGTTTATATATATATATGTTTCCAGCAATCTCCACGTCCGCCACCCTTGCACAGCAACCGTCCGGCCATCTCCATGCAAACAGCCAGCCGGCCACCACCTTCCATGAGAGCCTCCACCATGCAGTTCGCCACCTCCAACGCAGCAGCTGCTCCGACAACCCCACGCAAGCAATTAACCAGCAGCTTTCATGGAGCTTGACCACCACCTTTGCATGAAGCTCCCTTCCTCCACGTCAACACTGCCACATCAGCCCCCCCTCTAGTCGTAACGCCTCCAGTCGGCCTCTTCCTTGAGCGCCTCCTCCGCCCAAACCCTGCCTCCACGCCAGCGATCCAGCCCGGAACACACGCTGCTGCTGCCGTTTCACCTCCAACCACCAGCCGACGCCTCCAAAGATGACGCCTCCAAAGATGCCGCCTCCAAAGATGCCGCCTCCAATTATTGCCGCCAACCTTCCTCCGCCCAAACCCTGTTCAGCAATCTATAAATTGCTTACCTCGGGAAGGAGGAAGGGATCATATTTTATATTTTTACTGATGGAAGATAATTATTATATGAGGTCTTTGTTTTAGAGAGAGAGAGAATAATTATTATATATTGTAATTGTTTTGGCTTTTGCGAGAGATTAGAATAAATTATTTATTTTTCGGAGAGGAATTCAGTCCAGAATTTTAGTCCGCGAAGTATTTCGTTCCGTAAAATTGTTAATTTCGGTCGAAGTTTTAGTCGATCTCTTGTAATCTTGTACGTCTTTTTTCTTTCAAATTAGAATTATCTTAAACATGAAAGTTTGTATTTTTATTTCTTGTGATTTCTTTCTCACTAGGAATAAAGTTTCACCTCTATTTTACTAATATTAATATTTTATTTTTAAAAGTTTGTTGTTTGTCTTCTTTGTTCATCTTTTTTCGTCATGTCGCATTTCTATAATAATAATTTCTCCATCTCCATGACTAACTAATCTCTATAGTGCTCGATCGCGACGATCCGAGGATGAGATAATTTTGCTATGATTTTTTAGATTTATTTTTCTCTAATTGTTGAACGCTTACGATTTATCTTTGATCTAGCAAATTATTATGAGGCTATATCATCAATATATAGTCTTCATATTGTTTTCATTCTTTAGTTAGCCGAGAGGCTCGTAAGTCGAATCGACCACTCATTGGTAAAAGGAGTAGAACGCAACCCTCGAGAGAGGACGACGTAACTCTTCCGGATTGGAGTAAAATCCAATAGCGAGGTTCACTTCCTAAAGCAAGTCTTAGGTGATGCGATTTGAGAACGAAAGTTCGGTCGATACACCTAAGCTTAGTTGAACCAAATCCTCGAGAGAGGAGTGTTCATGCTACAGGAACCTTCACGGTCAAAACCTCTTCAACAAGAGAATTGCATTGCTACTTTCATTTCGTAATTTATTAAATCCAAGGTGATTCAAAGATAGGGTACTAGTTTTAAACCATCGATTTAATTTCGTTAGCATTTCTTTTAGTTTCTGCTATTTGCAAACAAACCAACCCAATTTTCTATTGATAAAATAATAGCGATTTTCAAAGTAGAATTACTCAACCACCCCGAGTCTAATACGACCTTGTTTTATAAACCTATTCTACTTTCGATACGGTACGCTTGCCGTTGTCGTTTGCGAGCATAATTTTGCGCATCACCTTCCAAAGAAGATCATACTCTCCAAGAAGCTGACAGGACTGATGAAGAGGAGAATGAGCCTGCTATATTTGCTGCAAGAAAGGTGATACCACTGGTCTTCTCAAGGAAGAGGAAAACTCATGACAAAGAATAGTGAAGTCCAGGTATTCAGTAATTGTGAACATTTTACATTATATCATCAGGAGGACACAACTGTTAAGAATAATATGATTACTTAACAATTTATAATATGGTCTGTGATCCCATTCAATAATGTCTTTATTGTCTCTGTATAGTTGTTTGTATTTAATTTTATGTCAATGTATGTTTGAAATCACTTAATCAAATTGTGAAATTTGTTAAGATAAATAGGAGAGATTGTTAGGAAAAACCCTTGTGATTTATATAACAAATTACTTAAAGTAATTTCATCAGTTAGGTTATATTACCCACATTGTATAGAAAGGCTAAAATGGTCATTAGTTGTCCTAGGATATTACATTCACCTAGCGTTACAAGACCAGGCTTAAAAGAAGCACAAATTCAGTTAAGTTAAGACTTGCGTTGAATGGAAGTCGATGCAACTTCGACTAAATGTCGATGTAACTTTGACTGAAAGTCAAAGCAACTCAATCTGTCTGTCAAAGTATAAGTGAAGTCGATGCAATGTCGAAATAATCTTGACGCAGAAGACAGAGCCTGTCAAATCTATATTAGAAGTCGGCGCAACTTCGAAATAAACTCGACGCAGAAGATAGAGCTTGTCAAAGCTATATCAGAAGTCGACACAACTTTGAAATGAACTCGACGCAGAGGGAAGATCCTGTCAAAGCCATCTTAGAAGTCGACGCAACTTTGATTTCAAGTAGACGCGGAAGATGAAGTTCAAATTCAAGTCTTCAAATCGATGGATATGTCGATAAGAACTCGACGCAATGCCGCATCTGTGTTCAGCTAGAGCTAAGAAGGAATTCGAAGCTACTTCTATAAGAACTCAGAGGTGCGTCAATATGATGAAAGATGAAGTCGACGTAGCATTGAGTACAGTCAGAAATAGAAGTTTTTCCACTGTCCTTTCTAATACCTTTTCAGAAGGTCTACAAAGCTGAAGACTGTTCTCAAATGGCTCATTTATTGCCAAGAATGGAATGGAGTATTCCATAAATGCAGCAAAGACATTCTTGGAAGTTTATTCAAATCAGATGGACGGGTTGGGAACAAAAATAGAAGGAAACATCAATTGTCCAATGACATTCCTTCTAAGGACAGTCCAGAAGAAGAAACAAATTCAAACTAAAGTCATGGAGAATAAATATGCTGAGAAAGAAAGAAAACAAATGAGAAGAACTGATAACATATTTCTATCTGTTGAAATAGGGCTTCTCCTTCTTCCTCCACCAACCCTAAGACAGAACAGAAGAACAACTCCTCTGCACAGAAAAAGATCATAACAACAATGCTGCTTCTTCTTATATATCATACAGCAGCAAGTCTACAAAATTGCAGGGAATCAGGATCAAGCTTATAAACCTTGCAATCATCACTATCATAAGCAAGAGTTTATCATATTCAGATCCTGAGATAAACAAAAGCTACAACATTCAAAGAGACAACTTCTGAAGGATTCTTACTGAAGAATCCTTTTCTCTTCTTTTTTCTCATTCTACTGTTCTCATTCTCCAACTGTAAAAGAGTTTTAAGAATCCCTTTTCCAAAGGATTTAGTGGTTCTAAGAGACTCCTTATCAAAAGACTCAGTGGTTCTAAGAGTCTCCTTATCAAAAGACTCAGTGGTTCTGAGAGTCTCCTTATCAAAAGACTCAGGCACAGTTAGTGCAATCATACCAGGGAGGTAGAAGAGTGGACAACCCACATTTTGGGGAACCACTATAAAACTTCCGTGACTTCTGCATTGCTTATGATAGTGATGATTGCCCTGTGATTACTTTATTCTGTTTTGGTTTTGATGATTGCATAGTACTTACAATTTTTATTGTGTGTGTACATTTAGTGTAAAGATTTTTTAATCTCTATTCACCCCCTCTAGAGAATACTCAGAGGCACACTGTGCACTTTCAAGAAGAATCCTTAAATGTTGTATTTAATGAGATGAGTATACTTCACAACAGCTCTTTTAGTCTTTTTATTGAAGATGCAGGTTTAAAAATGAAAGAACTCAGCTTGGAAGAAGTCATTAAAGAAGATGCTCCAAGGACAGTTTTAATGAATATTCCAACTACACCTGAAGAAGAATCTCAAAAGATAGAAGACGCACCAGAAGTAGAAGAACCTGGTATTAGGGAAGATGCAAGGAATCTGGTGATCAAACATCAGAGAGATCACCCATTAAATCAAATCATCGGAGATACCAGAGTCGGAGTAAGGACAAGAAGAGGTACAACTAACGAAGTTTTGTATTTAAGTTTTCTTTTGCAGATTGAGCCAAAGAAATTTGATGAGGCAAAAGAGGACGCCTCTTGGATTATTGCAATGCAAGAGGAGCTCAATCAATTCAAAAGATGCTAAGTCTAGAAGCTGGTGCCAAGACCCAAAGGTCAGAATGTTATAGGGACAAAATGGTTTTTCAGAAACAAGCTGGATGTAAATAGCGTGATCATCAAGAACAAGGCCAGACTTGTTGCCCAAGGTTACCGACAAGAAGAAGGGATCAACTTTGATCAAACTTATGCTCTAGTGGCAAGACTCGAAGCGATCAGGTTATTTCTAGCATATGGTGCTCACAAGGGATTTAAGGTCTATCAAATGGATGGAAGTCAGCCTTCCTTAATGGTAATCTAAAGGAAGAAGCATACGTAGAACAACCTCCAGGTTTTGTTGATTCCTCCCTCCTTGATTATGTTTATTTCTTACGAAAAGCTTTATATGGTCTTAAACAAGCACTGCGAGCTTGGTATGAGACCATCTCTAGCTTTATTCTTGAGAACAAATTCACAAGAGGAAAGATAGATAAGACATTATTTTTTAGAGAAGTAAAAGGCAAGATTTTGCTAGTGCAAATCTATGTCGACGATATTATCTTTGGATCTACGGATGATCATCTTTGCAAAAAGTTCTCTAACTTGATGCAAGGGAAAATATGAAATGAGTTGTATGGTAGAGTAGAAGTATTTCTTAGGACTTGAGGTGAAACAATTTGAAGATGGAATTTTCATCTCTTAGACGAAGTTCACCAATGAGTTAATTAAGAAATTCGGAATGGAGAATGAAACCTCAATGAGGACTCCAATTGGTTCAACTATGACTCTGGATAAGGATGAGAAAGGGAAACCTTTTGATGAAATTAGGTACAGAAGCATAATTGGATCCTTGCTCTACCTTACTGTCAGTATACCGGACATAATGTTTTCAACATGTGTTTGTGCTAGATTTCAGGTTAACTCTAAGGAATCTCATTATGCCGCTGCAAAGAGGATTTTGAGACACCTCAAAGGCACACCGAATCTTGGCTTATGGTACCCAAGAAGTACTGACTTCAAGCTAATCGGCTTTTCAGATGCTGATTTTTCAGGTAGCAGGGATGACAGAAAAAGCATTTCCGGGACATTCAAATTCCTTGGAAGGAGGCATATTTCTTGGAGTAGCAAGAAGCAGAATTATGTAGCAATTTTAACTGCTGAATCGGTGTATATCTCTCAGGCAGTTGTTGTGCACAACTTCTATGGATCAGGAATCTGCTAGAAGACTACAACCTAAAGTTGAAGGAGATTCCCATGTTCTGTGACTCATCAAGTGCCATAACAATTGCTAACAATCCAGTCTCTCACAGCCGGGCAAAGCACATAGAGATACGCTATCACTTTATCTGGGAGCATGTGGAGAACAAGGACATCAACCTCAGTTATGTCCTGACGGATAAGCAAATTGCAGATATTTTCACGAAACCGCTAGATGAGGCCAAGTTCAACTATTTCATGCTGGAACAAGGTATGTTGAACAAGGATTCTTGAAGAAAAGTCAAAGAAATTAGACAAAATCAAGAAATTTGGTCTTTCAAAGAAGTCAAGGATATTACACGAGTAAATTCGACGAATTTGTCGAGTCCTCATAAATGGTTTCGACGAAAATTTTATTTCGTTGAGTCCTTTCGACGAATTGGAGAATCCACTCGAGTCATTTTGACGATTTTTGAAGTCCTTTCGACGAATGCCTCTCACACAGAATTTAAACCTAATTTCTTTAATTATTGGATCCGAAGAGTCATTTTATTCTAAAAGGTACGCACATATTTTCTTTAGTCAAAATATTAATTATATACAAATATGATAAGGGTATAAAAGTTCTCACACGCATTCATCGAGACCTCCCGACCCTTGCGACGATTCGTCTCCTTCCTCTTTCGACGACTCTTCTTCTTTAGCCGTTCTCGTTTCATCCTTGAGACTCCATGGCTCGCAAAAGTTCAGAGAACTTGCAGACAGGGGGAGAACTTGTTAGAACAAGGTTCAACAATGCTTCTGATGACTTCAAAAATGTCGTCTTAATGTTGGAAGTCGCGGGATTATCGTTTGTGCTTGAGCACCCTTGCCGAGTCTTGGATAGAGAAGTACTGGAATTATTCCAGAATGCACATCTTAGACATCAAGGGAAGTCAATTAAAAGTAAAATTGGAGATACAAAGGTCAAAATGAAGCCTTCATTATTCAGAAAATACTTACAGTTGCCGACAGTTACAGAAGAGGATCAACTAGATGAAAAAGATTTCAAAATAACTTTATCTTTCTGTGGCTTACCTAAGAATTCAACCTTGATATAGAAATTTAGGGTTTAAGTTATGCGAAGGGTTAAAGATGTTTTCCAAAACTATATCTGATAAAGGCAAGTGTACCTTATCGTCTATAGTATAGGATATTTGGAAATACCAAGGTCGTATTCCACGGGGCGCGTTGATTACTTCTACTTCGAGGAAAATCACTATTATCTTATATATTAATTTTTTGAGGGTTTGTTTTACTAGCTAAAAGAGAAAATTTGCAAACTAAAAGTAGGGTTTAAGCGATGGTAAAAAAATTAGCGCTCAATCTAAAATCACCTTGGAGTGAGAATAATCAAGTGAAAGAAAAATAAATCTAATTTCATTTAAATTAAACCACTTGACCGTGGAGGTTCCCGAAGCTTAAACATGCCTCTCTCGAGGTTAATGCGCAACGAAGTTTAGAAAAAAATCAACCGGACTCTCGTCCTATAACCGATTACTTAAAACTTGCTTTACGCTATGAACCCCACTATAGGATTTGACTCCAATCCGGGAGATTTACATCATCCTCTCTTGAGGGGCGTGTGAAACTCTCTTTACCCTTGAGTAATCAATTCATACTTTGAGCCTCTCGGCTAGCTAAGTATGAAAACCTAAGCGAAAACCATACATCGAAAATATGGCCTCGCTAGTTAAAAATCAAGGGTAATTCAAGTGTTAAAAAATGCAAAAAGTGAGCTTAGAAAATCATAACTTGATTATCTCAACCTTGGATCATTTCGATCGAACACTAATGAGAATTAGTTAATCATGGTGGAAGGGGAAAAGAGAGTAAGATAAAATTGCATGAAGAAAAGCTAATTAAAAGAGAAAGAGGAGTGAAGAAAACAAAACTAATTTTTATTGAAATTAAACAAAACTATTACAAGCCTTAACCAAGATTACAATGCTAGAAAATGTAAGGATTACAAGCTTAAGAAACTATTGTTGTAAAAGGAAACTAGAACATTGCATGAAATGAAGAAAAAGAGAGAACATGTAAGGGAAAAACAAGAAAAAGCCCACTAACAGCTCTAGCTGCACCTCCCCCTCTCCAAATTTTTGAACTTGGACTCAAGGAGAGCTCTGGAATTTATAAGAAAAAAATTCTAAGTTACACGCCCTCGGCCATGAGCGTGACAAAGGGCGTGTAAGCACTATTCACATCAGATCCGACAGTGGCGTGGGGCTTGCGTGACGGTGCGGCAGAAAAGTGCATTACACACCCGTGTAATGTTGGTCACGAGCGTGTAATCTGGCGGCTTCATTAAATGCGGTGTGGGTCTTGCCTACGGCAAGCAAGACCCACATGGGAAAGGAAGATCTCAAGGAATTAAGGCCACAATGTCTTCACCAAATTTTGGTAGAATTATTACCCTGTATTTGAATCAGATAGATGGAAATCAGTTCAATATGTCCTCAGGAATAGCTATTTATCACTTAAAGAAGATAGATTCTTCTATCTTCAGCAAATGGGAAAGGAAGATCTCAAGGCCAGGTGCAGAGAAGTCAGAGTTGAATATTGAAGAAGAAATGGAAGATGAGCCTACAATCCCTACCTCACCTCCACACACTTCTGTAAAGTCTCCAGTGGTAACATTCCAGGGGGAGAGCTCTCAAGCTCCAGAATCAGTTGTTCAGAGAGAACCCTCTCTAGCTCAGTCCCCTTTGCCTCCTCCAGTTCATGTTGAATATCATAATCTACATGCTTGTTTGGAACAGTGCCCAACAATGTTCCTGATTTGAAGAAGTGCTCAACTCAATGATAAGTGCAAGATGTATTTAATGTCACATCTAGTTCATGCTTGCAGAGATGAGACTATGTCCAGTGCTTCAATAACCTGCCTAAGTATGCTTGTCTTCATGATGATGAGAAAAGCGAAGCTGAAGGACAATGGAGGTTATCATCGTGATGCACACATCATTGTGACATCACAATGCCGACAGAATATCGAAGAGAAGACATGAGTGTTGGATCTGTAGGCGCCCTTAGAGGGGGTGGGGGGGGGGGGGGGTGAATAAGGGTTTTTAAAATTTCAGAGATTATGAGAGAAAATAATTATCAGATACTACCGCCAGCTGTAGTGTTAACGCTCGGCGTTAGCAACAGTGAGAATACTTTTACGTTTGAACAATGAGAATCACAGAGTACGACTCAGAGATGAAACAATAAACATATTTTCATTAATCATTAACTTGAAGTAAAAACGATTACAAAACTTTTCCCAATAACGCTTGGAAAGAGGCGACCAATGAAAACTCTTTTGGTTTTCTATACCGACCCTTCTCCCAAGGACCGGTTGGCTTTAGCCTATCTCTCCCTAGACAAGGCCTCAAGCTGCTCTAGCCCTTCCCTCACCGGAAAGGCCTCAAGCACTCCTTATATCTACACCTTCGACCTAGTCGCCAACACGAGGCTAATTTCCCCTAGTCCCCGCAAGGCCCTAGTCGCCGTGTGGCGAGTTCCTCTACCGAACCAAAGATATAAAGGTTACAATAAGAAAAGTAAAACAAGACACAAACTAGAAACTCCCTCAAAAGTAGAACTTGATGTCGATGTAGATGCGATCACGAACATTGATGGAGCTCTTCGGGCTGCTTCTGAAGGTTCACTCGAGTGCTCTAAAAGTAAGGCTCCAATAACTTCTGTAACAACAAGCAACAACGGAGGAGGCGCTGCTCTTAAAATAGATTCGACAGCTACCGCCTGCGCTAGTACTACCTCCCCGCGATAGTGACACGACGCGCACACGGATCGTAACAGTTAAGGCAACTTCTGAGCACAGACGGTTGTGACAGCCTAGCGTGCCGCGTTAATACTATCGCCCCGCGATAGTGCAATTTCCTTCCTTCAGCCAATATCTATTTCCAAATTTGCCCCTCAATCAATTGCATACGGGATGTTTCCAAAAGCTACCGCCGGGCATTAGACCTAACTCGCGGCGATAGTACTTGCCAAACATAGCGACCCATCGACATTCCTTTTTTGCCCTTTCCTTTCTGTCAATAGTTTCCAAAAATGCTAACGCCAGCGTCAGTACTAACGCTCCACGGCAGATCATTTCGTCGGGCGCATCTTCGTCGAGCTAACCTCAGCTTTCGTCGATCTCAATCTGGTTCGTCGAACATCATCATTTTCTTCGAACACCATTTCGTCTTTCGGACGCTAGCGCCAGCGTTAGTGCTAACGCGTCGCGGTAGAGCTTCTGTTCGTCGAACGGGCCTCAGCGTTCGTCGTTCGTCGAACGGAGCACCGAGTTCATCGAACGGAACTAGCGCCCCGCGGTAATGCAGACGCCCCGCGGTAGTGCATACAAATCGTCGAACGCCAGCTTGCATCTCAGCGGCTGCCTTCTCAGTAGTTTCGTCTTAGCGATTGTTAATGCTAGCGCCAGCGGTAGAGTTAGCGCGGCGCGGTATCAACAACAACACAGTACCATGGAGTTTTGAAAGCACAGAATCCTGCATACTATAAACACAAAACAAGTATGATCAAATACAATAGGATTGGTTATTGTCAAACAAAGAGATGCGGAAAGCATGTTCCAACAAACTCCTCATTTTGAAAAAAATGTATTCATGATCGAGCATACAAGTAGTAAGGAGGTGGAAAGCATGACGAAACAAGTTGTAAGTGAACATCTTTAGAGGAATTTAGAAGCATAGTAGATAATGAATAATTTTGGATATAAGAAAATAGATGTTGTAGCATTTTAAGTACATAAAATAATTTCAGTTTTAACATAGCCATACACTAGTTGAAAGGTATGCAATACAGAGTTCTCATGGCGTAGAGGAAAAAATATGTAAGCATGATATAAGTTATCAAGACAAGATAGAAGAATATAATGTTCAAAATTTAGAAATCAAGTACACTTGTACATTGTAATGATCATGCAAAGCAATCTAGTTCATTTACTTAAGAGTTTAGAGAAAACATGTAGATATGCAATAGACTCCAATTCTCATGAGCAGAAGGCTTACAAGTGATAATGATGTGTACAAAATAGTGTTTTTGAAAAAAATATACATATGAGTTAATCAAAACACATGACATGTATAACGGAATAAACACGATATTATTGAACAAACGTTTTTAGAGTTACCTCTTCCCACAAAGTTTTCAAAAACAAAAAGAAAACAAATAGAAAACATGTTTTTGATGTTTTAATTGGTTTTTAAATTTTGTAGTTTGTTTTGATATATATAAAAAAACGTTTTTGGTTGGATTTTGATTTGTTCTTTTTTTTGTGTTTTTGGAATTTTAAGAGAAAAAGACAGAAACTGAAAAGTAAAAATGAAAAAGAGAATGGAAATGTGAGTCAGGTAGAGGCTTGGAAATAACAGAAAGTAAGTGCATAAAGAAAAATAAAAGAAAACAGTAAAAAGGACAAAAAGCACGCTACCGCCGGGCGATAGAGTTACCGCGCCGCGGTAACGCTTGAAATATAAGGGTTTGACCCGGTCAGATCACATTTTGTCAAGGGTTTTGGATCTCATTTTTTTCTCATCGACTTCCGCCGGCGTTAGAAGCAGGTAAGGTTTCTCTTTTGTTGTTTTACTTTCTTTTATGGTTTATTTCGGTGATTCAAGCTAGGATCTAGTTGATTTGAAGGATTTTCATGGTGGTGTGTTCATAGGAGGCTATATGGCTGATGCGCAAATCTTAGCACACCGCTATAGGCGGTAGCAAGACTGCGACACGAAATGGCAGTGTACCGATCGTTCAAGTAATATAAAATGTGAATGAATCCCCAAGTATCGATCTCAAAGGAACACGGTAAGGTGGAGTTTACTATTGAGGAAGGACTTGAGATTGAAGTCCTTTAGTCGGATGTAACGCGGAGGGGAATGATTTGGTTTTGGAAAATAAAGGAAAGCAACTTAAACTACTCCTATGCAGGCCTTGAGCGCACTGCTTCGCTAGGCGGGATGGAAACTACGTAGGCCTTGAACGCACTACTTCGCAAGGGCGGATGGACGAGAAGGCTTGCGGATGGATTGGTTCGCACCGGCGGAGTCGGGGTGGATTACACGGGCCGTTAGCACCGCTTAGCTTGGCAGATGGAAGAGTAGGCTCACGAAATGAAATCAATAAAATGAATGACAATAGCGCACCTCATACACATGAATAAATCAAAAGGAATTTCATAAAGATGAAATAAACGTTACAGATCTAGATTTATCATACTCTTCATCCACAAAATATAGAGTTTAGCATACAAACATCATTTCGAAAGAATAAAGAGTAAGAGATTCGACTGACTCTGAAGCCTTGCTGGGATTCACGGTTGGAATCACTGGGTTGTCAATCCGCGTCCAAGCTCGGTCCTCAACTGCGTCCGGGGTAAAGGAGGGCTGTCACTTCCTCCCAATGGCCCGTCTTCTTCGTGTCACAACCCGGTGATGTCCAATGCTCTTCAAACCTTCCTTGATGATGAAAGTAAGATCAAATCTCTTCCTTGAAGTCCCTAGATGAAGAGAGGAGGCATAGAACGAAAAAACGCAAAACACGGCGCTGGAAAAGACCTAGAAACGAAGAAGTTCCGACTGTTTTCGCGGAGCAGCTATTTATAGACAGGTGCAGATTTTTGTTCATGCACGACCAAACGCACGACCGTGCGTAAAAACGCACGACCAAATTCAGAATGCTGTTTTGGGACGCAAATGAACGCGCACGATCAACCAGATCGTGCGTGAAGGATAAACACACGACCGTGCTATCTGGAAAATTGCAAAATAACATAAATTCTTAGATAAAAGAGGGAAACTCGTGCGATTTTGCTCACGCACGATCAAAACTGACCGTGCGCGAACAAAACGCACGAGCCGGGGCAGATCACCATTTATAAGTTCTGTAGGAATTGCACGGTCACTGAAATCATGCGTCAAGGAATCACACGACCGTGCGATTTCTCCAGGTTATAATTCCCATAGAATTAAGATCCGCTGATATAAGTTATCAAGACAAGATAGAAGAATATAATGTTCAAAATTTAGAAATCAAGTACACTTGTACATTGTAATGATCATGCAAAGCAATCTAGTTCATTTACTTAAGAGTTTAGAGAAAACATGTAGATATGCAATAGACTCCAATTCTCATGAGCAGAAGGCTTACAAGTGATAATGATGTGTACAAAATAGTGTTTTTGAAAAAAATATACATATGAGTTAATCAAAACACATGACATGTATAACGGAATAAACACGATATTATTGAACAAACGTTTTTAGAGTTACCTCTTCCCACAAAGTTTTCAAAAACAAAAAGAAAACAAATAGAAAACATGTTTTTGATGTTTTAATTGGTTTTTAAATTTTGTAGTTTGTTTTGATATATATAAAAAAACGTTTTTGGTTGGATTTTGATTTGTTCTTTTTTTTGTGTTTTTGGAATTTTAAGAGAAAAAGACAGAAACTGAAAAGTAAAAATGAAAAAGAGAATGGAAATGTGAGTCAGGTAGAGGCTTGGAAATAACAGAAAGTAAGTGCATAAAGAAAAATAAAAGAAAACAGTAAAAAGGACAAAAAGCACGCTACCGCCGGGCGATAGAGTTACCGCGCCGCGGTAACGCTTGAAATATAAGGGTTTGACCCGGTCAGATCACATTTTGTCAAGGGTTTTGGATCTCATTTTTTTCTCATCGACTTCCGCCGGCGTTAGAAGCAGGTAAGGTTTCTCTTTTGTTGTTTTACTTTCTTTTATGGTTTATTTCGGTGATTCAAGCTAGGATCTAGTTGATTTGAAGGATTTTCATGGTGGTGTGTTCATAGGAGGCTATATGGCTGATGCGCAAATCTTAGCACACCGCTATAGGCGGTAGCAAGACTGCGACACGAAATGGCAGTGTACCGATCGTTCAAGTAATATAAAATGTGAATGAATCCCCAAGTATCGATCTCAAAGGAACACGGTAAGGTGGAGTTTACTATTGAGGAAGGACTTGAGATTGAAGTCCTTTAGTCGGATGTAACGCGGAGGGGAATGATTTGGTTTTGGAAAATAAAGGAAAGCAACTTAAACTACTCCTATGCAGGCCTTGAGCGCACTGCTTCGCTAGGCGGGATGGAAACTACGTAGGCCTTGAACGCACTACTTCGCAAGGGCGGATGGACGAGAAGGCTTGCGGATGGATTGGTTCGCACCGGCGGAGTCGGGGTGGATTACACGGGCCGTTAGCACCGCTTAGCTTGGCAGATGGAAGAGTAGGCTCACGAAATGAAATCAATAAAATGAATGACAATAGCGCACCTCATACACATGAATAAATCAAAAGGAATTTCATAAAGATGAAATAAACGTTACAGATCTAGATTTATCATACTCTTCATCCACAAAATATAGAGTTTAGCATACAAACATCATTTCGAAAGAATAAAGAGTAAGAGATTCGACTGACTCTGAAGCCTTGCTGGGATTCACGGTTGGAATCACTGGGTTGTCAATCCGCGTCCAAGCTCGGTCCTCAACTGCGTCCGGGGTAAAGGAGGGCTGTCACTTCCTCCCAATGGCCCGTCTTCTTCGTGTCACAACCCGGTGATGTCCAATGCTCTTCAAACCTTCCTTGATGATGAAAGTAAGATCAAATCTCTTCCTTGAAGTCCCTAGATGAAGAGAGGAGGCATAGAACGAAAAAACGCAAAACACGGCGCTGGAAAAGACCTAGAAACGAAGAAGTTCCGACTGTTTTCGCGGAGCAGCTATTTATAGACAGGTGCAGATTTTTGTTCATGCACGACCAAACGCACGACCGTGCGTAAAAACGCACGACCAAATTCAGAATGCTGTTTTGGGACGCAAATGAACGCGCACGATCAACCAGATCGTGCGTGAAGGATAAACACACGACCGTGCTATCTGGAAAATTGCAAAATAACATAAATTCTTAGATAAAAGAGGGAAACTCGTGCGATTTTGCTCACGCACGATCAAAACTGACCGTGCGCGAACAAAACGCACGAGCCGGGGCAGATCACCATTTATAAGTTCTGTAGGAATTGCACGGTCACTGAAATCATGCGTCAAGGAATCACACGACCGTGCGATTTCTCCAGGTTATAATTCCCATAGAATTAAGATCCGCTGATATAAGTTATCAAGACAAGATAGAAGAATATAATGTTCAAAATTTAGAAATCAAGTACACTTGTACATTGTAATGATCATGCAAAGCAATCTAGTTCATTTACTTAAGAGTTTAGAGAAAACATGTAGATATGCAATAGACTCCAATTCTCATGAGCAGAAGGCTTACAAGTGATAATGATGTGTACAAAATAGTGTTTTTGAAAAAAATATACATATGAGTTAATCAAAACACATGACATGTATAACGGAATAAACACGATATTATTGAACAAACGTTTTTAGAGTTACCTCTTCCCACAAAGTTTTCAAAAACAAAAAGAAAACAAATAGAAAACATGTTTTTGATGTTTTAATTGGTTTTTAAATTTTGTAGTTTGTTTTGATATATATAAAAAACGTTTTTGGTTGGATTTTGATTTGTTCTTTTTTTTGTGTTTTTGGAATTTTAAGAGAAAAAGACAGAAACTGAAAAGTAAAAATGAAAAAGAGAATGGAAATGTGAGTCAGGTAGAGGCTTGGAAATAACAGAAAGTAAGTGCATAAAGAAAAATAAAAGAAAACAGTAAAAAGGACAAAAAGCACGCTACCGCCGGGCGATAGAGTTACCGCGCCGCGGTAACGCTTGAAATATAAGGGTTTGACCCGGTCAGATCACATTTTGTCAAGGGTTTTGGATCTCATTTTTTTCTCATCGACTTCCGCCGGCGTTAGAAGCAGGTAAGGTTTCTCTTTTGTTGTTTTACTTTCTTTTATGGTTTATTTCGGTGATTCAAGCTAGGATCTAGTTGATTTGAAGGATTTTCATGGTGGTGTGTTCATAGGAGGCTATATGGCTGATGCGCAAATCTTAGCACACCGCTATAGGCGGTAGCAAGACTGCGACACGAAATGGCAGTGTACCGATCGTTCAAGTAATATAAAATGTGAATGAATCCCCAAGTATCGATCTCAAAGGAACACGGTAAGGTGGAGTTTACTATTGAGGAAGGACTTGAGATTGAAGTCCTTTAGTCGGATGTAACGCGGAGGGGAATGATTTGGTTTTGGAAAATAAAGGAAAGCAACTTAAACTACTCCTATGCAGGCCTTGAGCGCACTGCTTCGCTAGGCGGGATGGAAACTACGTAGGCCTTGAACGCACTACTTCGCAAGGGCGGATGGACGAGAAGGCTTGCGGATGGATTGGTTCGCACCGGCGGAGTCGGGGTGGATTACACGGGCCGTTAGCACCGCTTAGCTTGGCAGATGGAAGAGTAGGCTCACGAAATGAAATCAATAAAATGAATGACAATAGCGCACCTCATACACATGAATAAATCAAAAGGAATTTCATAAAGATGAAATAAACGTTACAGATCTAGATTTATCATACTCTTCATCCACAAAATATAGAGTTTAGCATACAAACATCATTTCGAAAGAATAAAGAGTAAGAGATTCGACTGACTCTGAAGCCTTGCTGGGATTCACGGTTGGAATCACTGGGTTGTCAATCCGCGTCCAAGCTCGGTCCTCAACTGCGTCCGGGGTAAAGGAGGGCTGTCACTTCCTCCCAATGGCCCGTCTTCTTCGTGTCACAACCCGGTGATGTCCAATGCTCTTCAAACCTTCCTTGATGATGAAAGTAAGATCAAATCTCTTCCTTGAAGTCCCTAGATGAAGAGAGGAGGCATAGAACGAAAAAACGCAAAACACGGCGCTGGAAAAGACCTAGAAACGAAGAAGTTCCGACTGTTTTCGCGGAGCAGCTATTTATAGACAGGTGCAGATTTTTGTTCATGCACGACCAAACGCACGACCGTGCGTAAAAACGCACGACCAAATTCAGAATGCTGTTTTGGGACGCAAATGAACGCGCACGATCAACCAGATCGTGCGTGAAGGATAAACACACGACCGTGCTATCTGGAAAATTGCAAAATAACATAAATTCTTAGATAAAAGAGGGAAACTCGTGCGATTTTGCTCACGCACGATCAAAACTGACCGTGCGCGAACAAAACGCACGAGCCGGGGCAGATCACCATTTATAAGTTCTGTAGGAATTGCACGGTCACTGAAATCATGCGTCAAGGAATCACACGACCGTGCGATTTCTCCAGGTTATAATTCCCATAGAATTAAGATCCGCCCACCTGCAATATAAACCAACAAGCTGTGGAACATACCACCAGCACACAGAAATATATAATAACAACAAAATAAAGACATGGGGAGCATCATGTGCTTACCCCAAGCAGAATAGCGCGCAATTGCACACCACAATGGGCCAAAATGAGCACTTCGTGAAGAAATGTGTTCAAGTGAAATATAAGCAATAATGTGCAGAAAGTGAAGTGCATGTGCGTGAAAATAAGCCCAGATGAGTCCAAATATGTGTATATAAATGGGACTCATCACACCCCCAGACTTACCTGTTTGCGCGTCCCGAGCAAACAAATCCCTCAAGCGGATGAGAAAATAAAAAGATGGCATAGAAATTGCAAGGGTGGAGTACCATGCGAAGTCGCAAGCTCACGCTCATAAAAATTCAGTAGAAGAAATATATAATTATGCATAAAAGTTTACATTTTTCTAGGAGCGTATCTATATATTATTATTACTCAGAATCTGAATCGTGGTGAATCACCCGGTCACGCGTAGGAAGAAAGTAAACCGATCGCTAAGGTGAGCATTGCTAAAGATCGGGGCTCGGGACAACCTCCAAAGAAATCCATCAATGTCGGTGACCATAAGCTTGCCCGTTCGCACTCTCTCCACGACACTTGTTTGATTCAATGCACAAATCAGTAGGACTTTAGGTATAAGACAGGGCTTGGGTTTCGGTGGGATATACAATGATAAACATGAAGGCTTACGCACGAAACCCAAATGAGCTAGCGCAAAATAAATTATCCACGCACCACGATAAACAAGCGGGTGCACCACACCCTCAGACATGAACTTAACTATATGGGTGTGTGCACCGCCTACTCCCAATCATAAATCTATAAAAATTTTTTAATTAAACACTTCTTCCTTTTCTTTTCTTTTTACTTCTTTTTCTTTTTCTCATTTTTTTCTTTTCTTTTCTTTTCAAAACATTTTTAGCAAGAAGAACAATGAAGTGCATCCACATTTTCACAAAAAAAAAATAACATCAACACCCCAATCATGAAAATGATACACAACTAAAGCTCAAATTTGGGTGTGCGACTAGGATTGGCTTTTAGGCTTTCGTGAGATAAAAGTGGGGCCTAATCAAAGAACGGGTAGGCACAACTGGGCTAACGAGGATAGGGCGATAGGAATGGGCACAAAAGCTCAACCGGGCCAAAAATGATGGCCTACGTCATGCTCACGCACTAAACTAACCTATGCCAATGCTTCAAGAGTCGCTTGGGGCAAGTTCTTAGCCACCGAGAAAGACAATCCTGCCTCCTGACTCGAGCAATACGAATCTAGCAAACGTCTACACACATCCCTACGCTACCGTTTGATTCACACCAGATTCACCACTTCTGAGTAGAATAAACAATATTTACGCACAAAGAAAAATATAAAACTATAAGCATAAGGAAAAATTAATTCTACACGAAATTCTACGCGAGATGCAAGCGCTCGACTAGGGGCACTATGGGAGTCAACATTTTACTCCGTCTCACAATCCTAAGCCAGCACAGAGATTTTCACAATCACACAAAAGAAATGAGTTGAACTCGTAACGCGCCTACGACTAAGTACACGCTCATGTGGATGCTGTGGCATGCGATGAAAATGAACATATATTATAACTGAAAATAAAATACTTCTAGCATGCTATGCAAAAGTGCAAGTGAGTGGGCACACAAAATTGCTCTCCCCCGGACTTAAACTAGACAATACACACAATATATAGTTATGAAATTCAGAAAAGAGCTAGGGGAAGAGAGTACCCAATGCTCAGCAAATGAGAATACCAGAAGATTGGCGTGTAAACTAAGAAAAAGCTACAACATCCGCCATCCAGAAAAGGACCTGCAGGGGTGAGCTCCGCAAAAACATAAGAAAAATGTACAAAGCAAAATGATATACAACTAAATAAACTAAACTAGATGAAAATAAAAATACAGGAAAAGGTAAGATAACTATTGGGGTTATTGTCATCCCAGCACGACTTATTTAAATTTGAAACAGTTCTAGCTAATGGGAGTATGGAAAAGGAAATGAACAGGTAACTGTTCTAATACGCGTGTCGGTAGCGGGTACCGATACGACGACAGAACAGTTACTCCCATACCTAAATAAAAATACCCGCTGAACACAGGTAGCGGGAATAGGAAGTAAGAAGAGGAGGAGAGCTGGTCCTCACTCGTCTCACCACAAAATAAATCCTTGCCCAGCAAGGTGTCATCTCCAGGGAGGCAGCAGGAGGAGAAGGCAATGAGTGGAGCTTCCTCTACGGAGGGGGGATCAACCTCCTCACATGAGAGGATGCTCTCATCATTGACTTGAGCATCATGCTCCAAGTCCTCCTGGGGTACCTGTGAAGACTCAACCTGCACAGGCTCAGATGAAGAAGGGGGATCAAGAAACAAACAAGAAGAATGACTTAAATAAAAATCAAGCGGGGGAGTGGTCCCGGTCTCACTCCCATCAGATTGGGGAAGTAAAATAATGTCGGCATTGTTGACAATGCCGCAAGGTTCGGTGGGATCAATGGTGGCCTTCTTCAGGATTTGCACTTCCTCCACCGGTGTTGAAGAAAAATCCTCTTCACCTAGAAGGTTGTACTCCTCCATAAGAATAGGCACAACACAAAGATCGCCAGCCTCCTCTTGCGATGCATCTTCAACAGTTATCAGAAATAAATGTAATAGAATGCACAATAGGGGGAGGGATAGGGCTTGAAAAAGAATCAAGCACCGATTCCTCACAAAGAATCGAATCTATGCATGGTGATATATATACAGGGGAGATGGGCTCAGCCGTGTCAGAGCCTGGATCATCCACACATCTGGTTATTGTGTCCATGCCATACCCTTCAAAGCATGAAGGTGATACAGGCACATAACCAAATGTTGAAGGTGTGCTGCCAGAAGTAGGAGTCGGGATGATCCGGATATCCAGCTCGTCATCCTCGTCCAATTGGCGAAGGAATGCAGCACAATCCTTCAAGGCATGATCCATGCTCTGAAAAAACAAGCACTGCCTTGCGGGCTTCTTTGGCACAGCAGGAGCTGAAGCCGAAAAGAAGTGTGACGGTAAAGGCTCAGTAGAATAGCCATAGGACTTACGCGCACCATATGGAGTACCAGACGAAGTCGGTGCTCCATATGCTGGGCCTTGAGTACTAGGGCTATTATCTCCCTTTGGACATCTATCACTAGCATGCGAAATATCTCCACACCAACGACAACGAATATTGAATGAAGCCCACATAGTGTGAAGATAAAATGATTCAAAATAAAATCACTATTGTGCAAAATACTACACCTAACAATATTTACTAAAGCAACCTAATAAAAACAGGAAAACAGAATAAGAAGAAATAAAACAAAAGAATGCAATACACAAATGGAAGGGCTTAAATCTCAGATTCTCCCTCTCCAGAAAACTCACACGACTATGTTCCCCGGCAACGGCGCCAAAAACTTTATGCGCAAATCTTAGCACACCGCTATAGGCGGTAGCAAGACTGCGGCACGAAACGGCAGTGTACCGATCATTCAAGTAATATAAAATGGGAATGAATCCCCAAGTATCGATCTCAAAGGAACACGGTAAGGTGGAGTTTACTATTGAGGAAGGACTTGAGATTGAAGTCCTTTAGTCGGATGTAACGCGGAGGGGAATGATTTGGTTTTGGAAAATAAAGGAAAGCAACTTAACCTACTCCTATGCAGGCCTTGAGCGCACTGCTTCGCTAGGCGGGATGGAAACTACGTAGTCCTTGAACGCACTACTTTGCAAGGGCGGATGGACGAGAAGGCTTGCGGATGGATTGGTTCGCACCGGCGGAGTCGGGGTGGATTACACGGGCCGTTAGCACCGCTTAGCTTGGCGGATGGAAGAGTAGGCTCACGGAATGAAATCAATAAAATGAATGACAATAGCGCACCTCATACACATGAATAAATCAAAAGGAATTTCATAAAGATGAATAAACGTTATAGATCTAGATTTATCATGCTCTTCATCCACAAAATATAGAGTTTAGCATACAAACATCATTTCGAAAGAATAAAGAGTAAGAGATTCCACCGACTCCGAATCCTTGCTGGGATTCACGGTTGGAATCGCTGGGTTGTCAATCCGCGTCCAAGCTCGGTCCTCAAATGCGTCCGGGGTAAAGGAGGGCTGTCACTTCCTCCCAATGGCCCGTCTTCTTCGTGTCACAACCCGGTGATGTCCAATGCTCTTCAAACCTTCCTTGATGATGTAAGTAAGATCAAATCTCTTCCTTGAAGTCCCTAGATGAAAAGAGGAGGCTTAGAACGAAAAAACGCAAAAAAACGGCGCTGGAAAAGACCTAGAAACGAAGAAGTTCCGACTGTTTTCAAGGAGCAGCTATTTATAGACAGGTGCATATTTTTGTTCATGCACGACCAAACGCACGACCGTGCGTAAAAACGCACGACCGTGCGTAAAAACGCACGACCAAATTCAGAATGCTGTTTTGGGACGCAAATGAACGCGCACGATCGACCAGATCGTGCGTGAAGGATAAACGCACGACCGTGCGATCTGGAAAATTGCAAAATGACATAAATTCTTAGATAAAAGAGGGAAACTCATGCGATTTTGCTCATGCACGATCAAAACTGACCGTGCGCGAACAAAACGCACGAGCCGGGGCAGATCACCATTTATAAGTTCCGTAGGAATCGCACGGTTGCTGAAATCGTGCGTCAAGGAATCACACGACCGTGCGATTTCTCCAGGTTATAATTCCCATAGAATTAAGATCCGCCCACCTGCAATATAAACCAACAAGCTGGGGAACATACCACCAGCACACAGAAATATATAATAACAACAAAATAAAGACATGAGGAGCATCATGTGCTTACCCCCAGCAGAATAGCGCGCAATTGCACACCACAATGGGCCAAAATGAGCACCTCGTGAAGAAATGTGTTCAAGTGAAATATAAGCAATAATGTGCAGAAAGTGAAGTGCTTGTGCGTGAAAATAAGCCCAGATGAGTCCAAATATGTGTATATAAATGGGACTCATCAATGGCAAATTTTTTTAAGGATATTTTTGTAGATCTATGAGTTATTGTTTGAGTATTTAAGTTAGAGTAGTTGAAATAACTCAGATCTGGAATTTTTGAGTCTTTTCGAAATGATTTTGGAGGATATTTGGTGGATTCGAAGGAGGAAAACGAACAACAGTTTCGTCAGGTACCGCGCGGCGGTATATATATACCGCGCCGCGGTAACTCTTCTGTACCGATTTTCAAGTTATCTCCTGTCCAGATTTTGATGTTTTGCCTTTAATTTTATTTTGGTGCAGATTTGATAATGGCTTCCACCAGTCGTCACGCTCGACGGTCAAATGTGGGTCGGAATCAAGAGGGTGGAGCAATATTCCCCGGTATTGAGGATGCTACCATCGGAGTGGCAATGGCGGTGGGGATAGAGCTACCCGTTCATGAACATATATATGAATATTTGGCTGATGCAGGTGTACTCTCAGTGATCATAGATGATAATTTTTCCTCAGTTTTGGTAAGAGAATTTTATATGAGATTGGAGGATCCGGCTCGGACTGATCTTCAAGGAGGAGTACGTTCTTATATTCAAGGTCATGAGGTAGTGATAACTCATGACGATTTACGTGAGGAGTTTGTCCTTGAATGGAGTGATAATCTCTTGGATATTGTAGAGCGGTTCTGAACGCTTCAGAACTAGACTCGAATAAATGATGTGTTGCATGGTCGAGAAGGTGTGGAGGAATTGATTTCATCAGTTACTATACTAACTCCCGACGCATACATTATCCAAGAGATCCTACGACGTACTATCATGATAAAGGCAGGAGATACAAGGATGATCACATCTCAATTGAGTATGGTCACCTATCATATTTTAGGAAAAAATAAGTTTGATATGGCAGATCTCCTATTATCTATGATCCGATATACATATAAGTTGAAAGACCCACGTCAACAGCGATTGAATACTCTTCCATTGGGAGGAATAATTCAACGCATTGTATTCAAGAAATGTCGGTCTCCCAATATGGAAGTTTATCATCTTGACTGTCGTCCATCCAGATTATCCTCTCTATCTATTCATCCTCCACGTCAAGAGCGAGCTCCAACTCCACAACCTCCAGTTCGACGAGGTGTGACAGTGAGAGAGACCCAACGAGACCTTCAGGAGCTAGCGGATATCAATAGAAAGGTGACAAGAATGTCGAAAAAGATTTCTGGAATCGAGAAGATGGTACGAAAGATCATGGTGGCCCTTAAATTAACTCCATCGCCGCATAGAGAGGAGAGTACAGAAGAGGAGCAGCCACGACCATCGGTTCGTCGAAGACATCGTGGAGGTGATGAAGGAGAAAGCAACAGTATGGGGGCTGGAGAGTAGGAGAATGAAGGTCATTTTTTTGTAATTAATGCAGGTTTTTAGAGACACAAAAACAGACTGCTGTTACTACCGCCTGGCGCTAGTTCTAGCGTTGGCGTTAGTATCAGCAAACTTTCTGGGTTTAACTATTTCAGTTTGGACTAATTTTTGGCTTTGTTTAAGTGTTCTTTTATGCTTATCTTGCTAAAATATTTTAAGAGTCTCCTGCATCGTTATGAAATTTTTTACTCCATAGTTTGATAATTATTCTTATTTGTCTTGAAAAGCTAAATTATCAAGTGGCATTATCTTAGCTATTTCAATTTAGTGTTAATGAATTTTGATTAAAAAAATGTTACAAGTTATATAAAGTGATTTTATCATGACGGCTCAAGGAAAAAAAAAAAGAAATTCAGCATATCATGAAGTAGATAATTGATTTTTTTTATTTCTACTTCATGTAAATGATTGGATACTAATGAATGAGAGATTTAGGTATCCAAAGAGGACCGGGTGTGACGGTTCCTTTGGGTACCCAAATACAACGTGTTTGCTTTTGGGGAGATAGTGATGAATGGGCCCTTTTGAGTGGAGCTTGTGTTTCTTCTTTAGCTTTGGGTCTCCATTCAAACCTTGGAAAAATGTTATTTTTATTTTTCAAATTTCCATAGTCATTTTCTTGAATGTTTGGATAACAATGACTTTTGAATTTATTTTTTAAAGGAAATTTGTTTGCGTTTAATTTTAGGTTTGGAGAAACATGATATTGTAAATTATGGTGATTTTGATTTTGATTTACAAATCCTTTATGTTCCTTACTCCCATTTTTAAGCTTAGGTAAGATGTTCATATTCATATTCAACTTGTTTTTATATATAGTTTGATATTGTGAATTTGTATTTACCATTTTCATAAGCAATTTGATTTTTGATTTTAATTCATCATTCTTAACAATAAGATTATGTCTAGCTTTATTATAAGCGATTGTGCTGTTTTTAAGAATGGAAACAATTGAATCAATATGATTTTGATAGTTATTTCAATATTCATCAAATGTTTCATCCATCTCTTTAATTTCAATTGTATAGTCCTTACACTTAGCACAATCATTTTTCAAGGATGAATTTTCTAAACATAATCTTTCATTTTGTTCTTTTATAGAAAGAAGTTCCCTTTCAAGTTCCTTGTGTTTTTCTTTTAATTCATTATATTCTACACAAGGTGTAGTGTTTTCATCTAAGGAACAAGATAAATTTGAATTTGATTGTTCATTTATTTTTGCCTTTAAATTTTTGTTTTCTAAGTGCAAATGTTTATTAGCATTTTTTAATTTCTTAATTTTGCGCTTTGTAGTTTGAAGCAATTTTAATGAAGAAATAAAAGTACAGAAAATGGGATTTGATTTCCTTACGTTGCTTTCGGGAGAGGCATGATTTGAACAAATAGTTTTTTTGACATCTTTTTGGCATTACTCTTCTGAAGACAGTACTTCTTCTTCTCTTCCATTTGATGTGTGCTCCATTGATCCGTCATGAGAGGAGCATTCTTGAAGACTTGTGTAAGCTTGCATATTCTCCGGTTCTTGCGATTGTTCCATACATGTAGAAGGAGAATCATACATTTCTTCAAGAAATTTCCATACTTTGTATGCACTAGAAAAGCAATATATTAATTTGAAAATATCTTGAGATAAAGCACAGAAAATATAGTTCATAGCTTTTGCATTTAGGTGATGCTCTTGTTTATTTGATTCGTCAGCTGGTCTTGTTATTGCTATATCCCATGCGTTGATATCAAATGTTTTAATAAACCTTTCCATTAACAATTTCCAACCTTTGTAATTTCTTCCTTCGAATAAGGGTGGTGCAAGAGATTTTTCTTCTTCATAGAAGTTTCCCCCACTAATAGAAGCGAGATCATGAGATGCCATTATTCCCGGTTGTTAAGCCGATTTGGAATAACCTGGCTCTGATACCACTTGTTGGATCTGTAGGTGCCCTTAGAGGGGGGGGGGTGAATAAGGGTTTTTAAAATTTCAGAGATTATGAGAGAAAATAATTCTCAGATACTACCACCATCGGTAGTGCTAATGCTCGGCGTTAGCAACAGTGAGAATACTTTTACGTTTGAACAATGAGAATCATAGAGTATGACTCAGAGATGAAACAATAAACATATTTTCATTAATCATTAACTGGAAGTAAAAACGATTACAAAACTTTTCCCAATAACGCTTGGAAAGAGGCGACCAATGAAAACTCTTTTGGTTTTCTATACCGACCCTTCTCCCAAGGACCGGTTGGCTTTAGCCCATCTCTCCCTAGACAAGGCCTCAAGCCGCTCTAGCCCTTCCCTCACAGGAAAGGCCTCAAGCACTCCTTATATCTACACCTTCGACCTAGTCGCCAACATGAGGCGAATTTCCCCTAGTCCCCGCAAGGCCCTAGTCGCCGTGTGGCGAGTTCCTCTACCGAACCAAAGATATAAAGGTTACAATAAGAAAAGTAAAACAAGACACAAACTAGAAACTCCCTCAAAAGTAGAACTTGATGTCGATGTATATGCGATTGTATTGGTCTTCAAGTTCTTTTGCGTTCACAAACATTGATGGAGTTCTTCGGGCTGCTTCTGAAGGTTCACTCGAGTGCTCTGAAAGTAAGGCTCCAATAACTTCTGTAACGGCAAGCAACAACGGAGGAGGCGCTGCTCTTAAAATAGATTCGACAGCTACCGCCTGCACTAGTACTACCGCCTCGCGATAGTGACACGACGCGCACACGGATCGTAGCAGTTAAGGCAACTTATGAGCGCAGATGATTGTGACAGCCTAGCGCGCCGCGGTAACACTATCGCCCCGCGATAGTGCAATTTCCTTCCTTCAGCCAATATCTCTTTCCAAATTTTCCCCTCAATCAACTGCAGACGGGATGTTTCCAAAAGCTACCGCCGGGCGTTAGACCTAACTCATCGCGATAGTACTTGCCAAACATAGCGACCCGTCGACATTCCTTTTTCTCCACTTTCCTTTCTGTCAATAGTTTCCAAAAATGCTAACGCCAGCGTCAGTACTAACGCTCCGCGGTAGATCATTTCATCGGGCGCTTCTTCGTCGAGATGACTTCAGCTTTCGTCGATCTCAATCTGGTTCGTCGAACGACATCATTGTCTTCGAACACCATTTCGTCTTTCGGACGCTAGCGCCAGCGTTAGTGCTAACGCGCCGCGGTAGAGCTTCTGTTCGTCGAACGGGCCTCAGCGTTCATCGTTCGTCGAACTGAGCACCGAGTTCGCCGAACCCAGTTCGTCGAACGGAACTAGCGCGCCGCGGTAATGCAGACGCCCCGCAGTAGTGCATACAATTCGTCGAACGCCAGCTTGCATCTCAGCGGCTGCCCTTCTCAGCGGTTTCGTCTCAGCGGTTGTTAATGCTAGCGCCAGCGGTAGAGTTAGCGCGGCGCGGTAGCAACAACAACACAACACCATGGAGTTTTGAAAGCACAGAATCCTGCATACTATAAACACAAAACAAGTATGATCAAATACAATAGGATTTGTTATTGTCAAACAAAGAGATGCGGAAAGCATGTTCCAACAATGAGCTGATGAAAAAGTAATATCCAGAAGATATCAAAGGAAGGATTGTCGTCGAGAAGATGCAGTATCGTCGACATCATCAAAGTAGCCTTATCGTTGAAAAGGCAATAACCATAAGTATCGTCGATATCGTCGTAAAGGAGAGCTGATGTCAAAGAGGCTAGGGAAGCTGCTATGAAGACATCATTTCCTGAAGAAGTGACTATCGACGTAATGATCATGTCGTCGAGAGAATAAAGAAGATAACGACGACACAGTCAGAGATAGCATATCGTTGTATATGCAGAAATGCTAGGATATCTCGTATCGTCGAGATATCAGCGTCAGAGGCAGAAGCAAGAAGACTTGAAGATCTACTAAGGTCTAAGACAACGACGAAGCCTATCGTCGAGACGCTATCTGTATCGTCATAAAGATGGGAACACCAACGAGATGGAATTCAAATATTGCGGACGCACTGTCATACATTTAATGTCTCTGCCTGATTATCCAATCAGCATGTGCTATTAAGGAATGGGGGCGTCTGACATTAAAGGACATCATAGGAGACCATTGGAAGGTTCCTCAGTCCTATAAAGGGGAACGGTGGATGCCCTAGAAAGAAGGCTTGATTCGAGATAAGAAAAGTAGTCATTCTAGTTCTCACTCAAATCTTGGAACGAAAAGAATCCCGCATAGCATTTCAATCAAACAGTTATAGCTGCGGTGAAGAAGAAGAAGAAGTAGAGAAAAAAGATTCCAATCCGTTTTCTCTAAAGTTTCAGTCATCTCCATCGACTGATAAGAAGCCGATCAACATCTGGCAAAAGAAGAAGGGCTGAAGAAGATCCAGTGCTGAAAAAGACAAATCAAGAAGCATCTTCTTCAAGTCAAGTTGCCGATCTCCATCAGGCAGTAGAGCATATTGTAAATCTCTCTTGTAAGGCTTGCGGGCCAAGAACGTGTAAGATCTGGTTTCAGATCTAAGTGTCTAGCTTGAGGGCTGGAGAGCTGTGAGGCTTGAGGGCCAGGGCAGTGGACTTGCGGGTCCAATATTGTTTAGCTTGAGCGCTGGAGAGCTGTGAGGCTTGAGGGCCGGGGTAGTGGACTTGCGGGTCCAACATTGTCAAGCTTGAGGGCTTGAGACCTGTGAAGGCTTGCGGGCCAGGGCAGAGGCTAGACTTGTGGGTCTGAGCTGTGTAGGGCTTGAGGGCCTGAGTGTCGAGCTTGAAGGCTCGGGTGCAGTAGGGGCTTGCGGGCTTAGGCTGTAGGACTTGCGGCTCCGTGTTGTAAGGCTTGAGGGCCTGAAGTTTTGGCGGAGTTTGCCGAGCCTAGCAAACTGCAAGGTAGGCGCAGAGGGACAGAGGACTACTCAAGACACCTGGTTTTGAGGAACCTCTATAAATTATAGTGTGTTTTCTGTGCTGTGCTTTTAACCTTCTAAATTAGTTAACCAGAAATCAAGAACATATAAAGGGGAAGAAAACAATTTGAAAAACCTATTCATCCCCCTCTAGGTGATAAGTTGACACCCACTAACTAACAAGTGGTATCATAGGGAGGTTGTTCAAAGAAAAGCTTAACAGCTTGAACAGATCTACAAGTGGGTGTCTACTTTCCACAGCTATGGAATCAAGGATAGCTGTTTGCTCCAGGGAGAACCTTGCCCTTTGGAAAGTAAGAGCTAGAACATTCATGGAGGCAGTGGATCCTAGAATGTTTCAAATCGTTCAAGAAGGGCCATATGTCCCCAAGCCAATGCTCAAGAAATTGACTGCAGATGAGATCATCCTAGTCAGCTTGGACAAGGAAGCAAAAGATATCATAGCTGGTGCAATAGATTTGCCAACACTCCAGAAGTTGGCTCATTGCACAACAACAAAGGACGCGTGGGACTCCCTAGGAGTCCTCATGGAAGGGTCAAAGGAAGTCTTTGGGTTGATGGCTCTCTCAGATGAAGAAAATCATGATGAATCACATCATGATCAGGTATGCATCACTCACACATCTTTACTACCTGCCTCAATTAAGAAAACCAAGAGTTCATCAGATGATTGCTCATCTTCTAAAGATGATGCAGAAGACTGCTCATCATGCAACAATAAGAACCATGCTGATCTAATGGAGCAGTTTGGTGATCTCTTGGGAGCTCTGAGAAAGAGCAAGGAGCTTGTTAAGAAGCAAGCTAGGGGGCTAAAATCACTCAGACTCATTAAGGCTGAGATGAATAAGGAAATGGGTATGTCCCATAATGAGGGCACCAACTCCTGTGAGCTCAAGAAAATCATAGACAAGCTTTATGATGAAAGAAGCCAAAGGGAAGAACTTATCAAGAAACTTGAGAATGATCTTCTTAAGAAAAGAAGCTTGGTAGCTCAATTCTCTAATCCCAAAACTATACTGCCAATCATTGACACCTTCTCCTCCTATGGAAATAGGAGGGGATTGAGTTTCAATGAAGGGGCAGTAGATGCTGGGAATGGAGAAAGGGGCAAAACTAATGTAGAGCCTCATACCACCTTTCAGAAGGTAGTGCTTCCCTCTAATGAGTATGATCAGGATAATGTCCATGGTCACTGGATGAATGGAAGCTCCATTAGTCTGGGAAATGCTCCTGGCTTTGGGAATAGAAAGGGCATGGGGGAGGAGTGCATTAAAGGCTCCCCATAAGGAAATCCAAATGGCCCATCATGGACCATTTGTGTTTGGTGCCCCAACCCCCACACTCAAGGGTAAGGAAGCAACACCTACCCAATCTCTCCCAGCAATGAAGCAGGTTGATAGCCCTAGTATAATCAATTCCCACTTGATCATATCTGATGCCATCAACACCATATCAGCTACCAAGCTGACATCTGTTGCTGACAAACAGAGAAAGTCAAGAAGAAATAATTATGCTAGAGCAGCTAGTCAGCTCTTGGCTGAGAGAGATAGGAAGAATGTTGATGCCTTCTCTACTGAACATAAGCATTGTAATTCCCCACCCACTACAAAATTTGTTCAGAAAAAAAAGTACAACATCCATGAATGTTAGTGTTGTGGCAAAGTGGGACACTTTGCCATTGACTGTTGGCACAACCCTAGTGTGCCTAGTGCAAAGGAGAGACTTCCTGGAATGGCTGAGGTGAGTAGAAGAATCCCACATTATGCTAACAAGAACCTAGGACCCAAGTCACCTTGGGTTCCTAAGGGATATTAAATCTGTTTTGCAGGGAAGTCCATTTAGCCAATAAAAAGCAAACAAGGCTATTGGACAATAAGTGCTCCAGGCTCAACTCAGGACTAAGAAAAACATCACCACATGCCAAGATGCACTGGTCAAGGGGGAGCTAAAAGTAAAGATAATTGTACACCCCTTCAAGGGGGAGTTACGAGCTCAAGAAGATATAAAAGCTAAGGTGAAGGTAACTATGTTGATGTTCAATACATAACCTCATCTTTATCATTTTGATAAAGGTAATTTTTACTTGAGTAAAGCAAAATCTGTTACTCAAGGAGCACATATGTATGACACTGCTAAAAGCATTGCACTGATCATACAAAAGAGTGAAAAAGAACAATATCATTTTGAACACAAAACTATATCGTCGAAATGATGGTTAGTATCGTCGTAATGAGTCCTCGACATCAAATTTGTGCCCTGACGATATCTAATCATCAGCGGTCTCTTAATTATACCTGAGCTTAATCAATCATAACAGCTTAAATTGGGTTAATAAGATATTTAGCAAATGACACTTCGACTTCCAACTCGGAAACTATAAATAAGGTCAGATGTCGTAAGGTTAAAAAAACTTTCTACATTAGCCCTAAAAAGACGTCGTGCTCTCTACGCCTTCGAAGAGTGAACGAGTCGACTAAACTAGAATCCTCTCCGATCAAGTAAGAAATGGCGCCAAAGAAGGAAGGATTTCTCTATGAAGGAAGCGAAGTAGTGATGAATGGTTTCGTGGAAGGACCAGAAGAGATTCAGAGCGCCATTAAGCTATTAGACACCGTCGGCCTGGAGTTTGCTCTCTCAGAGTCAACAGTAATATTAAAAAGAGAAGTGCTGGAGTTCTACTAGAATGCCAAGGGTGGTTCAAAAGGAACATATGTGAAAAGCTTGATCAATGGGATAAAGGTCAAGGTGAATCCCAAGAGGTTGGCCAGGGGTCTTCAGCTGCCGACCATCGCCAAGGTGGAGGAAAATGAGAAAGTCTCCCAGGAAGACCTTAACAGGGCTCTGGCATGGTGCGGACACTCTAGTAAGACATATGAGTCTCTGGAAAAAAAGGAATGTTTCCCTCCAGACCTCTGCCCTAAGTCTGGGATCCGGGACAATGGTAACAACAGGAACAGAGCAAGAGGATGCTGAAACTGAGGGGGAGAAGAATAGTGAGCTCCCTGCTCAAGTAGAAGAAGTGATCAATAAGATCGTAGGGGCTGAGGATGCTGGTCATTCTGAACCAGCAATCCAAGAGGACCTAAGTGAATATCCTTAAGAAGACAACCAAGAGAATCCTGCTGATGAGAGTAGTAGAGATCTGCCAAATCCTGAAAAGGAAAATGAGTCAAACCAGTCACCCATCAGAAAATCTCCATCTCCAATGGTTGATGGGAATAAAGAAGAGGAGCCAAGACAAGCTAGCTCACCTTCAGAGGATAGACCACTAGAGTTCTCCCTGCTGCCTCAGATAAGAATGCTTCTGGAAGAGCAAAGGCTAAAAATTGAAGGTCATGTTAACTCAGCCATCAATGAGCTAAGGAAAGAACTATCTGCAGAAACTGCAATCCAAAGAAATGATGTGAAGAACTTACAAGAATACACTGCCAAAGAGACAACACTTACTCACAATGGTCTATCTGAGGTAGGAGATAATCAGATAATGATCACCAACAACATTGAGAAGGCCTACATAGCAACCACCAGATGGATGGTTGAACACAAAATTAATCTCCGAGAAAGTCTAGATCACCACAATAAAGATCTAGAAAGTCACCTGCTTGAGACCAAGAACCATTTGGAAGCAGGAATTCACATGCTTAAAAGCAAGATACTAGTCCTTCAGGAGAACCTCCAAAGGGGGATATCTGATGAAGTCATAAAGGGGGAGAGATCAACGATAAAGGCCAGTGGTGAGCATGCCATCTGGACCACAAATACCATCAGGGAAGCAATGAATCTCCCTCCTCTATATTTTGACCAGTCTGCAGAAGAGTACCCAGCTGAAGAGCAACATGCAGACATTCCTGAGACTGCCACTGATAAGGGTAAAGAGAAGGAAGTACTGGAAGATGAAGAAGTAAAGATGAGGAAGAGAAAATACAGGGAGGAAATGGAGAAAAAGGATGACTATGAAAGATGGAGTCCAAAGTCCAGAGCCATCATATTAAAGGCATGGGAGCTAGTTAAGGTAATTAAAGGTGAGAGGTACAAAGTGTACAATCCTCAAGAATGGGCTAAGTATGAAGAGCAAGAAGAAGCAAGGGGAGTATACAGAAGGGACAAGCAAGCATGCAGAATCCCTGCAGACACTTATGAGCCTCTAAAGTATCATCCCAAGCCATTTGATTACTTCACCAGACAAGCTGAAAAGGAGAAGGAAGCCAGTTCCAAGAAAGCAAAGGGTGAAGCTGCTATGAGGGCACCAGAGATATAGACGACTAAATCTTTAAGGGGCTGAATGTAGAATTGTTAAAAACTTTTGAAAACATTTGGCACTACTTATAAATAAAGTAACACCTGTCAAATTCTGTGTTCACTCAAATATAGCTGCAATGCCATTATTATATGCTTATTTGCTTAAAATGTTAAACCTTTTATATGAGTGGCATTTATCATTGAGTGGGTTATGACTTCTTCAAATAGGGGGAGATTGTTGGGAACAGTGCCCAGCAATGTTCCTGATTTGAAGAAGTGCTCAACTCAATGATAAGTGCAAGATGTATTTAACGTCACATCTAGTTCATGCTTGCAGAGATGAGACTATGTCCAGTACTTCAATAACCTGCCTAAGTATGCTTGTCATCACGATGATGAGCAAAGCAAAGAAGAAGGACAATGGAGGTTATCGTCGTGATGCACACATCGTTGTGACATCACAATGCCGACAGAATATCGAAGAGAAGACATGAGCTGATGAAAAAGCAATATCCAGAAGATATCAAAGGAAGGATTGTCGTCGAGAAGATGCAGTATCGTTGACATCATCAAAGTAGCCTTATCGTTGAAAAGGCAATATCAAGAAGTATCATCGATATCGGCGTAAAGGAGAGCTGATGTCAAAGAGGCTAGGGAAGCTGCTATGAAGACATCATTTCCTGAAGAAGTGACTATCGACGTAATGATCATGTCGTCGAGAGAATAAAGAAGATCACGACGACACAGTTAGAGATAGCATAGTGTTGTATATGCAGAAACGCTATGATATCTCGTATCGTCAAGATATCAGCGTCAGAGGCAGAAGCAAGAATTCTTGAAGATCTACCAAGGTCTAAGACAATGACGAAGCCTGTCGTCGAGACGCTATCCGTATCGTCATAAAGCTGGGAACACCAACGAGATGGAATTCAAATGTTGCGGACGCGATGTCATACATTTAATGCCGCCGCCTGATTGTCCAATCAGCGAGTGCTCTTAAGGAATTGGGGCGTCTGACATTAAAGGACATCATAGGAGACTGTTGGAAGGTTCCTCAGTCCTATAAAGGGGAACAGTGGATGCCCTAGAAAGAAGGCTTGATTCGAGAGAAGAAAAGTAGTCGTTCAAGTTCTCACTCAAATCTTGGAACGAAAGAATCCCGCAGAGCATATCAATCAAACAGGTATAGTTGCAGTGAAGAAGAAGAAGAAGAGAAAAAAGATTCCTATCCGTGTTCTCTAAAGTTTCAGTCATCTCCATCGACTGATAAGAAGCCGATCAACATCCGGCAAAAGAAGAAGGGCTGAAGAAGATCTAGTGCTGAAAAAGACAAATCAAGAAGCATCTTCTTCAAGTCAAGTTGCCGATCTCCATCAGGCAGTAGAGCATATTGTAAATCTCTCTTGTAAGGCTTGCGAGCCAAGAATGTGTAAGATCTGGTTTCAGATCTAAATGTCTAGCTTGAGGGCTGGAGATCTATGAAGCTTGAGGTCTGGAGAGCTGTGAAGCTTGAGGGCCAGGGTAGTGGACTTGCGGGTCTAATATTGTCTAGCTTGAGGGCCAGGGCAGTGGACTTGCGGGTCCAACATTGTCAAGCTTGAGGGCTTGAGACCTGTGAAGGCTTGCGGTCCAGGGCAGAGGCTAGACTTGCGGGTCTGAGCTGTGTAGGGCTTGAGGGCCTGAGTGTTGAGCTTGATGGCTCGGGTGTAGTAGGGGCTTGCGGGCTTAGGATGTAGGACTTGCGGGTCCGTGTTGTAAGGCTTGAGGGCCTGAAGTTTTGGCGGAGTTTGCCGAGCCTAGCACACTGCTAGTTAGGCACAGAGGGACATCAGACTACTCAATACACCCGGTCTTGAGGAACCTCTATAAATTATAGTGTGTTTTCTGTGCTGTGCTTTTAACCTTCTAAATTAGTTAACCAGAAATCAAGAACATCTAAAGGGGAAGAAAACAATTTGAAAAACCTATTCACCCCCCTCTAGGTGATAAGTTGACACCCACTAACTAACAATGCTGACTTGGAAAGTCATGAGGAAGAGCAGGTAGGCCCCTCCAGTATGCAGAGAAAGCTTGATCAAATCATCCTGAATCTATAGATGAGAATAAGTCTTATCCCTGGTCACTCTCCAGAAAAGAGAGCTGATCCTTCTGAGGGGGATCCAGACCAGCTGCCTGTTGATAATGATGATGAGAATGGTGATGATGATGATAATGGTGATGATGGTCCTAAAAATGAAGCAGTTCAAGTAAGTGGTGTTGTTGAGAAGGCAGTTCAAAGTTCTCATCAATCTGGTGATGAAGAAGTAGTTGTGAAAGAAAATAAATCCACACCTGGTGGAGTTCTTATTGCTGTTGTTATTCTTCCAGTAGATGAGATTTATCCTGCAATGTCTGAGGGAAAATCTTAAAGAAGATCAAGCCCAAATCACAGAGGTTTTGGTTGATCATGAAGAAGGAGAGGATGTGCAGTCTGTACCACCTATTCAAGAGAATGTGGTGTTTCAAAATGTGCCTTCTGCAAGTGGAGTAAAGTAAGATAAGATTCTATTCCATGATGAAAGTTTTGGAGTTCCTACTCCTCAACATGCTCCTACATCTAAGTCTGACTCATCTCTTCTGACATCTATTGAAGCATTGTTGATGACTCGGAAAGAACATTTTGAATTCTCCTTGAAGCAAGTGTTTGACAAAGTGAAAGAAGTTGAGTCTGATCAGAACAATGGCCTAGCTGAGGTAAAGCACAATCTATCTAACATGAAAGATGAGTTCGATAATTATTTCACCAATGGTGTTAAAGCTATGAGCTACACAAATGAAGGACTGAAGTATGTTTATGATAATTCAAAGACTCTTCTAGAAGGTCAAGACAGGATATATTAGCAAGGAGAAAGCAGCAGAAATACTGTTATTGATGAGTTGACAAGCTTCAAAGAAGAAATTTTCCAAACCCTTAATGAAGAAGTCAGAAAGGGGGAGGAGAATGTTTTAAGTCAACTACATGATCTAAGTAGTGAAGTTGAAAGAAGACTTCATGAAGCCAATGTTTTCAATCACCAAAGATTTCAGTGGCTTCATGCTGAGCTTTTAGGGAGAGTAGCAGAGCTGAATCCTAATCAGAATTTTCCAGACGTACCTCCTGTACAACCCCGTATTTGTTGAGTAGGGCCCCAGACTCGGCATAGACAAGAGGGCAAGTAAGGGGTGCATTCACCCAAGTCGAGAAAGGGCAGAAGGGTTTCTACGTGGGTGCGACCTCTCTCGCAGGTCACTCGCAGGGCACTTGTGCAGGAGTAATATGGACATAACAACAACCGGGCGAGTGAGGGGCAAGGACCAACTCACCTAAAGAACTAAGGACCCTGCGAGTGGCGCCCTCAAGGGCACTCACCCCGCGGATGACGGGAGGCCTGACACGCGGGAGGTTAGGCGAGAGGTACCCTCATGAACCACTTGCCCAGGGGTTTTGGTGGTGAAATTACCTAGATACCCTTCGTGGGCTGTCAATAGCCCTTCAGAACATCGGAGTTAGGCTGTTAGCAGACCAATTTGGGGTGCGATTAGCAAAACCAAAAGGCGGATTCATGCTATTTGCAGACCAGACTAGATAATCTATAAATAGACCCTTAAGGACACCTTGGAGGAGATCCGATCTTTTAGGCTCTCTCCCCCTAAGCAAGCTTTGGTTGGCTGCTAATGCCCTCCGTGGTACCCGACTGAGTATTGGTTAGGGAGGGGAAGCTCTCTAAGATCTTACGGGTGTGTGGCGGGACCTCCTCGCTATAGCCTTGAGTCTGTTCCTAGTTCTTCATCCACAGTCAAGAGCATAAGTGAGGGATAATTAGGCCCGGGCTACACCCCCCAGTGGGTCCGAACTCAAGAGACCGATTGCCGGTTTCAACATTTTTGGTGCGGTGAGCGTGGACCGTAGCCTGTGCAAGAAAATCTCAAGCTGAGCTCCATGGCTGGGGATGGAGGAGAAGGATCCGACCAGGGCCACTCGCAGCCACCCGCGAAAGAGGTGACACTGGAAACGTTTGAAGGTTTCAGGCGAGAGATCCTGCAGACCTTGCAGCTCGCTTTCGCCACGAGGAGCGAGTGCGAGACACCCGCAGTTCTGGTGGTCCCGCCCTATCAGATAGGCGAGATTGCCCCCGATCAGCGGCCCGGGAAGGAGGTGGCGGCAGAGGCGAATGCGTGAGATCTCCCAGAGCGGCAGCTGTTCGATAGCCTGACGAGTGCGGAGGTCTGCGAGCTGACTCTGCGCGAGAGGACCACTCGCCGAGCATGGGAGGGTAGCCTCTTTTGCGAGTTGATCTTCTAGGCCCCAGTTCTAGAGGGGCTCAGAGGGCCAGCGATGTCTTACTATATCAGCAAGGATGACCCAGTCCTGCACCTGCAGTGGTTAGAGGACACGGTCTAAATCCTCCCTATGACGGATGCTTTCTAGTGCCGGCTCTTCACCACCACTCTGAAAAAGAAGGCGAGGGACTGGTTCCACCAGCTCCCCGTGGGCTCTATCTACGCCTTCGAGGATCTGTGTTGGAGCTTCAGGTTGTGCTTTTTAACATCAAAGAAGAGGAAGAAAGACGCGGAGGCACTCTTCAAAATCAAGCAAGGGCTAGGGGAGTCACTAGCCTATTACGTGGATAGGTTCCAGGAAGAGGTCCTGCTCATCCAGGAGGTGTCGGGGTTCACCCTCCAGCTAGCCTTCATAGTGGGGCTGCGGAAGGGTTTTTTCAAAATGAACCTGAAGAGAAAGGCCCCTCTATCCTTCGAGGAATTGATGGAGAGGGCGGCGGAAGAGATCGAAGGGGAGGCCGCCAACCTAGAGTTTGCAAAAAGGTTGGCAAGGCTGAGTGAGCCAGAGTCGAGGCAGCAGGAGGGGAGAAGAAGAGATGAACCCAGAGGTTAGGGTTTTCGGGGGCAACAACGGGATTTGGTGTATCAGGAGCCCAATAACCGACTGGCTTGGAGACCCCAGGAAGGACCGGCGCGAGGGTCAGGAAAGAGTTTACCAGGGAAGGGGGAAGGGAGGGTCAATCATCCGGGATGGTGGCAAGGTTCCAGAACCCATCACCCCTTTCGGGACCAAACCATGGAAGTAGGCCGAAAAAGAGGAGGAAGAGGAGGAAGAGGGGGCAGGGTGGTGTTTCCCTATTGTGACGCTCCACCAGGAGGAAGGTCACGCGATGACCACCTGCCCGAAGTTTCTGGAGGTCAGGGCTAGAAGTCAGCAGCAGCAGGGACCTGTAAGGATTGAAGAAGTGCTACCTGGAGAGGGGGAAGATAGGTGTGAAGACAGGGCAGACATGGGAGCCATGGGGATCAGAGTGATCCATGGCGGGGTGGGGATAGAGGCAACTCGCAAGAAGGGATTCCAACCAATGTTTAGGAGGAGTGTCGCGTTGACCTCCCAAACCCCACCCCCTCGGAGAAGCTCACCTACTTGTCGGAGGACATGCCAGACTATGAAGACCCGTTCTGTGACGCCTTGGTGATCCAGACGACAATCGAGAACTTCACGGTCTCCCGAATCTTGGTCGACAACAGGAGCTCCGTGAATGTAATCTTCAAGAAAGCCTTCGACTCGATGGAGGTAGAGGCGAAGAGGGTGCAGGCCTCGAAGGGGCCGTTGTTTGGATTTTCAGGGGAGAGGAAGGAGGTCGAGGGAGGAGTTGGCCTCCAAGTGACGTTGGGAGGGGTCCCAAGGAACTGCCAGTTCGTCATTGTCGACGCTCCAAGCAGCTATAATGTGATTTTTGAACACCCTCTCATCAGCACCTTCCGGTGCATTCCCTCGTCCTTCCACCAGTGCTTGAAGTTCCATAGCGGAGGAGTCCATGCCCGAATCCGGGGGGATGTAAAGTTGGCGAGGTAGTGCTACGTGACTGCCGTCAACACCATCTCCTCGATGGCGGAGGTTGAGAAGGTAGACATGGAGATGAGGAGGCCGTAGGGGCCAGGAGAGGAAAGGAAGGTAGAAGAGGAAGTAGAAGGCAGGAGGAAGATGGGAGGAGCCATCCCGGCATGAGGCGGCAGAAGAAATAGTCGAGATGAAGGTCATCACCCGGGATGGAAAAGTGGAGAAGGTGCGAGTTAGCGGGGGCCTTGGACCTGAGGACATGGAGAAGATGCTGGATTGCATCCAGAAGAGCGTGGACATCTTCGCATGGAGCGCGACCGACATGCCAGGCATTGACGCGGATGTGGCATGCCACCGACTCAAACTCAAGCCAGGAACCCGCCACATCCGCCAGAATAGGAGGGTCATTGCTGACAAGATGGAGGAGCCAATCCGAGAGGTAGTGAAGAAGCTCCTCAAAGCAGAATTTGTCTCGGAGATCCAGTATCCAGGTTGGGTCTCCAATGTCGTCATGGTAAAGAAAGGCGATGGCCGCTGGAGAATGTGAATCGATTTTTTCTCTTTTGAACAAGGCCTGCCCTAAGGATTGTTATCCTTTGCCTCGGATCGACGCGCTGGTTGACTCAGCCGTCAATTTTTCTATAATGAGTTTCTTAGAAGCATTTTTTGGTTATCATCAGATCAGGATGCACCCGCCAGACGTCAAGGACATCTCCTTCATCATGAGAGAGGGGTGTTACTGCTATAAGATGATGCCATTTGGGCCAAAAATGCAGGGGCGATGTACCAGAGGATGATGTACCGAGTCTTCCGGGATCAAAGGGGAAGGAACTTGGAGGTATACGTGGATGATCTCATGGTGAAAAGCAAGGATGTGAGCTCCCACATCCAAGACCTGGAAGAGACCTTTGCCACCCTGCGCAGGTTCAAGATGAGGTTGAACCCTTCAAAATGTATTTTCGGGGTCGGCAAGGGGAAGTTTCTGGGTCACCTCCTTACCTCGGCAGGGGTGGAGCCTAACCCAGACAAGGTGAAAGCTATAATGGAATTGGGATCGCCTCAGGACGCTAAGGAAGTCCAGTGCCTGACTGGAAAGCTGGCAGGGTTGAGCAGGTTTCTCTCCCGGGCAGGAGAGAGATGCTCCCCCTTTTTCAAAGTGTTGTGAGGCAAAAAAAAGTTTGAAGGGACAAAGGAGTGTGAGGAGGCATTCCAAGCCTTAAAGAATCAACTCACCAAGGCGCTGCTGCTCCAGGGCCCTAAGGAGGGGGAGAGTCTAGCCTTGTATCTCAGAGTAGGGGCGGAGGCCGTGAGCTCCGTCCTGGTCCGGGAAGAGGGTAAGAAGCAGCTGCCAATCTACTACATGAGTAGGGTTCTGAAGAAGGCGGAGCTTCGATGCCCAATTTTAGAAAAGCTGGCCTTCGCTCTGGTCATCTCGGCCAGGAAGCTCAGGCCGTACTTCCAGGCCCATTCAATCCAAGTGGCGACTGACCACCCCCTTCACAAAATCTTCGAGGGGGTAGAGCACTCAGGGAGGCTCGCAAAGTGGTTGGTGGAACTGAGAGAATTTGACATCACATTCATCCCTTGGCTATCGATGAAGGCTAAAGTCGTGGCAGATTTCTTGGCAGACTATGTGGTTGAGATGGAAGAATAGAAGGCCCTTCGTCTCGTCCCCTGGAAGCTGCTGGTGGACGGGGCCTCAGGAAGGAACTACCTAGGAGGGGGAGTGGTATTGCAAAGCCCCCACAGAATGAAAATTGAGCAGGCAATAGTGATACACTTTCCTGTCACCAACAACCAGGAGGAGTACGAAGCTGTGATCGCCGGCTTACGGCTGGCTTATGAGTTGGGGGTTCACGACGTGGAGGTCCTCACAGATTCGATGGTCATAGCCTCACAGGTCAAGGGCGAGTTAGAGGCAAGGGAGCCCACACTCATGAGGTATCTAGCCAAAGTGAGAGGTCTCATCAGAATTGTTGGGAATCCTACTCACATGATTCCTGATTTAAAGAAGTCAACAAGTCAAGAATACTTCACTTTATATTTGACATACCATCTAGTTCGCGCTTGCAGGAATCGACAATATGTCATGTACTTTAGTCATTTTACCAAGTACCATATCGTCGAGAAGAATAGGCGATATCGTCGACACTGCGTGCTTGTCGTCGTAATGACGGGCAGAGCAGAGAAGCAAAGTACTTGTCTCGTCGACCGCTGAGACATGGCGAGATCGTCGATCGAAGAATGGCGATCATCGAACGAAGGATGACAAATTCGTAGATCGCAGAATGCTGTTCGTCGAACGAAGAGAAGACTCAGGACATCGTCGTGTGGAACTCATGTCGTCGAGAGAACATATGATCACGACGAAATGATGCAAGAAGGAAGCTCACGACGACACTGTCAGAGAAAGAAGATCGTCATATATACAGAATCGCCATGATATCTTGTATCGTCGAGATACCTCCATCAGTGGCAGAAGGAAGATTGTGACGACAAAGTCAGAGACAGCTGGTCATCGTATTGATGCAGATATCTTCAAGCCAGAATTCAAATCTTGCTGACATGATGCCAGCAGTCAATGCCGCCGCCTGATTGTCCAATCAACGCGTGCACCTAAGGAATGGAGCCATCATCGCGTGCTCCAATGAGATAGGCATCTGACAGAAAAGGACATTGCATATGACCGTTGTGCGATTCCTCTGTACTATAAAAAGGAACGATGGGTGCCCTAGGAACTCTCTCGAACATAAGAGCGAAAAAAGTATCCCGCCGCTACACTTGAACAATCTTTCTGCGGAGAAGAAGAAGAAAAAGGAGAGAACAATAATCAAGTGTTCTATGAAGATTCAGTCATCGCCATCGACTGATAAGAAGCCGTTTCTCATCAGGCTAAGAGAAGGGAGTGAAGAAGGAGTTGTGCTGTAAAGATCAGATCTGAAGCATCCTCTTCAACTCAAGAAGCAGATCTCCATCAGGCTAAGAAGTCGATCTCCATCAGGCTAAGTTGCCGATCAACATCAGGCAGAAGAATCAGTTTTCTTTACTGTATTTTCTTGTAAGGCTTGCGGGCCAATTTGTCTAGCTTGAGGGCTGGAGAGCTGTGAGGCTTGAGGGCCAGGGCAGTGGACTTGCGGGTCCGACTTTGTCTAGCTTGAGGGCTGGAGAGCTGTGAGGCTTGAGGGCTAGGGAAGTGCGCTTGCGGGTACGATCTGTCAAGCTTGCGAGCTCGGCGGTAGTAAGGGCTTGCGGGCTTAGGCTGTTTGGACTTGCGGGTCCGTGTTGTAGGGCTTGAGGGCCTGAGTGTCGAGCTTGCAGGCTCGGAGGCAGTAGGGGCTTGCGGGCCTAGGTTGTTGGGACTTGCGGGTCCGAGGTGTAAGGATTGAGGGCCTGAAAGTTTTGGCGGCGTTTGCCGAGTCCAGCACACTGCTGGGTAGGCGCAGAGGGAGAGATGACTACTCAAGACACCCGGTCTTGAGGAACCTCTATAGATCGTTGTGTGCTTTCTGTGGTTTGTTCTTTATTTCTTAAATCTATTAATCAGAAAGAAGAAAAACCTAAAGGGGGATTTGGTAAAAAGAAAAACCTATTCACCCCCCTTTAGGTGATTAAGTAGACACCCCATAAACAACAAGTGGTATCAGATCTAGGTTGTTCAAAGAAAAGCTTAACTGCTTGAACAGATCTGCCTTTGGGTGTCTAAATATCATAGCTATGGAATCAAGAATAGTTGAATGCTCCAGGGAAAACTTTGCCCTATGGAAAGTACGAGTAAGAATATTCATGGAGGCAATAGATCCTAGAATGTTCGGAGTTGTTCAAGAAGAGGATTATCTCTCTCAGTCAGTGCCTAAGAAAATCCTAGACAACTTGGATAAGAAAGCCAAAGATATTATTGCTGGTGCAGTTAATATCTCCACATTTCAGAGACTGACTCACTGCATGACTGCAAAAGAGATGTGGAACTCTCTAACTGTCCTTATGGAAGGATCTCAAGAAGAGAGTCATCAGGATGAGTTTGGATTGACCGTCGTATCTGCTTCAGAAGAAGAGATTCATCAGGATGTGGTTTGTCCCAAGCGCATAAGGGCTCCTCTTTCTACTTCCGACTCAGATTCGGAGACAAACTCATCCAGCAATGATGACTGGTCCAAATCATACAATGATATTCTAGAAGAGGTCAAGACTCTCAAGATGCTGTGCAAGCAGCAGGATGCAGAAATCTCCTCTCTTCAAGCGAGAAATCTTGATCTCTTACAGAAAGCAGAAAAGCTATCTCTAGAGAATGCTGAGTTTTGTCAACCACAGAAGGACAAAATGCAGCCCAATGTCCTGAAGATCAATGTCCTGAAGGTCAAGAATGACAACACCAGAAGGATGGAGGATAAGCTTGCCACTGAAGTGAAGCCCGTTGCAAGCTCCTTCAAATCCAAGATCATGCCTAGAATCTACAAAGAACCCCAGAAAGGTGTGAGGAGGCAAAGACACGTTGAGCTCAGAGAAGAGGAGAAATCCTTAAAAAGAACTGACTCTAGAAGGATAACTGTGGTCGACAACAACAAAAATCATGTCCACCATCAGCACAGTTTAACTTCTTTGCTTCATTCAGTCGTTCGCACACAAAGAGCCCCTGCTCATACAGTCAAACAGAAGGGAAGATACAACATGTTTGAATGCTGGTGTTGTGGAAAAACATGACACTTTGCCATTGACTGTTGGCACAACACTAGTGTGCCCAGTACAAAGAAGAGACCTTCCGGAGTGGCTGAGGTAAGTATAAGAATTCTTTACTGGGCTAACAGGAACCTAGGACCCAAGTCACCTTGGGTTCCTAAGGGATTTAAAATCTGTTTTGCAGGGAAGTCCATGTAGCCAATCAGCAGCACGCAAGGCTAATGGACCATACGTGATCCAGAGTCAACTCTGGACTAAAGAAATCCTAACCCCATGTCAATCCAAAGGGCGTTATCACATCAAGGGGGAGTCAATCAATCAAGAAAATCTCAAGTGAAGGAAAGAAGTCAGAAAGGGGGAGAATGACATCAATATGCTCAAGACTTAGATGCTCAAGAAGACCTCAAAGATAGGGGGAGCAAAGATGTCAAGAAGAAGGGGGAGCCACAAAAGAGGAGGCATCGAATCTAGGGGAGCCACAAGATTGATGTACTCATATGCTCAGCAAAAGATAAGTAAACCCTTCTATGCAAGATTATAATAATTACTGTCAAGTGATAGTAGTCTTGAATTGAGATTCTGACTTCTTCAAATAGGGGGAGATTGTTGGGAATCCTGCTCACATGATTCCTGATTTAAAGAAGTCAGCAAGTCAAGAATACTTCACTTTATATTTGACATACCATCTAGTTCGTGCTTGCAGGAATCGACAATATGTCATGTACTTTAGTCATTTTACCAAGTACCATATCGTCGAGAAGAACATGCGATATCATCGACACTGCATGCTTTTCGTCGTAATGACGGGCAGAGCAGAGAAGCAAAGTACTTGTCTCGTCGACCGCTGAGACATGGCGAGATCGTCGATCGAAGAATGGCGATCGTCGAACGAAGGACAACAAATTCGTAGATCGCAGAATGCTGTTCGTCGAACGAAGAGAAGACTCAGGACATCGTTGTGTGGAACTCATGTCGTCGAGAGAACATATGATCACGATGACATGATGCAAGAAGGAAGCTCACGACGACACTGTCAGAGAAAGAAGATCGTCATATATACATAATCGCCAGGATATCTTGTATCGCCGAGATACCTCCATTAGTGGTAGAAGGAAGATTGCGACGACAAAGTCAGAGACAGCTGGTCATCGTATTGATGCAGATATCTTCAAGCCAGAATTCAAATCTTGCTGACATGATGCCAGCAGTCAATGCCGCCGCCTGATTGTCCAATCAATGCGTGCACCTAAGGAATGGAGCCATCAACGCGTGCTCCAATGAGATAGGCATCTGACAGAAAAGGACATTGCATATGACCGTTGTGCGATTCCTCTGTACTATAAAAAGGAACAATGGGTGCCCTAGGAACTCTCTCGAACATAAGAGCGAAAAAAGTATCCCGCCGCTACACTTGAACAATCTTTCTGTGGAGAAGAAGAAGAAAAAGGAGAGAACAATAATCAAGTGTTCTCTGAAGATTCAGTCATCGTCATCGACTGATAAGAAGCCGTTTCTCATTAGGATAAGAGAAGGGAGTGAAGAAGGAGTCGTGCTGTAAAGATCAGATCTGAAGCATCCTCTTCAACTCAAGAAGCCGATCTCCATCAGGCTAAGAAGCCGAGCTCCATTAGGCTAAGTTGTCGATCAACATCAGGCAGAAGAATCAGTTTTCTTTACTGTATTTTCTTGTAAGGCTTGCGGGCTAATTTGTCTAGCTTGAGGGCTAGAGAGCTGTGAGGCTTGAGGGCCAGGGCAGTAGACTTGCGGGTCTGACTTTGTCTAGCTTGAGGGCTGGAGAGCTGTGAGGCTTAAGGGCCTGGGCAGTGCGCTTGCGGGCGCGATCTGTCGAGCTTATGGGCTCGGGGGCAGTAGGGGCTTTCAGGCTTAGGCTGTTTGGACTTGAGGGTCCGTGTTGCAGGGCTTGAGGGCCTGAGTGTCGAGCTTGCGGGCTCGGGGGCAGTAGGGGCTTGCGGGCCTAGGCTGTTGGGACTTGCGGGTCCGAGGTGTAAGGCTTGAGGGCCTGAAAGTTTTGGCGGCGTTTGCCGAGTCCAGCACACTGCTGGGTAGGCGCAGAGGGAGAGAGGACTACTCAAGACACCCGGTCTTGAGGAACCTCTATAGATCGTTGTGTGCTTTATGTGGTTTGTTCTTTATTTCTTAAATCTATTAATCAGAAAGAAGAAAAACCTAAAGGGGGATTTTATAAAAAGAAAAACCTATTCACCCCCCCACCCCTCTAGGTGATTAAGTAGACACCCCATAAACAACAAGAATGTTCAAAACCTTCTCCATCAGGCACATACTGAGGGAAGAGAGTACCCCAGCGGATCGGTTGACAAAGTCCGGTCCTCGGGCTGGAGGGACCTTGATAGATCTGTTTCACCCATCGATCGAGGAAGGGGAACTCATGGATATAGAGAAGCGAACCTCGTGGAAGGACCCTTCCGTGACCTTCCTGGCAACGGGCGAATTTCCTGAAGAGGTTCCAGATCAAAGACACTTTCGGTACAAGTCCGCCTACTACGTGCTTCACGAGAGGGACTCGTATCAAAAGACTTTCTCAGGACTCTTAGCACGATACATTTCTGAGGAGGAAGTTGTGGGAACCTTAGTTTTGATTTGAGTTAGGATCCACCTTTAGTGTCTAAGTTTATATCATAACATATTGAATAACTTAGATTAAATATCATTAAGAAAGAAAGCCAAAAAGAAACATATTTTAATAGGCAGATAATAAGAGAAGAAATAAATTTACACTTATTCTCTGCATTCGACGAACGACGATCTGCGTTCGACGAACGACGATTTGCGCTCGATAAACAGCGCCCTGCGCTCGACGAATGGCGTGCATTCTGCGCTCGACGAATTCCAGCCTATCTCAGCGGTCGACGATCCCAGCGGTTCAGCGGCCGACGAACAGATTATCTCAGCGTTCGACGAATGGCTATCAGCGTTCGACGAATATTCAGCAGACGTTCAGAAACAGTAAATCAAATGTTCCGGTAGACGAATCAAATGATGAGGTCGACGAACTTGAACCTCAGCTCGACGAATTTATGCAGCATTATTTTTATATCATTAAATATTACTTATATGCTGTCAGACTTTATTATAGTAATATTTATTATTTATTCTATTTATATATTGCTATATATTACTATGTATTACTGATCTGACATTACAGCGTGCAAGCATTTAATGTTATAGCCGTTGGCATCAAAGTAATAAATGTTGTAGCCGTTGTAGCAAGCTAAAGAAGGACTTTGTTCTGCTCGAGGTTCTGGAAAAAGAAAGAGACATTAATTCTTTCCTGTTTGGTCGGCAAGGATTCAAAACAGCCGAAAGAAGACAACAGCTATACATGACAGCAGATTATTATATACAGCAGAATATATATATACAGATTATATATAGTTGTCTCTCAATAGACAGATTACATACAGATATTATATTGCTGTACAATATAACAGGAAGATCATAGACAAAATACATTTAACATCTTCTGTACAGGAAAAAGAGAAGAAGAGAAAAAGAAGAACAGGACCAAAAAGAAGCAGATCAAATATATTATATCTTCTTTTTGCTAAACCTCTTTCTTGCAGATCTTCTATACATATCCTGAGACACCAAACACTATCAATTGCTCATGATCTAAACTGCAAGAAGAAAAGGTGAGGATTCACAATCTAGAGAAGGAGCTCCATCCACAAGGCTGTCATCTAAACTAAATCAGACAGGGGGAGCTATCTTCAACATATTCATCAAGTTTCTTCTCAGCCAAGAGAAGAACAACATCTGTTTTTGTTTTCTTTATTTCTCCCATCTTGTAAAGGGTTAAAACTCCTTTCAAAAGTTTACTCCCGGTGACAGGGCACCTTAGCAAAAACCTGCATCTTGGTTAGAGCACCTTATCAAAAGCTCCCTTGGTTTGTAAGCACCTTATCAAAAGCTTATTGGTGATTTGGGCACCTGATCAAACCTCCATTGGTGTGAGGGCACCTTATCAACAACCTCCTAGTGGATTCCTACCAGTGGGTAGAAGAGTAGATGTACCCAGGTTTTGGGGAACTACTATATTTTCTTGTGTCATCTGATTGTGTGGTTTGCTTGTTATTTTATTTCTTATCTGTGTTGTGATTTTTATATGCCCTTCTACTGTTTGATTTTATCTCTCAATCAGCACTCATATATATTTATATATATCATTTATTTTGAAATAAGCAAACTTAAACAAGAGTTTTAAACAAACAAAAGAACTAAACTCTCCTTTCAATTGGTATCAAAGCAGGTTGATTTTTCACACATGCTAACACCTGAAATCACAAAGATCACCTTAGTTCTTATTTATTTTTAAAAAGAGTTTTTCTTAAATGGCACTAGCAGATTTTACTTGTTCAGATCCACCTTTATGAAATTTGGATAGATTTGATTTATGGCAAGTTAGAATCAGATTATATATGAATGCAATAGATGAAAATATTTTCAAATCTATTTTGACTGGAACTCAATCTTCAATCTCTTCATCTGATGATCAAGAAAAGTTGATCAGTGCTGATGCCATAGCCATGAACATATTGGCTAAATCAATGTCTGATGACATTCTTCTTAAAGTGGCTGACTGCACTTCAGCAAGGAGCATCTGGAACTCCCTCTCAAGGATGGTAAATGAACCATCTTCTTCCTCTTCCACTAACATCATTTTTGATGCAGAACCATCATTCAGTTTAGCTGAAGAAGAAGAAGAATAAAAAACCAAAGCTTTCTGCATGATGGCAATATATGGCTCAAACTACATATCTGAATCTGAAACAGAAAAGGTATTTGAGGTAACTTCACATTTTATTTCTACCTCTGATTCGATCTGTTTTCACATCACCTTGTGCAGGTTTAAAAATTTCTGAAAACAGAATCAGTAAAAAGCTAATAATAAACAAAGTAATTTCTGATAAAATTAAAGAAAATTTGAAAACATCAGAAAAACAAATTATCTGTTTAGAAAATAAGTTAATTATAGCTGATAACTTTAAACAAACTTTTAAAGAAAAAGAAAATTTTTATGATCAGCAACATCAAAGAAAATTTTCAAATTTGTATTTCAATGAAATAAAAAGGCCAATATATATAATTATAAAGCATTTATTTTTACCTATTTTAAAACATTTAAAATTAAACAACAACTATAATGGTTCTTTTGAATTTTCTATCTTAAAAACAAGTCAGATAGACTTCACATTCTTCCAGATTTTCTCCAAAATTAGATTGAGCATTCTACTCAGATTGCATAGATCAGAAATGATCAGAGCACTAAGTGTGAGTCTCTTCTGATTAAGGGGATTCTATAGAAAGAAGCTATCAGACTTTGTATTTCTGATTTTAAAATTCTTAGAATTGTTAACAGCTAGCAATTCACATATTAAATTCCTATTTAAATCAAGATTTAGGAAATCAGAATTGCTTAGTTTTTCAAAAGAAAAATAAATAATCTCTAACCCTTAAGCTTTCAAGACTTTTTATGCTTAGGAATCCTAAACCAAATAGGGGGAGATTGTTAGAACCTAGTCTTAATTTGGATTAGGATCCCAACTCAAATAGGGGGAGATTGTTGGAACCTTAGTTTTGATTTGAGTTAGGATCCACCTTTAGTGTCTAAGTTTATATCATAACATATTGAATAACTTAGATTAAATATCATTAAGAAAGAAAGCAAAAAAGAAACATATTTTAATAGGCAGATAATAAGAGAAGAAATAAATTTACACTTATTCTCTGCGTTCGACGAACGACGCCCTACGCTCGACGAATGGCGTGCATTCTACGCTCGACGAATTCCAGCCTATCTCAGCGGTCGACAATCCCAGCGGTTCAGCGGTCGACGAACAGATTATCTCAGCGTTCGACGAATGGCTATCGACGTTCGACGAATATTCAGCAGACGTTCAGAAACAGTAAATCAAATGTTTCGGTCGACGAATCAAATGATGAGGTCGACGAACCTGAACCTCAGCTCGATGAATTTATGCAGCATTATTTTTATATCATTAAATATTACGTATATGCTGTCAGACTTTATTATATTAATATTTATTATTTATTCTATTTATATATTGCTATATATTACTGATCTGACATTACAGAGCATTTAATGGTATAGCCGTTGGCAGCAAAGTAATAAATGCTGTAGCCGTTGCAGCAAGCTAAAGAAAGACTTTGTTCTGCTCGAGGTTCTGGAAAAAGAAAGTGACATTAATTCTTTCCTCTTTGGTCGGCAAGGATTCAAAACAACCGAAAGAAGACAACAACTATACATGACAGCAGATTATTATATACAGCAGAATATATATATATATAAAGATTATATATAGCTGTCTCTCAATAGACAGATTACATACAAATATTATATTGCTGTGTAATATAACAGGAAGATCATAGACAAAATACATTTAACATATTCTGTACAGGAAAAAGAGAAGAAGAGAAAAAGAAGAACATGAGCAAAAAGAAGCAGATCAAATATATTATATCTTCTTTTTGCTAAACCTCTTTCTTGCAGATCTTCTATACATATCCTGAGACACCAAACACTATCAATTGCTCAGGATCTAAACTGCAAGAAGAAAAGAGGAGGATTCACAATCTAGAGAAGGAGCTCCATCCACAAGGCTGTCATCTAAACTAAATCAGACAGGGGGAGCTGTCTTCAACATATTCATCAAGTGTCTTCTCAGCCAAGAGAAGAACAACATCTGTTTTTGTTTTCTTTATTTCTCCCATCTTGTAAAGGGTTAAAACTCCCTTCAAAAGTTTACTCCCGGTGACAGGGCACCTTAGCAAAAACCTGCATCTTGGTTAGAGCACCTTATCAAAAGCTCCCTTGGTTTGTAAGCACCTTATCAAAAGCTTATTGGTGATTTGGGCACCTGATTAAACCTCCATTGGTGTGAGGGCACCTTATTAACAACCTCCTCGTGGATTCCTACCAGTGGGTAGAAGAGTAGATGTACCCAGGTTTTGGGGAACTACTATATTTCCTTGTGTCATCTGATTGTGTGGTTTGCTTGTTATTTTATTTCTTATCTGTGTTGTGATTTTTATATGCCCTTCTACTGTTTGATTTTATCTCTCAATCAACACTCATATATATTTATATATATCATTTATTTTGAAATAAGCAAACTTAAACAAGAGTTTTAAACATACAAAAGAACTAAACTCTCCTTTCAGAAGTCCCGAGGGTCCTGGAGGAGGTTCACTCTGGCGAATGTGCTAGTCATTCAGGGAGTAGGACGTTGGAGGCGAGGATAGTGAGGTACGGGTACTTCTAGCCAACCCTGAGAAAGGACGCATCAGAGTTCGTCAAGAAATGTCAGAAATGCCAGCTGTTCGCCCCGCTTCAACTTTTGCCGGCCCAGAGGCTAAGGAGCATCACGGCACCGTGGCCCTTTGCCATATGGGGATGGATCTAGTAGGACCTTTCCCCCAGGCGAGTGGGTAGAGAAGGTTTCTTTTGGTCATGGTCGACTACTTCTCTAAGTGGTTGGAGGTTAAGGCTTTGGCCAAGGTCACCTCCCAGGTAATCCGCAACTTCGTATGGGGGGAGATCATCTGCTGACATGGGATCCCACAAGCCATAGTCACAGAAAATGGCCCGCATTTCTCCAGTGAAGAGTTCATCAGCTTCTACAGTCAGTTGGGGATAGACCTCAGGTTCGCATCCGTCCATAACCCCAGGAGCAACGGGCCGGTGGAGGCGGCGAACAAGATCATAGTGAACCTGCTAAAAAAGAAAGTGGAAAACTTGAAGGGGAATTGGGCAGAGCAACTCCCTTTGGTCCTACGTGTTGAAACCAATAAATGGTCTCTGTGGAGTTCGGGGCCCCCGACTAGTTGGGGGGCAGCTGGAACTTACTAATCTCTTGAAGGGACAGACTGAAGCCTCAGAACTAGACACGGACCCTTAGACTCAGCAAGGAGGATCCACCACACACCCGGAAGATCTTTAGAGTGATTCCCCTTCCAAGCCAATGCTGAAGCTCGGGCACCTTGGAGAGCTCTGAAAATGCCAACCAAGGAAAGCCTGAGGAGAGAGAAACTCTAAAAAGAGAAGTCTTCTCCAAAGGTTCCCTTTGGGTCTTATTTATAGATTTTCTGGACGGGCCTGCAAATAGTAGGATTCTGCCTTTTGATTTTACTATCCGCACCCCAAAATTGGTCTGCTAACAGCCAAACCCCGCTGTTTAAAAAGGCTAATGGTAGACCACCGGGGATAAAAAGGTAATACCCCCCTGTCAATCTACGATTAAGGGGTTTGCGAGAACATTGCTCGGGAGAGCTCTCGCTGCCTTTTCGTGGTTCTCTTCCGCGACATCCCTCTTGGCGAGCGCGTCGTTAAAACCTCGCCTGGGACACTTCTGGCGACATCCACTGAGACCCGATCTCGCGCGCCTTCCTGCGAGCTCACCCTGGTCCCCCAGAGATGACTGCCTTCCTCAGCGAATCTGCTGGGATGAGACTGGGCCGCCGAGATGATAGGCCCTCCAGGCCCAACCGCTGAGATAAACTTATCTGGCAGAACTTGACATTCGTCGAACTGAGAAGCGAGTTCGTCGAACGCAGAGCGGATTTTGTCGAGCGTGCTTGATTTCGTCGAACGCCTTTCGTCGAACCCAGAAAACTGCTGTAAGCGGCCCACGAGCGGTTGGCTCGCCAACCCTTCTCGCGTATGCATGGCGAGTACCCATCTCGCCAGCTTACCAGCGAACAGTCGGCGAGGGCTTGCCTCGCTCGCCCGACTCTTGCGAGGACTTCTCTGGCTTGTCCCCTTTGCTACTTTCTTCATAGTGTTGACCTCTCGAAACGCCCCCTCCCCCTTGCCTGGCAAATATCGGGGTTGCACACAATCCCCGCTCTTCGTGAGGCTATCTAGGCTCGCGAAGAAACATCCAACCCCTGGTATTCGCCAGCTTCTTGATGATCTGTCAGGAATCTTTGGTAGGAGCCACTTGAGGGATATAAATATCGCCTTGAGCCACTGTGACACGCAACATTATTTCCTTCTTCTTCTCCTTTTCTCCTTGCTGTAGCTGTTGGAAGATGCCGCTTTCCAAGGAAATGGAGACTCGCCTACAAGCCTCCAAGGCTGGCGAGCAGTCTTCTATGGGTAGAGTCCCCGCCTAGGCGAATCGTCCACCTCCCGCTCCGGTACCGACAATGAAGAAGGCGAAAACGGTTCGTCGAACCGGGGACTAGTCAGCGCCACCGGAATCTCCCCCAGACAACCGCTCCCCCGAGAAGGTAGGAGTCATAACTAGCCGAGCTCATAAATTGATCTTTCTGAATCTCGCTCGATCTCAGGATCACGCCACCAACAAGGGTAGTGGCAAGCCCGAAACTGGGTCTCGCCATGTTCCGCCATCCAGCACGGACCCCGCTGGCAAGAAGGCAGCAGGTACCCCGCTATTCTCGTTCGCGCACACATTTTTGTTGACTAATGGCTCCTGGTTTCTTGCTCTTCGCAGTCTCACCCCAGAAGACCCCGCCTCATCAAGACTCGCGGCCTCTGTTGCCGGTCCACGACACGACCATAAAGATGCCGGGGTTCAATCTTCTGGTGAGCGAGGACTCTGGAGGCTCAAGACCGCCAAAGATTCCCCCAATCAACAGAGCGGCGTACCATCCTGGCATAGGCAAATATCTTTTGCCCCACTACGGCAACGCCTTTGAGGGTCATCCCGGGTCTTCTCGCCCTGGGCCTTCTCTCCCTCCTCCGGGTAAGGGTTTCTGGACCCTCGCAATATATGAGGATTTACCCCACCTGTTAACTATCTATTCTCTCTCGCAGAGCACTCTGAGACCCCGCACACCGAGTCGGACTTTGGGGACGAAGGGATGTCCCCCATCCCAGAGAAAATGGAGGACTTCTTGGGGGATCTGCGAGATCCCGAGGCGATGAAGAGACGAACTGCTGAATTATTTCAGAAGCAAGGTCGGATGCTGATGGATCTCAACCTTTAGGCGAGACGTGATAGAGAAGCTGCCGAGGAGATACATGCCACCCTGATGGATGAGTGCGCGAGACTCCGAGCCGCGTTACCTCGTGACCACGATGAGACTGTCACACCGCCGGAGGTGCATATTGCGAGGATGAGGGACTATGCCTACCTTATGGATAAGGAGGGCCGGGCGGCCCAAGATTATTACAACTCCAGGGTACCGCCGCGGACCGGCTCGCGAGATGGCGGCAGATGGAAATGGTTGCCCCATTAGTCTCGCGAGCTCGCCTCCCTTCTGCGAACCTTTCCTGTTTATTATTATTTCTTCTTATAATGGACAGTCCCGTAACTATTTGCTGCTCTTATTTATGAATTCTTGCTTGGTAGTAGTTATTGACAATTATTTGTGGGTTCTCGCTCACTATTCTTATAGCTATGCCCTTTTCATATTTTATTCCTGCCATAATTTATTCTGCTCTCGCCTAATATTTATTCATACTGTCTTCATAAGAAGATCTCGCCCACGTGTCATTTTTTGAACACAATGTGTTTCTCGCACGCGTTAAGGCGGTGACGTTTTGCTAACCGCACCCATCAGCGCTTCAACTTCTTCCCGCCATTTTGGTTTTGCAATAAATAGGGTCATAATTGAGAGCCACCTACCACATTCATCGTCAACCCTTCTTCCTCCCTTGCTAGAGAGATCTCGCCGTCTCACCCCCGAGCCTCTTTCTTCTTTCGCAGGTTTCCAAGATGGTTTCTGATGCTGCCGAGGCCGAGGGTCGGCGGAAGTGTGCATGGGCTTTCGCCGACCATTCTTTTTTCAACTGCAATCTGACCGAGGAAGAGTACCTCACTGCGGTCGCCGACTACATACCCCCCGCGTTCTCGGCTCGTCGCCCTCGCGAGGACGAAGCGATCAACTCCCTCCTTGCCGACGAGCTAGCCATCCCGACGGCCCATTTTGCGGTGGGCCTGCGCCTGCCCCTATGGCCTGAAGTCCGCCAGGTACCGATTAATCTTGCTTACCCTTTTCTCTTGCTAAATCAATCTCGCTTGCCGTGTGCTGACCTCGCTTTCTATTGCTCGCCAGGTGTTCAAGCACTACGGCGTCGTTCCAGGCCAGCTCACCCCCAATGCCATGGCAGTGATCGTAGCCTTCGCCAGCTATATGCACGAGGAGCGCATCGAGTTCAGCCTTCCGGTCTTCCGGAAGCTGTTCTCATTCCGAGCTTACAAAGACGACATCGCCTACTTCATGGGCTCGGGTCCAAAGGTCGTCGAGACCGTGAACAAGGCCCACTACTGGGCCCAAAAGTTCCTCTTCGTGAAGGGGAACTTCGGCAACGTCCCCTTCTCGCCAATTCAGCACGGTGAGACCACTTATCGGTCGCCAACTCTCGGCGGCCACAATGCCTCTTTGTACCAGTTCTTCTGTAAGAAGAACTTCGAGGTGATCCATCTTCGCCGGAACCTCGACTCGCTGCTTCCCGTTCTTCCCGGGGAAGGTAATAATCCTGCTCGCTAACCTGCATCCTTTCAAAGTTTTACCGTAACTTAACTCTCTTCATTACAGGGGAGCGAGATCTTCCCAACAACCCCCCCTATTAGAGCAGCAGGAAGCCTTCTTCCACTCTTGACCTTGCTACCATGGGAGCGGAGGCTTGCCGCGAGACCACCACCCCGCCTCCGCCGTCTTCTCGCAAGAGGCCGGGGGCCTCCAACAGTCGGGACCCACCCCCCAATTCTCCGCCAAAGAAAAAGACTAAGAAGAGCCGGGGCCCGCTCCCCTCTGCGAAGGGAAAGGAGCATGTCGAGGTTTCCTTCGGCGAGATCGAGCTCACCATCCTTTCTGAGGGAGAGGTTGATGAGCAGAGCGAGGAGGCCATCCGGACCTCCGACCCGCCCATTCCAGTCAACCACTGGAACTTCGGCCTCGGCCAGATGTGTAAAGATGAATCCGGTGAGCTCCTGGTGTGTTGGAGGCCGAAGGTTAACAAAGCCGACATCTCCACCATCCTCCCCTCATGGGTGGAGAAGAGAGGCCACGCCTTCGACTTCTCCTTCGCCCTCTATGGACGCGAGGATGCCGGGGCCTACAAGGACGAGACAACGAGGACTCTCTCCTATGAGAGCGCGAGGTCTCAGCTGTGGTCCTTGGAGCTTGCCTATATGACGGGAAGGCGATGCCTGCAGCTTGAGCGCCAAAATGTGGAGCTCGCAAAAGCCTACCAGGGACTCTCCGCCAAAAATGCGCAACTCAAGGAGAAGCTACTCGCCGCCGAAGGTGGTGTGGTGAGTCCCCTGGACCTCTCCACTTCTTTCACTCCTATGCTTTTCTTTTCTAAAATCTCTTTTCTTTATGTAGGATGCCGAGACTGCTGCGAGGTCTGAGGCCCGCATCCTCAAGTTGGAGGGCGAGATCGCGGGGCTGAAGGCCCACAACCGCGAGCTGGCCCGCGCGTGTGTCCCCTGCTCTCCTCGCCGCCTGAAGGAAGAGAGGCGAGCTCGAAATGAGGAGGTCCATGAGGAGTCCACCCAGTCGGCGCGCTACATCTTCCAATCGATGAAGGGGGCCGACCTGCTGTCCGCCGATGCGGCTGGCCTGACCCTTGAGGACATCGCCCCCGAGCTCTTTATCCCTCTCTCGTCGGTTAAGAGTAGCGACATCGAGGGAGAATATGCGAGCAACTCTTGAAGCCTTGTATTTTTAATTTTATTTTCCATTTCTCAAATTTTTGGCGGGCGAGATCGCCGCACCTTGTAACTGACCTGTGTATAAATGCAGATTTTTGTCATTGTACTGTGTTTGTTCTTTTTGCCTGTCTTCTTTATACTCACATCATGTTCTCGCATATTAATCTCGCTTACTCTTTAGTGTTCTCGCGATATTCGTTCTCGCGCACCACGTAATTGGATCGCTCCGGTATAGAACCCGTTTTCGACGGCTCTCGCTTTTTATTATTTGCTCTTTCATTCCGAACTCGCGAGGGGCAATCCTGTTCCTGAACCCTCTTTTGCCTTTGCGAGCGAAACCCCTTGCAGGGTCTCTCGCCATGCTTGATTCCGCGAATACTCGTCTGCCGAGAACTAATCCGCCGAGAGTACATAGGTAGGGTTTTCCCTCCCTTTTTATCATACGAGATGTTTTTTCTTTTAGCCGAGCGAGAGGCCCTTAGTTAGTACTAAAGGTTTGACAGCCGGTGACCCGCCTCCCTGCCATCATAAAGAACTATCAACCTTGTCAGCCTCTCCGCGAGATCAACCTGACCCACCGGCTAGCGAGAGCCCGACAGCAGAATCATCCGGGGCAATCTAGCATAAGAACTTGCCAACCTTGCCAGCCTCTCCGCGAGATCAACCTGACCCACCGGCTAGAGAGAGCCCGGCAGCGGGATCGTCCGGGGCAATCCAGCATAAAAAACTTGTCAACCTCGCCAGCCTCTCCGCGAGATCCACCTGACCCACCGGCTAGTGAGAGCCCGGCTGCGTGATCATTTGGGGCAATCCAACATAAAAACTTATCAACCTCGCCAGCCTCTCCACGAGATCCAACTGACCCACCGGCTAGTGAGAGCCCGGCAGCGGGATCATCCGGGGCAATCCAGCGTAAAAACTTATCAACCTTGCCAGCCTCTCCGCGAGATCTACCTGACCCACCGGCTAGTGAGAGCTCGACAGCGGGATCATCCGGGGCAATCCAACATAAAAACTTATCAACCTTGCTAGCCTCTCCGCGAGATCTACCCGACCCACCGGCTAGTGAGAGCCCGACAGCGGGATCGTCCGGGGCAATCCAGCGTAAAAACTTATCAACCTCGCCAGCCTCTCCGTGAGATCCACCTGACCCACCGGCTAGTGAGAGCCCGACAGCGGGATCATCCGGGGCAATCCAGCGTAAAAACTTATCAACCTTGCCAACCTCTCCGCGAGATCTACCTGAGCCACCGGCTAGTGAGAGCCCGGCAGCGGGATCATCCGGGGAAATTCAACATAAAAACTTATCAACCTTGCCAGCCTCTCCGCGAGATCTACCTAACCCACCGGCTAGTGAGATCCCAGCAGCGGGATCGTCCGGGGCAATCCAGCATAAAAGAACTTGTCACCTTGCCAGCCTCTCCGTGAGATCTACCTGACCCACCGGCTAGAGAGAGCCCGGTAGCTTTATCGTCCGGGGCAATCCACCATAAAAGAACTTGTCACCTTACCAGCCTCTCCGCGAGATCTACCTGACCCACCGGCTAGAGAGAGCCCGACAGCGGAATCGTCCGGGGCAATCCAGCATAAAAGAACTTGTCAACCTCGCTAGCCTCTCCGCGAGATCAACCTGACCAACCAGCTAGAGAAAGCCTGGCAGCGGGATCGTCCGGGGCAATCCAGCATAAAAGACTTGCCAACCTTGCCAGCCTCTACGCGAGATCAACCTGACCCACCGGCTAGAGAGAGACCGACAGCGGGATCGTTCGGGGCAATCCAGCATGAAAAACTTGTCACCTTACTAGATAGTTATGAACAATGTATGGAAAATGAGACATATAGTAGGTGAAATGATAAAACATTTTACGGATAGAATCGCTTCAAGTCATCCCCACTTCTGGCTCGGTCGAGGGGTACCCCTTCCACATCTGGAGGTGGTACCCCCCCCCCCCCCCCCCCCCCCCCCCCCCCCCCCGACTTGAGTATTTCACTTACAATGTATGGCCCCTCCCAATTGGGATTAAGCTTACCCACCACGGCCCCTCTCCCGCCCGCATCGACCTTCTTCAAGACCAGGTCTCCTTTTTGGAAGCGCTTTACCCGAATGTGCTTGTCAAAATACCAAGCCATTCGCCGTTTGATTTCCTCCTGCCGAACAATAGCGAAGTCTCGGAGTTCTTCTACCAGGTCCAGGAACAACCTTTGCTCCGTGTCGTTTGCCACTAGCCATTCTTCATCCCCTTAGCCCGCGGTGACCACCCTGGGGGTTCTTACTTTGAATTCTATCGGGAGGACGGCCTCGGACCCATGGGATAGCTTGAAGGGAGTCTCCCCTGTGGCCATGTTTGGAGTAGTCCTCATGGCCCAGAGGACCGAAGGTAGCTATTCCACCCAATTCCCCTTGAGATTCTCCACTTTCTTCTTGAGCAGGTTGACGATGATCTTGTTCGCCGCTTCCACCTGCCCATTACTCCTTGGGTGATGGACCGACGCGAACCGAAGGTCAATGCCTAGCTGGGTGCAGAAGTTAACAAACTCCTCGATGGCAAACTGCGACGCGTTATCTGTGACTATGGCTAGAGGGAGCCCATGCCTGCAAATTATTTAACCCAAACAAAGTTTCTCACTACTTGGGATGTTACCTTAGCGAGCGCCTTCACCTCGATCCATTTAGAGAAATAATCTATCATCACTAGTAGGAACCTCCTTCGGCCGCTTGCCTGCGGGAAAGGTCCCACCAGGTCCAACCCCATATCGCAAAGGGCCAGGTGGCCGTGATGGTCCAGAGCCTTTGAGCTGGAAGGAGCTGGAGGGGGGCGTAGAGCTGGCAGTTGGAGCACCTCTTAGAGAATTCTGCCGCATCTTTGCTGAGGGTGGGCCATAAGTAGCCTTGCCTTAGTACTCTTCCCTCCAGGGTCCTGCCCCCCGAATGGCTGCCGCACTCACCGGAGTGAATCTCTTCCAGGACCTTAGGGGCTTCCTCCTCCGAGACACAACGAGCTAGAAGTCCCGAGAGAGTCTTACGGTATGGCGACCCTGCATGCAAGGAGTAATATGCCGATTTGTACCTGAGACGCCGTTTGTCTACCCCTTCCTCGGGGAACCTCCCTGTCGTCAAGTAAGTGATGAAGGTGTCCATCCATGACACCCGCCGATCCACCTCCATCTGCTCTCCCTCCTCGATCGAAGGCCGGAAGAGTTCTGACACCGCCCCCCCTGCCCGGTGGCCGAATTTGGCCAGGAGGTCTGCCCGGGTGTTCTCCTCTCTTGGGATGTGCTTGATGGAAAAAGTGTGAAACTGCGCAATGACCTCCTTGACCTTTTCCAGGTATCGCTGGAGAGTTGGCTCCTTGACCTCGAACTCCCCCTTGATCTGGCAAGCCACTACCATGGAGTCCGTCGAGACCACCAAGTCCTGCACTCCCAACTCCCGAGCTAAGCGGAGGCCTGCTATCACGACCTCATACTCAGCCTGGTTGTTGGTGAGAGGGAAGTGAATGTTGATTGCCTGCTCTATCTTGGTGCCCTGCGGACTCACCAATACCACCCCTCCCCCGAAGGAGTGCTTTCCTGACGCGCCATCAACCAACATTTTCCAGGCCATTGGGTGAGGCAACTCAGAATCTTCCAATTCGGTCACATAGTCAGCCATGAAATCCGCCACTGCTTGCGCCTTTATGGATACCCTGGGCACGTAGGAGATATTGAACTCGCTCAACTTCACTGACCACTTGGCCAATCTTCTAGAATGCTCCACCCCCTCCATGATGACGCGAAGGGGATGGTCGGTCACTACTCTGATTGAATGTGCTTGGAAGTAGGGCCGAAGCTTCTTGGCTGACACCACCAACGCAAATGCTAACTTTTCCAGAATTGGATATCTGAGCTCGGCCTTTCTCAACACCCTGCTAACATAGTAGATGTGGAGTTGTTTCTTCCCTTCTTCCCGGACCAGCACCGAGCTGACCGCTTCCGACCCTACCCCTAAATAAAGGCATAGGTCCTCCCCTTGCCTCGTCCCTTGCAGTAGCGGGGCCTGAGTCAGTTGTTCATTTAATGCTTGAAAAGATTTCTCGCACTCGGGGGTCCACTCGAATTTTTGGTTACCCCTCAGCACCCTGAAAAAGGAAGAGCATTTTTCTCCTGCCTTGGAAAGGAACCTACTTAACCCGGCTAGCTTCCCAGTTAGACGTTGAACCTCCTTCACATTCCTTGGAGACACCAATTCGAGGATCTCCCTTACTTTGTCTGGATTAGGCTCCACACCGAGGGGGGTGAGTAAGTGACCTAAGAATTTCCCTCGGCTCGCCCCGAAGACACACTTCAATGGGTTAAGCTTCATTTTGAACTTTCTCAAAGTCCCAAAGGTTTCTTCGAGACCCCTGAGGTGAGATTCAAGGTCCTGAATTTTGATCATCAGGCCATCCACATAGACCTCCAAGTTTCGGCCTTTCTGTTCGCGAAACACTCTATCCATCATTCGTTGGTATGTTGCCCCTACGTTCTTCAAACCGAACGACATCATTTTATAACAATAACATCCATCCCCGGTGATGAAGGATACATCTTTAATGTCGGGAGGGTGCATGCGAATTTGGTGATAACTTGAAAAAACATCTAAAAAAGACATCATAGAGAAACCAAAGGCTGAGTCAACCAGCGCGTTGATTCTAGGCAGGGGGTAGCAATCCTTGGGGCAAGATTTATTAAGCAAAGAGAAATCAACACACATACGCCACTTACCATCCCCCTTCTTTACCATCACCACATTGGAGACCCAGCCTGGATACTGGATCTCCGATACAAAAATTGGCCTTGATGAGCTTGCTCACCTCATCCCGGATAGGGATCTCCAGCTTGTCCGCGATGGATCTCTTCTTCTGGCAAATGGGGCGAGTGCCGGAATCGAGGTTGAGGCGATGGCATGCCACATCCGCATTGATCCCTGGTATCTCCGCAGCACTCCATGCGAAGACATCCACATTTTCTTGGACGCAAGCCAAGATCTTCCTCCGGTCCTCGGGGCTGAGCTCCCCACTGATCTTTATCTTCTCGATTGTTCCGGCCTTGGTGGTGACTTCCACCTCCACTACTTCCTCCACTGCCTCCAACCTGGATTGTTCTCCCCAGGCACTGTCCTTCTCTCCGCCACAAGCGAGCGCTTGGGCTCCCTCCCACATCTCTTCCTCTCCCACCACCATCAGTTCTTCCGCCCCTCCTCCCGGGGCCTCCTCTTCTCTCTCTCCCTTTGTCCCTTCTTCCGCCCTGGGCCCCTCAGCGACCCCTTTCCGAGCATGAACTACTCCTTCTTCCACCCTTCCTTCCAACTTCTCTCCCTTCTCGGCCTCGACCACCTCTTCCATCACCTTATCCCACTCCTCCGCTTCTTCCATCCAAGAGATGGTGTTGACGACAGTCACATAGCACTGCCTCGCCACCTTGGGGTCTCCCCTGATCCGTACTTGGACTCCTCCATCATTGAATTTAAGGCACTGGTGGAACGTGGAAGGGACACACCGGAACGCACTGATAAGAGGCCGTCCGAAGATGGCACTGTAGCTGCTAGGGGTATCCACAATCACGAAGCGGCAGTTCCTGGATTGCCCTCCCAAAACCACATGGAGTCCTACTCCTCCTTCTACCTCCTACCTCTCCCCGGAGAATCCGAACAACGGACCGTCCGAGGCCAACACCCTTCGTGCCTCCACCCCCATCCCGTCAAATGCCTTCTTAAAGATGACGTTGACTGAGCTCTCGTTGTCCACAAGGATTCGGGAAATAGTGAAGTTCTCGATCGCCGTTTGAATGACCAGCGCATCGCAGAATGGGTCTTCATAACCTGGCATGTACTTCTGGGTGAATGAGATCTTCTCCATCGGGAGAGGGGCCAGGGATGTCGAAGCCACGCTACATCGATAGATAGTATGGAGGCTCGCCTTCCGGGTTGCCTCAATCCCTACCCCGCAATGGATCACCCCGATCCCTCGTCGGGACCCCAAATCGGCCCGGTCTTCGCACCTTTCATCTTCATCCTCTTGGGGAATCTCTTTTATCCTCACCGGTCGCTGTTGCGGCTACGGTGCTGGGACCCTTGCATTCCTTGCTTCTAAGAACTTTGGGCAGGTGGCTGTCGCGTGACCTTCCTCCTGGTGGAAGTCACAGTACGGTAGTGCCACCCCCTCTCCTCACCTCCTACTCCTCTGTTCCTTCTTCAGGGTTCAACTCCTCCGGCTCCTGCCCCCATTCCTCTTCCTCTTCTCCCCCTCTTATCTTCATTGCTTGCTGAGGTGGGGGAGGAGGCGGTCTAGGACCTTGCCTCCACCCCAACTGATGCGGCCTCCCCTGCCCTCCGTGGTAGTTACCACCTCCGTAAGGGAACCCCCTTCCTGGATCCCGCATTCCCCCACCTTGCTGCCTCCACCCCAACTCCGGGGCCCTCGCTTCTTCTCTTCTTCTCGGCTCTACCTGCCTGCCTTCTGGATCGCTCAGCCGTGTTGCCGCCTACCCGTACACTTCCTCCGCAGCTCTCTCCATCAACTCCTCATAAGACAGGGGAACCCTTCTCTTGAGATCCATCTTGAAGAAACCCTCCCGCAGCCCCAAAGTGAAGGCAAGCTGGAGGGTGTACCCTGGCACCTCCTGGACGAGGAGGACCTCCTCCCTGAACCGCTCCAAATACTGAGCTAATGACTCTCCGGACTTCTTCTTGATGGTAAAGAGTGACTCGGGATCCTTCTTCCTTTTCTTTGAGGTGGAGAAGCGCAAGTGAAAGCCCCGGCGCAAGTCCTCGAAGGCATAAATCGACCCCGAGGGCAGCTGGTCGAACCAGTCCCTTGCCTTCTCCTTTAAGGTGGTACCAAAAAGTCGGCACTTGAAGGCGTCCGACATAGGTCTGATCGAGACCATATCCTCGAACCACTGCAAGTGTTGAATGGGGTCATCCTTGCCAGTATACAGTGTCATGGCCGGCTCTCTGAATCCTTCGGGGAGTGGTGCCGAGAGCACCAACTCGCAAAAAGGGCTCCCCCACTCACCCTATGGACCTGCTCCACTCTCCCTGCGAGCTCCCCTGGCGACCCTACTCCTGCCGACCTCGGGCTCGCCAAAGGACCACCCGCCGGGGCCCCACTGGCCGGGACCCCTTCTGCTTGGATGACCCATCGCCAGGACCTCGCTCGTTGTTTTCGGGCTGGGGAAAGTTCTTGCCCGGAGAGGTCTCGCCCCGCACCTTGGGTCGCCGCCTCCCTTCCGGCTCGCGGAGCTGGGGCATTCTCGCCAACCCCTGGTGGAGGAGCCACCTGGGTCACTGGGGTCGCGAGACCACTGAGTGCCGTGACGAGAACGCTCTGAAAAGCTCCAAGTAGATCTCGCCTAAGGTGTGCCTGCATTTCCATCGTCACTGGCACTCTAGGGGGTGTCGTCCCTCCAGGTCTCGCGTCCTGCTCGTCCTCTCCTGTCATGCTTCCTTCTTGAGATTTTCTTGAAACAGCTGCACTCCATGCTCACCGCACCAAAAATGTTGAAACCAATAAATGGTCTCTGTGGAGTTTGGGGCCCCCAACTAGTTGGGGGGCAGCTGGAACTTACTAATCTCTTGAAGAGACATACTGAAGCCTCGGAACTAGACACGGACCCTTAGACTCAGCAAGGAGGACCCACCATACACCTGGAAGATATTTAGAGCGCTTCCCCTCCCAAGCCAATGCTGAAGCCCGGGCACCTTGGAGAGCTCTGAAAATGCCAACCAAGGAAAGCCTGAGGAGAGAGAAGCTCTAAAAAGAGAAGTCTTCTCCAAAGGTGCCCTTTGGGTCTTATTTATAGATTTTCTGGACGGGCCTGCAAATAGCAGGATTCCGCCTTTTGATTTTACTATCCGCACCCCAAAATTGGTCTGCTAACAGCCAAACCCTGCTGTTTAAAAAGGCTAATGGTAGACTACCAGGGGTAAAAAGGTAATACCCCCATGTCAATCTACGATCAAGGGGTTTGCGAGAACATTGCTCGCGAGAGCTCTCGCTGCCTTCTCGCGGTTCTCTTCCGCGACATCCCTCTTGGCGAGCGCGTCGTTAAAACCTCGCCTAGGACACTTCTGGCGACATCCACTGAGTCCCGGTCTCGCGCGCCTTCCTGCGAGCTCACCCTGGTCCCCCCGAGATGACTGCCTTCCCCAGCGGATCCGTTGGGATGAGACTGGGCCGCCGAGATGATAGGCCCTCCAGGCCCAACCACTGAGATAAACTTATCTGGCGGAACTTGACATTCATCGAACTGAGAAGTGAGTTCGTCGAACGCAGAGCGGATTTCGTTGAGCGTGCTTGATTTCGTCGAACGCCTTTCGTCGAACCCAGAAAATTTCTGTAAGCGGCCCGCGAGTGGTTGGCTCGCCAGCCCTTCTCGCGTATGCACGGCGAGTACCCATCTCGCCAGCTTACTAGCGAACAGTCGGCGATGGCTTGCCTCGCTCGCCCGACTCTTGCGAGGACTTCTCTGGCTTGTCCCCTTTGCTACTTTCTTCATAGTGTTGACCTCTCGAAATGTCCCCTCCCACTTGCCTGGCGAATATCGGGGTTGTACACTACGGGCTCTGAGGACTATGCCCAACACCCCCACAGGAGAGACCTCATTAAAGCTCTATCACGATTGTGAGGTTGTTATTCCCGTGGAGTTTGAAGTCAAGACACCGCGGGTAAGGGCCGCCGAGGAGGATGATGAAGAATGGAGAGCAGGGAACGAGGAGGAGCTGCGTCTCTCCTTGGATCTGATCGAGGAGGTCCGAGAGCTTGCCGCCATCCATCAAGAGGAAATCAAGTGGCGGATGGCCAAGTACTTTGACAAGCACGTCAGGATCAAGCAATTCGAGAAGTGGGACCTCGTGTTAAAAAATGTTGACGCGGCCGGAAGGTCTGCAGCGGTAGGAAAGATCAATCCCAACTGGGCCGGAAGAAGCCTTAAAGTCAGGGGGATACCGCCTCCAGAATGTGGAAGGTGATTTCATCGGCCACACGTGGAGTGGTGATGACTTGAAGCGCTTTTATCCTTAAGGTCATATGATGAAAATACTTAATTCTTTAAATTTCATTCCTCTTATATCCGTGTATAATATCATGCGAGGTGATGGTTCGAAAGGTTCAAAGGTTGGCCCCGAGCAGACCCGCTGACCAGGCTCTCATCTAGTTGGCAGGGTCGTAGGCTCACTCGGTGGCAGGTTCAAAAGGTTCAATGGTTGGCCCCGAGGAAACCCGCTGACCAGGATCTCATCTAGTTGGCAGGGTTGTATGCTCACTCGGTGGAAGGTTCGAAAGATTCAAAGGTTGGCCTCGAGCAGACCCGCTGACCAGGCTCTCATCTAGCTGGAAGGATTGTAGGCTCACTCGGTGGCAGGTTCGAAAGGTTCAATGGTTGGCCCAGAGCAGACCCACTGACCAGGCTCTCATCTAGCTGGCAGGGTCGTAGGCTCACTCAGTGGCAGGATCGAAAGGTTCAAAGGTTGTCCCTGAGCAGACCCGCTGACCAGGCTCTCATCTAGCTGGCAGGGTCGTAGGCTCACTCAGTGGCAGGTTTGAAAGGTTCAATGGTTGGCCCCGAGCAGACCCGCTGACCAGGCTCTCATCTAGCTGGCAGGGTCGTAGGCTCACTCAGTGATAGGTTCGAAAGATTCAAAGGTTGGCCCTGAGAAGACCCGCTGACCAGACTCTCATCTAGCTGGCAGGGCCGTAGGTTCACTCAGTGGCAGGTTCAAATGGTTCAATGGTTGGCCCCGAGCAGACCCGCTGGCCAGGCTCTCATCTAGCTAGCAGGGTCGTAGGCTCACTCAGTGGCAGGTTCGAAAGGTTCAAAGGTTGGCCCTAAGCATACCCACTGACCAGGCTCTCATCTGGATGGCAGGGTCGTAGGCTCACTCGGTGGCAGTTTAGAAAGATTCAAAGGTTGGCCCTGAGCAGACCCGCTGACCAGGCTCTCATCTAGCTGGCAAGGCCGTAGGTTCACTCGTGGTAGGTTCAAAAGGTTCAATGGTTGGCCCCGAGCAGACCCACTGACCAGGTTCTCATCTAGTTGGCAGGGCCATAGGCTCACTCGGTGGCAGGTTTGAAAGGTTCAAAGGTTGGCCCCAAGCAGACCCGCTGACCAGAATCTCATCAAGCTGGCAGGGCCGTAGGCTCACTCGGTGTCAGGTTCAAAAGTTTCAAAGGTTGGCCTCGAGCAGACCCGCTGATCAGGCTCCCATCTAGCTGGCAGGGCCATAGGCTCACTCGGTGGAAGGTTCGATAGATTCAAAGGTTGGCCCTGAGCAGACCCACTGACCAGACTGTCATCTAGCTGGCAGGGCCGTAGGCTCACTCAGTGGCAGGTTCGAAAGTTTCAAAGGTTGGCCCCGAGAAGACCCGCTAACCAGGCTCCCATCTAGCTGGCAGGGTCGTAGGCTCACTCGTTGGCATGTTCTAAAGGTTCAATGGTTGGCCCCGAGCAGACCTGCTGACCAGGCTCCCCTTAGCGGTTACAGAAGGTTTCACCCGCTTGGTGGGGGAGCTGGTGGACACGTCAGACTTCCGCTTCTGCCCACTGGATTTTGCGGGACGCGGATCCTTACGGAAGGCCACGGCGGCGGACTTAGTATGGGAAAGGGCATCATCAGAAGCAAGCCCCACATCTTCATTCAGCGGGTGGAGGGGAAGGCTTCGAACCCCTGCATCAGGAAAGTTAGTAAGAAGACAGAAGCAAATGAAAGCAAGCGAGAGCTAGGGTTGAAATCTTTTAGCTTACCCTTTCCCGGCAGGATTGGAGGAAGCGAGCCGACGTGCTTTCGTAGATGCACGACATCCATTCCATGCTTCTGGATGAAGGCATGGAGCTTGGCCTCGTAACCCCCCATTGTTGGAGGCTTGTAGGTCGACTTGTCCTCCTGCACCGGCTTGAGGAGAGTATTGCTGAAACTCCCGGTCATGAAGATGAACCTCCGAGTCCAGTCATGGACCTTGTTGGCGGTATCGGTGACCTTGAGCGGGCTTTGGCCAGAGAAGAAGGCCACCCCACTCTTTTTTCGGAAATTGAAGAGCTTGCGAAAGACAGGGAGGGAGAATTTGAACCCCTCCTCTCGCAAGCAGCAGGCGAATGCTACCAGCATTATGATCGAGTTTGGGTTCAGTTGAGCAGAAACTATGCCAAAATAGCTAAATGCCTGGCGCAGTTCGGGCCAGAGGAGGAGCCGGAGTCCCACCTCAAAATGTTCTAGGGGGATGGCGAGAGCGTCGGGCGAGATCTGGTTGACGCGATTGTGACTTCCGGGGCGGCGCGCGGTGAATCCTTGCGGGATGTAGTCGGCGTCAGTCACGACAAAATCTTCTTCAGATAGGTCGCAGGTATCGAAGTGGTGGTTAAGGAATGACTGGGCGCACCTGCTACTACCATCAGGTTCGGGGGCTATCTCGCGCGAAAGAAAAGTGGCAGGAAGACTAGAGAGAGGTGCGAGTGCTGGCGCGATAGCAAATAAAGAAATAGAAGAAAGCGTATAAAGGCGGTAGGTGGGCTGACTATGGGCGGGGTGCGGATAGCGGCCGCGCTATCCTGGCATCTCGGAGTTCGAGCTAGCCCCCCTACACCCTATTCGACGCCAGATGGCTGAAACGACGTACGAGACTCTTCAAGCGAGTGCAAATTAAAAAGTGCAGCACGAATGAAAGCACCCGCAAGGAAGTATTCGTAAAAGCAATGAAAGGCAATAAACAACATACAGACAGAAATTGTTCGTGAGACGCAGCAGGTCTCATCTTGGTTCAGTGCAAAAAGTAAAGAGAAATAACAAGGGTGCGGTAGTATAAAGGGAGCGAGAGCCGGTAGGCTTAGTACTGTACCCACTGTTATCATCCCCGGCCTCTCCTCCCTGTCCTCGGAGGCACTCGCGGGTAATAATACACGCTCATTGCGGTAAGCTCTTGGTTAATCAGTCGCATCTGGTCCCTAGCCCGCGCGATGTGCCTCCCAGGAGAGGTCTTCTTGCACCCGCCCCCCTGGCGCTCCATCTCCCTGATGAGGTGCGTATAGTCTCGTTCAAGGACGCTTATCCGACGCTCAAAGGCTGCCCGGTGCTCCTCCGTCTGGTTGGCTTGGTCTTTGCATCCAGATCAGCTTGCCGAAAAGCTCTGTCATTCACTCCTTCATGGTCCTAGTATCTTCGTGGTCACCAAGAAAGTCGGAGAGGTCACCGGGAGAGGGAGGTGGCGAGATCATCCCCTCCTCATCCTGAGTGTCCACCGGCGGGACATGGCGGAAGCCTGCGGGAGCGAAGGTTAGCCTTTTCCATTCATATAGATTTTGAGTTTGAGGTAAGAAGGGCAACTAACTAGGTACATATTCTTCGACGGGGGACCATCGAGAGGTGCTGCTCTGCCCTGCGAATGGTTGGCTGGGGGGGGGGGGGTGAAGCGATTTCCCCTTCCCAAGGCGATGATGGTCGGCGGCGTCGGAGGTAGTGGCCAAGTCCATGGCGGGAGAGTTGTTCTCAGGGCCTTTATCCGCTGAATGTTCCCGCTCCGGAGCTGGGGAATTGATGATGGTCTCAGGGGCAGGAGAGTTACGTTGGGTAGAGGGTAACCCCGTGGTCCCAAAGGTGAGAGCTGCGGAAACCAGAGTCAGAAAAAAGGCGAAAGGTAAAAGTTAGGCGAGAAGACAATGGAGTGCTTACCGGGCGCGGGCCGGCATCCGCCATGAGTAGTTATGGGGGCGGGCTCCTGGGCCAGTGGAACGCCTCCGAGAACAGGTGGGGGAATGGCGACATCCGCCTTATTGATCCCGGGGCCACCTTCCGTCACCTGTAGGTTCTACGAGTGGATGAAGTTGTCAAGGCATAGCGGCACCATGGTTAGCTTTAAAGGCGAGATAGATTATATTACCTCGGCAGTGTTGTCGGGAGGAATATTGGAGAGGGTGGAGTCTCTGACGCAGACTCCCTCACTGACAAGTTTCGTCGGACCACCCTGGCTTTCTTTAGCCAGTAGGGCTTGGAAGGATCTCTCGTCGACGAGAGCCAGGGGGGTATCGGGTGGACTTGGAAGGATCCTCACCGTGCGCGGCAGCAAGGCGATCCATCAACCCTTATGAGAGCGGTCTTGGCGTCGGCCTCATGAACGTCATCGGAGCAGCGAGAGCTTTGAGGAAAAAATGGGAACAGTGATTGGAGGACAGGCGCTCTGAAGGCAGCAACCGGGGATATATTTATAGCGAAGTGGAGGGTCCCTCAAAAAGATTCCCTCTGGGTCAGCGTGAGATCAACAAATACAGGGTTGGACTTTCTTTCTGAGCGAGTGCCTCACTCGCAAAGAGCGGGGATTGTGTACAACCCCGTATTTGTTGAGTAGGGTCACAGGCTCGGAATAGGCAAAAAGGCAAGTAAGTGGGCATTCACCCAGGCCGAGAAAGGGCAGAAGGGGTTCTAAGTGGGTGAGACCTCTCTCGCATGTCACTCGCAGGGTACTAACACAAGAGTAGTGTGGATGTAACAACAACTGGGCGAGTGAGGGGCGAGACCCAACTCGCCCAGAGGACCCAAGACCGTGCGAGTGGCGCCCTCAAGGGCCACTCGCCACGCGGATGCCGGGAGGCCTGGCACTCAGGAGGTTAGGCGAGAGGTGCCCTCATGGACCACTCGCCCAGTGGTTTTGGGGGTGAAATTACCTAGATACCCTTCGTGGGATGTCAATAGCCCTTCAGAACAGCGGAGTTAGGTTGTTAGCAGACCAATTTGGGGTGCGATTAGTAAAACCAAAAGGCGGATTCATGCTATTTGCAGACTGGACTAGAGAATCTATAAATAGACCCTTAAGGTCACCTTGGAGGGAGCAGATCTTTTTGAGTTCTCTCCTCTAGGTTAGTTTTTGGTTGGCTGCTAGTGCCCTCCAAGGTGCCCGGCTGAGCATTGGTTTGGGAGGGGAAGTCTCTAAGATCTTCTGGGTGTGTGGCGGGACCCTCGCTACATCCTTGGGTCTATTTTTAGTTCTTCATCCACAGTCAAGAGCACAAGCGAGGGATAAGTAGGCGGGGGCTACACCCCCCTGTGGGTCCGAACTCAAGAGACCGGTCGCCGGTTTCAACAAAGAGTACACCCCCCTTAAATTTTGAGGATAATTAGGACGCCTGACGATCTGATCAGTTCCATCAATGGTAAGAACTGGATAAGTTGTAGAGTTCATTTGATTGATTACTTGGACATACGTGAAGGAATAAGAATCTGAATGTGTAGAGAAAACTTTATTGAGGCATTGTCTACCCATACAAACAAGAGCTTTAGTCACCGAAGAAATGGTGTTTTCCGGAGCGTGTATTTCCCCAGAATAAAGAAAGACGTCATAGGTTTTGTGATGCACAGTGAGGTCTGTCGACTGGTGAAGGCCAAGTGCAAGAGTCTTTGGGAACTACCACAGCCACTGCCCATGTTAGAGTGGAAGCTCGAGGATATGTTTATGGATTTCATACACAGGTTACCATATCTCCACTCTGGGCACAAGTTTATTTGGAACATCGAGGATAGACTGACCAAGGTAGCTAGGGTCACCCCGGGCCGAAAGGACGCCCCTGTTGGTGTTTGATGGGATTCGTTGAGCTGTTTGTCCATTAGCGTGGTGTGCCCGGGACGATCATGTCAGATCGGGATGAACGGTTTACGTCCAAGAAGTGAAGATCCATCCGGGCTTATCTGGGCTCTTGGTTGACGTTCAACACAACTTCCCACCCTCAGAAGGGCGGAGGCGCAGGACTCCACTATCTTGGATCCATGATGAGGATTTAAAGGCACTCGACTCATAATTGTGGAGGACACAGATGCCCAGGTGCGACTGATTCGAGTTAGGATGCTGGAGGCCCAGAGCATCCAGGCCTGGTATTACGATGCGTGACATCGTTAGGTAGAGTTCCAGGTTGGAGACCGGGTATTCCCAAAGATACGTCTTGATAGTTTATAGGTATGTATTCCAAGTTACCTAGAGGGGGGGGGGGGGGGGGGGTGAATAGTTCTCTTTGAGTTTTACTTAAATATTTCTAACAGTTAAGGAGTAGTAAATAAAATCTCAAGCACACACAGAAAACACACAGTTGTTTATAGCAGTTCCCCAAGACAGTGTGTCTATGGGTAGTCCACTTTCCCTCTACACCTTTTTAATAGTGTGTTAGACACGGTAAACTCCTCCAATCTCATCTTCTAGAGCTTACAACACAGATCCCTCGGGATCTCTCGGGCTTGCTCCAAGCCCTACCTCAGGATAACCAGCCCTACCACTCATATTGCTCCCACTCCTACAACTCAGAGATCACCTTGACCTCCTACCTCATGCCTATCAAGAAGCCCTACTTTTCAGCCAGAATGCCCTACAACTCAAGTCTTACCAAACTTAGGTTATACAGCCCTACAACTCAGGTTTATCAACCCTACAACTCAGGCAATATGCCTTACAAACTCAAAACTTCATAGTTCCTACAGTGAGTAAATGTTAAGCTTACAATAGTTGACATCAGTGGTATGATGTCTTCTGTTGTTCCTGCACAGCTGGTGTTTCTTTGATGCTTGGCTGAATGTAAACTTCAGTCCTTGCTTCTTTCTGATCCTTCTCTTCAGTAGAGGAGTAAATATCTTATTGCTCTTCTAAATAGAAGAGCTATCTTTTCTCATTGTATCTTCTTGATGGTTCAGTTAGCAGAAAGAGAGAAAGCTTGAAAGCCGTCAATGGAATAGTGGAAAAATGGCTCTCTTCTTTTCAGCACAACAACTTGGTTTGAAAGTGCCCTAACTTGTTCTCTTATACTTCATTTTTCTTCAACGGCCCTTGGAAAGGGGCCCTAACACTTTGGAAGAGGATAGAATACTTTATCCACCCTTTACAACTATTTGCGCCAAAAGCAAATCCCTGCAGTGTCGTCTTCCTGATTTGAATCTGTCTCAGTGGTTGGGCTGAGACAGTCTTCAGTCTCAGCAGATGAGCTGTCTTCATCTCAGCGGATCCGCTGAGACAAATTGTCTTCTCTGTGGTTTTTGTCTACCTGCAGCTCAGCTGAGGCAGACCTCTTCTCAGCGACTCCTGGCCTTGTCTCAGCGGTTCTGCTGAGACAGTGAGTTCTTCTCAGCGGTTTTAATAGCAAATCCCTGACCTTATTCCAATGCTTGGAATATCTAAACCCTGCATATTCCTGTTGCAAAATAAGGTTTATCAAATACAATATGTACTTAGCATTGTGAGTGATGCCTCTTCAAATCAAGGGAATATTGAGGGAAATATTCCCAACAATCTCCCCCTATTTGAAGAAGGCAGAACATTCCCAATACTAAGATACATAACCAATAACAACTTATCATGCAAATGAATTACATAGCAACATGATATCATAACATATAAATGTTGACATTCATTTGGCATCACAGAAAAAAATGTCAAAACAATAACATTGTTAACTAATTATGTCTAGGCATCACAGAATATATAATGCAATAACATTGAACATTATTAAGCTTTGACTGAGATTAGCCTACAAATCAACATATTCAACAGAAATTTCATTTTCATTGCTGCTAAAATGTTTATACAATGTTCAAATTACAAATTGATTTGCTGAAAAACTAAATACATTAATTTAAGTCTTTCTTTTCTTGGAGCTTTCAGCTTTGTCATCAGCAACCTCCTTCCCCTTAGCAGCAGCAACAATCTCAGCTAGCTTCTTCTTATTCTCTTGTCTTTTGAAATATTGGTATGGCTTTGGAATGTACCTGGAGGGCATCCTTTTTGGATTATTCTTTCTCACTATATTTTCCTTGAATATTCTATCCCTGTGAGTGTTTCTCTCTAGATGTTTAATCCACTCTTCAGCTGGATAGATCTTGTCAATGTCTTTGCATACTTGACCATGGCTAAGCCAGGCATTCAGAATTATATTCTTGGAGTCCTCACTCCAATACTCAAAATCAGGATCTTTTCCTTGCTCTTCCCTTTGCTTAGCCATAAATTCTTCAGCTAGCATTACTTGTTCTCTTTTAATTTTCTTTGCCAATTGAACATTTTGAGCAATTTTAGTCTTCCCCTTAAAGTCAAAATCTTCTTTCCTGTAATTATCCAGCAGGGGCAAGTTCAGGGCAATTCTGGTTCCTTGCATCACTTGGAGAGCCAAATCAGAATTGGTCTCAGCATTGGCTACCTCCCCCTTTCTGGCTTCTTCAATTATTGTAGCTTATAGGGACTGGGAGGCAGCTGCTATAGAGCCTGAGATGGTCTGAAAAGCATTTTCCACATCAGATTTCATCTCATCCTTCATTTTCTCTGCCTCGCTAATCATTGTGGTGGCAGTATTTCAGACATACTCTTCTATATGATTAGAGACTTTAGCTATAACCTCATATGTTTTGCTTACATAATTCTTTACATAGGACATATCTTGCTCAGACATTTGTAGTTGTTTGTCCATTGACCTTAGGATTGTACTCTGAGCCACCACTGACTTTTCTGCCAGGTCAAACTATATAGTCATTTGCTTATTAAGGAAGACAGTTTCTTCCTTAATTTCTTTCACTTCAATCATGATTTCTTCCTTTACAGACAAGATTGAACTATCAATGTAATTCTTTATTGAAAGCATCTGATTTTCAATTACTGTATTGATGGAGCTGAGCATCTTTTCATGTTATATTGCTAATGTGGATGGGACATCAATCACTATATTCAGCTCCCCCTCAACCTGAGCAGGGATTTTCTCCCCCTCAGCTGGATCACTAGGCTGAGCAGCAACTTGAGAATCTGCAGCCTTTTTCTTTTCCTCTTCAACAATTCTTTCTTGCTCCCCCTCACTTGGAGCATCATCATTTTCCTTAGCAGGAGATTTCTTCTGCTGCTCCCCCTCAGATGAAGAATCATCATTGTCTTGATCATCTCCCCAGAAGTCTGCTGTTTAGGAGGGATTTGTTTAATACTTTGCTCTAGATTGAATATAAATGAGTCAATCTTATATTAAAGATCAATAGGAGCAATGTCTTCATCATCCTCATTATCTTCTGAGGAGGAGTGGATAATCTGCACACTCTTATCAGTAGTGGTAGGATTGGAGGAAACTCCAGGAGAGTGATCTTCTTCATGTCCTTCTGGCATGACCTTATCATCATCAGCAGCATCAACAACATCATCCTTCTGATGCTCTTTCTCAACATCATCATCTTTTTCCCTTTCTACATGACCTTCAGTGTCATGTTTAGCTCCTTGATCCTTTGGAGGACTGCTAGCTGGTTCCTGATTGTCCACAGCTGGGACATTGCCTCCTGCCTCTGACTCAGATTCAGAGCAGACAAGCCTTGTTTTCCTTGGCCCTCTAACTAAAGTCTTCTTCTTAGTTTTGAGTTCAATTGGTTGGCTCATAGGGAGGACCTTGAGAATCTGTCTAGGGACTTTATGTCCATTCTTTTTAAGTAATGGAGATTTGATCCTTTTGTCTTGTCAAAGTTGTTAGGATAGGTATTTAATAGGTAGAGGGAGATAATTCTGCCTAGGTTGGGGTCCTGCAGGCATTCCCTTATTCTTTGAAATAGCACCTCAGTCCAAGAAGTCTTCTTCTTCAGAATAACTCTCGACATCAAATCAAACATATGTTTTGAGATGGTGTCATGAGAACCTGGCTTACAGAAGATGGCCTTGCCAACAATATCAGAGAGCAATTTGCCTCTCTGGTTAAAGAACTTCCTTTTTATTGAGCCATGTTTGGCATCACTATATTCACACCATTGTAAAGCTTGGTCTTTGTCTTTCTCAGAAATTTCTTCTTCCTCTTCTTCACTGCAGGAGGGCAGCTGAAGGGCCTTCTCTATTTTCTTAGGAGAGATTTTATCTTGATACTTCCTATCCTGCCCTTGATTGATGAATTTGATTAGGACAGCTTTGCACTGGAGAATAATTCCAGAACTTCAGTTCTGAGAATCATGGAGGGATCAAACATGACATACTCTAGTCCTTGGTCTGAAATAAGTTGAATCACTTCTTTTATTTCTTCAGGAGCATGAATGAATCCATTTCAAACTATCTCATAGTCTTCATGCAGCTCTTTTGTCATCTTTGGCGCCATTTCTTCTGAAGGATAGGTCGCTGAGACGGGAGGTAGAAGGGTTCGTCTCGTCGGCTAGGTTAATGGAAAGTGTACTAAATTAATCAACATTTTGATATTTATAGGGGCTTGATTTAGGTTTAGATTTTCCCTAAGTGTATATGTTGATTAGACTTAATCAAAATGATTGATTTTACATTGCTGACGTGTCAATTATGGCATATTTTCATTTAGCCAGTCCATCTCAGCGGAACCGCTGAGATAGAGTTATTATCTGCTGGGACAAGAAATTGTAAACCACTGAGACAGTTCTAGTCGTCTCAGTGGTTCAGTTGAGACCTTCTCAGCTAGCTCAGTGGTTTAGCTGAAACCTTCTCAGTCGTTTCAGCTGTTTTCACTACCAATCAGTGAATTATATAATTAGGCTTGTTTCAAGACCTAAACATGCTACTAATCATTTAGATAGCAACTTATCCTAACAAAGCTTGTTATACATGATTACATGCTATATTAAAGCTAGGGAATAACATCATGAGAAAGACATACAAATTGGAAGAATAAGATCTATTCTAAATTTAACATGCCAAACTCAATTTTAAAAGCATTAAACTTTGCCTCATCCAATGGCTTTGTAAAGATGTCAGCAACTTGTTTGTCAGCGGGGACAAATTCAAGGCATACATCTTTACATTCTACATGCTCTCTAATGAAATGATACCTTATCTCTATATGCTTAGTCATGCTATGTGAGATAGGATTCTTAGCTATAGAGATAGCACTGGATGAGTCACAATATAGGGGAGAACTATTAACCTTGAGGTTATAATCCTCTAACTGATGTCGCACAACAACTTTCTATAGCAATGTACTTAGATTCAGCTGTGGATATTGCCACACTGGTCTACTTCTTGCTGCTCCATGAGATCAACCATCTTCCTAGGAATTGACAGGTTCCACTTGTTCTTTTCCTATCGTCCTTGCAACCTGCAAAGTCTGCATCTGAAAAGTCAATTAGTTCAAAATCATTGTTCTTAGGGTACCAAAGGCCAAGTTGTTGGCTGCCCTTAAGGTATCTCAAAATCCTCTTTGCAGCTGAGTAATGAGATTCCTTAGGGCATGCTTGGTATCTAGCACAAACACATGTAACATACATAATGTCTAGTCTACTAGCAGTTAGATACAACAGGGACCCAATTATACACATGTACATGGACTCATCAAAGGGCTTACCCTTTTATCCTTGTCCAGGGTGATGTTGGACCCTATTGGAGTTTTCATGGTGGAGGCTGACTCCATCCCAAACTTCTTAATATGCTCCCTAGTGTACTTGGTCTGAGAGATGAAAATCCCCTCATTAGACTGTTTCACTTGGAGGCCTAAGAAGTACTTGAGCTCTCCCATACTGCTCATCTCAAACTCCCTCTGCATAAGGTTGGCAAACCTTTTGTAAAGGTTGTCATCTGTAGACCCAAAGATTATGTCATCAACATAAATTTGATCTAGAATACACTTGCCCTTTGTTTCCCTAAGAAACAATGCACTATCTATCTTTCCCCTCAAGAACTTGTTCTTGATGAGAAAGCTAGACAAGGTCTCATACCAAGCCCTAGGGGCTTTCTTTAGACCATATAGAGCTTTCCTAAGCAAATAAACATGACAGGAGAGGGTAGGGTGAACAAAACCTGATGGCTGCTCCGCATATACCTCTTCCTTTAGATTGTCATTCAGGAATGTTGATTTGACATCCATCTGGTACACTTTGAACCCCTTGTGGGAAGCATAGGAAAGGAATAGCCTTATTGCTTTTAACCTTGCAACTATGGCAAAGGTTTGATCAAAGTCAATAACTTCTTCTTGCATGTACCCCTTGGCCACCAGTCTGGCTTTGTTCTTGATGATGGTGGCATTCTCATCAAGCTTGTTCCTGTAGATCCACTTGGTGCCAATGATGTTGTGTCCTTGAGGCTTTGTCACCAATTTCCATACCTTGCACCTCTTGAACTGAAGCAGCTCTTCTTGCATTGCTTGAATCCAGAAGGTGTCTTCATTTGCTTCTTCAAATTTCTTGGGCTCCATTTGTGATAGAAAGCTCAAGAATAGGGCTTCATTATGTGCCCTACTTCTGGTAACCACCCCTTGGCTTACATCTCCAATTATTTGGTGTCTTGGATGATCCCTTAGGTGCCAATTTGCTGCAGGCAACTTGTCAGCTATCTGTAGCTCTTCTTCTTGAGCAGCATCATCTTCAGCAGTTTGCTGATCTTCAACTTCAGGGATTGCTACCTCTGAATTGACTTTGCTTGTACTGGGTATGTCTTGGAGAGACACATCTTTCATTTGTTATTCATTACCTATCAAAACAGGAGAGCTAGACCGGCCCTTATAGAGCAGGCTGGTCTCATAAAAAACTATATGCATAGACTCTTCTACAACATGACTTTTCTTGTTGAATACTCTATAGGCCTTGTTATGTGAGCTATATCCAACAAGAACCCCTACATTGCATTTTTCAGCAAACTTTGTTAATTAAGATTTTCCATTAATTAAAATGCAGCATTTGCAACCAAAGATTCTAAAGTATGAAATAGTTGGTTGTTTGCCTTTTAGAATCTCATAGGGGGTTATTCCTAGGGCCTTATTGATAGATGCCCTATTGAGAACATAACATGAAGTATTGACTAGCTCAGCCTAGAAATATTCAAAGAGTGAGGAGTCACTAAGCAATATTCTCCCAGCCTCTATCAAGGTCATATTCCTCCTCTCAGCCACACCATTTTGCCGTGGAGTCCTTGGGGAGGAGAATTCTTGGGTGATACCAAATTCTTGACAAATCCTTGTCATTGCCCCAGATTGAAATTATGTACCATGGTCAGTTCTAGTCTTGACCACAGTACATTGGAGTTCATTCTGGATTGCCTAAACATGGTTTATAAAGACATCTAAAGTATCAGATTTCTTCTTAAGGAAGAATACCCATGTATACTTTGAGTGATCATCAACAATCACCAAAGTATACAACTTCCCACCTAGGCTCTGAATTGGCAAAGGTCCATTCTTCACAGCTTTGTATTCATGTAGAAGACCTTTGGTACCTGTCATGTGCCTTGAGCACCCACTGTCCAAGTACCATATTTTCCCAAGGCTGGTACTTGAACTAACATGCAAGAAAGAATTTAATTACCCATAGGAGCCCAGTTAGTTTTGGGTCCTAGGCATTTGTGAGCATAAAAGGATGACTTCACACATGCTGCAACCTTTATAGGAAAGCTCTTCTTAGCACTTGGCACATTGGGATTGTGCCAACAATCTATAGCAAAGTGTAACACCTTACCACATCACCAACACTCATGAATATTGTCTCTTCTCTTCTGAACATTCTTTGAAGAAGTAGCATCAATATGCTTGTGTTCAGGAGGTAAGAGAGCATCATTCTTCTTATTCCTTTCAGCAATGATCTGGCTGCAGGTTAACCTGTGGTCAGTCTTAGCAGCCTTTGTCTTAATGACATCAGCTTGCCTTGGCTTGGAAGCTAGGAAAGATTTGATGGCATCATACACTAAACTGTTAGGCCTGTCTACAGGTTTGACAGCAGCCAAGTGCTTTGCTTGAATGGACTTAGAAGAGCTTGCTTCATTATTCTTGACTGAAGGGGTTGAAGTACCAAAAACAAATGGTCCTGAATGGGCCATTTGAATTTATTCATGGGGAGCCATCATTGCACTCACCCCATGCCATTTCTTCTACTATGGGAAGGAGTATTTTCCATCCTATAGGAACTCTCATTCTTCCAGTGACCATACATACTGTCATGGTCATACTTGTTAGAGGGAAGTAACACCTTTTGAAAGGTGGTATGAGGCTTAGCCTTAGCCTTGCTCTTTTTCCACTCTCTTCACCCACTTCCATTTTATTGAACTCTAGTCCTCTCTTATTGGTTTGAGAAGAAAAAATGTCAATAATTGGAAGCACTGATTTAGGTTTGGAGAATTGACCACTAGGCTCTTTTCTATGAGAAGCTTCTCCTCAAAGTCCTTGATGACCTTGTTCTTTTGGGAAATGGTGCTCGATTGGACAATTATCATCCCATTGAGTTGGCTTATTTCTCTACTCATCTAAGCCACCAAGGTAGGTGACTCAGTGCAATCTTGCTTAGCCATCTTAAGGGAAGTAATTTCTTGAGCTTGCCTCTTGGCCAGCTTTTTGCTCATTTTTAGAGCATCCAACAAAACATCATACTTGTCAATCAACAACCACTTCAAATTCTGAATCATTTTCATCAATTGATGGGCATGCTTCAGAGTTTGGCATTGACTCATACTCAGAAGAGAGGGGGGAAGAGTAAGTACCTTGTCAGGAATGTCCTGACTATCTTCATCGTTATTTGTTATGGTCATTAAGCCATGATGTTCTCTTACATCTTCATCCTCCTCTATATCACTGTTTGAATGCGATAGAGGGGCCCTGATGCTCACCTTTGCAGCAGAAAAGTCCTCATCTTCCTCAGCTGCAAACAGCCTAATATAGGCTTCTTCTTCTTCATCTGAATCTGAGGATGATGACTCAGATTCACTCCAACTCTTGTCCTTCTTAGCTAGGAAGGATTTTTCTCCCTTCCTTCCCTTCTGGTGATAAGATTTCTTATCACCATTATCCTTTATCTTGACTAGACAGTCAGCAATGACATGTCCAGGCTTACTGCAACAATAACAAATCACATTAGTTGAAACATGTTTAGAATCGTACTTGTCCCTTTTGGGGTGCTGCTTGTATGATCTGTTGAGATCCTTCCTGGGATGTGAGGAGGAGGAGGGCTTGTTCTTCAACTGCTTCCTCCTCCTCATCTTCTTGAACTGCCTTGAGAAGGCAGCAAACTCCTCACTAGAAGAGCTGCTATCAGATGAGCTAGGCTAAGAATTTTCTGAGCTAGCAGCCTTCCTTGAAGGTGTAGGCATCCTTTCCTTGCTATTCTTAGAGCCCTCAGCCTTGAGGGATACAGTCCTTTCCCTTGCATGAGGCCTGGAGGAAGTGTCCTCCTCCTTCCTGGCAGATAGCTGCATCTCATAAGAGAGCAGCTTTCTAAACAAAGTATGGGGAGGAGTCTCACCCAGCTTTGCCACCTCCTTGATGGCACGGATCTTGGTATCCCAGTCTCTAGTTAGAGATCTTAGGAATTTTTCATTTAGCTCATAATGAGTGAAGGTACTTTCATAGGTCCTCAACTCATTTACTATCCTGAAGATTCTTTCATAGCAATCAATTATGCATTCCAGGCTTTGCTGCCTGAAGGCTTCATATTTCTGATTGAGGAGGGATTTCCTATCATCCCTCACCTCTTTAGTCCCTTCCATGTATAATATCAGTTTATCCCACATGTCCTTGGTTGTCTCATAGTATACCAAGTTTTGGAATGTAGAGTCATCAATTGCATTGACTATAATGTTTTGAGCTCTTTTGTCCATTATTGCTTATGCAATCTCATCCCTTGTCATTTCAATGTATGCCTATCCTACCTGCCGAGTAGGATCAATGGTGGAGGGCTTTGTGATAAGAAAAGGACCATCCTGGACAGTGATAAAAATCCTAGGGTTTGATGCTTCCATGAAAAGCCTAACCCTTTGCTTCCAAATGCCAAATGTTTCCTTTTTGCATATTGGCAGCTTCATTGACCACATCTCCTTCTGAACTCCATTGGTAGCCATTGGATTTAGATTTGACTACACCTATGTAGGATCTGGTCAGACAGTTAAGTCCTTTTTGACCAACTATCTCTGATACCACTTGATAGTTTATAGGTATGTAGTCTAATTTACCTAGAGGGGGGTGAATATGTCTCTTTGAGTTGTACTTAAATATTTCTAGCAGTTACGGAGTAGTAAATAAAATCCCAAGAACACACAGAAAACACGCAGTTGTTTATAGTGGTTCCCCAAGATAGTGTGTCTATGAGTAGTCCACTTTCCCTCTACACCTATCTAACAGTGTGTTAGACAAGGAAAACTCCTCCAATCTCAGCTCCTAGAGCTTACAACACAGATCCCTCAGGATCTCTCAGGCTTGATTCAAGCCCCACCTCAGGCTAACCAGCCCTACCACTCAGAGTGCTCTCACTCCTACAGCTCAAAAATCAACTTGACCTCCTACCTTAGGCCTATCAAGAAGCCCTACTTCTCAGGTAGAATGCCCTACAGTTCAGGCTCAACAACCTTACCAAACTCAGGCTAACAGCCCTACAGCTCAGGTTTACCAACCCTACAACTCAAGTAATATGCCTTACAAACTCAGAACTTCACAGTTCTTACAGTGAGTAAATGTTAAGATTACAACAGTTGACAGCAGTGGTATGATGTCTTCTGTTGTTCCTCCACAGCTGGTACTTCTTTGAAGCTTGGCTGAATGTAAACTTCAGTCCTTGTTTCTTTCTGATCCTTCTCTTCAGTAGAGGAGTAAAGATCTTCTTGATCTTCTAAATAGAAGATCTATCTTCTCTCCTTGTATCTTCTTGCTGGTTCAGTTAGCAGAAAGAGAGAAAGCTTGAAAGCCGTCAATAGAACAGTGGAAAAATGTCTCTCTTCTTTTCAGCACAACATCTTGGTTTGAAAGTGCCCTAACTTGTTCTTCTATACTTCATTTATCTTCAACGACTCTTGAAAAGGGGCCCTGACACTTTGGAAGAGGATAGAATACTTTATCCACCCTTTACAGCTATTTGCACTAAATGCAAATCCCACCAGTGTCGTCTTCCTTATTTGAATCTGTCTCAGCGATTAGGCTGAGAAAGTCTTCAGTCTCAGCGGATAAGCTGTCTTCGACTCAGCGGATCCGCTGAGACAAATTGTCTTCTCAGTGTTTTTTTCTATCTGCAGCTCAGCTGAGGCTGACCTCTTCTCAGCGTCTCCTGTCCTCGTCTCAGCGGTTCCGCTGAGATAGTGAGTTCTTCTCAGCGGTTTTGACAGCAAACCCCTGACCTTATTCCAATGCTTGGAATATCTAAACCCTGCATATTCCTGATGCAAAATAAGGTTTATCAAATACAATATGTACTTAGCTTTGTGAGTGATGCCTCTTCAAATCAAGGAAACATTGAGGGCAATATTCCCAACACGTCTGATGCATGGAGTCTCGCGGGTGCGCGGGCGGAAGAAGCTCAGTCCTAGATAAATGGGGCTCTACAGGATCCTAGAGCGGATCGGCCTGTTGGCTTATAGACTGGAGCAACCGCCGGAGGTAGCGGGTTTGCATGACGTCTTCCACATCTCCTCTCTTAGAAAGGACCTACTGCGGCCGGAGCAACAACTTTTCTACTGTAGATGGCCCAATAACTTCTGATCGATCAGTTCACGTGGAGTCGGTCAGGATAGACGAAACGGCTGTGCGAGTCTTGCGCTGCAAGTAGGTTTCGTAGTTAAAAGTCATGTGATAAAATCATGGACATGAGGAGCTTATTTGGGAATAACTGGAACTGATACATCAGAGGCAGACGGTACTCTTCGCGTCGGGTATAACTTCAATTCTTAGGGGATGTTGTGTTTAGTTACTCTCGGTAGAAACCCCGCAAGCCTAACCTAAATTTCGGGGACAAAATTATTTTTTTGTTTATTGGGATTTGTAACATCCCCCAAACAATTATACCCCTAGGATGGTTTTGTCATGACTAGGTCATGACAAAACCCTAGGATGCGCGAAGAGATCATAAAACCTTAGGCAAATGGATGAAGGCCACAGTGGTCTGTGGATAGTTATTTCCAATTATCGAGCCTAAAAATGGCTTTAAGGCGTCACCATGACCCATGACCCACCATAACATGCCTAACCCATTAAGAGGTCCCCTCATAACACCTCAATTATCCAATCGTAGAAAGAAGGGGTGTATTAAATGCGGCGCTAGTGGCTAGCGCTGGCGTTAGTGGTGGTTTACGTGAACCGCTGAGACGAACACCAAACCATTGAGGCAAATTGTATACCTTCAAGATGCTAGCACAGGCGCTAGAGCTAGCGCTAACGTAGATGCTAGCGCTAGTGTAGAGCGCTATCCCTAGCACTGACGGCGGTCGCCAAACCGGCGAGCATTACGCCGTCAAGATGCTAGCATTAGCGCTAGAACTAGCGTCGACGGTAGCTCAACCGACGGGATATGGACGAGACTTGTTTTGGTGGTGAAATTCATGGCCAATGGAGGCCAAAAGTCCTCCCAATTGATGGGGATTCATTTCCCCCATCAATCAGGAGAAGATTAAGAGGTTTTCTAACTCTTATGGGGGATGAATCTAGTGACCTTTGGGATGGCCGAAATTTTCACCATGAATGGTATTAATGGAGGAATCCCAAGCATTATCTCTCCCCTAACAGGATTGGTTCTATAAAAGGGCTCAAGGGGGTGAAGGGAAGTAGTTTTTCCCCACTTTCCAGAAGAAATCCACCATCTAAGCACATATCGGCATGGCACCCAAGAGCTCACGACGAACCATGGCAGACTGGCGATCGGCACGGCTAGAAGCCACCACTCAGGTTCTCTCCTCTCATATATTTCTTAGTGGGTAGATCTCATCATTTTGGCCGCTAGATTTGGGTCCAATTTGTCTTGGATTGGCGTGGCGAAAGCTTGTGTTCAAGCTTTTCTTTCTTGTTCAAATCCCCGATTCCGACCGCCTCCGGCCCGTCAAACATCGTAAATTGCCGACCGTCATCTCAACGGAGGTGGTGGAGGCATTGGCCGACCGGGAGAGGGTCTAGGTGGCCGGGAAATCACCTCCAAAGTTGGTAAAGGATGGGTCAATCGTGGTCGTTGGTTGATTGGAGAAGATGAACTGATGCCCTCCATTTAGATAGATTTATTAATTTTATGATTAATTAATGTCATATTTTCCCCTAGAAATGCTCGTTTTTGAAACTGAAATTTGAACCCCTTAGATGCCGTTTCAGGAAAAATGGCGAGAGACAAAAGTTGCAGATCATTATTTCTAGTTTATTTCAATATTTGATTTGGTCCGATTTGGCCCACTGGTTTGACTGCAGCACTCCAAATGGTGCAACCTGTACATATGGTTGACCAGAGATTGATTTGAGTGCCCCCGTTACACTACTCATCTAAATGTTTTGAAATTTGGAGCATAGGCTAGACAAACCCTTACACTCAACATATCGAAAAATGGGAATTTTTGGAGAACCTTTTTCTATAATTTCTGTAAGAATTTAATAAAACGTTTGTGATTTAATTTTAGGGTCTATAGACCTCTAAATCCTTCCAAATTTTGGTGTGGTCTTTAGGGTCATGACATAACTCTGGTAAATTTTTTATCTCATTTGGGATTGAATTGGTAGGGTAATTAAGTAAAACCAAATTTGGTCAAACTATGGTATATTAGATCAAAAGTGCACTTAATGAATTTGGGAGATCAAACCTCATCCAGATATTGTGAAACTTTGACCCCTGACTTGATGTCACATAAAATACACCCACAAGTGGTTTTGGGTGGTTTGGGGTGGATGTGCCCTAGAACCCCGGTTCAAACCTTAGGGTTGTATATTGAACCTATTGAATGACATATGGTCATATGTCATCAGAATAACTTGAAACTTGGTAGAGAGGTTTATAGGGCGGTACTATGCCCTAGATAATTTATCTGGAATTTTTAGGAATATTTATCTCCGCTGAATTAATTAAGAACTAATTAGGGTGCTTCCTTATGAAAGGAATCTACATGTCTATATGATTTTGGATGCTCATGAAATTTTGTCAGTCAGTTTATAAGGATGATATCATATTCTAATAATTGTGTTATAAATTTTGGATTGATATATATAGTACTTCATTCATAACCCCAATATTTGCCCTAGTTGTAAGAAAATTAATTTATGGATTTTATACTCACTGAAAAATCATAAAACTTGGTCAGAGGACTTTTTAGTGCAAGAATATAATCTGTAAATTTTAGTATAATTTTTGGAGGAGTTTTTATATGGTTCTCTTCACAAAGTGTCCTATAATTTGTTTATTTAAATAAAAGATTTATATGGTCAAATGAATCTGAAAAATTATGAAACACAAGAAGTGAACTTTACTGATCACCCTAGACCTTTCTGGAAATTTATGAATTTCATAGGTAGCTGTTATTTTGATGATATATAGTTGTACAAATTTTATCAAGTCCATAGCTTATAAGAAAACCATACTTGATGTTCAAAGCCATAAGTTCCTTAATTTTGAGGAAATTATAATAAATGTCAAATAAATTAGGAAAATTATGAATTTCTTGAGATAGTCTTACAATATCATAACACACCCCTTAAAATAATCTTGGGTCATTTGGATGATTATTTGGAGTACCTTCTCTCATGCACCTCATATAGTTCAAGTGGTCTGTATATAGTGAAAATGCTGAATTAAGACAAATATGTAGGTTTTACATAGGGAATTAAGGAAGTTGGTGAACCCAGACTGTTTGGATTTGGAAGGGGTGACCAAGGGATAGTAGGAGTAAGATGTCTGGTTGACTAGGATGCAAGAGTGTGCTTGGGATCGACGAAAGATCGTCATTCCCTTGGAGTAAAGTAAAACACACTTAGCGTTAGTAAGTGTAACCTTAATAGTGGTCGGGTCAAGGGTAGACACCAATAAGAATATGTGCCTTGGAAAGGGAGCTTTTGGGGTTCAGCCCATCATAGCTCCTAGTACCGCTGCGAGCCCCTCACAGGGTAGTCCTTGGGAAGTCCATGGTTAACCCAAAACCGTAGGAATAAATTGTTATGCAAGATTAACTCAATGATACACTCACCCACACCCTGTTCCTACGGGTGGTTAGTTGGTTTGGTCTTGCGAGCAGTAGGCTCGGTGGTTGTAGTTACGGACGGGTTTGTCCGGCGAGCAGGTGGCTCGGAAGGTTGTTGCGACGGGCAAGTTAGCCCGAGGAACTTATGGCTCAGATACATAGTAATCATAATTGCATGTGCATAAAGGTGGTGGGTCTTCGGTATTGATGGTCGTTCACACCGACGTCGATACACTGACTCGGCAAGTGTGGATTTGCATTTAGCCAAGAAAGTCTGGTGGTCCAGACAGTAAGAGTACGCAGGCGCTCCGCAGTGTGTTCTTCGCATTGAGGCGTACGATAGGTCTAGGTTAGGTAGTGTGAATACCAACCTAGAGGTGGGCGAGGCCCAACCCAGCACTTCCGTTTGCCACTGCGGGGGTATCCTGAGAGTTTTGCTAGCTCCAAAAAGGGGGAACTAAAGGTCTGTGTGCATAAAGTCGAAGTATGTGAGTTGCACTTGTGTGATCATAACATTACCCAACATAACTCTGCATGTCATAGCATAAGCATTGCATTTCAACCCCTACCCCTATCGTATAAATTGGTAATGGGACTTTTTATATGATAGGCTTTGCTAAATGACCCCTTGGTCTATTGGTTTGTATGGGCATTCCTATAAATCAATGGTTACTTTTCTATTCTATACTTGTCTTTACTTACTTACTTTACTTGTTCTTTACCCTGCTTTACTTACTGTTTTGTATATACTTATAACACCCGTGTAGTGGTAGATATCTTGTAGCTAGGCCATGTCACCTGCTTTGTTTTATACCCATTGCTGTCCTCCGCTTCATCCTTCCGCTCGGTGCCTAGGGCCACTGGAGTATGGATGGGGGGGGGGGGAAACTAGGCTTAGTCTTTTTGACTAACAATCGGTGGACCATATCATTTTAGGGGACCGAGGAGATGTAGCACCACCAGAGGCCGGTACAGATGGAGGCGGGCCAGTCTAGCACAGGAGCGCCAGTCTCAGGATCCGTGAGTGTCTTCAGTAGATTTGCTTCTGCGAGTGATTTTGTAGTGATGACATGATGTACAGGGCATGAGCCTTTTTTATTGCTACCTCTTTATTTCAGTTATTATCTGTGGACATCTCTATCATTATGATATCTATATAGCATGTGATTTGTGGACTTGTCTTCATTTATACTTCTCTTTTCTGTGATTGATATTGCCGGCAAGATCGGCGCTTTGTAGTGGAGACCTTCCTGTGTGTTGGTGTCCCCGCAAAGCGGCGGTTCTGGGCATAAGACCCGGTTTGTAGCGAAAAAATGGGGTCTTACAAGCTTTGGCTGACCAACAATGGTGTAACAACACCCCTCCTCCCAGCCGTCCTAGAGGACCCCGGGGAACTACGTCACCCTGCAAGTCAGCACTTCATATGCAAATGGAATAAACAATAATAACATAAAAACAAGAGGTATGAGTGTCACAAGCATCATCCACATTTATATGTTGAGCAATTAATGTAAGAGGCCTAACAATGCAGCATGTATGCAAACCTGGGTTTCACCAAAGGCACCCTATGGGTTGTATGCTTCTAAGATAACATCACACATCATCATTTCACAATAATAAAATGGTACTCATCATTTACCCAGGGTGTGCAAGCCCAAGGCCAAGAACTCCACTGAGACCTCACTCGCACAAGGCCCATAATGTCATCGGGCGCATCAACTTACTTGTTCTTGCCACAATCACCAAGCCAAAATCCAAGAACTCCGCTGAGACCTCACCCGTACATGGTCCACAATGCCATCGGGCGCATCAGCTTACTTATTCTTGATTGTTAGCACAAAAAAGGGACTCATCTTGCCGGAACACTCTCCACACATGAATCCCAGCATTCACGGGCTAGCCAGCCGACCACAAAGACGAAGCCATGCTTTCACGTACAAGCGACATCACAAGCCGTTCACCACGCACAATATTTCCCTTTATGAACCAATGTTCGTTCTAACACGAAATAATAAAGGGGCATCACAATGATGTTTTTACCGCAATCAGATTTCTAGCAAAATCCCTAAAATGCACGTTGAAAGTGCACAGTGTCCCTCTGAGAATTCTCTAGGGGGGTGAATAGAGATTTAAATGTTTGTACCCTAACTATGCATACAATAAAAATACTAAGGTATTATGCACTAAACAAAACCCATACAGAATAAATAAGTGTTGTAAATACAAAGCAGAAAAACAACAAGCTATAAAAGTGATAGCACAGAAAATGCACAACATAGAAGACACAAGATTTTTATATAGGTTCACCAAAATGTGGGTAGTCCTCTCTTCTATCTCTCTGGTAGGATTGCATAACCTATGCCTGAGTCTTTTGATAAGGAGACTCTTAGAACCAAAGATCTTTTGATAAGGAGATCTTGAACAACTCAGATCTTTTGATAAGGAGATCTTGGACCACTCAGATCTTTTGATAAGGAGATCTTGAACCACTGAATCCTTTGGTAGAGGGATTCTTAAAACTCTGCACAAGTGAAGGAACTAAGAAGGAGAAAGAGAGAGAAAGGGAGAAGAAGGGAATTTTGTTTTTCAGAATACTTCAGAAGCTTTGTTGATGCTTCTTTCTTGCTTTCACTGGATCTGAAATAATAAACCCATGCTTATGATAGTGATGGTTTGCAAGGCTTTTTCTACTTGATCCTTTTCTCTCAGCACTTCTTGTTGTTCTGCTGCTGTATGATAATGAAGAAGAAGCAGCAGATTATGTTCATGTGCAAAGAGTGCTCTTTTATGAATCTGTCTTTTAGGGTTTGAGAAGGAAGAAGATGAAGACCCTAATCGACAGCCAGAAGAATGTAATAATTGTTGTTGTTATCTTCTCCTCTTTTTGCATACTTATTGTGTATGATTGTATTTTCAAAAGCCTTTCTCCTTTTGGCTTGTCCTGAAAAGGAATTCACCTAACTTTCTTTCTTATTTTGTTCTCGACCCGTCAATCCATTTTGAATAGCTCCCAAAAGAGATTTGTTGTGTCCTGGAATGCTTCATTCTATTCTTGGCAACAAACGAGCCGCTGGAGAACTGTCTCTATCTTGGTGGTCCTTCTGATAAGGTCCCAAAAGGACAGCTGAAAAAACTTCCTTTTTCTGACTATATTCGGCGTTGCGTCGACTTCATCAACCTTCACGTCGACACACCTCCGAGTTCTTAACGACGTGGCTTCGAATTTCATCTTAGCTTTGGATAAACTGAGATGCCAACGTTACATCGATACCTTATCGATGTACCCGTCGATACCTTATCGATGTACCCGTCGAGTTGAAGCATTTATACTTGATCTCTTAACTTCTGCGTCGAATTGTAGTCGACGTTGCGTCTACTTGTTAGATGGCTTCGACAAGCTCTATCTTCTGCGTCGAATTCCTTTTGACGTTCCATTGACTTGGCTTATACTTCGACAGGCTGAATGGTCTGCTTCGACAACAACTCAGAGTTGCGTCGATATCAAGTCGAAGTTGCGTCCACTTGTATTCGACGCAAGTCTTAACTTAACTCACTTTATGCTTGTCTTGACTTGATCTTGACACTCTAAGTTGAGTGTGACATCCTAAGACACCTAATGACTAGATTACTCTTACTATACAATGTGGGTAATAAACCTAAGAAGTAAAATCACTTATAGTTAATTTGTTAAGTTAAATCAAAAGGGGTTTTTCCCAACACACATTAAGCAACATCACCGAATCAGACCACCGGTCGCGACTTCGGCTTTACCCACAATGCCTAATCCACTAACGGAGCGGATCTCTAATGAAAAAATAATATCGGGGACAGACTCAATCAACCTGATGGTTCCTCTTGAACCAAGGCAACCCAAACCCCCTCATTTGAGAGATTTGGTACCACAAATTTCAGAAAAAGAGAAGGCAAAATAAGAGATGTCATGTACGCATCCTAAAACCGGGAGGAGAGATGTTGTTACCTTTTGAACTCTCTACCTCGCCATGGATCTGTTGAAAGGAGCGGATAGAAAAGAGCACTTTTGCGTCCTCTCCGTGGATCTGGTTTCGGATTGACGAATGGAGCTCCGATGCTCCAACAATGGTGGATCTTGCCCTTCTTCTTCCTCCAAGCTCACCCTCTCACCTTAGCCCCCAAAACACAAAAAGACTTAACAAAAGTAGAAGAGAACTCCTCAGCCCTATTTAGTACTTCCGGAGGAACCTATCTAAGCCCTTAGATAAGATCTGAGAAGATCAGACGCCCAAAAAATGCTGCTTACGAATCCGCTCCTGTAAGTTACTACGCGGCGGTAGCACTACCGCGCCGCGTTAACGTCTCAATGAACCATTTCAAAGCAATCATCTCGACAAACCCTTCTCGACGCTATTGTGACATACGACGATCCTAAAGCCGGCGGTATCTCTACCGTGCCACGCTAACCTCATGATGAAGCCTCTCGACGAAGCCGTCTCGACTTCTCGTCGGGATAGCTACTGCCAGCGGTAGTACCTACCGCTCGGCATTAGCAACCGGCCGCATGTTTCCACAACATTGTGAAAACTGGGGTTTTACAACTCCACCCCCCTTAAAAGAATTTCGTCCTCGAAATTTAAAATGGAAAAATCATCCTTAACACATACCTGACACGAACAGTTCCAAAAAGTCTCCCCGCATTGCTTGCTCGCGCTCCCACGAGAACTCATCTCGTCCGCAATTATTCCAACACACTTTCACCAGCTTGACCTATTTATTCCGCAACCGTCGGACTTCTGAATCCTCCATGCAAACTGGACGAACTATCATCCTCAGATCTTCGGCTACTGGAACTGCCATATACCACACTATATCTTTCGGCTCCACCAGAGCTTTCCTCAGCACCGAGATATGGAAAACATCATGTAATCCACCTAATTCTGCGGACAACACCAACCTATAAGTTGCTTCACCTACGCACTCCGTAACCTCGAACGAACCCAAATACCTCAGACTCAACTTCTTGATTCACCAAATTAGCGAAATGCCTTTGAACGGCTTGATCTTCAAGTAGACCATGTCACCCACCGCAAACTCCACATTTCTATGGCACGCATTAAAATACTTTGTCTGCCGATTCTGGGCAATCTTCATGCGCTCCTGGATTATTCGCACCAACTCACAAGCGTCTGCCACCACTTCTTTTCCTACAAGCTGAGTGTCTCCCGCCTCTATCCAAGACATCGACATTCGACACCGCCTTCCATACAAAGCCTCATATGGCGTGATCTTGATACTCGCCTGAAAACTATTATTATAGGCAAAGTCCACCATGAAAAGGCGGTCTTCCCAACTCTAACCAAAATCAAGGGCACAGATCCTCAACATGTCCTCCAACGTATGGTTCGTTCTCTCCGTTAGACCATCGGTCTGCGGATGGAACGCAGTACAAAACTTCAGCTTTGTGCCCAAACTTCTCTGAACCAACCTCCAATCCTTGGATGTGAACCGCCCATTGCGATCACTAACAATGGTCTTTGGAATCCCGTGCAATATCACAATATTACGGATATAAAAGTTCCACAAGCTTCTCCACTCCGTCGTCCTTCCGATTTGGAATGAAGTGGGATACCTTGGTCAGGCAATCCAGAATCACCCAAATCGCATCGTTACCTTACCGCGACCGAGGCAAACCATGCACAAAATCCAAGAAGATGTCGTCAAATTTCCACTCGGGGATAGGAAGAGGTTTCAAGAACCCGCCCTACCTTTGGCACTTGGCTTTCACTAAAGCACAAGTCTGACACCAACTTAAGTACAAAGCTACATCCCGCTTCATCCCAGGACACCAAAAGGATTTCTTCAAATCCAAGTACATTTTTGTACTTCCTGGATGAATGGAGTACTTCGTGAAGTGAGCCTCAAACATCAACTCCTCACGGAGTTTGCCAAAGTGCGGAACACACACCCTTTCATTCTTAATTAATGGTCCACCGACCATCTCCAAAGCACTGTCTTCGCTTTGCTGAGCTTCCAACACCAATCGTTGACAATCTTTGTCTGCACTGGTCAACTCTCGGATTCGATCCGCTAAATCACACTGCAACTCGATCCAGTTTGGCCGAGCTGCGCTAGACTCACCTCTAGCCACATACGCAATGTCAAGAGACTCGAACTCTCGCACCAAATGCTCATCATGAGCTTCAATCCAATTTCCTTGCCCGGAATACTTTCTACTCTGCGTCAGCCACCACGTTAGCCTTGCCTAGCATATATTGTATCGCTAGTTCGTAGTCCCCAAGGAACTCAACCCACCTATGTTGTCTCATATTGAGATCTTTCTGATCCAGAAGATACTTCAAGCTTTGATGGTCCGTGATGATTTCCACCTTCGCACCATAAACGCAGTGCCGCCACAATTTCAACGCAAAAAATACTGTTGGAAATATTGCCCTCAATGTTCCATTGATTTGAAGTGGCATCACTCACAATGCTAAGTACATATTGTATTTGATAAACTCTACCTTGTCTCAAGGGTTGTACAGGGTGATGATATTCCATACAATGGAATATGTTCAGGGGTCTGCTGACCAAACAGCTGAGAAAGTGTCTCTGTCTCAGCTGAACCGCTGAGATGAGGGCAGGTGCCGCTGAGAAACATCATATCTCTACTGATCTGCAGATAGACATAATCTGCTGAGAAGAAAAACTATCTCAGCGGATCCACTGGGACGACAGTTGCCCAACCGCTGAGACTGAAAGTTGTCTCAGGCCAACCGCTGAGACTGAGTCAAATCTTGAAGAAGACAAGTGGCGCGACACGCCTTTGGCGAAAACAGCTGTAAAGGGAGATTAGGGTCACCCATCTGTTCCCAGTATGGCAGAGCCTTCCTTTGAGTGCCGTTGAAGATGTGCAGAGTATAAAGAAGAACTTAGGGCACTTTTGAAAGTGCTGGTCTGGTGCTAAAAGAAATTACTACCGTTCCATTGACGGCCCTGAACATCTCACTCTCCTCCTGCTCACTGAACAGGGAAGAAGAGTCTGAGAGATAAAGATTGCTCTCCTACAAAGAAGAGCAAGGTGATCCTTCATCCTTCAACTGAAGAGGAAGATCAGAAAGTAGCTGGCTCAGAAATCATCATCCATCTAAGCTACTCAAAAAGCACAAGCTGTGCAGGAACTACAGAAGACATCTTCGCAGTGCTGTCTGTTGTAGTAAGCATAATACTCTCTTACTGTAGGGCTATTTGGCCTGAGTTTGTAGGGATATTAGGCCTGAGTTTGTAGGGCTGCTAAGCCTGAGGTTGTAGGGCTGTAAAGCTTGAGTTGTAAGGCTTACTGGCCTGAGGTAGGGCTTGGAGCAAGCCTGAGAGATCTTGAAGGATCTGAACTGTAAGCTCTTGTAGCTGATATTGGAGAAGTTGGCCTTGTCTAACACACTGTTAGAAAGGTGAAGGGGGAAAGTGGACTACCCATAGACACACTGTCTTGGGGAACCACTATAAACACTTGTGTATTTTCTGGGTCTGCTTGATTACTAGCTTACAATAGATTTAACTATCTATATCAACTAAGAAAAATCAAAATACCTATTCACCCCCCCCCCCCTCTAAGTGAATTAGATAACATACCTATTTTCTATCAAGTGGTATCAGAGGTAGGTTGGTCATAAAGGGCTTAACTGTCTGACCAGATCCTACATAGGTATTATTAATTCTGAATTCAATGGCTTCTAATGGAGTTCAGAAGGAAATGGGTTCTATGAAGCTTCCTATATACAAAAAGGAAACCTTTGGCATTTGGAAACAAAGGGTTAGGCTATACATGGAAGCTTCAGACCCTAGGATCTATATCACTGTTCAGGAAGGCCCCTTCCTTATCACAAAGCCCTCCACCAATGATCCTACTATGCAGGTAGGCAAGTCTTACACTGAAATGACAAGGGATGAGATAGCATTGGCTACAATGGATAAAAGGGCTCAAAATATTATAGTCAATGCTATTGATGATTCAACATTCCAAAACTTGGTGCACTGTGAGACTGCAAAGGATATGTGGGATACAATGATTATTTACATGGAAGGGACTGAAGAAGTGAGGAATGATAGGAAATCCCTCCTCAATCAGGAGTATGAAGCCTTTAGGCAACAAAGCCAGGAATGCATAGCTGACTGCTATGAAAGATTCTTCGGGATAGTAAATGAGTTGAGAACCTATAAAAGGACCTTCACTCATTATGAGTTAAATGATAAATTCCTAAGATCTCTAACTAGAAACTGGGATACCAAAATCTGTGCCATATGGGAAGTGGCAAAGCTGAGTGAAACTCCTCCTCACACTCTGTTTGGAAAGTTGCTCTCATATGAGATGCAACTATCTGCTAGAAAGGAGGAGGACACCTTCTCCAGATCTCATGCTAGGGAGAAGTCTGTGGACCTCAAGGATGAAGGATCCAAGAAGAGCAAGACAAGAATTCCTACCCCTCCAAAAAGGGCTGCTGACTCAGAAAACTCTGAACACTGCTCATCTGATAGCAACTCTTCAGATGAGGAATTTGCTGCCTTTTCAAGGCAATTCAAGAAGATGATGAGGAGGAAGCAGTGGAAGAATATGCCTTCCTCCTCTTCACATCCTAGGAAGGATTCAAACAGGGCAGACAGGCAGCACCCCAAAGGGGACAGGTATGATTCTAAATATGTTAAACATGGTTTAGCTAATATGATTTGTTATTGCTGCAGTAAGCCTGGACATGTCATTGCTGACTGTCCAGTCAAAAGAAAGGATAAGGGTGACAAGAAGTCTTATCACCAGAAGGGAAGAAAGGTTGAGAAATTCTTCCTATCCAAGAAGGACATAAGCTGGAGTGAATCGTAGTCATCAACTTCAAATTCGGAGAATGAAGAAGAAGCCTACATAGGGCTGTTTGTAGTAGAAGAAGATGAAGATTATCCTATTGCCAGGGTTGGAGTCTGGGCCCCTCTATCACAATCAGATAGTGACATAGAGGATGATGAAGACTACAAAGATCAATTGGGTCTTATGGCCCTCACTGATGAGGAAGACAGTCAGAATATTTTGGACAATGAACATGTATTAACTCTCTCCACTTCCTTTTCTGATCATGATGCATGCCTAGAATCTGAAGCACATTCATAACATGGTGAAAGTGATTCAGAATCTGAGGAAGATGTCAATCAATTGATTGACAGATATGGTGCTCTCTTGAAAGCTCGGAAAAAGAGCAAGAAGCTTGCCAAGAGGCAAGTCCAGGAAATTGCTTTCCTTAAAATGGCTGAAAAAGAATGCACTGAATCATCTACCAAGATGAGTCAAATGTATAGAGAAATTATCCATCTGAAGGGGATTACTATCACCCATCTGAGCACCCTATCCCTGAAGAACAAGGTCATCAAGGATCTTGAGGAGAAGCTTGTGAAAGAAAGAAGCCTAGTGGCTTAATTCTCCAAGCCAAAATCTGTGCTCCCTATTATTGACTCCTTTTCTTCTCAATCCAGTAGGAGAGGACTAGGATTCAATAAACTGGAAGTAGGAGAAGGGAGTGGAGAAAAGAGCAGGGGTAAGGCTAAGCCTCAAACCACCTTTCAAAAGGTGTTACTTCCCTCCAACAGGTATGACCATGAAAGCATGTATGGTCACTAGAAGAATGGAAGTACCTATAGGAAGGAAAACAATCCTTCCCATAGTGGAAGAAAGGGCATGAGATTGAGTGCTATGAAGGCTCCCCATGAGGAAATTCAAATGGCCCAACATGGACCATTTGTATTTGGTACTGCAGCCCCTTCATTCAAGAATATGGATGCAAGATCTTCTAAATTTAATTTAGCTAAGAACATGACTGCTGTCATATCAGTAGACAAGTCTAGTTGCTCAGTGTCTAATGCCATCAATTCTTTCCTTGCCCAACAACAAAAGTAAGCTGATGTCATTAAAACACAGACTACTAAGACTGTCCACAAGATGACCTTCAGCCAAATCATTGCTGAAAGGAATAAAATGAAGACTGATGTCTCCTCTCCTGAACACAAGCATGTTGATGCTCATTTCACTACAAGAAATGTTCAGAAGAGGAGATATAACATTCATGAGTGTTGGTACTGTGGTAAAGTGGGACACTTTGCCATAGATTGTTGGCAAAATCCCAAGGTGCCAACTGCAAGGATGAGCTTTCCTGCAAAAGTTGCAGCAGGTATGAAGTCTTTTCATACTAACAAGAACCTATGACACAATATCAATTGGGCTCCTGAGGGTAATTAAATTCCCTCATGCAGGTTAGTTCAAATACCAGCCTTGGGAAAATATGGTATTTGGACAGTGGGTGCTCAAGACATATGACAGGCACCAAAGGTCTTCTTCAGGAATACAAAGCTGTGAAGAATGGACCCCAAGTCATCTTTGGGGGATCAGAAAAGGGAGTCACCAGAGGTTATATTCTTCTATTTTGACAGGATGTGAAAGGGCTATGGAAGAATCATCTATACAAGAGCCATACAGCAGTAGCAGAGCATATGCGGAAGCTGCAATTCCTGAAGAAGTAGAGGTGCAGGCTGCTGAAGAAGCTGTTGATCCAGTGGAAGGAATTCAGCAAGTAGAGGACAGATTGCCTGCAGCTACAAGACATCTAAGGGATCATCCAAGAGAATTAATCATTGGGGATCAGAACCAAGGTGTATTAACCAGAAGTAGGGCACACAATGAAGCCCTATTCCTGAGTTTCCTATCACAGATGGAACCCAAAAGGTTTGAAGAAGCCAACCAAGATACATTCTGGATTCAGGCAATGCAAAAAGAACTTCTTCAATTCAAGAGATGCAAGGTATGGAAGTTGGTGCCAAAACCTCAAGGACACAACATTATTGGCACCAAATGGATTTACAGGAACAAGTTTGATGAAAATGGAGTAATCATCAAGAACAAGGCTAGACTTGTAGCCAAGGGATATAGACAAGAATGTTGGATCTTACGGCGCCCTTAGAGGGGGGGTGAATAAGGGAATAAAATTCTTTCTATAATTTTCAAGATAATTACTAAATTGTTTTATGATGAAGGAGATTGAAATAAACAATTTAGATTTAGAATTGAAAACTTAGAACACAATATAGAGAGATTACGCCAAATGATACAAATCAAGTAAACACAAAAGAGACATGATTATATTATATGAAAAAGTGTTTACATAAATTTGATTTCTATATCGCTAGAAATCGGAGGCGTACAAATGTAAATTTCTTTTTGTTTACCAATCCTTCTCCCAAGGATCGGAAGGCTATCACTTGTCTCTCCCTAGACCAAGCCCAAGCCCAAGCCTATCCTCTAGATCTTCCCAAGATCTAGACGTAGCACACAAGGCCACGATTTCCCACCAAGCCACGCAAGGGCTTGGACGCTCCGCACAAGGAAGCGATTTTCCCTTAAGCCACGCAAGGACTTAGACGCTCCGCACAAGGAAGCGATTTTCCCTACCAATACAAAGTAAAATGTATATAAATGAAAATACAAGATAAAATAAGAACTCCCTAGAAATTCAGATCTCTGAAAGGAAGGTTGAAGCCTCGAGATGATACTTGATGTAGAAGCGCGTCCGATCTCGTCTTCAATTTCAAACCTTCTCAGCATAAATGGGAGTTCATGAGGTTCTGGAGCTCTCTGGATGGAATGCACTCAGGAAGGGACTTTAAATTCTGAAAATTGTTGGAATGCACGAACACAAGGTGTCTTTTTATAGAAAATCGCTGTCGGAAATTCCGACAGTGACTGTCGGAATTTTCCGACAGCGTTAAACTGCCGCTGAAGTGCCGTCGTGGGTGGAGTCGTGGGCAGTTGCTGTAACCGTCGAGCTGTCGCCTGGGCGACATCGATGTCGGATTTCCGACAGTGCAAAACTGCCGATCATGCCGAAACTTCTCCAGACTGTAGATTGAGTCGTTCTCATCTCCTAAATGGGGTGGCACGTTCTGTAACTCTTCCTGGATTGAAAGTTATGGCCATTTTAAGATCAGCACACAAAACTCACCCAACCTGAGACTTGTCGTTCTCGGATCATGCCCATGAACGAGGACTTGTCTCCTCATTGAACCTGTACAACCTGGCCACTATAAACACACAAAAGACTAGATCAAATACATCATGGTATTTGTTATTCTCAAACCAAGAGATGCGGAAAGCAAGCTCCAACAATCTCCCCCTTTTGATAATAACAAATACCCATATGAGAAATTAGTGAGTTTATAGATAAGTGCGATAAAAGATATGCATGAATAAAAGGTTTACCGCGTGATAGATTTTACTCCCCCTAAATATCTATGTCACTAGATTTCTCATTTTATTCTCCCCCTTTTGTTATTACCAAAAGTGGGTTGTCATGATCGAGCAATATCACTCCCTCTACATAGATGCTTTCCATGAAAACTTTTTAATATACTCCCCCTAAATTGTATTCTCCCCCTAAATGTATGCTCCCCCTAAATGTTATAATTAATTGCAATGGTGCATTCTGAAACATTGAGATTAGTAAGAGATTTCTTGAATTTATATTTCTCCCCTTTTTGATATTATCAAAAGTTATTTTGAAATAAAGAATGAATAATTATGAAGAAATAATAAATATGGGAGTATATAAGAGTAATAGATTTTATGTGAGAAGAAAAATAGGATGCAATCAAACGCTTGTTAAATACTACTTGTTGAGAAAAATATAGGCATGATGTAACATAAAGTAGTAAGCAACATAGCTAACATGATAAAGTAAGCATTCTATTTTAAGATACCATTTGCTTAAAGGAAAACACAGTGTTAAAAATAATAAGCACTCTTAAACATAAACATCATTTTAGAAGATAAAACCATATAAAGGATAATGAGTTTTAAATTTGAAAAGTTGATGTTTGAGTTAAAGATTGAAGAGATGCTATTCCATTAAAAAAATTTGCAAGCATGATTTCATAATATCAAGAAAAGATACACACACTACAATGTAATAAAATTTACATTTCAAGTAAACATAAACATTGTAGCGGTCATGCTTTGTTATCTAGTGCATTTACTTAAGTTTGTAGAGATTTGAGTAGATGAGCATTAGGATCCAATTCTCATGAGTAGAAGTTTTATGAAAGATAATGATGTGTACAAGTAGTGTTTTGATAAAGTATACAAGTGAATCAATCAAAAACACATGACATATATAATGAAATAACACAACATTAAAATACACAAATAATATTACTTCCACACTATTTCAATGCACATGAATAAATAGTACAACTACCAAGGTGCTCTGCACACACAATGCTTATTAAGACTTATCAGGGTGCAAAGTAGTGCTTGGGGGATCACTTTTATACTTATTAGCTTTATTTTCAATTTTTTGTGATCCGGTGTACAAAAGAGAAGTGGTGTATAAATTGTTTGCTACAAGACACTTTACAATTCTTAGTCAAGGTGCTCAACCTCACAATGCTCATTAAGACTTATCAGGAAGGTGAGTAGTGCTTGGTGGAGTTTTCCTTGTCATTTATTATTTGATTTTTAGTTTAGTGACTAAGGACTCCGAATTTACTTATTTTGCAAACATAGCATTTTAAACCACATTTCTCTAAAGAATAAGTGCATGAAAGACAAAGAATTGTAATAACCAATTCAATGTTGTGTAGGTAATCTATTTAGGCATTTTAATTATTTATGTTATTACACTACACAATCATGTAAGAATAAGATTGTAAACACATGTAGGTTATCAAAAATAAGTGAGTGAATGAATCATTATCAAACATAATATATTACTCATACTTAGAGGCATGCTAAACATTTCTACACATGTTTATCTACAATCAATTTCATTGCACATAACAAGATAATTTTCAAGGCATGACAAATACAAAACAATGTTTTTAAGAAACTTGAAAGTTAAATTAAACATTGTATTTAATCTTTAATTGATATAATTAATCATCCATCCTTGACAATGGCAATGAATAACAGTCATTTTTGTTTTTAAAATTTTTTTTATATATGGACAAAACAATAAACACACATAAAGAAAAACATATTTTTGTTCTTTGAAATTGTTTTGTAATTTTGTATTTGTTTTTATAATATGATTAAAAATACAATCAAAAAATATTTTTGTATTTTTGAATTTTGATCTTTTGTAGTTGATTTTTCATAATATGAATAAAACAAAAATAGCAAATGTCTGAAATAAAAAAAAAAACAAAGTAGTACATATAGACTAAAATATTTTTAATGATTTTTAGAAATTTTAAATTTTTTATTTTAGATATTGATTAGGTGTCCTTAAAGCAGTTCCATGCTGAAATTTCAGAATTTTCAGAGATGACTTGATTGCTCAAATTTGCATAAAACTTTAGCTTTTTTCAAATACATGTGTTTTACAAAAACATTTAAGCCAAAAAAAGATAAATTATGCAAACACATGAAGACATTTTTATTAAACAACCCAAAATATGCATGATTTAAGTAATAAGTGAATAAAAATGTTCATGCAGTGAGTAATATAAGTATGTCCTAAGATTAATGGCTACCCCGACTAAATGTCTACACCCTAGCCCCGTACTAAGTGACGGATGGGCATGAGGAGCTGCACGCATACCGTAGGTTGGGGTGTTAGTCCCATATGCACACACTAGAGAACACTCAACCTAGCACTCTTTCCCCCCCAGTGCCTCGCAAGGCCCCACTGGAACCCTCCCCGGTTAAGGACAAGACATGACTTAGAGGTTAGGTCTCTAATGCATATAACCCTACGCCCTCGCTATTGTGAGATATGAAGTCATAGGTGAATAATCTTTTGGACAACCTATGCTTTTTAAATCTATGGGTTGATATATAAACTATGGGTTTTTATGAAGAGTTATAAAGCCGCATAGTTTTTATATTCTTATGAGATGACGAAATGAGATAACAAGTGCAAATACTAATATGAGATAAATGGTAATGCTAGTATGATGAGTTTGAATGCAATGTTATTACATAGGATTTAATGCAGATAATGTTGCATGTAATATGAGAAATTTTCAAATTAATTTTCTTTAGACCTAGAATGAAATGATTAAACTTTTGATTTGATCTTAATTATACATGACGATTCTAAGGTCTAAATTACATGCAAACATTGGTGACACACATCACACACATAATATGAGATATGAAACAATTATACCATGTGAAGGAAAAAAAATCATAAACATAGAAATTTCCGAATCAAGCGGACTAAGATAGCATTTAAAAGTGGAGTTGAAATTGGGCAAAACGACAGCACCAAACGAACTCAAATGAACAAGCCTAGTTTGCCAATAGATGGAGATTTCTGTGCTCTTTCCGAAAAGATATTAAACGCGAAAATCGGACGAGCGGATCAAAAGATATGGCTATATGAAGTTTTGATCAAAAACTCGTTTTTTGAAAGATTAAGCATGCATTTAGATGAATTTTTGTTTTCGATTTTATTTGATAATATTTTTCATTATAGGGGCTATCAAATGCAACAAATAGAAAAATAATCAAAACGTTGCACATTTTAATTTTTAGCTTAAGCCCTTTAATAAACCATTTAAATCCATATATTTTTTTTAAAAAAAAAATTAATTTCATTAGTCTTGAAAATAATTTCAATATTCTAATTATAATGTTAATTCAAGACATTGATGGGTAAGGGATTTAAGAGGATATATATAACAATTAAAAAAATGAGAGGTAGGTCTCTTTTAAAATCATAAGACTTAATGTTCAATTTTAATTCAATTTGATTTGATAAACATTAGGCTTAATATATGAAAGTCATATTTCATGATATATAAAGAGATCATAGCATGTTTGTTTAAGAAATATAAAATAAACAAAAGAAAAGAGACAATAAGCATATCATGAAGTAGAGTAGTGATATTACATTTTTATTTGTTTCTACTTCATGCAAATGATAGGATACTAATGAATAAGAGATTTAGGTATCCAAAGTTGACCATGTGGAATGGTTCCTATGGGTACCCAAATACATCGTGATGGCTTTTGAGAAGATAATGATGAATGAGCCCTTTTAATTAATGTTGATGTATCATTTTTCTTTAAGGGTCTCCATTCATATCTTGGTGGTTTACATTTCAAATTCATATTATGATTATGTGACATCTTTATATGATTATATTTGTTTGAAAAATAATTCATTTGCGATTTAAGTTTATTCAAATTATTTTTCAAAATAGATTGATGTTGATAATCATAATGAATTTTATTACATGGATTCTTTGAAAGTTTATAAGAGTGAGTGTCTTTCTTTAGAAGTGATTGTTGAAAGAGTGGGTTACAATATGTTTTAAATGATTGATTCTTCTTTTGATGATTTTCATTTCCACTCTTTCTTATAGACATACTCTTATAATATGAAGGATAATATTTTATATTTTGATTTTCATGAAAAGGAGTTTTTAAATTTGAGTCATGATTGAAAATATATTGAGACTTATAATAATGACTCTTAAGAATTTTGTGAGGATCATATTTCTTTTTGAAACTAAACTCCTTTTGATTTAATGTGTGAAAATGATCCTTTTTAGAAATAATTTTGTAAGTTAATTTATCCTTGTTATTTAAAATCTTATGATGAAATTCATTACATGACATTTGAAATTTTTCAACAAAAGATTTTAATTGTATTAACTTACAAGTTAAAGCATCATTTTCAACTAACAATTTTTCATTATGTTCTTTAGAAACTAAGAGCCCTTTTTCAATTTCCTTGAATTTTTCTTTTAATAGATTGCAATCTAAACAAGGAATATGAATTTTATCTAAAGAGCATGAAAGAGAATTTAACACATCAATATTTGATTCTACGTTATCGTTTGCTTTTAAAGAATTATTTTCTAAACATAATTTGGAATTAGCAATTTTTAACTTTAAAATTTTACGTTTAGCAATTTTAAGCATACGAAATGTAGAAATAGAATTTTTTACAAAAAGAGAAGATTTAGATTTTCTTACCTTGCAATAGTTTCCGTCTTCTCTTTTGCTTGATGTGTTGCCAACAAATGAGTCCAATATTGTGACGTTGTATTTTTCTTCTTCCTCTTCCAAACAAGAGTGTCCATCATCCTTTCCGCTTGATGAGCATTCTATGGATCCATCCTTTGTGTAGCTTTCTTGAATATTTGCATAGGCTTGCATATTCTCCGGTTCTTGTGAATGTTCCGTACCTGTAGAAGGAGAATCATAAGTTCTTTCAAGAAAACTCCAAATTTCATATGCGGTAGGTAAAGTATAAATAAGTTTGAAAATATTTTGGTCTAACGCACAAAATATACTATTCATAGATTTTGCATTTAAAATAATTTCATTTCTAGTTAGTACGCTAGATGGCTTTTTAATAGTAATATTCCAAACTTTTTCATCTAAGGCCTTAAGAAAATTTTTCATTAATATTTTCCACCCATTATAATTTTCACCCATAAATAATGGTGGTGATAATACTTTTTCATTTATATTAAAATTTTCCCCACTAGTAGAAGCGAGATCATGATCAAGAGGCGCCATTATTCCCGGTTGTTAAGCCGATTTGGAATAACCTAGCTCTGATACCAATTGTTGGATCTTACGGCGCCCTTAGAGGGGGGGTGAATAAGGGAATAAAATTCTTTCTATAATTTTCAAGATAATTACTAAATTGTTTTATGATGAAGGAGATTGAAATAAACAATTTAGATTTAGAATTGAAAACTTAGAACACAATATAGAGAGATTACGCCAAATGATACAAATCAAGTAAACACAAAAGAGACATGATTATATTATATGAAAAAGTGTTTACATAAATTTGATTTCTATATCGCTAGAAATCGGAGGCGTACAAATGTAAATTTCTTTTTGTTTACCAATCCTTCTCCCAAGGATCGGAAGGCTATCACTTGTCTCTCCCTAGACCAAGCCCAAGCCTATCCTCTAGATCTTCCCAAGATCTAGACGTAGCACACAAGGCCATGATTTCCCACCAAGCCACGCAAGGGCTTGGACGCTCCGCACAAGGAAGCGATTTTCCCTTAAGCCACGCAAGGACTTAGACGCTCCGCACAAGGAAGCGATTTTCCCTACCAATACAAAGTAAAATGTATATAAATGAAAATACAAGATAAAATAAGAACTCCCTAGAAATTCAGATCTCTGAAAGGAAGGTTGAAGCCTCGAGATGATCCTTGATGTAGAAGCGCGTCCGATCTCGTCTTCAATTTCAAACCTTCTCAGCATAAATGGGAGTTCATGAGTTTCTGGAGCTCTCTGGATGGAATGCACTCAGGAAGGGACTTTAAATTCTGAAAATTGTTGGAATGCACGAACACAAGGTGTCTTTTTATAGAAAATCGCTGTCGGAAATTCCGACAGTGACTGTCGGAATTTTCCGACAGCGTTAAACTGCCGCTGAAGTGCCGTCGTGGGTGGAGTCGTGGGCAGTTGCTGTAACCGTCGAGCTGTCGCCTGGGCGACATCGATGTCGGATTTCCGACAGTGCAAAACTGCCGATCATGCCGAAACTTCTCCAGACTGTAGATTGAGTCGTTCTCATCTCCGAAATGGGGTGGCACGTTCTGTAACTCTTCCTGGATTGAAAGTTATGGCCATTTTAAGATCAGCACACAAAACTCACCCAACCTGAGACTTGTCGTTCTCGGATCATGCCCATGAACGAGGACTTGTCTCCTCATTGAACCTGTACAACCTGGCCACTATAAACACACAAAAGACTAGATCAAATACATCATGGTATTTGTTATTCTCAAACCAAGAGATGCGGAAAGCAAGCTCCAACAAAGAAGAGGGTATAGACTTTGATCAAACCTTTGCCCCAGTTGCAAGGTTAGAAGCAATTAGGCTATTTCTTGCCTATGCTGCCCACAAGGGGTTCAAAGTGTACCAGATGGATGTCAAGTCAGCTTTCTTGAATGGCAATGATACGTTTTTGTCTCTCTCTTTGAAAGAGAGAAGAAAGAGAAGAAAGCTCTTTCTTTCTTTTCGATTCAACCTTGGGCGGACGTTTTCGAAGAGTCCCGCGAGTAATTCTACTTTGAGGAATTACCCGTTATCCTATCGAAGGATAGAAGTAACGGACTCTTTCTCTTTCGAAATATCGAGGATTACTCCTCGGCCGCGTCCTCTGAAGCCTAAATGAAAAATTGAAAAAGGGCTTTATGTTGAAATTAAAATTGAAAGCTTTTTGAAAATATTGTTGCAATAATTTTTTGAGTAGTTGCAACAATTCTTTAAGAGCGTTTTAAAACTTCTTTTACCTTGAGCTAGTTGCAACAACCAAAGAGGTGTTGTAACAATTTTTTTAGTGTTTTTAAAAGAGAGTTTTAAAAAGTGCTTTAGAGAGAAAGCTTTTGGGTTTATGTAATTATCCGGACTAAAATCAATAAAGGCAAGTGGACCTTATCGATAGTAGTATAGGATATTTCTTTTGAAATATCAAGGTCGTATTTTTCCAAGGTCGTATCGATTATTTCTACTTCTTAGGAACGCGCTATTATTTTATCGAAAAGAGTTTGAAATTGATTTTTATGATTTTATAGAAAAGCTAGTGACAAAAATGATAACTATCGCGGGCTTGGTGTGCGTTTAGCAAAAACCAAGAAAAGCGATGAAAAGAAAAAGAACGAAAACGTTAATTTAAAAAGTAGTTTTGCTTAGAATTTTTTAGGGTTTTATAAAACGATAATGATAACTACGGCGATAATAAGCGATTGAGCGGGTAGCGGAATTAAGCAAAAAACGATTATATTAAAAACAAAAGACGCACTAATTGAAAACGCACACACTCTACAGAATTAAAATGAAAGCTGTAAATTGCAGAAATTAAAGAAATGCGATCCCTACCCAAATAGGTAGAGGGGAAATAAATGCGTGAGCAAGTCCTATCCAAACGGATAGGCGGGAAATAAATGCGTGAGCAAGTCCTATCCAAACGGATAGGCGGGAAATAAATGCGTGAGCAAGTCCTATCCAAACGGATAGGCGGGAAATAAATGCGTGAGCAAGTCCTATCCAAACGGATAGGCGGAAAATAAATGCGTGACAGAAATGGAAACTATTCGATTACAAAAAAGGCGCAAACTTTATACTCATACACACACCCACTCTACGTTAATGAAATCTAATTAAAATAAAACAAATCTAAACTCATACACTCACACACACAACAATAATGAAACTAAGTTAAAAAGAAAAGAAAATCTATTCTCATACACTCACACACACTAATAACAAAATGAAAATAAAAATAACAACATTTTACTCTCATACACACACACACACTTACAAAAAAGCAAAGAGAAAGTAAAAAGAACAAATGAAAACAAAACAAAACAAAAAACTAATTAACCTCCTACACTCACACACACTAATATGAAATCATCTAAAAATTACAACAAAACTAAAAACAAGAAAATTACACTCATACACACACACACCCAAATTAAAATGACAACTTAACAAAAATTACAAAATTACATTAAACTAAAAATAAAAAGAACAAAAAGAGAACACACACACACTAAAACAAAGAGAGACAATAATTACAAAACAAGCTTAATTTATTTCCATCAAAAAAGGGGTTACAAAACTAGAGAGAGAAAGTGCAAAATTACAAAAATTACAAAACACCAAAAATCAGCAAAATGGAACAAAACCTTAAGAGAAGCTCCCAAAATTTTGAACCCTTGCACTCAGCTGAATCTGGCTATTTATAGAAAATTTTTTTGGATTACACGCCCTCGGACACGGGCGTGTCTGAGGGCGTGACATGGATTGGGGTGCGAATAGCCAGAACAGCTGGATCCAGGCAGGTATCTGGAAGGCTTGACCGGCGACTTGGAAGTACACGGGCGTGTTCCAGGGAACACGGGCGTGTTCGATGTCGGCATTGTGCTGTCGGCTGCTGGGCGTGACGGGCGGCGTGTCCTTTGTTCTTCTGGAAGGAATTGAGGGTCACGGGCGTGTCTGAAATGTCACGGCCGTGACTTTGATTTTTTGGATGAAATGCTTCAAGTGGCTGGAATTTGGGATGGATATCCAACACGGGCGTGACCATGGTACACGGCCTCGGTCACGGGCGTGACCGAGGGCGTGACTTGTTGTTTGAGTTGGAAAAAGAACAGAGAAAAGAAAATGTTAGGGATTAGTGAACACGCCCTTGGACACGGGCGTGACCTAGGGTGTGACTTAACAAAATTACAGAAACTTTACAAAATGAAAATAAAACTAAGTTAAAAACAAAAATAACAAAAACAAACATTTTATTCATTAATTTACATATATTATTTACAAATCTAATTAAAATTATACTAAAAATTATATAGAAAAATGCGTATATTTACTATTCATCAGGCAACTTGAAGGAAGAGGTATATGTTGGACAACCATCAGGTTTTGTCCATCCTACTTTTACATCTCATGTTTATTTACTTAGGAAAGCTCTATATGGTCTTAAATAAGCCCCTAGGGCTTGGTATGAGACATTGTCTAGTTTTCTCATCAAGAATAAATTCTTGAGGGGAAAGATAGATAGTACATTTTTCTTAGGGAAACAAATGGCAAGTGTCTTATAGTCCAGATTTATGTTGATGACACAATCCTTGGGTCTACAGATAACAACCTCTGTAAAAGATTTGCCAATCTAATGCAGGGGGGTTTGAGATGAGTAGTATGGGAGAATTAAAGTACTTCTTAGGCCTCCAAGTGAAACCGTCTGATGATGGGATTTTTATCTCTCAGACCAAGTACACTAGGGAGCTAATTAAGAAGTTTGGGATGAAATCAGCCTCCACCATAAAAACTCCAATGGGATCCAACAACTCCCTGGACAAGGATGAGAAGGGCAAGACATTTGATGAATCCATGTATAGGTGTATTATTGGATCCTTGTTGTATCTTACTGCTAGTAGACCGGATATTATGTATGCTACATGTGTTTGTGCTAGGTACCAAGCCTGCACTAAGGAATCTCATTACTCAGCTGCAAAGAGGATTCTAAGATACCTTATGGGTAGCCAACATCTTGGCCTTTGGTAACCTAAGAACAATGATTTTGAACTAACTGGCTATTCAGATGCAGATTTTGCAGGATGCAAGGAAGATAGGAAGAGCACAAGTGGGACTTGTCAATTCCTAGGAAGAAGGCTGATCTCATGGAGCAGCAAGAAACAGACTAGTGTGGCAATATCCACAGCTGAATCTGAATACATAGCTGCAGGGAGCTGTTGTGCTCAACTACTGTGGGTGCAACATCAGTTAAAGGATTATAACCTCAAGGTAAGTAATTCTCCACTATATTGTGATTCATCTAGTGCCATCTCTATAGCTAAAAATCCCATCTCACATAGCAGGACTAAGCATATAGAGATAAGGTATCATTTCATTAGAGAACATGTAGAGTGTAATGATGTATGCCTTGAATTTGTCCCCACTGACAAACAAGTTGCTGACATCTTCACAAAGCCTTTGGATGAAGTTAAATTTAATGCTTTTAAAATTGAGCTTGGAATGTTGAACTTAGAATAAATTTGATTCTGCAAACTTATATGTTTTGCTCATGTTGTCAATCACTAGTTTAATATAGCAAGTGTCACATGTATAACAAGCTTTAATTTGTTAAAAATTTGCTATCTACATGATTATTACCAAGTGTAGGTCATGTATCTAGCCCCTCTACCAGATAATGAAATCAACTGAAACAATTTGTGTGATCTCATCTAAACCGCTGAGACGAATAAAACTGTCTAAGCGGTTGGCAATTACTGTCCCAGCGGATAACCACTCCTTCTTAACTGTACCGCTGAGATAGATTGCTTAAATATCAAACTGGTCAATTTTGATTCATCAGGAATGAAAACTCAAATAAATTGATTAAGTCTAATCAACTTATACAATTAGAGCAAAACTAACACATAATTCCAGCCTCTATAAATATCATAAGGATTGATTAAAATATCACACTTTCCTTCAACCTAGCCGGCGAGACGAACCCTTCTCCCGTCCGACTCAGCGACCTAGAATACAGAAGAAATGGTGCCAAAGATGGCAAAAGAGCTTCATGAAGGCTATGAAATAATTAGGAATGGGTTCTTGCATGCTCCCGAAGAAATAAAAGTTGTGATTGATCTTCTATCTGCCCAAGGACTTGAATATACCCTATCTGAGCCCTCCACAATTCGCAAAACAGAAGTTCTGGAATTATTCTCCAGTGCTAAGTTGTCCTCCTCAAAGTCATCTATTAAGGGAAATATAGGAAGCAGGAGGATAAAAATATCCTCTAAGAAAATTGAAAAGGCCCTTTAACTGGCCTCCTGCAGTGAAGAAGAAGAAGTTATTTCAGAGGAAGACAGAGACAAAGCATTACAATGGTGTGCCTATTGTGATGCCAAACTTGGCTCACTGAAGAGGAAGTTCTTCAACCAGAGAGGCAAATTGTTATCTGACATTGTTGGCAAGGCCATATTATGCAAGCCAGGCTCTCATGACACAATATCCAAACACATGTTTGAATTGATGTCAAGAGTAATCCTAAAGAAGAAGACCTCCTGGGCAGAGGTACTATTTCAAAGAACAATAGAATGTCTGCAATCCCCCAACCTAGGAAGAATCCTCTCCATCTATCTTCTCAATACCTACCCAGACTACTTTGATAAGTCCAAAGGATCAAACCTCCATTACCTACAAAGAATGGACATAAAAACCCTAGACAGATTCTCTAGGGTTCTTCCAATGAGCCAGCCTTCTTAATTGAAGGAAAAGAAAAAGCCAGTTTTAGTAAAGGGAATGAGGAGAAGAAGAATGATACGCTCTGACTCAGAACAAGAGCCAGAAGAAGATGTACATGATCTGGACAATCAAGTTCCAGCCAACAGTCCTCCAAAGGATAACCAAGGAGATAATCATGACACTGAAGGTCATGAAGGCATTAATCCTGAACAAGAAAGAGATGATGGTGCCGAGATTGTGCATCAAGAGGATGAAGAAGAAGGTGGCACTACTAATAGAAATATCATAATCTCACACTCCTCTCCTGAAGACAATGAAGACAATGACCCTATTGATCTTCAAGATGAGATTGCTTCAATTATCCTCAACCTGAACAAAAGATTAAATCAAATCCCTCCTGAACCAGCAGGTTACTGGAAAGATGACGAGGCAAATGATGTTCCTGCTTCTGAGGGGGAGCAGCTCAACACATCTCCAAATAAGCACAATACTAATGCTCCTAATGAGGAGGAGCAAGAGAGATATATTGAAAAGGATCTAGAGAAGTCATCAGGTATCATACATATTATTAAATCCTTTGCTTGTCACACAATTTTTAGTTCTACAACAAATCTTAACTTTAAATCTTTCTATCAGATAATAAAGTTACTAGTACTCACATTGAGGGGGAGCAAATCCCTGCTCAGATTGAGGGGGAGCAAATCTCTGCTCAGGTTGAGGGGGAGCAAGTCCCTGCTCAGGTTGAGGGGGAGCAAATCCATGCTCAAGTTGAAAAGGAGCTGAGTCTAACAACTACAACAACTCATGACAATCTCCTCGACTCTATTAGTACCTTAATTGAAGGTCATATGCTTTCAATAAAGAACTATATTGATAATGGATTACAGTCTTTGAAGGAAGAAATTATGGCTGAAATAAAGGAAATAAAGGAAGATACAGCAATCCTAAATAAACAAATGACAAAATGGTTTGATCTAGCAGAACACATGGCGATTGCTCAGAACACTATCCTGGGATCAATGGACAAACAACTCCTATTGGCAGAGAAAGACATAAGCTATGTCAAGAATTATGTGAGCAAGACAGATGAAGTCATAGAACAAGCCTCCAATCACATTGAAGACTTTGTCTGGAAAACAGCGACCACAATGCTTGGAGAGTCAGAGAAGATGAAGGATGACCTAAAGGGGGACTTGGAAAATGCTTTCCAAACTCTCTCTGGCTCTGTAGCTGCTGCCTCCCAATCCCTAGAAGCAAAAATGGTTGAAGAAGCCAGAAAGGGGGAGGTGGCCAATGCTGAGACCAACTCTGAGTTAGCTCTTCAAGTGCTATAGGGTACAAGGATTGCCCTAAATCTTCCTCTGATGGACAACTTCAGCAAGGAAGACTTTGAATTTGAGGGGCAAGCCAGACTAGCTCAGAATGCTCACCTGGCAAAGAAGAGAAAAAGAGAACAAGTCATGCTAGCTGAAGAATTTATGGCTATGCAAAGGAAGGAGCAGAACAATGCTCCTGATTTTGAGTATTGGAGTGATGACTCCAAAAGCATTATTCTGAATGCTTGGGTAAACCATGGGAAAATATGCAAAGACATTGACAGGATCTACCCAGCTGAAGAATGGATAAGACACTTGGAAGAAATTCTCTGAGGGACTTGATCTTCAAAGAAAACCTTGTGATGAAGTGCAATCCAAAAAGAATGCCTTCAAAATATATTCCCAAACCTTTCCTTTATTTCAAAAGACAGAAAAACAAGAAGAAAGTTGATGAGCTAAAGGCTGTTGCTGCTAATGGGAAGGAAGCTGCTAATGTCAACAAGGCTGAAAGTTCCAAGAAAAGGAAAACATAAATTGCTTCTATCAATCAAATTGGAACTAGATCTTTGTATTAACTCTTGAATAGAATTGACAATGAAAATCCTGTTGAAGATAAGTGTGTATGTTATGGGCTAATATTAGTCAAAGCTTAATTTTCTCTTTTCTGTACTATTGCTTCAAATAGTCTGTGATGCCAAGTTTCTAATAACAAACAATGCTGATATCATAATCACCTATAATCTGTCATGATTTTTGTTGTAATGCCTAAATAATGTAGTCTTCTGGATGTTATGATATCATGAATGCTATGTAGTACATTTGCATGATAAATTTTTGTTGGTTATGTACCTTAGCATTGGGAATGTTCTGCCTTCTTCAAATAGGGGGAGGTTGTTGGGAATATCGCCCTCAATGTTCCCTTGATTTGAAGTGGCATCACTCACAATGCTAAGTACATATTGTATTTGATAAACTCTACCTTGTCTCAAGGGTTGTACAGGGTGATGATATTCCATACAATGGAATATGTTCAGGGGTCTGCTGGCCAAACAACTGAGAAAGTGTCTCTGTCTCAACTGAACCGCAGAGACGAGGACAGGTGCCGCTGAGAAGCAGCATATCTCTACAGAGCTGCAGATAGACATAATCCGCTGAAGAAGAAAAACTGTCTCAGCGGATCCACTGGGACGACAGTTGCCCAACTGCTGAGACTGAAAGTTCTCTCAGCCAACCACTGAGACTGAGTAAAATCTTGAAGAAGACAAGTGGCGCGACACGCCTTTGGCAAAAATAGCTGTAAAGGGAGATTAGGGCCACCCATCTGTTCCCAATATGTCAGAGCCTTCCCTTGAGTGTCGTTGAAGATGTGCAGAGTATAAAAGAAGAACTTAGGGCACTTTTGAAAGTGCTGGTCTGGTGCTAAAAGAAATTACTACCGTTCCATTGACGGCCCTGAACATCTCACTCTCCTCCTGCTCACTGAACAGGGAAGAAGAGTCTGAGAGATAAAGTTTTCTCTCCTACAAAGAAGAGCAAGGTGATCCTTCATCCTTCAACTGAAGAGGAAGATCAGAAAGTAGCTGGCTCAGAAATCATCATCAATCTAAGCTACTCAAAAAGCACAAGCTGTGTAGGAACTACAAAAGACATCTTCTCAGTGTTGTCTATTGTAGTAAGCATAATACTCTCTTACTGTAGGGCTATTTGGCCTGAGTTTGTAGGGATGTTAGGCCTGAGTTTGTAGGGTTGCTAAGCCTGAGGTTATAGGGCTGTAAAGCCTGAGTTGTAAGGCTAACTGGCCTGAGGTAGGGCTTGGAGCAAGCCTGAGAGTTCTTGAAGGATCTGAACTGTAAGCTCTTGTAGCTGAGATTGGAGAAGTTGGCCTTGTCTAACACACTGTTAGAAAGGTGAAGAGGGAAAGTGGACTACCCATAGACACACTGTCTTGGGGAACCACTATAAACACTTGTGTGCTTTCTGAGTCTGCTTGATTACTAGCTTACAATAGATTTAACTATCTATATCAACTAAGTAAAATACAAAATACCTATTCAACCCCCCCCCCCCCCCCCTAGGTGAATTAGATAACATACCTATTTTCTATCAATTACCGCCGCCAACTCCAAGTCATGGACGGGGTAATTCCTCTCATGAGGCTTTAGCTGCCTCGACCCATAAGCTATTACATTGCCATGCTACACCAGCACGCAACCCAAACTGCAGCGTGACACGTTGTTGTAAATTTGAAACCCTTCAACCCCAACAAGAAGAGTTAGGATTGGAGCGTACATAAATCATTCCTTCAAGGTATCAAACGCACAGGAACACTCTGGCGTCCATACAAAGTTCTTGTCCTTTAGGGTAAGAGAGGTGAGGGGCAAAGCCATCCGCGAAAAGTTCTCAAAGAACCTTCTGTAATAACCGGCTAGTCCAAGGAAACTCTGGACTTCCTCCACGGTTCTCAGTATAGGCAAATCCTTAATGGCTTCAATCTTCGTCGGATTGACTGCCACCCCATCTCCACTGATCACGTGACCCAAGAATGACACATTCCCAATCCAGAACTCGCACTTTGAGAACTTAGCATAAGGCTGGTTCTCCCTCAAAATCTGCAACACCAATCTCAGATGAGACTCATGTTCCGCCTTCGACTTCGAATACACTAAGATATCGTCGATGAACACCACCACGAACGAATCTAGGTATTTTCGAAACACTCTGTTCATTAAATCCATGAACACTAATGACGCGTTCGTTAAATCAAACGACATAACAGAGAACTCAAAGTGACCATACCTCATCCCAAAAGCTGTCTTGGGAATATCCTCTTCTCGAATCCTCAACTGATAGTAACACGACTTCAAATCCAACTTGGAGTACACCGTCGACCCTACCGGCTGATCAAACAAAGCATCGATTCACGAAATCAGATACTTATTCTTGATGGTCAACTTATTCAACTCACGGTAGTCTATGCACAACCGCATACTACCATCCTTTTTCTTTACGAATAATACTGGCGCACTCCACGACAAAGAGCTTGGACTAATGTAACCATGCTCTAAAAACTCTTGCAACTGCACCCTTAGCTCGGCCAGTTCCTTCAGTGCCATCCTAAATAGAGGACGTGGCACTGGCCTCGCACCTGGCACCAAATCTATTGAAAAGTAGATTTCACGCTGAGGGGGTGCTCCCGGAAGCTCCTCAGGGAACACATCCTCGAATTCTTCCTCTAGTGGCACTTCTCGGATTGCCAACTTTGTGGAGCAAATCTCCACCGAAGTAATATATGCCTCACCTCCTTGATTCACCGCTCGCATCATTTGCACAGTGGAAATCAGGGAATAAGCCACTCTGCCTAGGCCCTCAAACTTGCCCTCCGCTTTGCCTTCACTCCTTAGGGTCACCACATTCAACAGACAATCAATACTAGCTCGTTGTTCTGCAAGCCAGTCCATCCCCAGGATAATGTCAAATTTGGCTAGTGGTAGAATTGATGATACCAACTCAAAATCACACTCGCAAATTCTCAAAATAATGCGTCCTTTCCTTTCGGGGTCATGAAAGACCCATTTGGCATGCGCACACTGAGCTCCACCTCCGCCTCGACAATCTCAACACCAATTCTCCTGATAAAGCTTTCCGTGAGAAAAGAATGTGATGCTCCCGTGTCGAACAACACTCTAGAGGGATAGCCAGAAACTAATCTAGCAAAAAACCTGACATACACTTAACAAATACGAAAGGTCTCAAACAGTCTTAAGTTATCAAACGAAAAATCTAAACTTTTCATACCTGTCACCACATCGGGTTGACAAATCGCTTCCTGCTGCCCGAGGTTGTACGCCCTAGGCTGTACAGGAGAGAAATTAGAAGCACTGGACTCCTCTGCTTTCCCTGTCTCCCCAATACTAGGACCGAAATGCACCGACTACTCTTGCCTCTACTCTAGCTCAGCTCCACCCTCAGAACAGAACTGAGCTATGTGGCCCACCTTGCCACACTTATAGCACATCACGGGTCCCTTGGAATGGAACTCTCTAGAAGCTACACTTCTTCTCTCACCAGTCCTAAAAGTACGAGGCTTTCTCTTCCATCGACTTCCCTCAGACTTCCCCTGAGACTGGGAAGGTTTACCTTCTCCTTGCTTTGCCGCAAAGCTCTTACGACGATGGGTTCGCTCCATGTCACTCTCCAATGTTCGATCGGCTTCGACCAACTCATTGAATCTCGCATTCTTCAAGGCTATCATAGGTTGCCTCAAATTTTCTCTCAGGACTTGATAGACGAGATTATCCCTCTCCTCATCATCTGACATTGTCATCCCCGCGTAATGACCCAATCAAGTAAACTCATGCAGGTACTGCCGACTTCTCGCGCTACACCAAGTGCAAGAACTGCCTCTGAAGTGTTAACCTCGTCGAAGAGGGGATATAGCGCTTCAGGAAAGCATTCCCAAACTCTTCCATGGATGGGTTACGACCAGGGAAATGACAACCGTTGTGATTCACCCACCACAACTTGGCGTCGACTTCTATCATAAATGCTGCAAACTGGGACTGCTTGTCCTCTAGGGTTTCTGCCGCTTTCAGCAGTTCCTGAATCCTTGTCAACCAATCTGTGGCATCCGTTGGAGTGCCAACTCCTTTGAATGTTGGAGGATGGAAACTCAGAAGATACTTCATCTGACGATCTCCCTGCCCAACTGCTCTCTCAGCTAACAGCTCTACCTGCCTTACTCCCACCTCCGGTGTAACCGTAACGGGGGTAACAAGAGTCACAGCCTGCACAACAGGCGTCGCAATCGATGGTATTGCCACAGCTTGAGACACTACTGTTGAAGACAGGAAAATCCCAACCCCAAAAATTGGATCAATACAGTCGGAGGCTACTCGCCTAGCAGTCCAACGAGATAGCTTGGATGGCAATGACAAAGAAGCTAGAAGAGAAACAAACAGGACCCCAGGCGCTACGGAAGGGAGGTCCCACCACGTACCCAGAAGGTCAAGAGAGACTTCCCCTCCACAACCAAAAAATGGCCGAGCAGGGTACGAGGAAGGCACCGACTTGGCTAGTACCAGGAGTAGCGGACAAGGTAGATGGGTCTGAGAATTTGAACGAGGGGGTTCCAAAAGCTCAAGTTCAGGTGCCAATCCAAGTACCCTTGGGGTCCTATTTATAGGAAATCCAAGGGGTAGGGGGTTTTAATAGACCAGACCCTGCCCGGCGACTAGCGACATTGAGGCGATCTCCCCCATATAAGAGGTGAGTATCACCTATGGTCGCCCACCCTTTGGCGAGTATCCGGGCTACTCGCATGAGTGCACCCTTACTCGCCTAGGCCTTCTTCTGCTCCTGCTAGCTGAGCTGTCTTGGTGTCTTGAACTGTTGACTTCTGTGTTGACACTTTGACCTTGACTTCTGCCTACGTGGCTTTGAGTGGGCCCTACCCTCAGAGAATATGGGTTGTACACAATCCCCGCTCTTTTCGAGTAACGCAGTTGCTCGGAAAGAATCATCCAACCCCTATTCGATGAGCTGCTTTTGGGCGAGTATTAGGATATACTCGGCAGTCACATGACTGGCTTCTGGACTGTATATATAGAGGGGGAGGGGTTTCTGATGGCACGACCTTTCTGGTCTCGCTAAAAGATGTCGCGCAATTATGCCGAGGAAGCTGCTGCTGCCATGGCCGGCCTTGTGAGCATGTTTGATGCTCCTTTGCTACCTCCTCGCGTAGACGCTGACCTTGAAGACTTCCTTGCCTCTATGAAGAGGAAGCGTCTTGACAAGAAGACGAAGAAAAAAGAGAAAAAGAGGAGGAAGACTGCTTCGGAGGATGTCGTCGATCCTCCAATCGACCAACGTCAGCAACTGCTTGACGACATGGGCCTTTCTTGCGAGGGCGACTCGCCTGCAACTAATCCACCTGTACCAAATGTCATTGCGAGGGCGAGTACGTCGGGGACCTTGGCCCCGAATCCACCGGACGTCGCACCTGTGCGAGGTGGTGCTACCTACTCGCCACCTTGTGGGTTAGTTTTGCTGATTTCAACATTGTCAGTGAGGATCTGAAGCTTTCTGATACTCGTAGATTCGCCGATCATAAATTCTCAGGAGGAGCCTTTGAATGTGCCACCTTTGAGATCATCTCCGATGATCTCGCCTGGGGCTGGTAGTCGCTCGGTGTGAATCCCTCACAGCTCCTTGTTGGAGAAACGACTTTCGTGCGAGTAGAGGGCCCCTTCGGCGAGCAGCGCACCTCCACCGCCACCGCCTCCTCAAGAACCAGAGCTGGCGAGCAACCCGCAGCTGCCTGTGGGTGGGCTTCTGCCACCTCCTCCGTTCCCACCTCCTGCCGACATTCAGGGCGATCAGCGCCCTTCGTCTTCTGCTGTTCCTCCAACGAACCTGGGAGAATCCTCACGCCGAGGCGGGGCTGGGGGATCTTAGGGTCTCTTCGCTCCAAGGGGAGGAGGGCGACCAGTAGATGGTCGCGGCCTAGGGGACGCTTCTCGCGATAGGGAACAAAGTGGTTGGACTCATTCCACCTAGCGAGGTGTCGGGCACCATAGCTCCTCTCCTCACCGAGGAAGGAGTCCCCTTCCTCGGCAATCTCGCAGTCCTCCTCGTAGCTCGACAAACGATAGTCGCTGTCCGGGTAACTTAGCGGCTGATCTGCGTGCTCTGAGGGATCCACTTTTTAATACTCGCTAATAAAGTATTTTGCCTTCTTGTCTTCTTTTCAGCTCACGCTCAGACTCCTATGGGAGCTCTGATTGATGGAGTCGGCCTGCCTTCTCGCGAATACCAATAGAGGGCTACTCGCGCCATCTTGGATCTGGAGGCGAAGATAGAGCACCTGGCGATATGTGAGCCTCATCGCCGCTTGGCTGACATGGAGTTGCGGGTTGAGCGCTTGGCGGCCGTCGAGCCTCATCGTCGACTGACCGAGCTTTAGGCGCGAGTATCTCAGGTGGAGGAATTCTATACTCGGCTGACTGAAGTGGAATCTCTCCTGCAGATCGCGAATGACTTGGAGCGCCGGGTCGCCAGGTTGGAGCATCGTCAGCAGATTCATCACAATGAGCTCGTCGGGATGCGTGCGAGCATGGGCTCGGTCGGCTGCTTGGCGAGAATTGAAGATCAGCTACGCCAAAGCGAAGGTGCGATGTCTCTAGGGATGGAGCATGTCAAGCGCGCGCGCAATATGGGATGGATTGGGCGACATCCGCAACCTCCTGATGCCCAGGCGAACCTCCAAGGCACTTAGTAGATGCTTTTTTGTCGTTTGTTATATGGTCGCCATTTGGCGAGTGTCTTGTAACTTTGAACAACTTTTAATGTTTGAGTAATTTTATTGGCGAGTATATAAAACTCGCCCTTCATTTACTACTCGCTTGCTAGATTGCTGTGACGCCTGATTTTTTACTATCTTCTTTTTTGCGGTCTTTTTGCGAGTAGTGGTTGAATGTCGCTCATATTTGGTGAGCTTCCTTGTATCGTTGTGCAGGTACCCGCTCGCTGAGTGATGATGATTTGACGTGCGCCGGTGACTTTTGGTGACTTTCCTTGCTACTCGCCATCCTGTACTTGTACTCGCAGCGGCGTACGCGACAAGCCAAGTATCCCCGACTACTATAAATAGGGGGCTGGGTACGTATTTATTACTCTTTCTGACGATCTTCTTGTATTTATAGCGAGTATCTTCCTGTTGCTTCCTTTCTCGCCTATTTGATACTCGCTCCTTCTTCTCTTCATCTTCTAGAATGGTTGACGAGGCGGCTATTCGGCATGCGAATCACGCCAAGAATTTCGGGGCGACTACCTTTAAGAAACCGATTCTTCCACCGCAGGACTTGAAGGAGTTCTGTGCCAAGTACTTGTCGCCTGGGTATGTCGCCATGCTCCCCCGCGAGGATGAGAGACTGAACTCATTCTCGACGACCGAGCCGGTGTTCCCCACTCGCCACTTTGAGGTTGGCCTACGACTACCCCTTTGGACGGACTTTTGTCAAATCCTCCGCTTCTTTGGGATAGTCCCTGCCCAGATCAACCCTAACGGGGTGGCGATGATCATTGGGTTTCTATGCTTCCTGCGAGAACAGAAGATCGCCTTCAATCTTTCTGTTTTTCGGTGAGTATTCCACTTCAACGCTACTGGCGAGTGTTGGAGCATGCGTTCCGCACTCGTCCGGTTTGAGAATAACAAATCCCGAATGTATTTGATCCTATTTTTGATTAATGGTGTGCAGATAACAGGTGCTAGAATAACATGACTTCAATTGGAGCAAAATGACATTTTCCAGAAATTTGAGCTATCGGATTTCCGACAGTGCTATCGGATTTCCGACAGCTCGTTTATTTAATCTCTGCGCAACGGTTTGGGGCTATCGGATTTCCGATATCGCTATCGGATTTCCGACAGCCCATGATCTGCCAATAACGCCAGGACGTGCAGCAGTTATCACACAGTGGTTAGGAGCTATCGGATTTCCGATATCGCTATCGGATGGCGACAGCCCACGATCTTCCGATAATGCCAGAACGTGCAGCGGTTACCTTGACTATCGGATATCCGACAGTGCTATCGGATATCCGATAGCCCACGTCTCAACCACGACCTCAACACGACGCAGAAACTTCGTTTTAGCGGGACACGTGGCAGCCTCTGGAGCTATCGGATATCAGCGACAGCAGCTATCGAACGGCGACAGCTCCTTTTTATTAAAAGGGCTCAAAACTTCGTGGAATTCAATTCTTCAGATTTCTAAGCCTCCTTCCTGAGTGTTATTGTCCAGAGAGCTCCAGAGAAAGAAAATCCCCATCCTTGAAGAAGAAAAGAGAGAGTGAAGCCGAAGATTGTACACGCATTCCAAGGAGACTTTCTCAAGGGCTCTTCGCTGTTTTGGTCCAGAAATTCTAAAGGGGGTTTTTCATATTGTATTTTCATTCATTCACTTTTCATTTTGTAATCGTTGGTAGAGAAATCGTCGTCTTGCGTGCGACGTCTAAGTCCTTGCGTGGCTTAGGGGAAAATCGCTTCCTTGTGTGGAGCGTCCAAGTCCTTGCGTGGCTTGGTGGGAAATCGTGGCCTTGTGTGCTACGTCTAGATCTTGGGAAGATCTAGAGGATAGGCTTGGGCTTGGTCTTGGGAGAGACTAGCAATAGCCTTCCGATCCTTGGGAGAAGGATTGGTAAACCAAAATTGTAGAATTTCTTATTAACTTATTTGTGCCTTGATCTTAAGCATTGTTAAGATCATTTTTATTGTACTCAAATTTCATGATTAATATAATTATGTTTTTTTTTAAATACATATTTTGTGGCATAATCTTTATCTTGGAAATTTGTGTTTTGATTTAATACTAAAATTGCATTGGTTTGAAAATATTTATAAGTAATTTTTTAGTAAAGTAAATTCTCTTTAAAAAATTACTAAGTCAAAAATTAAATTTTAGACACACCCTTATTCACCCCCCCTCTAAGGGCGTCATACGATCCAACAAGTGGTATCAGAGCGAGGTTACTCCAAAACAGTTTTACCACCGGGAGTAATGGCGCACAACGATCATGCGTTCGTTGAGGGGCAAGGAATTAGTAGGCCACCACTTTTTACGGGCACAGACTACAATTATTGGAAAACTCGTATGCGTTGTTTTCTAATTGCGCTAGATATTGAAGTCTGGAATATGGTAGAATCTAGTTACACTTCTCCAACATTTGTTGTAGGAGATGTAACCATGGATAAGCCCAAAGACAAGTGGGATGACAACGATAAATTAAAATGTAAGAACAATGCAAAAGCCATGAATGCTTTATTTTGCGCACTAGATCGCACTGAATTTAATAGAGTTTGTGCTTGTAATTCTGCATTTGAAATTTGGAATTTATTAGAAATCGCTCATGAAGGTACTTCGCAGGTAAAGGACTCAAAGCTATTTCAACTGGAATCTGAATTTGAAAGGTTCAAAATGGAGGTAGATGAAGAGGTTGATACGATGTACACACGATTCACAAAAATCGTGAACGACTCAAAGGTGCTAGGAAAGGTGTTCTCAAATGGAGATTTGGTAAGAAAAATTTTAAGATCACTTCCCCCGAAGTTCAATCCTAAAGTGACTGCAATTTCCGAGTCACATGATCTTAAGACTTTAAAATTGGAGAGCCTCATTGGGAATTTGAAAACTCATGAAGTTGAATTAAAAATTCAACAACAAGAGTATATGGAGCCAAGGAAGAAGGGATTGGCTCTAAAATCTAAGAAGGAAGAAACTAGTGATTCTGAGGAGGATGAAGAAGATGAGGAGAGCTTATTTGTTAAAAAATTTAGAAAATTTATGAAAAATCCGGAGAGAAGAAATTCGTTTAAGAAGTATTTTAAGAAGGAGACCTTTAGGAAGAAAAAAGGAAAGGAGGGCGATGAGGAGGAAGAGAGACCGCCACCGGAGTGCTATCACTGCAAGAAGTTAGGACACATTCGAAGCAAGTGTCCAAAGTACTTGAAGGAACTTAAAGAAAAGAAGCACAAAGGGTTGAAGAAGGTGTTGAAGGCGGAAACCTGGGATGATACTACTTCAGAGGATGCAAGCAGTTTCGACTCAAGTAAAGAGGAGGAGGCCAACATATGCTTAATGGGAAAGAGCGTCATATCTGATGACGAATGCAGTGTCCAAAGCGACACTGAGGTAACTCCTCCAACTTATGATGAATTATTTTCTGAATTTTTAAAGACTTGCAAATTTTTTGAAAAAAGTTTAAAAGATAATGATCTTCTAAAATCTGAAAATGGAATTTTACTTAAAGAAAATAGAAAACTGTTAAATGAAATTAAGACTATTGGAAAAAGGGATATTTCTTGCCAAGAGTGTGATCACTCTTTGGGAAGAATTAAAGAACTTGAAGAATCTCTTTCCAAATCTCATTCTACAATAAAAATTCTTACTAAAAAGAATGAGATTTTAGAGAGAGATCTAAAATCTTCAATTTCCAAAGTCCATGAGGGAGAGAAATCTTTTGATCGGAGATGCGTAAATCTAGTATCCGAGAATACAAAAATGAGACACCAGATTCATGACTTAACACTAGCCATGAAAAAATTTGGAATGGGCCGAAGATCACTTGATATGATCTTAGGATACCAACGCCATGGATCTGGAAGGTCTAGGCTCGGATACACATCTGGAAGCTGTCGCCCGGCGACAACCACTGTCGCCGGCGATAGTGAAAATTCCAAAAAATTTACTTTTAAAAATTCTAAAATTAATGAAATATCAAATACTGCATCCTCATCCAGTAAAAGTCCAGAAAAGTTATACTATTCTAAATACATTACTTGTGCCAAATGCAATAGATTTGGTCACACTACGGACTCTTGCTGGAAAGAAGGAAAAAGTAAAATCAAACAAATCTGGGTGCCTAAGGCTTCTACCTATACTATGGGTGGAACCACTTGGGTAACCAGATCTTTACTCACCTCTTCTTTCTAGGTGTGTTGGCAGGCTAAGGACAAAGAAGACATGTGGTACTTGGACTCGGGTTGTTCAAAGCACATGACGGGCAATAAAGAGAAGTTCCTTAGCCTGGAGATGAAGAAAGGAGGAGTTGTTACATTCGGTGACAATGAAAAAGGAAAAATAATCGGCATCGGTGTTGTGGGTAACGAAAATTTTTCAATTTCAAATATTTTATTTGTAGAAGGATTAAAGCATAATTTGATTTCTATTAGTCAATTATGTGATAAAGGTTTAAATGTTTTATTTGAATCTTCTACAAATTTATGCAAAATTATTAATTCCAAAACAAATGAAATTGTTTTTACCGCACCTAGATGTCATAATGTATATATGATTAAATTTCTTGATTTTTCAAATTCTACCTTAAAATGTTTTTTATCAAAAAATGATGAATTAGATTTATGGCATAGGCGACTTGGACATGCTAGTGCCAAGTTAATTACAAAACTTTCAAAAGATAAATTAATTAAAGGTTTACCTTTGTTAAATGGAAATTTATCTTCTTCACTATGTGTGCCTTGCCAAAAAGGAAAATTTTCAAAATCATCTTTCAAAAGTAAAAACATTATTTCTACCACTAGGCCACTTCAATTAATACATATGGATTTATTTGGGCCAATTGGAATTTCTAGCTTAGGAGGTAGAAAATACACATTTGTATTGATTAATGATTATTCTCGTTTTTGTTGGACTTTATTTCTAACCTCCAAATCCGATGCATTTTCAGAATTTTCAAAATTATGTATGCGTATCCAAAATGAATTTGAGTTAAAAATTAAACGCATACGATCGGATCATGGAGGAGAATTTGAAAATGAAAAGTTTATTTCTTTTTGTACGGAGTTAGGAATTAAACATGAATTTTCCGCTCCACGCACACCACAGCAAAATGGTGTAGTGGAGAGGAAAAATAGAACTCTTCAAGAGTTAGCCCGTACAATGTTATCTGAATTCAAATTACCAAAATCTTTTTGGGCTGAAGCGGTTAGCACGGCATGTTATGTAATTAATAGAGTAATGCTTCGCCCTATTTTAAAATTAACTCCTTATGAATTAATATTTAGTAAAAAACCAAATGTTTCTTATTTCAAAGTTTTTGGTTGTAAATGTTTTATTTTAAATTCTAAAGATTCCTTAGGAAAATTTGATGAAAAATGTGATGAAGGTATTTTTATTGGGTATTCTTCAACTAGTAAAGCTTATAGAATTTTAAAAAAAAGAACAAAAATAGTTGAAGAATCGATTCATGTTAGGTTTGATGAGTTTGCTTCATGTGTAGAAAAGAAAATTACAGGAAAAGAAGATGAACCCCTTCCATTGGTAGAAAATGATGAAGAAGAACTTGGAGAAAATGAAGAAGAAAAAGAAGAAGAAAAAGAAGAAGAAAAAGAAGAAGAAAGAGAAGAAGAAAGAGGAGAAGAAGATAGAGAAGAAGAAGAAAGAGAAGGATATGTGCCTCCAAGTGATTTGAGATTCTCAAAGGATCATCCAAAGGAGCTTATCATTGGGGATCCGCAAAAAGGGGTTAGTACTCGTTCATCACTACATGTTTTATTTTCAAACCTTTGTTTTGTTTCTGAAATAGAACCAAAAGATGTTTCCACCGCTTTAAATGATGAATTTTGGTTTTTAGCTATGAATGAAGAACTTAATCAATTTGAACGTAATAAGGTTTGGAATCTTGTAGAACGACCCAAAAATCGTCCTATAGTTGGTGTTAAATGGATTTTTAAAAATAAAATGGATGATGAATCTAGAATTGTTAGAAATAAAGCCAGATTAGTTGCAAAAGGTTATGCACAAATTGAAGGAGTAGATTTTGATGAAACTCTTGCACCCGTAGCAAGATTAGAAGCGGTTAGGATATTTCTTGCATTTGCTTGCTTTAAAAGATTTAAATTATATCAAATGGATGTCAAAACCGCATTTTTAAACGGGTATATAAAAGAAGAGGTTTATGTAGAACAACCCCCTGGCTTTATAAATGAGAAATATCCAAATTATGTTTATAAATTAGATAAAGCGCTTTATGGATTAAAACAAGCGCCTCGTGCTTGGTATGATCAATTAACTCAATATTTGTTAAAGCACTATTATAAAATAGGAAGTGCTGATTCTACACTCTTCATTAAGCAAATTGATCATGATTTAGTTATTTTACAAATTTATGTTGATGATATTATTTTTGGAGCCACTAATGAAGAGTTGTGTAATGAAGTAGTACAAATTATGAAAAATGAATTTGAAATGAGCATGGTTGGAGAACTTTCATATTTTCTAGGTTTTCAAATTACTCAAAAACATGATGGTATTTTTATATGTCAAACCAAATATATTCATGATATGTTAAAAAGATTTGGATTTGAAAATCTTAAGCATGCAAACACTCCTATGAGTACTTCTCTAAAATTAGGAAAAGATGAAAGTGGTGTTTCAATTGAACAAACCCTTTATAGAAGTATGATAGGGTCTTTATTGTATTTAACCGCATCTAGACCTGATATTATGTTTGCCGTTTGTTTATGTGCTAGATTTCAAGCTAATCCTAAAGAGTCACATTTAAAAGCGGTGAAACGTATCTTTAGATATCTCATTGGAACATCAAAATTAGGATTATGGTATCCTCATAATGATTCCTTTATTTTGCATGGTTTTTCGGATTCCGATTATGCTGGATGTTCTTTAGATAGGAAAAGCACTAGTGGCACTTGTCACTTTATCGGCCCTTCACTTATTTCATGGTCGAGTAGGAAACAGAATTCTGTTGCCCTCTCTACTACCGAGGCCGAATATATTGCACTAGGTAGTTGTTGTGCCCAAGCTCTTTGGATGTCACAAACATTAGAAGATTTTGGCATGCAACAAAGTAGTGTAGAATTAAAGTGTGACAATAAAAGTGCTATAGATTTAACTAACAATCCTATATTACATTCTAGATCTAAGCATATAGATGTCCGACATCATTTTATAAGGGATCATATTAAGAAGGGTAATATAAAAATCAACTTTATAGGCACGGAAAATCAACTAGCAGATATATTCACTAAACCGTTACTGGATTCCCGTTTTTCTATGCTTAGGCTAGAATTGGGAATCCTAGATATTTCACAATGAATATATCGCTACTTAGAACCTATAAAATTTTAATAAAAAAAAATCACAAAAGACTTATACATATCAAAAGAAAAACAATCTCTTAAAATAGACATTCACCAAATCAAACATGTTCACATAGTCAAAATTATTACAATAATTTAATCATAATGTCTGATAATAGAAATGCATAAAATTAGAAAAAAATCTGGGCATTGGAGCTGTCGGATGGCGACAGTGAGCTGTCGGATGGCGATATCCTCCAGAACTCTGTTTCAGTTCGACTCCTCCTCATTCCGACTACCAGCCCCACTGCTTTCAGGAATGTCAAAATCTGATCTCCTCATGACTGTCTTCCTCCGTCGACCATGACTGACGGATTGCCGACGAGGCTCCTCCTCTGAAGGCATCTCCCATTCCGCGGCTTCCGCAGGCGTAGGCTTTAATTTAAGTCCTTTCACAAGGAACTTCATAAATTTCTGCATTCGGGTCCGATCTTTTTTCACCTCCACCTTATGTTCTTCAAATGACCTCCTATGTTCTTGGAAGTCGTCAATATGTTTATCCAACTTCGTTTGGAACGAGTCGAGTGCCTCCCGCATTGACCCTCCACGTGCTATTGGAGGCTCTCTCATTTCCATAGTCGGCGGCTTTCGTTGACTTTTCTTACCCTTAATATCCGCCGTTTGATATATCTCCGGGCAACAATCTCCAAGATAAAAATTTTGATCTATCCAAGAGTATTTCTTGTATAGGATACGTTGGATAATCGCACCCAAAGGGAGAGTGTGTGCCTTTTTCCAATCCGGATTTTTGAGGCGGTATGTATATCGCATCATAGATAAGAGGAGATCGGCCACATCACATAACTCATTCTCCACTATATAATACGTCACAAGACTAAGTTGAGCCGTAATACTGTGAGTATCACCGGACTTCAACATAATCATATGCCTTAGTATATCTTGCACAAGACGAGCATCGTCTGTCAATGTCGTCAAAGTGGATATGAGATTTTTGGTGGAATTTCCATGCAATGACATGTTCACTAATGTCCAATCTCTCTCAAGTCTATAATTTTCCACAATATCCAAGATATTCTCACTTTCCATTAGACCAAACTCACTTCTTAAATCAAAAGGAGTGATCTCCACATATTGCCCTTGAATTTTGGATCTTACTCCTCCATTCAAATTGGTATATGCAGGATCCTCCAAATGATTATAAAATTCTCGGACTAACACTGAAGAGAAAATATCTTGAATAATTACTGAGAGTATACCTGCCTCAGCAAGCAAAAAATAAACTCGTTCATGCCTAGGGAGATCAAATTCCACGATCTTTGAAATTCCTATTTGTGCTTTTTCAATGGCCGAGAAACTTTGATACGAAGAATGGGCGTCTCCTGATTGACCTCTTCTTGATCTCCAACTTGAAGACATATCTGCATCAGACATAACAAAAATTTTTACAAAAAAAAATATGGGGAACAATTCTAGCACTGTCGGATTTCCGATACCACCTATCGGAAATCCGACAGCTAAATTTTTTTTTTTGTGCCGAAAATTTTCATTTTACAACAATCTTCCTATCCCATACTCTAAACACTTTTCACATAGCAACAAATCTTCAACATTTCTAATATTTTTGAAAAATCAAAACTTTGGTGCAAAACACTATTCATCATCTTCTTCCTCTACCACTTCATTTTTTGTTGTTCATCATCATTATTCCTCTAAAGCTGAACCTATCAACATCTAGATCTACACAAAAACAACAACAAAAAAGGGAAAATCTTGTTTCAAAACACAAATACAACAAAAAATACTAATTTCTCTCACAAAAGACAAGATCCACATCTCTTATACAACCAGAAATCTAAAATATCTAGATCTACTAACCCTTATACAGTTTATCTTCAAAATACTCCATGAAATTCAAGAGAAATATGAAAATCACAAAACTAATGGAGAAATTTTAACCAAAACTTAAAAAAACACAAATCTCACCTTAGATCTGAAGATTTCTGGCACCTGGAGCTCTAGATCTCAAAATTTCTCCCAAAACTGAAGAGAAGTGTCGGTCAAAAGACGAAACACGTCTTTTTATATTTTCTGAGCTGTCGGATGGCGATAGCTAGCTATCGGAAATCCGACAGCTCCCAAAATTTATTTTTTCTTTCTCACTAGTTTGTTCATTCCCTGTTTCTATACATGTTAATATGAGAATTTTGGTATCTTGCATAAAGTATTCTTAATGTGTTATTATTCCTAACAATAGCTTAACACATGCTTATGATGTTCAATCTTATCATATCATTGTGATGAGACTTTCATATCGTTATTAAGAATTGTTTTCGCATGCCTCTAAGTATAAGAAAACTTTTATCTATGACAATGAGCACTCACAAACACTTGCTTTGGTAATACATATAAAAAAAATTTATTTTATACATACATCATGATTGCTCGAACATAACAAAATACATTTCATAATGTCACATTCACCTTTGTTACTTTGCACTTATTCAACTTTTACCATTTATGGCATGCAAGTGAATTCGGATATCCTTAACATCGATGAATCCTCTAAAAAAACTGGGAGGCAAATTCAAATGCAAAACATTCTTTTTGCCCAACATGTTGAAAAAAATAAATAAAAATTGACAAGGATCATCCACCAAGCACTACTTAGCCTCCCGATAAGTCTTAATGAGCATTGTGAGGTTAAGCACCTTGGAAAGAATTGTAAAGTGTCTTGCAAAACCAAAGTGGTCCTTTTTTGTATATTTGCAAAGTTTCTGGTTCATAAGTATGGGCTTTATGTATATTTATGTTATGTTTAACAATTCCATGATCATGTATATTTTAAATATATTCATATGTATTATTTCTCAAAGTATCACTACTACACTTCATTGTTATTTATAAATTTTCTTCTTATGAGAATTGGACCGAGACAATTCAAGTTTCTATATTGCACTGTGTCTCTCTCTGATATTTGAAATTGAATCTCATCCTGGTTGAGTTTATTTGATTCTATACTTTAAAACACATTACTAGAATGCTTAGATTCCTCTCTAAGATTACCTATCTCATTATCATATCACTTACCAAGCTTCCGCTAGTGTACTCCAACTTGTCATATATTCTTTCTCCATGACTAACATATCTCTGTAATACTCTTTCCTAGTCTGTCATCTCTATATTCATCTTTTGCTAATATCAAAGGGGGAGAAGATAATAAGAAATCAATTAAATCAATTAAATCCCTTAACACTACTAAATTAATTTAGTAAGCATATATGTAGGGGGAGTTTATATGTAGGGGGAGTTTATATGTAGGGGGAGAATGTTTTTAGACGGGACTATATTAAGGGGGAGCTCATATTAAGGGGAAGATCATGGAGATCTTAAGCTCACAACACTTGTACACACATAAGTATTTTTCACTATCTCAATAGGATTTATTCGATTTCTTTTTATAAGGATTTCTTATTATCAAAAGGGGGAGATTGTTGGAGCATGCGTTCCGCACTCGTCCGGTTTGAGAATAACAAATCCCGAATGTATTTGATCCTATTTTTGATTAATGGTGTGCAGATAACAGGTGTTAGAATAACATGACTTCAATTGGAGCAAAATGACATTTTCCAGAAATTTGAGCTATCGGATTTCCGACAGTGCTATCGGATTTCCGACAGCTCGTTTATTTAATCTCTGCGCAACGGTTTGGGGCTATCGGATTTCCGATATCGCTATCGGATTTCCGACAGCCCATGATCTGCCAATAACGCCAGGACGTGCAGCAATTATCAGACAGTGGTTAGGAGCTATCGGATTTCCGATATCGCTATCGGATGGCGACAGCCCACGATCTTCCGATAATGCCAGAACGTGCAGCGGTTACCTTGACTATCGGATATCCGACAGTGCTATCGGATATCCGACAGCCCACGTCTCAACCACGACCTCAACACGACGCAGAAACTTCGTTTTAGCGGGACACGTGGCAGCCTCTGGAGCTATCGGATATCGGCGACAGCAGCTATCGGACGGCGACAGCTCCTTTTTATTAAAAGGGCTCAAAACTTCGTGGAATTCAATTCTTCAGATTTCTAAGCCTCCTTCCTGAGTGTTATTGTCCAGAGAGCTCCAGAGAACGAAAATCCCCATCCTTGAAGAAGAAAAGAGAGAGCGAAGCCGAAGATTGTACACGCATTCCAAGGAGACTTTCTCAAGGGCTCTTCGCTGTTTTGGTCCAGAAATTCTAAAGGGGGTTTTTCATATTGTATTTTCATTCATTCACTTTTCATTTTGTAATCGTTGGTAGAGAAATCTTCGTCTTGCGTGCGACGTCTAAGTCCTTGCGTGGCTTAGGGGAAAATCGCTTCCTTGTGTGGAGCGTCCAAGTCCTTGCGTGGCTTGGTGGGAAATCATGGCCTTGTGTGCTACGTCTAGATCTTGGGAAGATCTAGAGGATAGGCTTGGGCTTGGTCTTGGGAGAGACTAGCAATAGCCTTCCGATCCTTGGGAGAAGGATTGGTAAACCAAAATTGTAGAATTTCTTATTAACTTATTTGTGCCTTGATCTTAAGCATTGTTAAGATCATTTTTATTGTACTCAAATTTCATGATTAATATAATTATGTTTTTTTTTAAATACATATTTTGTGGCATAATCTTTATCTTGGAAATTTGTGTTTTGATTTAATACTAAAATTGCATTGGTTTGAAAATATTTATAAGTAATTTTTTAGTAAAGTAAATTCTCTTTAAAAAATTACTAAGTCAAAAATTAAAGTTTAGACACACCCTTATTCACCCCCCCTCTAAGGGCGTCATACGATCCAACAGCGAGGGCGTTGTCTTCTTATGCAGCCACGTCTGCATGCTGACCGGCACGGCGAACAAGAACCACCGCTGGGGCGAGCGACTAGTCATCATAAGTGGCGACTTTCAAATTATCCCCACCTCGTCCTTCCAGCAGGCGGAAAGCGCCTTTCTGACCCCTTACCTGAAGGAGACGAGGGAGAAGTTGCTCGACAGCTTCAGGGGTCGTCGCCTGGATGTCCTCGCCTGGAGGAGGCGAGTAGACGAGCTTGCCGAGGTGTTCACAGACGAAGGTAGTCTTCTGAGTGAGTACTACACATACTCGCCTTTTGTCTTCAACTGACGACTAATACCTTGTGTCACGTTCTGTTGCAGCTACTCGCTCCATGCCGAGCGAGCTTCTTCCGTTAGCGCCAAAAGTGGGGCCTTCGACCCCGATCGACTTGTCGCCGGGTTGTTGTGGGCAGGAGGTCACCGGTGAGGATGCTGAGCCTTCTAGAAAGCGGAAGGGTAAGGCCAAGTCCGGGGAGCCTGCGACAAGGAAGAAAAAGGAGGTCGCCAAGAGGGACTTGAAGGGGAAGGCGAATATTTCGGAGGTCGGCGAGCCTCACAGTCACCTGCTCTTCAACGAAGGTGGCCGCAGCGAGGATGCCTATGGTCGCCCTCTGGTGTCCTGGGCTGAGCGCGCCCATGAGGTGACTTTGAGCACCAATCTTCCTGCCTGGTCGGAGGATTGGGAGGAGAGTGGCGAGGCATTCGATGTGATGTTCGCCCTATACGGTCGCGCAGATGCCGAGGCCCTGCAAGATGCTCGGCCGAGTATCTGGCGAACCAGAGCTCGCGAGATTACTTGCGAGCTGCTGAGCTCGGCCATGCAACGTCGAGGCGGCTGCTGGAGTACGAGCAGATGATGAAGGTGCAGGTGAAGAAGCTCATCGCCATGGGGCTAGAGGCCTCCAAGTGGAAGGAACATGAAGTACTTGCTCGTCCACTTCCTGGCTTCTGGGATACTCGCTTTTTACGCCGAACATTCTACTAATCGTCGTCTACATGTCTTTTCTGGCTACCGGGATCGAGGTAGCGAAGAAGGTATCCCAACTCGAGAAGGAGCTAGAGGATACTCGGCAGGCCTTGGAGGCCGCCCAAGTCCGCATCGCCGAGTTGGAAACTCGGCCTACCGAGCAACGGCCTTCGGAGGTGGGCCCCTCCAGAGGAAAGTAGATAAGGATGCACGGTGACGAGATGTCGTACGTCCGTCGGGAGATTGCGAGGGCGACAGAGAAAGTCGTCCTGAGTAGGTTGAAAGTCGAAGGTATGCTGAAGCCGGAGGCGATGAACTTGACCGTGGTGGACCTCATCCCGGCGCTGCTCATCGGAGAGTCCACCTCCCCTATGCGAGATCTTCCATCCTCATCCACCGATTCCGAAGATGACGATTCTGAGGGCGAGGATGATGATGGCGAAGATGTCGACATAGACAACGAGGTTGATGGCGATGATGATGCCTAGTCGCTGATCTTTTGTTGATAGTTGTACATCATTTTTGAAGATGTAATTATTAAAAAGTGATGAAATACAAATTTGTGTGCTCGCCTGATGTTTGTTATTCTTGTATTCTTGTTTACATGCCGAGCAGTCTTCTAGGCTTGCGACGAGATTGAGTGCTCGCTAGGCTCATAGGCACAGGCGAGATTGAGTGCTGCGGTCGACGATCATACCTTACTCGCACTTGCATACTCGCACTATATACTCGCACATGTATAGTCGCACACGCATACTCGTCATCTTCAAGGAAAACCTTGTTGGAACCAATCTGTGGAGGGTCTTCGGAGAAGGTCATGGGGGACAAATGCTCCTAAAGCTCTCTTTTGTACGTGATGAAAGACTGCCAGGATGCTTGTAGTAATAATGGACTCTAGGATGAGAAGAGTAGAGAATAACCATTGGGCTAGTCCTAGGGGACACAACATCCCGAGGTTTCCATCCCACCATAACGTTGATGCTGGTGAAGAGATCGACAAGTAGGGACTGACCGTCGGGGAGGTCCAAAGACACATCATCCCGATGTCTCCATCCTACTGTGATGTTGATGTTGTTTGAAGAGATCTACAAGTAGGGACTGATCGTCAAGGAGGTCCAAAGACACATGATCCTGAGGTCTCCATCCTACTGTGATGTTGATGTTGTTTGTAGAGATCGACAAGTAGGGACTGACGGTCGGGGAGGTCCAAAGACACATCATCCCGAGGTCTCCATCCTACTGTGATATTGATGCTGTTTCGATGAACTTTCTCCTGATATACTCAACAATCAGAGGGGATTAAACACACCAACTCAAATGATTGGACAGAGTTATTAGAAATGAAATTCTATGCTGCGAGCCTTCTACTCTTTGAGGATTTGCGATACCTTTATTCAAGGGTCCCCTAAGAGGTTAAGTCGATCATCCTATCGTCAAGCTAGGAGGTCAGCGTCACGACTTCTTCCTGATAATCTTTCCAGTCGGATGAGAGATGCGGTCGGAGGGAACCGCGACCAACATGCAAGGAGGGAGCTGATCTCGACCGTCAATGCAGAGGCTTGGTCTTCGGGGAACGCACTACCGAGGCACCGTCCCATCATCCGTTCTGGATCTTACGAGAATCAAGTCGGAGGCCCGTATCCCAACCTGACGCGGAGGTTGGGTTTACCTTCTTTCCTTCTTTCTTATAAGATAATTGTTGTTGTGATAGGAGCAAGAATCTCTCGCCATCCCCTTTTCAGGGAGGTGAGGAATTTATTTATAAACAATTAATTTCCAGGAGAGGGATGTACACATTCCTGCTCAGGGATAAAACCTTTTCAGGTCATCGCCGCTCCAGGTATTCCCCAATAGATCCCCTTCGTGATTTTGCATGCGACATCCTCCTGCTGTAACTGGTTCGTGGACGATGAAAGGTCCCTCCCAATTCGGGTTGAGCTTTCCAATGGCTGCTGATCTTTCTGTCGCGTCCACCTTCTTCAGGACTAGATCACCCGCTTGGAAGTGTTTGAGGCGAACGTGTTTGTCGAAATGCTTCGCCATTCGACGCTTGATATCCTCTTGTCGGGCTGAGGCTAAGTCTCGGAGTTCTTCAATGTAGTCGAGGGAGAGCTTCTGAGCTTCCTCATTCTCCAGACGTCATTCTTCGTCTCCGTCTTCAGCTGCGATCACCCTCGGACTTCTGACCTCAAACTCTACTGGAATGAGAGCTTCGGACCCATGAGAGAGTTTGAACGGGGTTTTCCCTGTGGCTGAGCTAGGAGTGGTCCTCAAAGCCCACAACACCGAGGGGAGCTGTTCTGCCCAATTACCTCTTAGTTTCTCAACGTTCTTCTTCAGCAGGTTGATGATCAGCTTGTTGGCGGCCTCCACTTGTCCATTGCTCCTTGGATGATGTACTGACGCAAACCGAAGATCAGTTCCGAGTTGCCTGCAAAAATCTTCCAGCTCTAAGCTGGCGAATTGAGGACCGTTGTCGGTGACGATCGCGAGGGGGATCCCAAATCTGCAGACGATCTCACCCCAGATGAAGTTCTTCACGATTTGAGAGGTGGTCTTGGCCAGAGCTTTGGCCTCGATCCACTTGGAGAAGAAGTCGATCATGACGAGAACGAACTTCCTCTGGCCACTAGCTGAGGGAAAGGGACCTATCAAATCCATTCCCCAGATAATGAACGGCCAAGGGGCGGTGATCGAGCGAAGTTGCTGGGCTGGCTGCAACTGAAGGGGGGAAAACATCTGACACTTTTGACATTTCTTCGAGAAGACCTCCGCATCCTTGTGGATAGTGGGCCAGAAGTAGCCATGCCTCAAGATCCTTTGCTCCAAAGTGCGAGTCCCAGAATGGCTTCCGCACTCTCCCGAGTGGATCTCTTCCAACACTCGAGGTACTTCGTCTTCGAAGACGCATCTTGCCAGGGGGCCCGAGATGGTCTTGCGATACAACTCCCCGCCTTGCAATAAGTAGTACGCCGCCTTGTATCAAAACTTCCTTTGATCCCCATCCTTCGTGGGGAGCTGCCCGGTAGATAGAAACGCTGCGAACGGATCCATCCACGAGGGGCGCTGCTCGATCTCCATCATCTCTCCTTCCTCGATGGACGATCAGAACAATTCAGTGACGATCCCTCCAGCCCTTGGCCCACACTTGGCCAGACGATCCGCTGTCGAGTTCTCCTCTCTCGATACATGCTCAACATAGAAGGATTGAAAGCCACCAATCAATCCTTTTACCTTGACAAGATACCTTTGCAGAATGGTGTCGCGCACTTCGAACTCTCCCTGAATCTGCGACGCGGCCACCATTGAATCAATGAAGGCCCTGATGTCTTGGATGCCCAGCTCCTTTGCGAGACGCAAGCCCGCTATTATGGCCTCGTACTCCGCCTGGTTATTCGTGATGGGGAAGAGGATCTCGATTGCCTGCTCGATCCTAGTTCCCTATGGGCTGACAAGAACGATGCCCACTCCCACAGAGCTCTTGCCTGAAGCTCCGTCAATGAACATCTTCTAAGGGATGGGAGTAGTTGCCTCCTCTCCTGGCTCCGCCTCTACTGAGAAGTCGGTTTAGAAGTCTGCCACCGCCTGCGCTTTGATCGCCACCTGGGGCGAGAAGGAAAAGTCGAACTCACTGAGTTCTGCCAACCATTTCGCCAGTCTTCCTGAATGCTCCACCCCTTCCAAGATATTTCAGAGGGGATGGCCAGTCACGACCCGGATAGAGTGAGCTTGAAAATAAGGTCGGAGCTTTCACGCTGACACCACCAAGGCAAAGACAAGCTTCTCCAAGATTGGATACTTTAGCTCTGCCTTCTTGAGGACCTGACTAACAGAGTAAACAAGGAGCTGCTTCTTTCCTTCTTCCCGGACCAGCACCGAGCTTACTGCTTCCACTCCTACTCCCAAGTAGATGAGTAGGTCTTCATCTTCTTTCGGGCTCTGAAGGAGAGGTGTCTGAGTCAACTGCTCCTTCAGCTTACCGAATGCCTTCTTGCTGTCGTCAGACCAAACGAAGCTCTCGCTTTTCCGGAGCGTCTTGAAAAATGGAGAGCACTTCTCCCCCGCCTTTGACAGAAAGCGTCTAAGACCCGCCAACCTTCCTGTCAGCCTTTGAACTTCTTTCATCATCTTCGGCGAGGTCATCTCCAAGATCGCCTTAACCTTGTCAGGGTTCGGCTCCACTCCCTATGGGGTGATGAGATGTCCCAGAAACTTTCCACTTCCAGCCCCGAACACGCACTTTGTCGGATTGAGCCTCATCTTGAACTTCCTTAGCGTTTCGAAGGTCTCCACCAGATCAGCCACATGCTCCCTAACGCTCTTGCTCTTGATTAAGAGGTCATCTACGTATACTTCCAGGTTCCTCCCCTTCTGCTCCTTGAACACGTGGTCCATCATCCGCTGGTAGGTCGTTCCAGCATTCTTTAGCCCAAAGGGCATCACCTTGTAGCTATAGCAGCCATCACCTGTGGTGAAGGAAACATCATGGCAATCGGGATGATACTTTCGAATCTGATGATATCCTGAAAACGCATCAAGGAAGCTCATTACAGAATAACCGATGGCTGAATCAACCAGCGCATCGATTCGAGGCAAGGGATAACAATCCTTTGGGCAGCTTTTATTCATCAAAGAGAAATCTACACACATCCTCCATCTACCCCCAGCTTTCTTGACCATTACAACATTTGAGACCCAGCCTGGGTACTAGATCTCTGACACAAAACCCGCATCCAGCAGCTTCCTCACTTCTTCACGGATAGGTCCGGCCAACATGGTGGCCCTCGATCTTTTCTTCTGGCGGACTGGCTTGACTGCGGGGTGAAGGTTGAGATGGTGGCAGGCCACCTCAGGATCAATCCCGGGCATCTCGGCAGCATTCCAAGCAAAATGTCGACGTTCTCTTGCAGGCACGTCGCCATATCCATCTTCTCGCCAACTTTCAACGCTCCTCCAATCTTCAGCAACCCAGGTACTCCCGCTGCGGAGAGTACCTTGATTTCTTCAACCTCCTCGGACGCTTCCAGAAGGGCTGTGCCTCCTGTCGCCCTTTCGAACTCCTCCGCGTCATCCATCCAGCTGATGGTGCTGACGGAGCTAAGGTAGTACTCACGGGCGGCTCTTGGATTGATCGTGATACTCACCTGGACGTCCCCCTGGCAGTACTTGAGGCACTGATGGTAGGAGGATGGAACGGCCTTGAAGGTATTGAGAAGCGTCCTTCCAAAGATGTCCTTGTAGCAACTCGGGGCGTCGACGATGACGTAAATGAAAGACTTTAATTAAGGGTAGCTAATCACCTAGAGGGGGGGGGGGTGAATAGGTTATTTAAAAACTATTGCAGTTCTTGAAAATAACCAAGATAAAACTGATCAGAGCTTTCAAGAAATAAAAATATACACAGAAAAGAACACACATATTTTTATAGTGGTTCCCCTTATCTTGGGTAATCCACTTTCCCCCTTCTCCCCTTCCAGCAGTGTGCTAGATAGAGGTTATAGCTCCTCCAGATCTCAGACCACAAACAGGTCTTACAGCTCAGATCACAACTGATCTTACAGTCTCAGATCTCACAGATCTTACTAACTTAGATCACACAGATCCTACCTCAGCCTTTATAACTAGGCCTACAGTTCAGATTCACCCCTGAATCCTACAACTCAGATCACACCTGATCTTACAACTCAGATCACACCTGATCTTACAACTCAGATCCTCGACAGATCCTACACTCAGATCTGACAACTCAGATCCTACAGGAATTTATAAAGAGAATAACAAATACTTAGACTCAGATTTGAGATTGTTGAGCCTTCTTGATCTGCCTGAATGATCAGACAGAAATCTTCAATAGAACAGCTGCAGCAAATGATCTTCTTGATTCGACAGGCTGTGATGACTGTTCTTCTTCTTAGGAAGACTGATTCTTCCTTCTTGATCTTCTTCTTTCAGAGAGAGGTATCAGCACCAGATTGCTGAATGAAATCTTCAATTTAGATTGGTTCTGAAAGGGAAGACGACTTCTCCAGATTCTTCTTCAAACTTTCTCTCAAACTGATGGAGACGATAATGGCTTTTGAAAGATAGGAAAAACTTTTCTCACTTGACTTTTCTTCACTTCTCTTAACTTGTTAACTACCTAACCCATAGGTCATGCCTTCTATTTATAGCCCGTCATCTGCAATGTCTGTTACGCTCCTCCACGTCAGCATGACATTACGTCTTCAACGGTCTTCAATGGAAACAAAGGCTCAGCTAGCTGTAGAAGATATTCCTTAGTTCAGAGTATTTGTAGAAGAGGCGTTGGGCACTTAACATCTCTGTCGACGCTTTTTCAATTAGGCATCGAGCGATATTTAGACGCTCGACGCATACTCCTTAGACTGAAGCTCTCGACTCCTCCTTCTCAGGTGTAGAGCAATCATCACTTAGTCGACGCTTTTTATCTGAAGAAGTCGAGCAACGTACAGGGGCTCGACGCTTCTTAACTATGCCTTCATATCTTGACACTTCTGGTTGACGCTGAGCTGACTGAAGTTAAGTCGAGACTTCTCTTTCCAAGGCGTCGAGCGATATAACTTGACTCGACGCTTCCAAACTTGGTCTCAGAACTTCAGCGGCGACCTTGTCTATTTGAGTAGTAGACATGAGTCAACGCTTCTGGGTCACAGGTGTCGAGCGATGTATGATGTCTCGACGCTTGTGAACATGAATGAATTCCAAGAACTTTTTGCCTGACCTGATCTCCTGCACATTGATTCTAGAGAGTATATCAAATACTTTCTGAGATATATCTTTGACTTAGGAATGGACTTCTCCAAATCTAAGACATTGTGGACAATGATCCCAACAATCTCCCCCTATTTGAAGAAGTCATAATCTCAGTCAATGATATATCTCTCTTTTTAAAGATAAACAATGTGTTCTAATCTCTATACAGGTAATCAAAATAAAGAATATCAAACTTTATAAACTTAGATTACCAAAACATTCTATCCACAGAAATTATCTCAGACATGATTTCTCATATAAGCATAAAAACATAAGCAATTCAGAATAAGACATGTCATGAAGAGAGACAAAATCACATCACAGGCATATATATATATATATATATGATCATGAAAAATAGTTAACAGTGGGAATTCATCAAGATTGTTCAAAAATATATCAATTACATTCTTCTGAGAGTAAAAAGTAAAGATTAAATTTCTAAAGCTGCCCAGGATCCTTGAATTCAATTCCTCTTTTGGCTCTTTTGGAGAGTGCTTCAGCAACTTCCTTTCTCCTCTTGAAATAGCCAAATGGCTTTGGAAAGTATCTGATTGGCTTCATCTCTCCTGCCTGGACCTTCCCAGCCATTTTGTCGGCCTTGAATTTGATCTTCAGTTCCTCTTGATCCCTATGCTTTAACCATTCAGCTTCAGAATACCACTTTCCTCTTTCCTCTGGGTTATTTTTCACAGCTTCCCATGCTGACAGAATCAATTCTCTGGAAGATGGAGACCAATGTTCAAAATCAACTCTTGATTGAACCTCTTCTCTAAACTTTCTTTTACTTGATTCTACTTGCTCACTAGTAAAATTCTCTCTTTTATTTTTATCCTCGGGACTATACATTTTAGCAATCTGCTTTTGAACCTGAGTAAGAGAGGCTGGCCTTGTCTCAGAGACTTGATCATTCTCATAGTTTATGAGAGGATATCCAAGAGTTTCTCTTATAGAGTTTGAGGTCCACACAGCATGTTCAGAACTAGCTTGAATCATTGACCTCTCCCCCTTTAGGACTTCTTCAACAATGTGATCTCTCAAAGTATTCTTCTGAAATCTGACTTGACCTTCCAAGTGATTAACTCCACTTTCAATGGTTTTATTTACTTTAAGGAGATGATCATCTATAGTATCTGCATGCAACTTTGCTTGACCTTTTAGAACTGTGGAGCTCTCATCAATTTTAGCCAAGATAACAGCATTCTGCTGTTGCAGTCTAGCTTCAATCTTATTTGTACCTGTTAAGATTTGTGCTACCTGTTCTTTATACAGAACTTGCATATTGCTACTTAGTATTCCTTGGTTTGTCTGAACATCATCCACTGTCTTTGTAATACCAGCTTGAGATTCTTTAATAGCCTTTGATGTTTCTTTGATTACATCAAGCTGTTCAGTTGTATAATCTACTGAAACACCAGCTCTCTTAAAGAACTTTACCATCTCCTTTCTCAATGCAGATATCTGATGATTGACTTCAAATCTAAGCAATTTCAGTTGGAAATCTACCTCATTTTTCATTTTTGTATTATTCTCCTCAATATATTGTTCTAATAATCTTCTTTGATTATTCAGCAACACCTCCAGCTGAGGTAGAATAGGACTAAGATCCACATGGATTTCCTTTTCCATTTCATCACCTTTGCTGCTCTCTTCTCTGATAAAGGAATCATCTCTCTGGCTCATATGGGAGCTAGAGGATTCTATCTTGATAACCTTCTCAGCAGGTTTCTTTGGTGCTTCAGGCTCTCCTTCTACCTCCATAACATCAATTACAGAATTCTCTTTGGCAGGGATCTCAGCCTGAGACTCCCCCTCAAATGGTGCATTATCTTCAGCTGGGAATTCATTTTGAGGCTCCCCCTCAGTCTCTGCATTGATCAGATCAATTTTATCCTGAGCAGGGATCTCATCCTGAGCCTCCCCCTCAACTGCTGCTTTGCTCATTTCAGAATTGTTCTGAGCAAAAATCTCATCTTGAGTCTCTTTTTCATTTAGGAAAACCCCTTCAAGTCTAGCAGGGGATACATGAAGACTTCCTCTTTCTCCTTCTCCTTTCTCACTCTCATCCTTTGGAGTATCAGGAGAACTGTCCCTTGCATTGTTCCCTTCTTCATCTTCAGATGTTGTAAGGTTTGGATCATGAATTGGAGTAGATTTAGATTTTCTTTTGGAGGAGGATGAGCTGGATGAACTTGAAGAACTTGAAGAAACCTTCTTCTTCTTTTGCTTCTTTGTTTTCTTCTGCTTGGGAGAAGAATCTGCTGGAGGAGGATTTGATAAGACTCTGTCCCATCTCTCTATAATTCTCATATCCATTTTCTTCATGTGGTTTATCTTTGATCCAAGTTTATTATTCAAAGAGTCAGGAGTGACTTTTACTAAATACAAAGACAATATCCTACCCATGTTGGGTACTTGGATACATTCAACTATCCTGTCAAACACAACTCTTCCCCAATCTGTTCTTAGAGAATGAATTATCCTTGTCAGTAGAATAAACATTTTTCTGGAAATTTTGTCATGTGATCCAGTCTTTCACAGTAGTCCCTTTCCTATCACATTTGTTATCAATTTACCTTTTAAATTCATTCCTTTTCTCAGAATACTTCCAGTGATTTCTCGTGACGTTTCAATTCCGCACCAGATTTGTGTTAATTTAATCTGTTTAGAGGTCACCTCTTCTTCTTCTTCATTCCTTTTTAACCTAGGCAGTTCTAGTGCCTTAGCAAGTCTAGAAGGAGTTATCTTAATCTTCTTACCATTCACACTGGTCTTAATCTTTGAATTGACGGAGTCTAGCACTATGTTAGAGTATAGCTCTAATACCTCTCGTTTCCAGATGAGAGTTGATTCAGACAGCACAAATTCCAGTCCTGCATTGTAGATTAATTCGATCGTTGATTTGATCTGCACTGAAGCTGATTGGAATCCATTTCGAACAAGTTCACTTCCTTCATAGAGGTACTCACTGCTTTTGGGAGGCATTATTGTTGATGCTCGAAGAGAGAGAGAATTGATGGAGAGATTTTCTAGGGCAGCCACTTTCGAACTTAGAGAACTAGGGCATATGCACTAACGAAGTGTCTTCCCTATTTATAGAAGTTCTAATTCAAGAAGATGAATAGCCGCGCACCGAACTTGTTTGATAAGATTGATCTAATGGTTCAACTTGATCCTGTCGAGACGGCCCAGCTATATTTGCATAAGCGTTGAGATCGCTCGACGCCATATATCTTCACGACGCCAGATGATCTCTCTCGGCGCCAGGTGATTTCTCTTGACGCTATGTATCTTCTTTCGACGCCAGATAACTTCTCCACTCGCCTTATAGGACTCAATCTTTATTTTCATTTAATTCAATACAATTTTAATCCATTTTTAACATACCTAATTCAATTTTAAAATTATTGAATTTAGTTTCATCCAAGGGTTTAGTAAATATGTCAGCAACCTGTTTGTCAGTGGGAACATATTCAATTGAGATATCTCCATTTTCTACATGTTCTCTAATGAAATGGTATCTTATTTCTATGTGCTTATTTCTGCTATGAGATACAGGATTGTTGGCTATAGCAATATCACTAGTTGAATCACAAAATAGAGGAGATTTACTTAGCTGAACTTTATAGTCTTGGAGTTGGTGTTGAATCCATAGTAGCTGAGCACAGCAGTTTCCAGCTGAGATATACTCAGATTCTGTTGTAGATATAGCCACACTGGTCTGCTTCCTGCTACTCGAAGATATTAGTCTTTTGCCAAGAAATTGACATGTACCTGATGTACTTTTTCTATCCTCCTTTCATCCTGCAAAATCAGCATCTGAAAAGCCAATTAGTTCAAAAGCATTGCTTCTAGGATACCAAAGGCCAAGATTAATAGTGCCCTTCAGATATCTCAGGATTCTTTTGACAGCAGTGTAGTGAGATTCTTTAGGGTTCACTTGATATCTAGCACAGACACATCTTGAGAACATAATGTCTGGTCTGCTAGCAGTTAGGTAGAGCAATGAGCCAATGATGCCTCTGTACAAGGTTTCATCAATAGGTTTCCCTTTTTCATCCTTGTCCAGTGACATATTTACTGCCATTGGTGTCTTCATGACAGTGGAATTTTCCATTCCAAATTTCTTAATAATTTCTTTTGTGTACTTGGTCTGAGAAATAAAAATTCCTTCCTCAGACTGTTTCACTTGGAGTCCTAAGAAGTATTTAAGCTCACCCATGCTGCTCATTTCAAACTTTCCTTGCATAAGATTTGCAAACCTTTTGCAAAGGTTATTATCAGTAGAGCCAAATATTATATCATCTACATATATTTGTACTAGAATAATATGACCTTTAACTATCCTAAGAAACAATGTCTTATCTATCTTTCCTCTTGAGAATTTGTTCTCAATAAGAAATCTAGATAATGTCTCATACCAGGCTCTAGGTGCCTGTTTCAGACCATACAATGCTTTTAATAAAAGATAGACATGATTTGGATGAGTAGAGTCAATTAAACCTGGGGGTTGTTCAACATATACTTCCTCCAATATTGTTCCATTAAGGAATGCTGACTTTACATCCATTTGATAGACTATGAAGCCAGTGTGTGCTGCAAATGCCAGAAATAACCTGATTGCCTCAAATCTTGCCACAGGAGCAAATACTTGATCAAAATCTATGCCTTCCTCCTGTCTATATCCTTGGGCAACCAACCTAGCTTTGTTTTTGATGATCACACCATTCTCATCCATCTTATTCCTGAATACCCATTTAGTCCCTATGACTTTGCGTTTCTTTGGTCTTGGGACCAATATCCAGACTTTGCACCTTTCAAATTGATTTAGCTCTTCTTGCATAGCTGATATCCATGAAGTGTCTTTATTGGCTTCATCAAACTTCTTAGGTTCTATTTTGGAAAGAAAGATGTGATGCAAAGCCTCGTGTATTGAGTTTCCTCTTCTGGTTTGCATACCATCATTTGGATTTCCTATGATCTGTTCTTTTGGATGATCCTTCAGATGTTTGGTTGCATTCCTCCACCTTTCATTTTCCCTTTGAGAATCTGGTGCATCTGTTTGAGTAGGTTCTTCTAGAGGTTCTGGATGAGGTGGTTCTTCAACAGCAATGGATTCTTCATAATTGTCTTCTGCTTGAAGTTCATCCACTCTAGTTACAATTATAGTCTCATTAGTTTCTTCATTATCCTCATTTTGCTGTTCATTGATATTCATCTCCTTCAATTTCTGTGTAGAACCTGCACAACTAGATAAACTTCCCAGATCCTTATAAATAAGGCTGGTTTCATCAAATACAACATGTATAGATTCTTCTATCCTATTAGACTTTTTATTGAAAATTCTATAGGCTCTACTTTGAGAGCTATACCCAACAAAGATTGCCTCATGTGCTTTTTCAGCAAATTTAGTGAGATGGTGCTTTCCATTATTTAATACAAAGCATTTACTCCCAAATATTTTAAAATAGGCTAAAGTGGGTTTTCTACCTTTCAACACCTCATATGGGGTCTTATCTAGTCTTTTGTTTATAAGTGCCCTATTCTGCACATGGCATGCTGTGTTTACAGCTTCAGCCCAGAAATACTCAGGAAGAGAAGAATCACTCAGCATACTCCTGCTAGCTTCAATAAGGGTTCTATTTCTTCTCTCAGCAACCCCATTTTGTTGGGGAGTTCTAGGAGATGAGAACTCTTGAGAGATTCCTAGATTCTCACAAAATTTGGTCATTGCACCTGACTGAAATTCAGTCCCATGATCACTTCTAATTTTGGCTACAGAGTTTTCTATTTCATTGGTGATTTGCCTAACAAAACTAGTAAATATTTCTAAAGTGTTTGATTTACGTTTGAGGAAGAATACCCAAGTGAATCTGGAATAATCATCAACTATTACAAGGGTGTATGATTTTCCTCCTAAGCTATGGATTGACATTGGTCCAAATAAATCCATGTGAAGTAGGTATAGACATCTAATGGAATCCTTCTCACCAATTGGTTTGAAAGATGACTTGGTCTGCTTACCCATTTGACAAGCATGGCATGGACCCTCCTACACACACTTCAACTTAGGCCTAGCTCTCACTAGGTCTTTTGAGATAAGTTTATTTATAGTCTTATAATTTATGTGAGCTAACCTTTTATGCCATTGAACACTACTAGAAACATTATTTTCAGCTACTAAGCATATGGAGTTAACTAGATCAGAACATATAAAGTTTAAGCAGTAAATGTTGCCACTCCTAGTGCCTGAGAGAATTATCTCATTTTCTTTCTTAATCAGGCACTCATCCTTGTGGAATGAAATGTCATACCCAATATCACATAATTGACTTATGCTAATGAGATTGTGTTGCAATCCATCAACATGAGCAACTTTGGTGATGGTGACAATTCCATTTGAGATATTGCCATAACCTTTAGTTTTACCTCTTTCAGACCCTCCAAAGATAACCTTTGGTCCATTCCTTACAGGAGTGTAATCATTCAGCAGACTTTTTGTTCCTGTCATATGCATAGAGCACCCACTGTCCAAGTACCAGATTGGAAGTTGATTGGTCTTTGGACAACCCTGCAAAAAGAAATTACCTTTTCTTAGGAGCCCACACTAAGTTGGGTCCTAGAACCTTGTTAGTATGAGCTGGAACATTTTGTTGTTGAATAATCCTTGGTGCTGTGAGAGTTGCCATAGTTCTGAATACTGGTCTCCCAGAGTTGAATCTTGAAGTGGTTGGATTGAACCAACAGTCAAGTGCAAAATGCCCAACTTTTCCACAGCACCAGCTTTCATATCTATTATATCTCCTTGGAGGTCTTCTTACTTCTTTATGTTGACTTATATTTTGCTTAATTGCCTTATTCACAGAAGCTATGTAATTTGTTTTAGTAACTTTTACTGGTTGAGTTTTCTTTTCATCAGTGGTTTTTACTTCAGGTCTTAGTTCCTTTCTTTTGAATTTAGTATTTGCTTTAAATACAAATGGGTCATGATTAGTTAATACTCTTTCTTTGCATAGAGGTTTGGCATTATGGTTACTTGGTTGAATTAAATCATTTTTGCTATTAGAACATTCACCCTTATAAAACTTATGCACTCCTTTTTGATCTTGCTTGTTTGTTATAGGCATGGCTTTGTTAAACTTCAAAGGTTGTATAGGTGCCTTTTCATTACTTTTAGGGTTTTTATCTGCATTCCTATCATATCCTATGCCATAACTGTATTGTGCAGAAAATGTGTCTATTATAGGAAGAATAGTTTGTGGTTTTGAGAACTTTGCTACAAGTTTCCTTTCTGCTAGGAGTTTTGCTTCAAGTTCTTTTATTAACTTTTCCTTGGTACTCAAAGTTTGTATGTGAATAATAGACATGACTTTTAGTTTGCTAAGTTCTTTACTTGTCTGATTCAGCCTCTCAGCTGTCTCAGAGTTTTGAGAACCGGCTTGCTTTAGATCAGATATTTCTTTTTGTAACCTTTTATTATGCCTTTTGCTCTTCTTAAGTGCTTTGAGAATTAATTGATATTTTTCAATAATTTCATCTACATGAAGTTTAGATTGTGAGTCATTTTCATCAGAAGAGAATGAATCTATTTCAGGTTCAGAATTAGAATCAGATAGAGGAGTTTTATCAAGTACCTTTATATCAGTAGTTGTCTCCTGATCTTCTTGATCACTCTATGCCATGAGTCATGCATTTTCTTCTTCATCCTCTTCACTATCAGACCTTGATAGTGGAGCTTTTATCATAGGTCTATCATTTAGATTGTCTTCATTTTCATTGGCAGCCATCAGGGCTATGAGTGCCTCCTCACTATCTGAGTCTGATGACTGAGATTCACTATCACTCAGAGTGACCTTGCCCTTTTTGGCTATTAGACTCTTCTCATATCTCTTGTCAGATTTGTGCTTTCTTTCATCAGATTTCTTGTTGTTCTTTCTCTTTGAAGGACAATCAGCAATCATGTGTCATGATTTCCTGCAACCAAAACACACAATTTCTTCTGAATTAATTTTATTGTGTTTAGAATTGTACCTGTCCTTCTTGGAGTCTTGTTTGAATCCCTATGAAGAATTTGAATGCTTCTTAGATCTGGATAACTGAGAGGGTCTAGTTTTCCAGTGTTGTTTTCTTCTCAACATTCTTTTTAGCTGCTTGGTAAAGAGTGCCAATTCACCATCTGATATTTCAGAATCAGAATTACTGGTTTCTGGTTCTTCTGATTCAGATGGAATCCTGGGGGATAATGACATTCTTTCTTTGCTTTTCTTGGAGCTTTCTGCTTTCAGAGCAATAGGATTTTCCCTGCCGTGTCCTTCCTCAGCTTTTCTGGTATTCAGATGAAGTTCATGGGACAAGAGTTTCCCATATAAATTTTGTGGCTGAATGTTTCCCAGATTTCACATTTCTCTGATTGCACAGATCTTGATATCCCATTCTTTGTTCAGTGATCTTAAGAATTTATCATTCAGCTCATAATCTGAGAAAGTTCTTCCATAAGTCTTTAGACCATTTACAATCTTGAAGAATTTTTCATAGCAGACTGCTATTGAATCTTTCTTGTCTTGTCTGAAGGCTTCATATTGCTGATTTAGAAGTGACTTCCTGTCATCTCTAACTTCTTCAGTCCCTTCCATATAGACAATAAGAGATTCCCACATTTCTTTGGCAGTTTTGCAATGGACTAAATTTTGGAAGGTTGAATCTTCAATAGCACTAACAATGATGTTCTAAGCTCTCTTATCCATGGAGGCCAGAATCACTTCATCTTTGGTCATCTCTGAATAGGTTTTAGGAGTCTTTATACTTCCATCTGTAAATGAAACTTTCATAGGAACAAAAGGTCCCTCTAGAACAGTTATGTAAATCCTAGGATTAGATGCTTCCATGAAAAGTCTGACCCTTTCTTTCCAAATCCCAAAGTTTTCTTTTCTGCAGATTGGAAGCTTCATAGATGTGAATTCTTTGCTTCCTTCTGTATTAGCCATCACGACTTCAGAAACCTACCCTTAGAAGATCTTGTTCAGGCTGTTAAACCTTTTCTTGAACAACAACCCTCTGATAGCACTTGAAAGACTTTAATTAAGGGTAGCTAATCACCTAGAGGGGGGGGGGGGGGTGAATAGGTTATTTAAAAACTATTGCAGTTCTTGAAAATAACCAAGATAAAACTGATCAGAGCTTTCAAGAAATAAAAACATACACAGAAAAGAACACAAATTTTTATAGTGGTTCCCCTTATCTTGGGTAATCCACTTTCCCCCTTCTCCCCTTCTAGCAGTGTGCTAGATAGAGGTTATAGCTCCTCCAGATCTCAGACCACAAACAGGTCTTACAGCTCAGATCACAACTGATCTTACAGTCTCAGATCTCACATATCTTACTAACTCAGATCACACAGATCCTACCTCAGCCTTTATAACTAGGCCTACAGCTCAGATTCACCCATGAATCCTACAACTCAGATCACACCTGATCTTACAACTCAGATCACACCTGATCTTACAACTCAGATCCTTGATAGATCCTACACTCAGATCTGACAACTCAGATCCTACAGGAATTTATAAAGAGAATAACAAATACTTAGACTCATATTTGAGATTGTTGAGCCTTCTTGATCTGCCTGAATGATCAGACAAAAATCTTCAATAGAATAGCAGCAGCAAATGATCTTCTTGATTCGACAGGCTGTGATGACTGTTCTTCTTCTTAGGAAGACTGATTCTTCCTTCTTGATCTTCTTCTTTCAGAGAGAGGTATCAGCACCAGATTGCTGAATGAAATCTTCAATTTAGATTGGTTCTGAAAGGGAAGACGACTTCTCCAGATTCTTCTTCAAACTTTTGCTCAAACTGATGGAGACGATAATGGCTTTTGAAAGATAGGAAAAACTGTTCTCACTTGACTTTTCTTCACTTCTCTTAACTTGTTAACTACCTAACCCATAGGTCATGCCTTCTATTTATAGCCCGCCATATGCAATGTCTGTTACGCTCCTCCAGGTCAGCATGACGTTACGTCTTCAACGGTCTTCAATGGAAACAAAGGCTCAGCTAGCTATAGAAGATATTCCTTAGTTCAGAGTATTTGTAGAAGAGGCGTTGAGCAATTAACATCTCTGTCGACGCTTTTTCAATTAGGCGTCGAGCGATATTTAGACGCTCGACGCATACTCCTTAGACTGAAGCTCTCGACTCCTCCTTCTCAGGCGTAGAGCAATCATCACTTAGTCGACGCTTTTTATTTGAAGAAGTCGAGCAACGTACAGGGGCTCGACGCTTCTTAACTATACCTTCATATCTTGACACTTCTGGTTGACGCTGAGCTGACTGAAGTTAAGTCGACACTTCTCTTTCCAAGGCGTCGAGCGATATAACTTCACTCGACGCTTCCAAACTTGGTCTCAGAACTTCAGCGGCGACCTTGTCTATTTGAGTAGTAGACATGAGTCAACGCTTCTGGGTCACAGGCGTCGAGCGATGTATGATGTCTCGACGCTTGTGAACAAGAATGAATTCCAAGAACTTTTTGCCTGACCTGATCTCCTGCACATTGATTCTATAGAGTATATCAAATACATTCTGAGATATATCTTTGACTTAGGAATGGACTTCTCCAAATCTAAGACATTGTGGGCAATGATCCCAACAGTAAAGGCATTGGAGAGGGGTGACACTGAGAGTTACAAGGAGATCTACTCCTCCTTCCACCTCTTTCTTCTCTCCGGAGAAGCCAAAGAGAGGACCATCCGGAACCCGGACTCTTGCTGCTCCGACGCCCAGCCCGTCGAACGTCTCCTTGAAGACGACGTTCATGGAACTACCGTTATCGATCAGAATCCGATCAATGGTGAAGTCCTCCATGGCAGCTTGGATCACGAGGGCATCATGGAATGGATTCTCATTCCCTAGCATGTCCTCCTCTGAGAAGGTGATCTCCTCCAACAGGGGCAGTGCCTGCGAGGTCGAAGCGACACTCCTTCGATAAATCTGATGGAGACTCCCCTTGCGGGAAGCTCCCAGCCCTGCTCCCCCGTTGATCAGACCGACTCCTCTGCCTTCCTAGACGAGGTCTCCTCGACCACTGTGGTCGACACGATCTTCATTCCTCCTTCGGCCGATGGCTTGAACTACTGGCGGCTCGACAGGGGCTTCAATCCTCTGCTGCTCCCCTCCTACTTCTCCTGCTGCCAACCTTCTCCTGGCTTCCGAAAAGTCTGGGCTAGCCGTCGTACCATGCCCCTCCACCTGATGGAGGTCACAATAGAGGGGAAACTCCTCTGCCTGCGGCCTCCTCTGCTTCAGGTTCTTCCGACCTTGCCGATTGCCGCGCCGGGCAACCGTCATCGCTTCTTCCCTTCTCCTTTCCTGACGCCCCTCTGGTCTGTCGAAGTTTCTTCTCTCCGGGGATCTCCTTCCCCGTTCCTGGCGCTGAGGTCCTCTGGCCGACCTCTAAGGTGGCCGGTTAACGGGGACTTGGTAGCGCTTCTCCTCCTCCCGACGCTATGGGGCTACGATGAGACTCCTCTCATCATTTCTTCTTGGCTCCTCCCTCATGGGCTCTTTTCTCCTTCTCTCTTCCCTGTTCCTTCCTTCCGGTTTCCACTTCTCTGCCCTCCTGGGCTCTTCCTTCTTCTTCCTCTCGGGGGTCTTCTCTTCTTCCTCCTCATCCTCTCTGGTCACTCGGGTGAGCCTGGCTAGGAAGCCGCTGTTGGAAACCTCACCCTGGACGAATTGGTTGGCCCTCTCGATGAGATTGTCGTAGGAATAGGGAGGGATCCTACCAAGCTCCAACTTGAAGAGGCCTTCACAAAGGTCGAAAGTCAGGGCCAGCTGCAAGGTGCGACCATCCACCTCCTGGATGTCCAACACCTCCTCCTGGAAGCGGTCGATATAGTCCCCCAACGTTTCCCACACTCACCGCACCAAAGTGTTGAAGCCAGGAAAATCCCGACCCCAAAAATTGGATCAATGCAGTCGGAGGCTACTCGCCCATCACTCCAACGAGATAGCTTGGCTGGCAACGACGAAGAAGCTAGAAGAGCAACAAACAGGACCCCAGGCGTTGCGGCAGGGAGGTCTCACCACGTACCCGGAAGCTCAAGAGAGACTTCCCCTCCACAACCAAAAAATGGTCGAGTAGGGTACGAGGAAGGCACCAACTTGGCTAGTACCGGGAGTAGCAGCCAAGGTAGACGGGGTTGAGAATTTGAACGAGAGGGGTTCCAAAATCTCAAGTTCAGGTGCCAATCCAAGTACCCCTGGGGTCCTATTTATAGGAAATCCAAGGGGTAGGGGTTCTTATAGCCCAGACCCTGCCCAGCGACTAGCGACATTGAGGCGATCTCCACCATAGAAGAGGCGAGTATCACCTATGGTTGCCCACCCTTTGAAGAGTATCCGGGCTACTCGCACGAGTGCACCCTTACTCGCCTAGGCCTTCTTCTGCTCCTGCTAGCTGAGCTGTCTTGGTGTCTTGAACTGTTGACTTCTGTGTTGACCCTTTAACCTTGACTTCTGCCTACGTGGCTTTAAGTGGGCCCTACCCTTGAAGAATATGTGTTGTACAGCTACCATCGCCTCTGCTAGCATACGACAGAAGTCGGTCGGGGACACGCCCATATTTATAAGGGCTGGGACAGTGGCACTGCTTGCCGAAGGCTCCTCTTGTCGCCTCGACGTCCCCGCATCATCGCCACCATCCTAGCATAAGCAAGGAAACAACAAATCAAACTTTATTCACAAGACATCGAACACAAGGACACTCATGGTCCCGCAACGTACTCTTATGTGGACAACCTCTTTACGCGGTCTGATTACACAAAATCTCAACAAGAACGCAAACCTCCCTCTGATACCAAATTGTCACACCTCCCCTTTAATGACCATATACTATAGGTCCGACCGGGACTCCACAACATATAGTCGTCACAGCTTTAGTATTAAAAGATGATATAGATTCTACCCAACTCAAAACTCAAAACAAACACAGCGGAAACATTAAAAAAGAAGCATAGAAGTTGTCCACATCTACATAAGAATACCACGGCCTTAAGGCCTTACAGAAACAATGCTCAAGTCATCAACCATAGCACATAAAATATCAAAAAGATAATAACATTCCTATGCTACCTCGGCATGCAAGCCGTAACAAAGTAAATACAGTATAAACAAACAGGAAAACATGAGGAGATACACTTCATGAGGCTTAGGCATTTTTGGCCGGCGAGCTGGGTCCAACCTGCGATCCTTGCCCTGCATCCAATACACAAAAAGCGGTATAACGAGGGTCGGTTTTGGCTGACCAACAATGGTGTAACAACACCCCTCCTACCGGTCGTCCTAGCAGACCCCGGGGAACTACATCACCCTGCAAGTCAGCACTTCGTATGCAAATTTAATAAACAATAATAACATAAAAACATAAGTATAAGTGTCACAAACATCATCCACATTTCTATGTTGAGCAATTAAAGTAAGAGGCCTAACAATGCAACATGTATGCAAACCTAGGTTTCACCCAAGGCACCCTATGTCGTGTATGCTTCTAACATAATATCACACATCATCATTTCGCAACAATCAAAGGGTACTCATCATTTACCCAGGGGAGTGCAAGCCCAAGGCCAAGAACTCCACTGATACCTCACCCGCACAAGTCCCATAATGCCATCGGGAGCATCAACTTACTTGTTCTCGCCACAATCACCAAGCCAAAATCCAAAAACTCCGCTAAGACCTCACCCGTACATGGTCCACAATGTCATTGGGCGCATCAACTTACTTGTTCTCGATCGTTAGCACAAAAAGAGGGCTCGTCTTGCCGGGACACTCTTCACACATGAATCCCAGCATTCACGGGCTAGCCAGCCGACCACAAAGACGAAGCCACGCCTTCACATACAAGTGACATCACAAGCCATTCACCAAGCACAATATTTCACTTTCGGAACCAACGTTCGTTCTCACACGAAACAATAAAGGGGCATCACAACGATGTGTTTTCCGCAATCTGATTTCTAGCAAAATCCATAAAATGCACGTTAAGCAACATCACCGAATCGGACCACCGGTCGCGACTTTTGCTTCACCCACAATGCCTAATCCGCTAACGGAGCAAATCTCTAATGCAAAAATAATGTCGGAGACGGACTCAATCAACCTGATGGTTCCTCTTGAACCAAGGCGATCTAAACCCTTCTCATTTGAGAGATTTGGTGCCACAAATTTCAGAAAAAGAGATGGAAAAATAAGAGATGTCATGCACGCATCCTAAAACTGGGAGGAGAGATGTCGTTACCCTTTGAACTCTCTTCCTCGCCATGGATCGGTTGAAAGGCACGGATAGAAAACAGCGTATTTGTGTCCTCTCCGTGAATCTGGTTTCTGATCGACGAACAGAGCTCCGATGCTCAAACAATGGCGGATCTTGCCCTTCTTCTTCCTCCAAGCTCTCCCTCTCACCTTACCCCCCCAAAACACAAAGGACTTAACAAAAGGAGAAGAGAACTCTTCTACCCTATTTAGGACTTTTGGACAAACCTATCTAAACCCTCAGATCAAGATCTAAGACGATCGGACGCCCAAAAAATGCTGCTTACGGATTTGCTCCCGCAAGTTACCGTGTGGCGGTAGCGCTACCGTGCCATGCTAACGTCTCAATGAACCCTTTCGATGCTATCGTCTCAACAAACCCTTCTCGACGCTACTGCGACATACAACGAACTTACCGCCAACGGTATCTCTATCGTGTCGTGCTAACCTCTCGACGAAACCTCTCAACGAAGCCTCTAGACGAAACTGTCTCGACATCTCGTCGGGACAGCTACCGCCAGCGGTAGTACCTACCGCTCGGCGTTACTAATAGGCCGCCTGTTTCTACAACATTGTGTAAACTGGGGTGTTACAGGCGCCGTGCCGGGTAGGTGTTGTGGGCGGCCGGCGGCGGTGTAGAGAGAGAGTGGGTTGGATGGAGGAGAGAGAGAAAGGGAAGTTACGTGTTGGGTTTTCTATACCCCTAACGGGATGACAAATCGAATATGCGCAGCGGAAATAATAACAAGAACAACCCAAAAGAGGCTAACGGATCTTGCGGTTTTCATGATTCAAGAGAATAATCAAATCGAAATACAAAGTAACTTTGTGGGATCGAGTCAACACTCAACCAAGGTGCTCCAAAGAGAAATCCAAAATCTGCCTTTGAGTTCTTCAAGAATCAAAATTGATCGATCCCTCTATAGAAGTCCACATAAGCAAAAGGAGAACCCTAGCTTCTTGTCACACAAGAACTAGGTCGGAGAAGGAAGCTCTCAACGTCCCCACGGACTGCTAGGTCCGATCCAGGGGAGGCGGCGACCGTCGGCGGCGGATCTCGGCCGACGGGAAGAACGAGAACTCCTCTTGCGGAACCTTTCCGGACGGCCGTTCTCTTCTTCAATCGCAAAAAGGTTCGATCTATTCTGTGTACTTCGAAGACCTAATCACGTTCCTTTTATACGCAAGGTATAAAATAGGCTATCCGCAGACCAGAGGAAAAACAGAACATTTCTGTCCAGATTTACATTCGCCGAATTCGACTAAACAATATAACTGAATTCGACTCAGATTCGGCGAAACCATTTCGACGAATTAGTCTATATAAATTCGGCTATATAAATTCGGCGAAACCCTTTAGCCGAATTTGTCATTTATTCAACTAAACACTTTAGCCGAATATTGACTTAGCCGAATTCGTCTAAACCCTTTAGCTGAATTCGTCTAAACCCTTTAGCCGAATTCGTCTAAACCCTTTAGCCGAATTCGTCTAAACCATTTAGCCGAATTCGTCTAAATCCTTTAGCCGAATTATCAAGTATAAATCCACTCGTTTAAACACTTTAAACGATTTCCTTTTGAGACATTCTCAACTTGATTCCAAGTAGTCACAGGATTGGTCCTTTACTCATATCCAATATGAGTAAGGCCAACACAATCCTTTCTCCAAAATCTCCAAACGCTTTTATGTGCGGCCCTATAGGCTCATATTGCGTTGACAGTAAGACTAACAGTTGATTGCTTTGAGATCACCTCAGAAACTCCAACAGTCTCCCACTTGATCACAAAGTATCAACAAAAGTCTCACAAACAATGAGCGGCATCTAGCAATACATCATTGCTACCCAAGCAATAAGAGTTCGAAACTCAACAAGCCTGTCTTAACCAATGTATCAGTGTTGTCATGTCCCTTTGTCCTTTACATCCGGATAGAACTAGAGGCATGGACTGTGTCACCCTCATAATTGTTCAATCCCAATTTCCTGATCTAGAATAGACTGTCTGAAATTGGTGAGTTCAATATCATATATTGACTCAACCAAGCATGACCATGCATTTCTCAGTCTCATTCCATCGAGGGGCCCATGGATGTAACTCCTATCATACAGGAGGACAAATCCCATTTCTGCTCACACACAAACATTCAAATGATTCGTAACATACCCAACAACCACCCTTATCGTCAACCTTTCTCAAGAGAAGACTTTATCATCAAAGTACGCTCTTCCTCACATGATGAATGCTATGACTTCAGGTCAAAGGACCACAAACACCATTGTCACTTGAGACCTACTTGTGACACGTTCATATAACAATCCACAAAGCAGTCTCACGGGGGGTCTGTCCAGTACAACTTGTTCTTAACAAGTACCCATGTGATGACTTGATATCACAATATCATGACCTGTGAGAACCGGTCATCAGTCAACACACATGCTGGTCTTATGGTCTCATCCTCGCCCTAAATTTCTAGGATGATACCTTGACCAGGGACCATTTAAGAATGAAGCTTCATTTAAACATAGACCCTCACATTCAAGTCACGTACTTGAATTCCCATGGAAGCAAACATTCTAGTGGCATTCATTATGTTAATTAGTCTATCAAATAGAAACGGTTGAGATAATAAAAGAACTTGCCATAAATGTAAAATGAAACATACAGTACATAACACAATTCATCAAATGAATAAACAACCGACAAACATACAATCCACAAGGCTCCCACTAAAGACGATCATTCAGGTATCTAATACCCATTGATCTAACATGACCATCATGCTTCTTTTGCGCAAGAGGCTTTGTCAGTGGATCCGCTGTGTTTTCTTCAGTCGGTACTCTGCAAATGTTCACATCTCCTCGATCGACAATCTCTCGAATAAGATGGAACCGCCGAAGTATGTGCTTGGAGCGCTGATGAGATCTAGGTTCCTTAGCTTGGGCAATTGCACCATTGTTGTCACAGTAGAGAACTACGAGATCAACAATGCTAGGAACTACATCTAGCTCGCCGATGAATTTCCTAATCCACACAGCCTCCTTTGCCGCATTTGCGGCAGCAATATACTCGGCTTCTGTCGTAGAATCGGCAACTGTCTCTTGCTTAGAACTCTTCCAACTTACAGCTCCTCCATTGAGGCAAAATACAAAACCTGATTGAGACTTTGAATCGACCCTATCAGTTTGGAAGCTAGCATCCATGTAACCATTTACAACGAGCTCTTCCTCTCCACCATACACCAAGAACATATCCTTAGTCCTTCTCAAGTACTTTAGGATATTCTTGACAGCTATCCAATGACCATCACCAGGATCAGACTGATACCTGCTCGTCATGCTCAAAGCATAAGAGACATCGGGTCGAGTGCATACCATTGCGTACATGATTGATCCAATTGCCGAAGCATATGGAATCAACTTCATGCGGTCCTTATCTTCCAAAGATTTTGGACACTGGTCCTTAGAGAGACTCACACCATATGACATGGGTAAGAATCCTTTCTTGGACTCAAGCATGTTGAACCGTTTCAACACCTTGTCAATGTATGTACTCTGGTCAAACCCAGCAACTTCTTTGATCTATCTCTATAGATCTTAATACCAAGTATGTAAGTTGTTTCACCCAAGTCTTTCATAGAAAAGCAGTTCCCTAGGTTGTTCTTAACAACTTGCAGGGTCAGAATGTCATTCTCGATCAGCAGTATGTCATCTACATACAATATCAGGAAGACAACAATGCTCCCACTAATCCTCTTGTAAACACAAGGCTCATCCTCGTTCTTGATGAAACCAAACTCTTTGATTTTCTCATCAAAACGCAGATTCCAACTTCGAGAAGCTTGTTTCAATCCATAAATGGATCGATTCAACTTGCATATTTCAGTGGCTTCACTTGGAGATTCAAAACCCTCGGGTTGTGTCATATACACTTCCTCAAGGAGGTTTCCATTAAGGAAAGCCGTTTTGACGTCCATTTGCCAGATCTCGTAGTCATAATACGCAGCAATAGCAAGTAGAATTCTGATGGACTTGACCATAGCTACAGGGGAAAAGGTTTCATCATAGTCAACACCATGAATTTTCCTGAAACCTTTAGCCACCAGTCGGCCTTTGAATGTTTGTACATTCTCATCCATGTCGGTCTTCTTCTTGAAGACCCACTTGCACCCTATGGGTCGTACCCCTTCAGGTGGTTCCACCAAGGTCCAAACTTGGTTTGTGTACATGGAGTCCATTTCAGATTTTATGGCCTCAAGCCACTTCTCGGAGTCTGGTCCATTCATAGCCTCTTGGTAGGTTGCAAGCTCATCATCATGATCCATAAGCAACACATTACCTATTTGAGTCATGAGAAATCCATATCTCTCAGGCTCAAATCTTGGTCTACCAGATCTACGTAGAACTTGTGTTTCTTGAGCAGGCTCTCCAGCTACAACTTCTTGTAGTCCTTGCTCAGGTTCCAATTCTGGTTCGTTCATTGTTTGTGGCTCTTGAACTTCTTCAAGTTCTACCTTTGCAGTCTTTCTGGATAAGAACTCTTCTCCAAAAAGACACCAGTCCTTGCGACAAACACTTTGCCCTCAGACGGTAAGTAGAAGTAGTATCCTTTGGTTTCCCTAGGATACCCCACGAGATAACATTTATCCGATTTGGGTTCCAGCTTGTCAGGCATTTGACGTCGCACGTATGCCTCACAACCCCAAATCTTGATGAACGACATACTAGGACACTTCCCAGTCCATATCTCATATGGTGTCTTTAGAACCATTTTTGTTGGAACTCAATTTAGTGTGAAAGCAGCAGTCTCTAAAGCAAAACCCCAAAAGGAAACTGGCAAATCTGCATGAGGCATCATAGATCGCACCATGTCTAACAAGGTACGATTCCTCCTCTCAGAAACACCATTATGTTGAGGTGTTCCGGGCGGAGTGAGCTGTGATACAATACCACACTCTTTCAGATGATCACGAAACTCATGACTCAGATATTCGCCACCTCGATCAGATCGGAGTGCTTTTATCCTTTTTCCCAGTTGGTTTTCTACTTTATTCTTAAACACTTTGAACTTTTCAAAGGTCTCAGATTTGTTCTTCATAAGAAACACGTATCTGTATCTACTGAAATCATCAGTAAATGTAACAAAGTATTAGAACCCACCTCTAGCCATAGAACTCATGGGTCCACATACATGACTATGTATTATACCCAAGAGATCATTAGCCCTCTCATTACAGCTAGTGAAAGGAGCTTTCGTCATCTTGCCCAACAAACATGACTCGCATCTCTCAAATGATTCATAATCAAATGAGTCCAGTAGTCCATCTTTATGGAGCTTGGATATACGTTTCTCGTTTATATGGCCTAAACGACAATGCCAAAGGTACGTAGGATTTGAATCATTTGTTTTTAGTCTTTTAGTATTTTCTACATTATAGATCGGATGGTCTAAGTTCAAAACATATAAACCATTAAACAATTGGGCTACACCATAACAAACATCATTCATAAAAATTGAACAACACTTGTTCTTAATTATAAACGAAAAACCCTTCATGTCAAGACATGAAATGGATATAATGTTTCTTGTTATGGCTGGAACATAATAACAATTATCTAGTTCTATTACAAGTCCAGTGGGCAAAGAAAGACAATAGACACCAACGACGACGACAGCAACTCTTGCTCCATTCCCGACGCGCAGGTCTACCTCCCCTTTACCCAGCATTCTTCTCCTTCTCAGTTCCTGCACATTTGTACAAATGTGAGAACCACATCCGGTATCCAATTCCCAAGATGAAGGAGCAGAAAGGTTTATCTCTATAACGCAAATACCTGAAGTGGAAGTCATACTTCCTTTCTTCTTTTGCAGATCCTCAATATAGAGGGGACAGTTCCGCCTCCAATGCCCTGCCTTACCGCAGTGGTGGCACTTTCCTTCTTTCGCCAGACCTTTCCTTTTCAGTGCAGAAAATTTGGGATCAATATGAGACTTAGATCCTATCTTCGTCTTCTTGAATCCCTTAGTCTTGCCCTTGCTTTTATGCACCATCAGTATGGGGCTAGCAGGCTTGACCTTCTTCATATTATTTTCAGCAGTTCGCAACATGCCTAGGAGCTCGGGCAGTGTCTTGTCTATTTCATTCATGTTATAGTTCAAGACGAACTACTCATAACTGTCCGGCAACGATTGCAGTATCAGATCCGTGGCCAACTCTTGGCCCATGGGAAAACCCAGTCTTTCAAGGTTCTCGATATACCCAATCATCTTGAGTACGTGAGTCCCTACTGAATCTCGAGCTCCCATTTTGCACTGGAATAATGCCTTGGATATGTCAAACCTCTCTTACCGGGCTTGCCCCTCGAACATTTTCTTGAGGTGCCCGATTATCTCATAACCACACATGCTCTCGTGTTGCTTCTGAAGCTCAGAGGACATGGTAGCAAGCATGAGGCTTTCCACATCCAAGGTATCATCCTAATACTTCGTGTAAGCATCTCTATCTGCTCTCGAAGCATTTCCGGTCGGCTATGTAGGGGCTTCACCTTCCAAGACATAGGGCTTGCGCTCTTGCCTGAGAACAATTCTCAGGTTCCTATACCAGTCGAGGAAGTTCGTCCCAATGAGCTTATCCTTCTCAAGGATGGCTCTCAGGGACAGCGTGGAGTGAGATGTATTTGCCATGGAAATTCTACAATAAATTTGCAAAAGATTTTCAGTACTATATTTCAAAATATATTTTACTTTAATAAGGACTTTTATTAAAAGCTCCCACTATTTTTAATCAAATCGACAACCCTTTAATTCGATTCGGAGAGTTTATGCGAGCTACTCTCTTAGTGGACAAGATCCGTATTTCACCAACACAACGAGTCCGCTTTGGCGTTCCTCTCATAATGCGGTTATTTAGGTAAACAACATTTGTCAATTGCATCACTATGCAACTCTTGTATGGTTGGTGAATAACTCTTTATTCGCATCCATCATATGGAGCATGCCAACCCTATGCCTCTAGGCACTCAACCTTTGAGGTCACCTAGTTAAGTTAGACCCGATGTCGACAGTGGGATATAACAATTATCCGCTCGCACACTTACCAAGATAGATTAATGCACCTTGCTTTGGCAAGCCCACACTTCATCGATCGAGGCAAGAAGAGTGTCATCCATCGGTAGGCATCCGTATACTTAATATTGGATAAGGGATTTTATTTTTCGATAGATGAACATTTCATCGTGATTAACATTTAATCACCATGCACATACACAAAACAAATGCATCCCCTATGTGCACATAAAAGGATTATCAACATTTTGATAAAAGGGGGTTAAATCTGAATACTTAGAACACTTCTATATCTTCATATTTACATGCATTGAACAACAACTCCATGTTGAAATTGTTGAAGTGGAAGTTAGAGGACTTTTGGACCTGGGCGGTCTGGGAGGAGGTCGAGCGGTCTGGCGTGACCGCACGGCCTGGCGGTCTGTCTCTGCGGTCTGGCTTGTCTAAGCCTAGCTGCGGTCTCCTGGTATGGTCGCTGGTATCTAGTCCAAGGCGGCTGAAGGTGAAGGCTGTGCGTTCTATCTATGACTGCGTGGCGGGCTGATCGTCTTCAGGTGTGCGCGGTCAGTGCGTGACCGCGTGGCGAGCTGTCTTCTTCAAGGTTGTGGCGGTCTGGGTGTTACCGCACAGTTTGATCCAGGTTTTCCAGAATGCGGTCTAGTGGCTGACCGAGCTTTCTGGTGGTATTCGCGGGCTAAGGGTCTTAGTCGCGCGGTCTCATTTCGCGGTCTCAGGAGGAGACTGGTATGCGAGCTGTACGCTGTTCGCGGTCTCAGGAGGATACCGGCATGCGGACAGGAGTTCGCGGTCTGATGGCGAACTGGCTGTGTTCGCGGTCTCTGGCGAACACAGGGGGTGAACAGCTTCGGGCGGTCTGGCGATCTCCATTGGAGTCGCGACCTGCTGTGGGAGTAGCGGTCTCTCATGAGTGATGTTGAAGCTGGCGAGTTCACCAAAATGAAGCAGGAGTTCTATTGCTGATCGCGCGATGTGACCGGTCAGGTCGCGCGGTCTGGAGGGTGGTGATTCTATCTCATAGGGTGGTGACTGGATCAGGTCTCACGCCTATAAATAGGACCCATCGACAGCAATAATTAGGGACACAGCAAGTGTAAGCTGAGTTTGCTTCTTTCCTGCGTTCTCTATTTGTGTGACCGGGCGGTCTGCTGATTGAACTCTTCTTGTGCAGCTTCTGCGGATAGTGCGGGCAGCAGCGATCACCTCTTCCTCTGAAAGTGTTCGGGTGGTCTGCGGCTTGGAGTTGTGTTGCTGGAGTTCGGGAGGATCAGGAGTTCTGGAAGGAGGGGTGCGGTCTGATCGGCGGTATGGTGTTGTTCTGAGATCGGCAGCGGGTTGCGGTTTGGCGAGTTGCTGAGGTCGCAAGGGAGACCGCGCGGTCTCAAGTTATCTTCAACTTGTATTATTTTCCTTTGGTGTTTGTGCTGGCGAAATCATGTCTTGCCAAGCATGCCTTGCCTTGTAATTTGAAGTTACTATCAATAAAGATCGTTTGTTTGCCTCCATTTGCTTCTGGTTGTTTGGCTTGTGAACTATAAGTTGACTAACTCCTGCTCGCTTCACAAAGATTCGAAAAATTTCACATGGTATCAGAGGGAGGTTGGAGTGGTTAGAGTAGTGAGTGACTTAGAGTAGCCATCGCCTTTGTGAAGAAGGAACCAGTGGTAGAGTAATGGAAGCGAGGGGTCTTGGAATTGAGATGCTTACATCGACTAACTTCAAGAAGTGGAAGTCGTGTATGTAAAGCTATCTTCTAGGTGAGGACCTCTGGGAGATAGTTGGAGGAGATCAGACGCAGGAAGTTGTCCCGGAAGGGGATAATGTGGCTTAGGTGAGAACTTGGAGGAGGACGAATGCGAAGGCAGAGTTCACTCTGAAGAGGGCAATTTCACCTGATCTGTTTGATCACATTCTGGGATGTGGATCGGCTACGGAGATCTGGAGAGCCCTGGATGGGCTGTTTAACAAGAAGAATGTAGCGAGGTTACAGTTCTTCGAGAATGAGCTGGCAAGGTCGGCTCAGGGTGATCTTTCTATCTCCACTTTCTTTCTGAAGATGAAGAACTTGTGCGCTGAAATCTCAGCATTGGATCCTGATGAGCCTATCTCTGAGGCGAAGCTGAAGAGGCACATCATTCGCAGCTTGCGGAAGGAATATGTTGCCTTTGTGACGTCGGTACAGGGATGGGCAAATCAGCCGTCTCTGTTGGAGCTGGAGAACTTGCTTGCATCGCAAGAAAGTTTGGCAAGGCAGATGGCGGGGATGTCGTGGTGGAGATGGCGAAGTGCTCTTCTCGGGGAAGAAGAAGTGGGATAAGAAGAAGAAGACTGCTGGAGGAGGCTATGGGCCTTCAACTTCTGGGCAGCAGGAAAGGGGGTATGGTCCCAAGGCTGACGGGAAGAAGAAGGGTGAAGGTCCGAAGTGCTTCAAGTGTGGCAAGTATGGCCACATCAGGAAGGATTGCAAGGTGGTCACCAAAGCTGGGCATGCTGCGGGGAAGGAGGAAGCTGAGGCCAGGCACTTTGAAGGAGGTTGGGGAGGAGCCTTCTCGGCTTCTGTTCGAGCTTCTGCTCCTATCAACTATCTGGAGGACTGGATCGTGGACTCGGGGTGTGGTCATCACCTCACCGGAGACGAGACCAAGCTTTCTTCTACACAGCCCTATACAGGTAACAATGCAATCATTACTGTTGATAATAATGTGCATCCAGTAGAGAAGGTGGGGGTTGTTTCCTTGGGCAGTGATAGAGGGCCACTTACTTTGAAGAGTGTCTATCACGTGCCTGGTATGAGAAAAAACCTCTTCTCCGTGACCAACGTTGTAGACGCTGGGTATCACGTTCTGTTCGGCCCAACAGAAGTGAAGTTTCTATGCAATTTTGAAGTAGTAAAGGTTGAGGTCGTCCATGTCGGGAGACGGGCAAAGGACTTGTTCGTTTTATCGACAAGTTCCTACGTCGACAAGATGAAGATGAATGATGGTGCCGTTATATGGCATGAGAGGTTGGGGCACGTAGGGATGGACAAGCTGAAAGCTATGGCGGTGAGAGGTCTGGTCAAGGGCCTGCCAAGTCTATCTTCCTACGGTGAAGGTCATGTTTGCGCGGGATGCCAGTTCGGCAAGTCTCATCGACTACCGTTTGACAAGTCGCAGACAAGGAGCTGTGTGCCGTTGGAGTGCATCCACGGTGACTTAATGGGACCTACTGCTACCCCAAGCCTCGGAGGCAGCAGATATATGCTGGTGTTGATCGATGATTACACCAGATATGCCTGGGTATATTTCCTAAAGGAGAAGGCGGAGGCGTTTGCCAAGTTTGTGGAGTTCAAGGAGCTCCTGGAGGGTCGGCTAGGACTGCGGGTGAAGAAGCTGAGGACTGACAACGGAGGGGAGTTCACCTCCAGTGAGTTCTCTACTTTTTGTAGGAAGGCAGGCATCCGGAGAGAGCTCACTTGTGCACATACTCTACAGCAGAACGGAGTTGCAGAGCGGAAGATCCGTCGTCTGACGGAGACCTGCAAGTGTTGGATGCATGCCAAGAGTATCCCAAAGTCCTTCTGGGCAGAGGGAATGTCTTGTGCTGCCTACGTCATCAACAGGATGCCTTTGAGTCCCATCAACATGTTGACTCCGCATGAGATGATGTTCAAGGAGAAGCCAAGCATGGCACACCTTAGGGTGTTTGGTTCCACCTGCTACGTGCATGTTCCAGATGCTCTTCGAACGAAGCTAGATGTGAAAGCAAGGAAGCTAGTCTTCGTGGGATACGATGAGCGGAAGAAAGGATGGAAGTGCATGGACCCGGAGATGTGAAGGTTTGTGGTATCTCGCGACGTCGTGTTCGATAAGGTGACATCTTACAAGGGGTCTTCTGATGTGGAGCTACCAGAGAGCAGGGTGGAGGTGCCGGAGAAAGCTGTGGAGGATCTTCAGGTGGAGCTACCTGTGTCACCAGGTGATCCATCTCCTTCTAGTTCCGAGATGGGTGCTTCTGGTTCAGGGAGCAGGGGAGCGATGCTCCTAGCACGTCTGGAAGAAGAGCTAGGGAAGTAGCAGCTGAAGATAATGCGGTTCAGGGGAAGGAGCTGAGGAGGTCAAAGTGAGCAATCATCGCTCCTGATCGCTATACAGGAGGAAACGCAGTGAGCTTCGTCTCATGTTTCTTCGCTGGTCCCTTGGATGAGAGGGAGCCATCAAGCTTTGAGAAGGCCAGAGGTGTGAAGGAGTGGGACATTGCTATGCAAGAAGAGATGGCAGCTCTCGAGAAGAATGAGACCTGGTCTCTTGTGCCCAAGCCCAAGGGCACCATTCCTGTAACATGCAAGTGGGTCTACAAGCTTAAGAAGAAAGATGACGACAGCATCGAGGGGTACAAGGCTCGTCTTGTAGCTCGGGGGTTCTCGCAGCAATACGGTGAAGACTACGAGGAGACTTTCAGTCCGGTGGCAAAAATGACTTCAATTCGGTTCATCATTGCCTTGGCGGCGTTCAGTGGATGGGAGATTTGGCATCTCGACGTCAAGAACGCTTTCTTGTACGGCGAGATTGACAAGGATATCTTCATGGTCCAGCCACCAGGCTTTGTGTCTGAAGATTTTCCGGAGCATGTCTGCAAGCTGAAGAAGGCTCTGTATGGGTTGAAGCAAGCACCGAGGGTGTGGTACGGGAAGATCGCAGAATACCTCCTGTTCTGTGGATTCGGTGCTTCAGACTCAGACTCAAGCTTGTTCGTCAAGAAGAGCGGGAAGCTTCAAGTCATCGTGCTGCTATACGTCGACGATATGATCGTGACGGGGAACTCGAAGGAGGAGGTAGCGCAGCTTCGAGCCGAGTTGTCTATCAGGTTCGAGATGAAGGACTTAGGTGAGCTTCACCATTTCCTTGGACTCGAGGTGCAGAGGAAGGAAGGTGGAGTGCTGGTGACCCAGGCCGGATATGCAGAGCGGATCGTGGAGCGATTCGGCATGAAGGAAGGAAAGTGCACTTCCACACCTCTGGAGAAGGCCACAAAACTTCGGAAGGATGAGGGGAGGATTATGCAAGATCCGTTGGTGTTCCGAGCCTTGGTTGGGTGCTTGATTTATCTGACGATCACGAGGCCGGATATTGCATATGCAGTTGGCAGAGTGAGTCGATATATGGCGGAGCCACGGTTACCTCATCTGCTAGCAGCCAAGAACATTCTGAAATATATCAAGGCGACCTCGGACATGGTTCTCCTATACAGGAGGGATGCGGGCCTCGAGGTTCACGGATACATGGATGCTGACTACGGGGGAGATTTGGATGATCGGAAGTCGACATCTTGGTTCGTCTTCATGGAGGGCCCTACAGCTATATCATGGTGCAGCAAGAAGCAGGATTCCGTATCGGTCTCCACCACGGAAGCGGAATACAAGGCTTCGGCCTTGGCAGCTCAAGAAGCCATCTGGCTTAGGAGGTTGGTGGGAGACGTCCACAAGGAGGTTCGGGGGCTGACTCTGCTTCGCGGTGACAACGAGAGTGCTCTCAAACTGGTTACCAATCCAGTTTGTCACGCAAGAACCAAGCATATCGAGATCGAGCATCACTTCATACGGGAGAAGGTGCTGGAGGGATCTCTTTCGGTTGAGCATGTGCGGAGTGCGGACATCTTCACAAAGGCGCTGGCGAAGGGGCCGTTCACACGGCTAAGGAGCCTACTGGGGCTAGTTTCAACTTCCCACTTCAAGGGGGAGTGTTGAAATTGTTGAAGTGGAAGTTAGAGGACTTTTGGACCTGGGCGGTCTGGGAGGAGGTCGGGCGGTCTGGCGTGACTGCACGGCCTGGCGGTCTGTCTCTGCGGTCCGGCTTGTCTAAGCCTAGCTGCGGTCTCCTGGTATGGTCACTGGTATCTGGTCCAAGGCGGCTGAAGGTGAAGGCTGTGCGGTCTATCTGTGACCGCGTGGCAGGCTGATCGTCTACAGGTGTGCGCGGTCTGTGCGTGACCGCGTGGCGAGCTGTCGTCTTCAAGGCTGTGGCGGTCTGGTGTGACCGCACAGTTTGATCCAGGTTTTCCAGAATGCGGTCTAGTGGCTGATCGAGCTTTCTGGTGGTATTCGCGGGCTAAGGGTCTTAGTCGCGCGGTCTCAGTTCACGGTCTCAGGAGGAGACTGGTATGCGAGCTGGACGCTGTTCGCGGTCTCAGGAGGAGACCGACATGCGGACAGGAGTTCGCGGTCTGATGGAGAACTGGCTGTGTTCGCGGTCTCTAGCGAACACAGGGGGTGAACAGCTTCGAGCGGTCTGGCGATCTCCTTTGGAGTCGCGACCTGCTGTGAGAGTGGCGGACTCTCATGAGTGATGTTGAAGCTGGCGAGTTCACCAAAATGAAGCAGGAGTTCTATTGCTGATCGCACGGTGTGACCGGTCAGGTCACGCGGTCTGGAGGGTGGTGATTCTATCTCATAGGGTGGTGACTGGATCAGGTCTCACGCCTATAAATAGGACCCATCGGCAGCAATAATTAGGGACACAGCAAGTGTAAGCTGAGTTTGCTTCTTTCCTACGGTCTCTATTTGTGTGACCGGGCGGTCTGCTTATTGAACTCTTCTTGTGGAGCTTCTACGGATAGTGCGGGCAGCAGCGATCACCTCTTCCTCTGAAAGTGTTCGGGCGGTCTGCGGCTTGGAGTTGTGTTGCTGGAGTTCGGGAGGATCAGGAGTTTTGGAAGGAGGGGTGCGGTCTGATCGGCGGTCTGGTGTTGTTCTGAGATCGACAGCGGGTTGCGGTTTGGCGAGTTGCTGAGGTCGCAAGGGAGACCGCGCGGTCTCAAGTTATCTTCAAGTTGTATTATTTCCCTTTGATGTTTGTGCTGGCAAAATCATGTCTCGTCAAGCATGCCTTGCCTTGTAATTTGAAGTTGCTATCAATAAAGATCGTTTGTTTTCCTCCATTTGCTTCTGGTTGTTTGGCTTGTGAACTCTAACTTGACTAACTCCTGCTCGCTTCACAAAGATTCGAAAAATTTCACACTCCACTTGTGCAGTAGACAAGCTCGTCTCTCATGTCAGATTCAATAATCTAAACATTTGGTTTCACAAACCATATCGAGGGACGGTTACTGCAAAGGAGAAACAATCTCTGAAACAATGAAATCACAACGCAATCACATGCGTTCCTGGCGGGGATCCAAGGGGCCGCGCCCCTGGCGGGGTCTTAGGGGCAGAGCCCCTAACGGGGTCCAAGGGGCAGCGCCCCTGGCGGTGGAAACCACACAAAATCACATCAAATGTGATATTCCAAGAAGAAATTAGGGCATTTAGAACGCTTCTAAATGTCCCAATTTACACGCACTTGACCGCAACCTACCTTTGATACCACTGTTGGGTTTTTTATACCCCTAACGGGATGACATATCGAATATGCGCAGCGGAAATAATAACGAGAACAACCCAAAAAAGGCTAACGGATCTTGCGGTTTTCATGATTCAAGAGAATAATCAAATCGAAATACAAAGTACCTTTGCGGGATTGGGTCAACCCTCAACCAAGGTGCTCCAAAGAGAAATCCAAAATCTGCCTTTGAGTTCTTCAAGAATCGAAATGGATCGATCCCTCTATAGAAGTCCAAACAAGCAAAAGAAGAACCATAGCTACTTGTCGCACAAGAACTAGGTCGGAGAAGGAAGCTCTCAACGTCCCCACGGACTGGTAGGTCCGATCCAGGGGAGGCGGCGACCGTCGGCGGCGGATCTCGGTGGACGGGAAGAACGAGAACTCCTCTTGCGGAACCTTTCCGGACGGTCGTTCTCTTCTTCAATCGCAAAAAGGTTCGATCTATTCTATGTACTTCGAAGACCTTATCGCGTTCCTTTTATACGCAAGGTATAAAATAGGCTATCCGCAGACCAGAGGAAAAACAGAACATTTCTGTCCAGATTTACATTCGCCGAATTCGACTAAACAATATAACCGAATTCGACTCATATTCGGCGAAACCATTACGACGAATTCGTCTATATAAATTCGGCTATATAAATTCGGCGAAACCCTTTAGCCGAATTTGTCATTTATTCAACTAAACACTTTAGCCGAATTTTGACTTAGCCGAATTCGTCTAAACCCTTTAGCCAAATTCGTCTAAACCCTTTAGCCGAATTCGTCTAAACCCTTTAGCCGAATTCGTCTAAACCCTTTAGCCAAATTCGTCTAAACCCTTTAGCCGAATTCGTCTAAATCCTTTAGCCGAATTATCTAGTATAAATCTATCGTTTAAACACTTTAAACGATTTCCTTTTGAGACATTCTCAACTTGATTCCAAGCAGTCACAGGATTGGTCCTTTACTCATATCCAATATGAGTAAGGCCAACACAATCCTTTCTCCAACTTCTCCAAACGCTTTTATGTGCGACCCTATAGGCTCATATTGCGTTGGCAATAAGACTAACTGTTGATTGCTTTGAGATCACCTCAGAAACTCCAACATTACGTGCATGAAGAAGAGAGAGAAAGGGCGGGGGTTGAAGTTACCCCCATGATGGGGGTGCGGATAACATGCATGTGTGCGCTCTGGTATCCATTTGGATTATCAAAGTGACTCAGAATTACATGAGAGTGGACCCGTTAGAATTATATCGGCGAGCCGGTCTAGGTCGTAGCGGAAAATCATGTGTCCGACCGAATACGTTTTGGGGAAGCCCATCAACACCTTTTTAGAGCTTGTTTTCCTTACATTTTTCTTCACTTGTCCTTTCGAATGTTGATTATCACGTAATCACCTCTATCACAACCTAGAAATATCCTTGATTTAGGTCTCCCATCAAGCATATCTGCTCTTTGAATAACAATAAAAAAATCTCATTTCTTTAGCAACATTACGAGCTCACTGAACTAGAGCATCTTTGCTACGAAAAATCATATGTCACAAAGTGAAACTCAACATTTACTGAACTCGTTCTATATTGGTCTTCAATTACCGACAATGTAAGCTCTGCATTCATTTTAACCTGTAAAAACCTTTTTTTTAAAACACCATACAATCTAATTTTTTTTAAAAGAAAATGCAACATTTCATTTAATAAGATGTGAGGATACAACAAATTCAATAGAACAACATTCATCACAAAACCACATCCAAAAAAATGAATACTAGATCTTCAAACCATATAACAAAGGTGAAAAATAATAAAATGAGATAGTACGTTGATATGGAGAGCAAAATGATAAAGAAACGAATATATGGTTGATCTGGAGGAAAAAACACAAATCTGGAACAAAAATGACGCCCAAAATTAGAAACCCTAACCAAATGGAGAGCTTTGAATCCAAAAAATTGATACATGAAAGAGAAGAGGGGCTCTTACCGGTCAAGTGGATGAAGTTTTCGGCGTAAATGGTGGCCGGTGGTGGGGAAAAGGCCGTCGGCGAGAGAGGGAGGCGGAAGACCCGCGGGAGGCTGCTTTTCGCGAAACGGAAGAAGGGGCTGGCAGGTGTGCGTGTATAGGAGGAAGTAATTTGGTTTTATGTTCTTTAAGTTTCTTTTTTGGGTTTTTAGGTGTGCATATATCCATTATAGGTGTGCCTATAACACCACTCTTAATATATAATATATATTACCCTTTTTTGAATGTTCTGAATAGATCATTTGCATATATTTTTTAAATTTCTTTCTATACTTAATATAATATTGTTGCGGAACGCTTAGGGCTCTTGGTAGACCGGTTCACTTGAACCACCTTAGCTCGTGAGCGAACTAAGCGCGCAAACAGTCAATTAGAGATTTGCTGAGTACACAGGGAGTTTTTAACGTGGAAAACCCGGAAAGGGTAAAAAACCACGCGGCCGGAGCGGTGCCGACCAAACTTCACTATCTTCTGGGGTTACAACTTGGACGCTAGAACTTGAGCGCGACAGGCCGCTGCTCGTCACAATATTTGGAGAGAGAGAGAGAACAAGCTCCGAGGGTGATTGGCCACCTCTCGGAAAAACTAAGTCTTTTTCTCTTCTGAGAATGCTAGTCGCCTTTCGGGATGATGAAGATCTTCAAGTCCACGAAGGAGATCTTCAAGCGCCGAAGGAGAATTCCGCAAAAGTCTGCAAGGAGCTCTCCCGGGTCCAGAAGTCAAGGTCTTTTCAAATGAACCCCAGGCCCCTTTTTATAGCTTTGGCCGGGGGTAGTCCGGTAATTTTGTCGTTGGTAGTTTCCATAAATGCTCGGTGGTCGAATCATATTTTCCGGTTCGGGGCACACGGATCGCCATTTTTTGTAAATGACCACCTTGCCCTTCGGGCAGCTTGGGCGGCTCGGGCAGTTCGGGCAGTTCTGTTGGAGGCGAAAAAGGCGACTGGCCGTTCCTGAAAAGTGAGATGCCTGAAAGACAAAATGTGAGACGCCTGAAAGACAAAAAGTGAGAAGTCAGAAAGACAGAAAGTGAGAGGTGCACGCTCAGAAGCGTTCTGAGCGCGCAACGAGCGAGGGAGCGCTCTGAGCGTGCAATGAGCACGTGAGCGTTCTGAGCGAACGGAGAGGCGTTCTGAGTGAACAATGAGCGCGGGAGCATTCTGAGCGAACGGAGAGGCGATTGGTCGCGATCCGAGAAGGAAAACGGGGTCTGTCGTTCCTGGCGAGGAGCTCGCCCGAAAAGGCGCCCCGTGAGTCCCCCTGTCAGAAAGGGGGGAAGGAGGGGGAGGAAACGGTCACCCTCCCCCGCAGAGAGGGAAGCGGACGGGATGCGCTCCCGGGAGACGCGGCCAGGCCGCACCCAAGGGGGGGTGCGGCCGGGCCGCACCCTACCCGAGGGGGGTGCGGCCGGGCCGCACCCTACCCGAGGGGGGTGCGGCCGGGCCGCACCCTACCCGAGGGGGGTGCGGCCGGGCCGCACCCTACCCGAGGGGGGTGCGGCCGGGCCGCACCCCTCCAAAGGGGGGTACGGCCGGGCCGCACCCCTCCAAAGGGGGGTGCGGCAAGCCACACCCAAGGGGGGGTGCGGCCAGGCCGCACCCCAAGAGGGGTGCGGCCAGGCCGCACCCCACCCGAGGGGGGTGCGGCCGGGCCGCACCCCTCGCAAGGGGGGTGCGGCAGGGCCGCACCCCGCCCCAATGGGGGTGCGGCCAGGCCGCACCCCGCCCCAAGGGGGGTGCGGCAAGGCCGCACCCCGCCGCAAGGGGGGTGCGGCAAGGCCGCACCCACCCTAAGGGGGTGCGGCCAAGCCGCACCCCATGGGGGTGTGGCGGCAAGGCCGCACCCCGGGTTTGGCCGCACCCCTTGCGGGTGTGCGTCTCGGCCGCGCCCCGCGAGGTGGCGCGGTTGTGCGGGTCGGCTTCAAGATGGGAGGCGGTCCCGTTGTCATTCTTGGTGTGGCTTCGGATGGCAACTCTGGCTTTATTTCCCTGGATTCCCTGCCAAACTGGTGGGGGAAGCGCTTTTGGAAATATTTGCTGCCATTGCGGCTTATAAATAAGAGTCCATTATACGAGCCCCTATCATAACCCCCCCCCCCCAAAACCGTCGAAGTCCAGAACTTGTGAAGGAGTGCGAGGGTTTTTTGAATCTTTGCGTGGCGTAACGGACGATGCCGGAGGTAAGTTTTCTATTTTTGGAAAAAAAATGACTTGGAGGGAAAAACGGGGACGACGGCCGGGGGGTCGGGCGGCCGGCGCCCGAGCGGCGTCCGTGCGTGCGCTTGCGCGCGGCCTGTGCCTGCGCGCGGTCGACGCTCGGGCGAGGCCGACGTGCGGCCGGCACCCGCGCGCGGTGGCCTCGGCGGGTGCCCGTGCGCGGCGGCTGTGCGAGGCCGGTGCCCGCGGCTGGCGCGCGGTCGGTGCCCGCGCGCGGCCGGCGCGCGGCCGGCGTCCGCGCGTGGTGCTTGTCCGTGGCGGGGCCTGCGCACGGCCGTCGTGCGGCCGGTGCTCGTGCGTGGTGCCCGCGCGCGGCGTCGACGTGCGGCGGGCGCCCGCGGGCGGCCGCTGCGCGCGGCCGTTGCCCGCTCGTGGTGCCCGCGCGGGGCTGGTTCCCGCGCGCGGTGCCTTCGCGCGGCGGGTGCCTGCATGCGTTTTTGGGCGAAGACGGCGGCGAGCGCGTATCGCTCGGCTCTCGGGTACTAAAGAAGGCGGAGCTGAAGTATCCAATCCTGGAGAAGCTTGCCTTCGCCTTGGTGGTGTCAGCGCAGAAGCTCCGGCCTTATTTTCAGGCTCACTCCATCCGAGTAGTAACTGATCATCCTCTCCGAAACATCTTGGAAGGAGTGGAGCATTCAGGGAGATTAGCGAAATGGTCGGTAGAACTCAGCGAGTTTGACATTTCCTTCTCACCCCGGGTGGCGATCAAGGCCCAAGCGGTAACAGACTTCTTGGCAGACTTCTCGGCAGAAGCAGAGCCAGGGGAAGAGGTGTTCGACCCAATCCCTTGGATGATGTTTGTTGACGGAGCTTCGGGAAGAAGCTCTATGGGAGTGGGCATCGTTCTTGTCAGCCCACAGGGAACGAGGATCGAGCAAGCCGTCGAGATCCTCTTTCCCGTCACAAACAATCAGGCAGAGTATGAGGCCATAGTGGCAGGCCTGCGCCTCGCCAAGGAGCTAGGGATCCGTGATGTTCGGGCCTTTACGGATTCAATGGTGGCCGCATCGCAGATCAAAGGAGAGTTCGAAGTGCGCGACACCATCCTACAGAAGTACTTGGTGAACGTCAAGGGATTGATTGGAGGCTTCCAGTCGTTCTTCGTCGAGCACGTCCTGAGAGAGGAAAACTCGGCGGCGGACCGTTTGGCCAAGTATGGGCCAAGAGCTGGGGGAACCATCACCAAGCTGTTCCGGCCGTCCATCGAAGAAGGGGAGATGATGGAGATCGAGCAGCGCCCCTCATGGACGGATCCTTTTGTGACATTCCTTGCCACCGGCCAGCTTCCAGCAAGTGAAGGGGATCAGAGAAGGTTTCGGTACAAAGCGGCGTACTATCTTTTGCAGGATGGGGAGCTGTACCGTAAAACCATCTCGGGCCCCTAGCCAGGTGTATCTTGATGAGTCCTGATCATATATACATTTATGGACTCATCCGGGCCGTTATTTTGTCAATATCACGCACTTTAGCCTTATTATAGTCTATATTTGATAACCCATGCTAGGTGCACATTTAGGCCCACTTTGGTGTGTTTTCGTATTTATTATCTTTAGTAGTATTCATATGTTGTTAAGTGCCACTTTCAGTGGCTAGATCTGTGTTTGTGCTGGAATAGGAGGCGTGCAAGTGTTTCCGGTGCAATTCTGCACAGGAACACTGCGCACGATCACTTGTTCTAGTGCGCACGACCACCGGTCGTGCGCCACTGATCGTGCGCACTTAACCCTTTTTCACGAGTTCTGTCTGTTGCAGTGCGCACGATCATCAGCGCCAGTGCGCACGACCACCGGTCGTGCGCCACTGATCGTGCGCACTCACCAGTAATTTTATGAGTTCTGTTTCATCTATTGCGCACGACCACCGATGCTAGTGCGCACGATCACCGGTCGTGCGCCACTGGTCGTGCGAACATGTTATTTTATAATTTCTGTCTTTGCAGGCTCCGTCCAGGCAGAGCGCACGATCACAGGATTCTAGTGCGCACGACCACTGGTCGTGCGCCAATGACCGTGCGCACTGTTTAATTCCAGCGCCTATAAATTCCGCTGCTCGCGATTTCGGTCAGATCGATCGTCTTCTTTCGCCGTTTTCCGCCCGGTTCCGCCCAGATTCGCCCTTTCATTGCCGCCCACCATCTAGAGGTGCTCCGGGCTTGTTCTTCACGCTAATCTTGAGCCGGAGTGTCCTCTCGGCCTCCTCCTTCATCCAAGAGCTCCAAAGGAAGATCTAGCCGCCATTACCATCAAGCAAGAGGAAGTTTGCAACCTCTACCGGATCGTGACACGAAGAAGACGGGTCCATTGGAGAGTCGTGACAGCTCTCTCTACCCCGGACGTAGTTGCAGACCGAGCTTGGACACGGATTGACAACCCGGCGATTCCAACCGTGAATCTACAACGAGCCTTCGGATTCGGTCGATTTCTTGCCTTATTCTTCTCTTATTGATTGTTGTAATAGCTAGATCTATATATTTTGATGAAGTTGCACTTAGATTTGCTTCTATTTATATAGATTTCATGTTTGTGTGAAATGCTTTTGTGGTCTATGTGTTTATGAGGAGCGCCACCATCCATTTTCCACTTCACCACCGCGTTCGTGTGCCGCACTAGCAATTGCTAGTGGCGTGCTTGTCGAAGAGGTGCTTGCGACCCTCACTCCGCTAGCATACTCGTCCATCCGCCTACCGAAGCGTGGCATCGCGGCCCGTATTCCATCCCGCCTAACGAAGCAGTGCGCTCAAGGCCTGCATAGTTCGATTCCGCTTGCCTACTCGTCCATCCGCCCTTTCGACGCAGCGCGCACAAGGCCTGCCTAGTCTCCATCCCGCCAAGCGAAGCATTGCATAGCGGCATTGCATAGGAGTAGCTGATAACTTTTATTTTATTTTCCAAAAGCCAACCCAACTCCCCCGCATCCCATCCGATTTAAGGACTTCAATCTCAAGTCCTTCCTCGATAATAAACTCCACCTTACTGTGTTCCTCAAGAGACCGACACTCGGGGATTTTCCCCATTATTATTACTTGCGCGACCGGTGCACTTGCCGAATCATCGCATCAAGTTTTTGGCGCCGTTGCCGGGGAATACAGTCGTGTGAGTTTTCTGGAGAGGGAGAACCTGAGGGAGAAGCCCTTCCATTTGTAAATTGCATTTCTTTGTTTTTATTTCTTCGTATTCTATTTTCCTGTTTTATTTTAGGTTGCTTTAGTAGTCATTGTTAAGTGTAGTATTGTGCAATAGCGTTTTTAGTGAGAATCATTTTATTTTTACACTATGTGGGCACATCTTAATATCCGTTGCCGTTGGTGTAGAGATACCTCTCACTCTAGTGATGAATGCCCTACGGAGAATAGTAGGCATAATTCTTATAGCCCAGCATATGGAGCACCGACTTCGTCTAGTACTCCATATGGTGCGCGTAAGTCTTATGGCTACTCTGCTGAGCCTTTACCGTCATACTTCTTTTCGGCTCCAGCCCCCGCTGTGCCAAAGAAGCCCGCAAGGCAGTGCCAATTTTGTCGGAGCACTGATCACGCCCTGAAGGATTGTGCTGCTTTTCATCGCCAATTGGATGAGGATGACGAGCCGGATATCCAGATTGTCCCGAATCCTAACTCTGGCGGCACACCTTCAACATCCGGTTTTGTGTCCTTGCCACCTTCACATCTTGAAGGGTATGGCGTTGACACAGTCACCGGATGTGCGGCTGATCTATGCACCGACATTGCTGAGCCTATTCACCATGTGCATCCACCACCCCTAGTGGATTCGATTCTTTGTGAGGAATCGGTGCTCGACTTTTATCCGAGCACTATTCCTCTCCCTATTGTGCATACTACACTCGTCTCTGACGACAATGTTGATGATGTGTCGCAGGAGGAGGCGGTTGATCTTAGCATTGTGCCTATTCCTATGGAGGAGGACAACCTTCTAGGTGAAGAGGAGTTTTCCTCAGCACCGGTGGAGGAAGCCCAAATCTCTAGCTTGGCCACTGTTGATCCCGCCGAATCTTGTAGCATTGATGACAATGCAAACATTATTTTACTTCCCCAACCTGATGGGAGTGAGACCGGGACTACTCCCCCGATTTTTGATTATTTATGTCATTCTTCTCTTTTATTTCCTGACCCCCCTTCTTCATCTGAGCCTGTGCAGGTTGAGTCTTCACAGGTACATCAGGAGGAATTGGAGCATGATGCTCAAGTCAATGATGAGTGTATCCTCACATGTGAGGAGGTTGACCCCTCCTCCATAGAGGAAGCTCCACTCATTGCCTTTTCCTCCTGCTGCCTCCCTGTTGACGATACCTTGCTAGGCAAGGATGTGTTTTGTGAGATGAGTGAGGACCAGGCCTCCTCCTTTTCTTACATTCTCTACCCTCTACCTGTGAGGAGCAGGTATCTATATTTAGGTAGAGGGGTGACTGTTCTGTCTCCGTATCGGTACTCGTTACCGATGCGCATATTAGAACAGTTACCTGTGCACTTTTCTTTTCATAGGCCTATAAGCTAGAACTGTACAAAATCTGAATAAGTCGTGCTGGGATGACAATAACCCCAGTAGTTATCTTACTTTTCCTGCATTCTTATTTCTTCTAATTATGTTTAGTTAGTAGTACTTTCTTTTCAGTTTTCTTTTGTCTTTTGTTTTTGCGGAGCTGACCCCTGCAGGTATCTTCTCTGGATGGCGGATGCTGCAGCTTAGTCTTGGTTTACACGCGTCTTCTGGTATGCTCACTTGCTGAGCATTGGGTACTCTCTTCCCCTAGCTCTATTTTGATTCTCCTGTCATATATTATGCGGATTGTTTAGTTTAAGTCTGGGGGAGAGTAGTTTGTTTACCCGCTCACGTGCACTATTGCACTGCATACTAGAAGATTTCATTTAAAATGTTTTGTTTAATTTCATTGCACACCACAGCACCCACATGAGCGCGTGCTTATCTATTTGTTTTGTTCTGAAAAAACTATCTTGGTTAGGAATGTGAATTGGGATGATAGCTTAGGAATTACTATTGGGAGCGCAATGTTGACTCGAGTAGTGTTCTAGTCGCATCCGCGTGCTACAATAGAATTTGAGTAAAATTAGATTATTTCTATGCTTTTAATTTATGATTAGTATTTATGCGTAGTTTTAGATTTATTCTACTCAAGTGGTGAATGTGAATGAAATTGGTGATAGCCCGGTGTTGTGTGTATACGAGCGCTAGTTGTATGTTGCTCGAGTCGGGAGGAAGGTTTACCTTTCTCGTGGGCTAAGAACTTGCCCCAAGCGACTCTTGAAGCATGAGTGCGGGCTATTCGTTGAGATAACTGTGATATAGGCCACCTTTGGGCTAGTTTGAGCCTTTGCTTTCCATATCCTATTCACTCACCTTTGCTACCCAACATTTGTGCCTACCACTCCCTTTGTTCAGCTCCTCCTCCATACACCAAGACCTAAAGCTTATCCCACTGTCGCAACCAAGTATATGTTTTCTGCACTCATGTTTTAGATTTGGTGTGATGTTTGGAATTGTAGTGTTGTGAAGGAGAAATAAACTCTATTTGCTGATTTTGAATCAACCGGAGGATAAGAAAAAGAAAAAGAAAAATATGGTATTGAAATAAAAATCTGAAAAAAGTGTATTGAAAAGTTATCCTCCCGAGCGTTTTAGAAAATCTGTTGGTATTTGTGGAGTAGGCCGTGTGCACACCTAGTTTTCACAATAAGTCTGGGGGTGTGTCACACGAGCTTTGTTTTTGGTTTTGCTTGGTGCAGCGTCCCGTTGACTCATGTTGGTTGCGTAGCCTTCGTTTTTACCTTTGATTATCATACCGCAACCTAAGCCCCAATATAATCCTAAAAGTCCTATTGATTTATCTCGCGAGTTTGCTAGCGCTGTGGAGAGATTGTGACCGGGCAAGCGTATGGTTCCCGACGTTGATGGATTTCAGCGGAGTTATTCCCGAACCCCGATCTTTTGCAACACCCTCCTTAGTGGCTTATTACTTTCACACCGGACATGATCATCAAATTCTTCACAAGTCACCAACTGAGTATTGATAAATCTTTATTTACGCTCTAGTACTTTCGTAAATTAGTTAGCATAGTTAGAATCTCTTTTTACGAAATCTCTATTTGCATGCTTTTGTTACTTCGCATTGTACTCCCTTGCGTAATTTTCTTTGCTAACTACCTTTTTCACACTCCACCGGATTCGTTTGCTCGGGACGCGCAAACAGTTAAGTCTGGGGGTGTGATGAGTCCTGATCATATATACATTTATGGACTCATCCGGGCCGTTATTTTGTCAATATCACGCACTTTAGCCTTATTATAGTCTATATTTGATAACCCATGCTAGGTGCACATTTAGGCCCACTTTGGTGTGTTTTCGTGTTTATTATCTTTAGTAGTATTCATATGTTGTTAAGTGCCACTTTTAGTGGCTAGATCTGTGTTTGTGCTGGAATAGGAGGCGTGCAAGTGTTTCCGGTGCAATTCTGCACAGGAACACTGCGCACGATCACTTGTTCTAGTGCGCACGACCACCGGTCGTGCGCCACTGATCGTGCGCACTTAACCCTTTTTCACGAGTTCTGTCTGGTGCAGTGCGCACGATCATCAGCGCCAGTGCGCACGACCACCGGTCGTGCGCCACTGATCGTGCGCACTCACCAGTAATTTTATGAGTTCTGTTTCATCTATTGCGCACGACCACCGATGCTAGTGCGCACGACCACCGGTCGTGCGCCACTGGTCGTGCGAACATGTTATTTTATAATTTCTGTCTTTGCAGGCTCCGTCCAGGCAGAGCACACGATCACAGGATTCTAGTGCGCACGACCACTGGTCGTGCGCCAATGACCGTGCGCACTGTTTAATTCCAGCGCCTATAAATTCCGCTGCTCGCGATTTAGGTCAGATCGATCGTCTTCTTCCGCCGTTTTCCGCCCGGTTCCGCCCAGATTCGCCCTTCCATTGCCGCCCACCATCTAGAGGTGCTCCGGGCTTGTTCTTCACGCTAATCTTGAGCCGGAGTGTCCTCTCGGCCTCCTCCTTCATCCAAGAGCTCCAAAGGAAGATCTAGCCGCCATTACCATCAAGCAAGAGGAAGTTTGCAACCTCTACCGGATCGTGACACGAAGAAGACGGGTCCATTGGAGAGTCGTGACAGCTCTCTCTACCCCGGACGTAGTTGCAGACCGAGCTTGGACACGGATTGACAACCCGGCGATTCCAACCGTGAATCTACAACGAGCCTTCGGATTCGGTCGATTTCTTGCCTTATTCTTCTCTTATTGATTGTTGTAATAGCTAGATCTATATATTTTGATGAAGTTGCACTTAGATTTGCTTCTATTTATATAGATTTCATGTTTGTGTGAAATGCTTTTGTGGTCTATGTGTTTATGAGGAGCGCCACCATCCATTTTCCACTTCACCACCGCGTTCGTGTGCCGTACTAGCAATTGCTAGTGGCGTGCTTGTCGAAGAGGTGCTTGCGACCCTCACTCCGCTAGCATACTCGTCCATCCGCCTACCGAAGCGTGGCATCGCGGCCCGTATTCCATCCCGCCTAACGAAGCAGTGCGCTCAAGGCCTGCATAGTTCGATTCCGCTTGCCTACTCGTCCATCCGCCCTTTCGACGCAGCGCGCTCAAGGCCTGCCTAGTCTCCATCCCGCCAAGCGAAGCATTGCACAGCGGCATTGCATAGGAGTAGCTGATAGCTTTTATTTTATTTTCCAAAAGCCAACCCAACTCCCCCGCATCCCATCCGATTTAAGGACTTCAATCTCAAGTCCTTCCTCGATAATAAACTCCACTTTACTGTGTTCCTCAAGAGACCGACACTCGGGGATTTTCCCCATTATTATTACTTGCGCGACCGGTGCACTTGCCGAATCATCGCATCATATCTCTGAAGACGAAGTACCCCGGGTGTTGGAAGAGATCCACTCGGGAGAGTGTGGAAGTCATTCTGGGACTCGCACTTTAGAGCAGAGGGTCTTAAGGCATGGTTACTTCTGGCCTACTATCCGGAAGGATGCTGAGCTCTTCTCGAAAAAGTGCCAGAAGTGCCAGCTCTTCGCCCCCCTCCAGTTGCAGCCAGCCCAGCAGCTCCGTTCAATCACCGCCCCATGGTCGTTCGCCATTTGGGGGATGGATTTGATTGGCCCTTTCCCCCTAGCTAGTGGTCAGAGGAAGTTCATTCTCATCATGATCGACTACTTCTCCAAGTGGATCGAGGCCAAAGCTTTGGCCAAGACCACCTCTCAAGTCGTGAAGAACTTCATCTGGGGAGAGATCGTCTGTAGGTTTGGGATTCCTCTCGCCATCATCACCGACAACGGTCCTCAGTTTGCCTGCTTGGAGCTGGAAGATTTCTGCAGACAACTGGGAACTGATCTTCGATTCGCCTCTGTGCATCACCCGAGGAGCAATGGCCAAGTGGAGGCCGCCAACAAGCTGATTATCAACCTGCTGAAGAAAAAGGTGGAGAACCTGCGAGGTAACTGGGCGGACCAGCTCTCCTCGGTTCTGTGGGCTTTGAGGACCACTCCTAGCTCAGCTACCGGGGAGACACCGTTCAAGCTCTCTCACGGATCGGAAGCTCTCATCCCAGTAGAGTTTGAAGTCAGAAGTCCAAGGGTGATCGCCGCCCAGGGCGGAAGTGAGGGATGGCGACTAGAGAATGAGGAGGCTCAGAAGCTATCTCTCGACTACATCGAAGAACTTAGAGATTTAGCTTCCACCAGACAAGAGGAGATCAAACGACCAATGGCAAGGCATTTCGATAAAAATGTTCGCCTCAAGCACTTCCAAGAAGGTGACCTGGTCCTGAAGAAGGTAGACGCGGCGGGACGATCAGCGGCCATCGGAAAGCTCCATCCAAACTGGGAAGGGCCCTTCATCATCCACGAGTCACTCCTAACCGGAGGATACCGCCTGCAGAACCAGGAAGGAGAGCTGCTTGGGAATACTTGGAGCGGTGATGACCTGAAAAGGTTCTACCCCTAAGGGGGCATGTGTATGTCCCACCCTTGTATTTCCTATTGATTTATAAATAAAATCCTTCCTCTCCCTGAAACACGGGATTGGGAAGCTTTTTTTCTATCACAGCAAGAATCTTCAGCGAAGAGTATACTAGGTTGGAAAATGAGCCTCCGACTTAATCCTCGTAAAACCCCAGAACGGATGGTGGGACAGTGCCTCGGTTCAGCAACCCTCTAAGACCAAGCCTCTGCATTGACGGTCGAGATCAGCTCCCCCCTTTCATGTTGGCCATGGTTCGTATCGATTGCACTTCTCATTCGACTGGAGAGATTACAGGGAAGAAGTCTGGACGCCGATCTTCCGATCGGGCAAAGAAGTGATCAATTTAAACCAGCTCGCTTCAAAGCGTCTTATTTCCAGCATTCCTCAGATTGTGTGAGTTACTGTGCTTAAATGTGCTTAAGCTCCCCTTAAAATTGTTGAGCAGCAGGAAACAGGTTTGACGGTGTGTTCCCATGGAACTCCCCGACTGTCATTCACCACCAGACGATCTGCTCGTCGATATCCGTCACCACCAGTTGGGAAATGAGCCTCCGACTTGAACCTCGTAAAACCCCGGAACGGATGATGGGACAGTGCCTCGGTTCAGCAACCCTCTAAGACCAAGCCTCTGCACTGACGGTCGAGATCAGCTCCCCCTTGCATGTTGGCCACGGTTCGTATCGACTGCGCTTCTCATTCGACTAGAGGGATTACCAGGAAGAAGTACGGACGCCGATATCCCGACTTGGAAAAGCAGGTGACCGATTTGACCGACCGAAATTCGAAGGCATCCAAACATCCAAGTCAACGGAGGCCCTGGGAATGTGAGTCCCTGGGGGACCTGCCCGGCTGCCATCCCATACTTAACGTCATCCTTCGAAGGCATCAAAACATCCAAGTAAGAGGAAACCACGGGACGGTGTGTCCCTGAGGGACCTGCCCGTCTGCCATTCCTTACTTGACGTCATTCTCCGTCGACATCAGTTTTTCAAGTAGAAGGGAGGCCTCGGGATGATAAGTCCCCCCGGGCCTCCTCGACTGCTAAACCCTGCTTCTTCCTTCCCTTGAAGAGCTCCTTTGATTCTTGCTTAAAATCCTAACGGCGCTCTTCATTAGGTGCAAGTCAAGGCCTCAGGATCAAGTCTGCAGGTGCGAGTATGATGGTGCGAGCATGCATTGCGAGTATACAGGTGCGAGCATACATCCTCGCCAAAATCCTAAAAGCCTAGCGAGCACTCAACCTCGCCTCGAGCCTAGGAGCCTAAGCGACATACAAGCAAGGAAGTAAATACATGAAGAAAGAGGCGAGTAAGACTTGTCAAATTCCTTTCATTTATGCAAAAAATCTTGTGTACATCAAGTTACAGGTATATTAAAGAACTGCACAAAAAGGTCGTCGGGCGAGCAAAAAGGGAGCCCAGGGGACTAGGCGACATCCTCGCCTTCTATATCTACGTCAGCATCATCATCATCATCATCGTCGCCATCATCATCGTCGTCCTCATCATCTCTATCCTCGGCATCGCTGGGCTGCGGCGAGGATGCCGGCAAGGGGGAGGTGGACTCTTCGGCGAGCAGCGCCGGAATGATGTCCCCCACTGTCAATCCCATAGCTTTCGGATTTAGAAGATCGTCTGCCTTCAGCTGGTTCAGGATGACCTCCCCTGTTGCTCGCGCGATCTCCCGGCGCTTGCCCCTAGGAATGGCCGCCTCTGCCGGTTGCTGCTCGACAGGCCGAGTTTCCAACTCGGCGATATGGATTTGGGCGACCTCCAGGGCCGAGCGAGTATCCTCCAGCTCCTTCTCGGCCTGGGACAACCTCTTTGTCGACTCCAGCTCGGCAGCCTGCAGCGAGCGAAAAGAAGAAGGTTAGTTTAAATAAGTTTGCAAGGTAGCGAGTATCCCAAAAAGCGAGTAAAGTCACAATGGTGAGTACCTCGAACTCCTTAATCCTGTTCGCCATGGCGATCATCTTCGGGCCCTGCACCTTGATCGCCTGCTCATACTCGAGCAGTCGCCTTGCTGTTGCATGAGCCAGCTCGGCTGACCGCAAGAGGGAGCGCGAGGTCTGGTGAGCCAGATCCTCGGTAGTTGTATCCTGCAGGACTTCGGCGTCCGCGCGACCATAGAGGGCGTAGGTCACGTCGAAGGCCTCCCCCTTGTCCTCCCACTCATCCGACCAGGCGGGGAGGTTAGAGCTGTGGGTCACCTCGTGCGCGTGCTCAGCCCAGGTCACCAATGGGCGACCATAGGCATCCTCGCTGCGGGTGCCCTCATTAAAGAGAGAATGGTCGCTCGGCTCGCCAGCCTCCAAAGGATCCGCCTTCTTGCCCAGATCCTTGTGGGCGACCTCCTTCTTCTGTCTCTTGGGCTCAGCGACCTTAGCCTTACCCTTTCGCTTCTTGGAAGTCCCGGCCTCATCGCCGGCGACCTTGGGATCGTCGCCTCCTGGCGACAAGACGATTGGGGATGAGCCCCCAACCTCGCGCGCCGAGGTTCCCGCACCCCCTTGGGTGGCGGCCGTCGCCTTCAACGCGGGAGGAAGAGCGTCGTGCGGAAGAGTTTGCACGCCTGCAAACAAGAAGACCAAAGATTAGTCGCCTGATCAACACTCAAGAGCGAATATGGCTAATGCTCGCGCAAAAGTACCTTCCCCTAGGCGAACTTCCGTAAGCTCGTCTACTCGCCTCCTCCAGAACACCACGTCAAAGCGACGATGCCTGAAGGAGTCGAGCAGCTTCTCCTGACTCTCCCTCAGGAAGGGGACCGTGAAGACATTCTCCGACGGCTGGATGGGCGAGCTGGAGATGCCCGCGAAGTCGCCCTCGATGGCGACTAGTTGCTCCACCCAGCGGTGATTCTTGTTTGAAGTACCCTCCAGAGTGCAGACATGGCTGCACAGGAAGATGACGCCCTCGCCGGTCGCCATGATGGTGAATACTCGCCTAAAGACCACAAGGTCAAAGACGATATTCTGTTCCCGCAGGAAGCACAAGAATCCCATGATCATCGCCACTCCGTTGGGATTGATCTGCGCAGGAACTATCCCGTAGAAGACGAGTATCTGGCGGAACTCGGGCCACAGAGGAAGTCGCAGACCAACCTCGAAGTGACGGATAGGAAGTATCATCGCCAAGGGCGAGGAAGTATTTAGTCGCTCAGACTGGCGAGGAAGCCTGGCGACATACCCCGGAGTCGCGAACTTGGCATTGAAGTCATCCAAGTCCTTCAGCTGGGTAATCGGCTTCTTGAAAGAGTTCTCCTCGAAGTTCTTAGCATGGTTAGCCCGCCTGATGGTCGCCTCGTCAGACATTTTGAGACGTAAGGAAAGGGAGCGAGTATGGAAGAGATGCGAAGAGAAGAAGTCTGGAAGGTAGTCGCTCAAGGAGCTAGAGATCGCCGATAGCGTATTTAAGACTCACCCCCCCTATTTATAGTAGTCGGGTAGCCTGGCTTGTCGAACACGACTCCGCGAGCACGACTAGGGGTGGCGAGTATCAAAGTAAATCGCCAAAGGCTCAGAGCACGTCAAAATGCCGACCTTCAGCTAGCGAGTACCTGCATCAACAGAAACACGAAGGAACTCGCCAGGATGCAGGCAACATTCAGCATATGCTCGGCAAACAGCAAAAAGAAGATAGAGAAAAAATCCAAACAACAACAGATAAAGCAAGATACGAATGAAAGGCGAGTATAGAATTACTCGGCAAATCAATACTACTTCAAATAATAAAATGTTCAAAGATACAAGATGCTCGCCAGGAGCTACAAGCTACAAAGAAGAAGAAAAATAAAGAAGGGTCAGCAGCTAGGGTTGTGCTTGGATGTTCGCCTGGGTATCCTGGGGCTGAGGATGTCGCCCGACCCAGCCCATGCTGCGAGCACGCTTGAAATGCTCGAAGGCCACGGACATAGCGTCCTCGCCTTGTCGCAGCTGGTCCTCGATCCTCGCCAGCCTCCCCACCGAGCCCATGCTCGCGCGCATCCCGACCAGCTCGTTATGATGCAGCTGCTGCCTGTGCTCGATCCGTGCCACCCTGCGCTCCAAGTCGCTGATAGACTGGAGGCAAGCTTCAGTACCCGACAGGAGAGTATCAAACTGTTGGAACAACCCTTTTACTGTTTTGGGCTAGGATCACTTTGTACTGATTAGGATCAGTTGACCCCATTGTATAGTTTAAGGGTCAAGTCTTTAGGCTGATAAACTAGCTAGAACTTAAGATTAATCTAAGGTTTTCAGCGTTCGACGAATGACTAGCAGCACTCGACAAATGGCTTTTGGCGTTCGACAAACGTCTAGTATCGTTCGACAAACTGTTCTAAGCAGACTGAAGTATTACATCCAGTTACAGCACTCGACATTTACTGATCAGCGTTCGACGAATGACTAGCAGCGCTCGACAGATGGCTCTCAGTGTTCGATAGTTTTTTTTATATATAACAGCGCTCGACAGTTTTCTAGCCAGTGTTCGACATATTCTGGACAGCGCTCGACAGATGGCTCCCAGCGTTCGACAGATCATTTATTGAATTCCAGATTTATTATCAGTCACATTCTATTCTGTCCTAACAGCAAAACGACGACTATAACGGATCTATTCAATATCTTTGGATATATTCTGACAGATAAGGAAGGATATTTAAAACTCAATTAATATATTCCTTTCCTTCCTTTTCCCAGACAGGAATAGCCGTTGACATTTAATGAAAAGGAATCTTTTCACGACCAAGGAACAAAAGGACCTGGCAGAGTCGTTTGAGCCTTGTTGTTATTTCCAAGAATGTCAACAGAATTCAAAAAAAAGGAGAAGGGATATATATATATAGACAAAAAGAAGAAGAAATATATAGATATATACAAGTAGTAATTTTCTTCTTTTTCTCTCTTCGACAAGCAGCACAAAAACCTCAGAGAACATCATCAAGAGGATTTTTACTCAGAATCTGCTGCAAAGATAGATCTTCAAAAAAAAGAGCAACAAACAATCTGAAGAAGCTATTCTTCCAGATCAATCTGCTACTGGAGATCTTGGTTTTTCAAGAGAAAGCTTCTCCATCTTCTGTCAACTAATTCAATCAGACAGGGGGAGCTTTACAACAATATCCACTAGAATCTTCTCTCAGCATCTTGACAGAGAAGAACACTACAAACTCTTTCTTACCTCTCTTGTACAGGGTCATAACTCCCTTCAAAAGTTAATCTCGGTGACAGGGCACCTTAGCAAAAACCTGCACCTTGGTTAGAGCACCTTATCAACAGCTCACCTGGTGTGTGGACACCTTATCAAAATCACCTGGTGTGAGGGCACCTTATCAACAACCTCCTAGTGGATTCCTACCAAGGGTGGTAGAAGAGTAGACGTACCCAGTTTTTTTGGGGAACTACTATAGCTCCTTGTGTCGTCTGTGGTTAATTATTCTTTGTGCTTGTGTTGTTTGATTTCTTTTATTTACCTTTTCTGTTTATTCAATTCTCACACTAATTACACTTATATATATATAACACTATTTTAATTCCGCTATAAAACTAAAGAAAAATTTTAATACTCTATTCACCCCCCCCCCCCCCCCCCCTCTAGAGTAATTTAAGATCTGGCCTCCACTTTCAATTGGTATCAGAGGTAGGTTGATTCTTTACAGACTAACATCTGAATCACAAAGATCAACCAGATCTTAATTTGTCTAGAGCTCCTTTAACCAAGAATTTTATAACATTCAAAACTCATGGCACAAAACAAGGAATATTCTAGCACAAGACCTCCCATGTGCAATCTCAATAAGTTTGCACTATGGAAAGCAAGGATTAGGCTTTATATGAACTCTATTGATGAGGAGATTTTCAATGTTATTCTTACAGGACCTCCAGCACCTACAGCAACAACCAGCACTACTGCAGCAACAGACAACACTGCTGTTCCACCTCCTGAGTGGACTGAGGCTCAGAAGAAGCAAAGAAATGCAGATGCAAAAGCCATGAACATTCTAGCCTTAACTATGTCAGATGACATATTCCAGAAAGTTGTTGAGTGCACCTCAGCAAAAGAAATCTGGGAATCACTCAACAACATGGTGGCAGGTTCAGCAGATGAAAGGAAAGATAGAAGATCCCACCTGATCTCTCAATATGAGAACTTCAAGAAGGGAGAATCAGAAAATGTTGCTGATATGTACAATAGGCTCAGCCTCATAATAAATGAGCTGAAGTCTCTGGACAAAGTGATCTCGATCAATGACAAAATTCTCATGTGCTTTCCCAGCACATGGGACTCCAGAATCTGGCCAATCAAAGAAGCCAGAAGCCTAAATGAGATCACCACTGAAGCCTTGTTGGGCAAGCTCAAATCTTATGAGCTGCTTGTCAAGAGTAGGGAAGTTGAAGAATCTACCTCATCCCCAGCACTCAAGAAGGAGAAAAGCATAGCCTTCAAAGCTGCAGAAGAAGAAGGACCAACTCCTAACAAAGAGGAGTTGATGAGCTTCATAGCCAAAAGATTCTATAATATGGCTAAGAAAGATTTCAAGAAGAAGTCATCCAGAAGCCATGACAAGCCAAGGTATGACAAAAATCATTCTAATGAAATTATATGTTTTGGTTGCAGGAAGCCAGGACATATTGCTCCTGAATGTCCAGAAAATCAAAACAAAAAGGACAGAAAGGAGAGAAAAAGAGAAAAGGAAGAAAAGAAAAGATCCAGCAAATCTTCCTCCCATTCACACAAAAAGAAGGGAAGAGGATTTGTAGCAACATCCTGGAGTGAAACAGAATCTGAATCAGAATCCTCATCTGGTTCTTCTGATGAAGAAGAAACAAAAGAAAATAGCCAATGTCTAATGGCAACTTATGACTCAGACTGTGAGTCACAATCTGAATCTTCATCAAGCTCCAATGATGATGAAGAAGAAAAGAACTTCTGCATGATGGCAATCAATGCCTCAGCCAGCAAATCTGATGAAGAAAATTCAGAATCAGAAGAAGAAAATGATGCAGATCAGGTAATGTCTGATTTTGATTTTACTTCAGATGAATTCAAAGCTGAATTTAAAGTCCTTTGCTCAGATCTACTCAACTCTGAGAAAGAAATAATCTCACTCAGATGTAAGATAGCTGAAATGAAAAAGATGGGTGAAGAAAATGCAAATCTTAAGAAAGAATTGGCTGCCTCCAGAGAACACATTATTCTCATTGAGAATAAACTTTCTGAGGCCAAGAAATTTGAAGAATCCCTAAATGGGAGAAGCATCAAACTGATGGACATCACAAGCACAGTCAATGCTAGACTTAATAATAGCAAGCTGGGCTTGGGTGCCTCATCAAGTGAACCATCTCTGATTAAGAGAAATATCCTTTCCTCACCTATAAAATTTATTTCTGCTCAAGGCAAAGAAGATGTAAAAAGAGATAAAGATATTTCAAGCAAGTCTGTTAAGGATAAAAGAATTCAAAAGAATTCGTCGAACGGAGATCGACAAAAAGGTTCAAATTTGTCGAACGGAGCTCGACGAAATCTGAAAACAGATTTTCAGTATAGTTATCAGATGAAAAATAGTCGACCAATTTATCCAAATTTGTCGAACAGATACTATACAGAAAATACTAGAAATCTCACTTCCAAACAAACTAAAAATCCTTTCACTGAATGGATAATACCTCCAAGGAGATATCATCCACAAGGCTATAAGAGCCAGCCTGAAATGTCATTTATCTCTGAATTTTGTGGTAACACAAAAGGACCCAAGGTAGTCTGGGTCAAAAACAACTAGTTTATGTTTTTGTCTTTGCAGGTACTTGGCCATCCAAGATTAAATCAAAAATGGTACTTGGATAGTGGCTGCTCAAAGCACATGACAGGAAACAAGGCCAATCTAAAAAATTACAAGGCACAGCTTGGACCCAAAGTGATCTTTGGAGACTCTAACTATGGGCAAACCAAAGGCTTTGGTCAAATCAAGGTTGGAGCAGTAACATTCAAAGAAGTCACCTATGTGAAGGGTCTGAAGCATAACCTCATCAGCATAAGTCAGTTATGTGATGAAGGTTATCAGGTAACCTTTAATAAATCAGAATGCATTATCAAGTTATTTGATAATGTCATTGTCATATCAGGTATTAGACAGGGTAATATATATTTAGTAAATTTCAATTCCTCTAAATCAGAAATTTGCCTGTTTAATGAGCTAAGCAAACCTAGTGAACTATGGCATAAAAGATTAGGACATGTAAATCTCAGAACAATTGCCAAGCTATCTAAAGATAATCTAGTTAGAGGTTTACCATCAGGATCATATAAGAAAGAAGGTTTATGCAGGGCATGCCAGCTAGGAAAGCAAACCAAAAACAGTTTTAAATCCTTATCTAAAAGTGATTCACCTAGAATCTTATTCTTGCTACATATGGACCTTTTTGGACCTATAGCAATAAAGAGTTTAGGAGGGAAGTCTTACACTATAGTTATTGTAGATGACTTCTCTAGATTCACTTGGGTATTCGTTTTGAGAGAAAAGTCAGATAACTTTAAAGTTCTTACAGACTTTCTTAAGAGCATACAGATTGAATACTCTACTGTAGTTACATTGATCAGAAGTGATCATGGCACTGAGTTTGAGTCTCTTCTTATGCAAGAATTCTGTGAGAAGGAAGGTATCAGACATTGCTTCTCAGCTCCTAGAACTCCTCAACAGAATGGGGTAGTTGAAAGAAAAAATAGAACCCCAATTAAATCAGCAAGAACATTGCTTGCAGATGCTAATTTGCCACTATCTTTTTGGGCAGAAGCTGTTAGCATAGCAAACTATGTTCTGAATAGAAGTTTGATACACAAACTTAAGGGTAAAACTCCCTATGAATTACTTAAAGGGAAGAAACCTAAAGTTAACTATTTCAGAACTTTTGGTTGCAGGTGTTTTGTTCATAACAATGATAAGAAATATCTTAGAAAATTTGAACCAAAATCTGAAGAAGGAATTTTCTTAGGATATTCAATAGTTAGCAAAGCATATAGGGTATTTAACAAGTCCTCTCTTAAGATAGAAGAGTCCATGCATGTTTCCTTTGATGAAACTAACATGTTTTACAAGGAGAAGAACTCTTCTACCAAGAATGCTTTGCAGGTACCAACTCTATGTGAAGAGCTTGATGGGCTAAATCTACAGTCAGGAGATTCAATGCAACCATTAGCTCAAAGTCTTGAAGATAGTGAAGAAGAAGATCATTCAGATCTTATTGATTATCAGAATCATGCAACAACAGAACATCCTCCACAGGATACAGTTACTGAGCAAAATTCCCAAATAAATATCACTGCAGAATTAACTCCAACTGTTGACCACATCACAGTTAGAGATCACCCAATTTCACAAGTGATTGGTGATATTTCTGCAGGTGTTCAGACAAGACATCAACTGTATCAAAATCAGATGCATACTTGCTTTCTATCACAAGTTGAACCTCAAACCATAAAAGATGCAGAACAAGATCCAAATTGGATTCTTGTAATGCAAGAGGAACTTAACCAATTTGAAAGAAACAAAGTTTGGGATTTGGTTCCAAGACCAAGAGGCCATCCAGTCATTGGCACCAAGTGGGTCTTCAGGAACAAACTTGATGATCAAAGAAATATTGTGAGAAATAAAGCAAGACTTGTAGCTCAAGGATACTCACAGGAAGAAGGCATAGACTATGATCAAACATTTGCACCTGTAGCAAGACTTGAAGCTATCAGAATATTTTTAGCATTTGCTGCATACAAACAATTTAAGGTATATCAAATGGATGTAAAAAGTGCATTCCTAAATGGAGATATCAAAGAAGAAGTTTATGTGGAACAACCACCAGGTTTTATCTCTCCAACTCACTCTTCTTATGTATTCAAGCTTAATAAAGCTCTCTATGGTCTCAAACAAGCTCCCAGGGCATGGTATGAGACCTTAGCAAATTTTCTATTGGAAAACAAGTTCTGTAGAGGCTTAGTAGATAAAACCTTATTTTTCAAAATACATAAAAATCAAACACTGCTAGTTCAAATATATGTAGATGATATTATTTTTGGATCTACTGATTCAAATTTATGCAAAAAGTTCTCTAAACTTATGCAATCTAAATTTGAAATGAGTAGCATGGGTGAATTATCATACTTCCTTGGTCTTCAAGTGAAGCAAACCACATCAGGAATTTTCATTTCCCAATCCAAGTATGCTAAGGAATTAGTAAAAAGGTTTGGAATGTCTGATTCCTCTCCCATGAAAACACCCATGGCCTCTAATGCTGTCATCAATGCTGATGAATCAGGGAAACCTGTTGATCAGAAAATGTATAGAGCAATTGTTGGCTCATTACTATATTTGACAGCTAGTAGGCCTGATATAATGTTTGCTACCTGTATTTGTGCTAGGTTTCAAGTTAACCCTAAAGAATCTCATCTATCTTTATTAAAAAGAATTTTAAGATATATAAAGGGTTGTCCTAATCTAGGTCTCTGGTATCCAACAGCATCTGAATTTGAATTTACTGGATTCTCAAACTCAGATTATGCTGGATGCAGAGTAGACAGAAAAAGCACATCAGGAACTTGTCAGTTTCTTTGTGATAGGCTTGTGTCTTGGTTTTGTAAGAAGCAAACAACTGTGTCCACATCAACAGCTGAGGCAGAATATATTGCTGCAGGCAGTTGCTGCTCACAAATTCTGTGGATACAAAATCAACTTCTAGACTATGGAATCAACTTAAATCAATCAATCATATTTTGTGACAATACTAGTGCAATAGCTATAGCACAAAATCCAGTTCTCCATAGTAGGACTAAACACATAGAAATAAGGCACCACTTTATCAGAGATAATGTGGATAAAAATAAAATTTGCCTACAATTCATCTCCACTGATTTACAAAGAGCAGATATTTTCACCAAACCTCTGGATGAAAAGAAACACATCTTCTTTATGAATCAACTGGGAATGATAGATGGAGACTCAATCTGCTAAAAATTATATGTTCTATCTAACCCAATTTTTGTCGAACGAAGAACGACAATATTTTTTTTTTGTCGAACGATGGTCGACGAAAACCTACATCTTAAGAGTCAGTGAAGAAAATCCCATTTGTCGAACGGCGCTCGACGAAAAAGATTTTTTTAAAACTTTAAAGTCGGTTCGACTTCAGAATTAATTAGGTTTTGCCGAACAGCGCTCCTCAAATTCTCCTCCCTATTTCCTCGACTATATAACACCTATTTTACTTCATTCTAAGTTCGCGCCTACAGAAATCGTTTTCCTTCAGTTCCCTATTGCACTTGATCTTTCTCTTCTCTTGCAGGAACAATGGCGATTCCTCAGGCCTCTCTGCACCCAATGAAGTTTGACGCAGGTTTTGACATTGACATGGACTCGTTTGCACAGTCAGACCAAATCTTCAAGGATATTCTTCAAATGCTGGATGAACAACAACTAAGGAAATTTCTAAGCACCAGGCAGAAGATAGCTGTTGCAGAGATAAAAGAATGGGTTTTCACTGCAAAACCAGTCGATGAAAGCTTGTCGGGAACAATCGCAGGTCATCATGTCTCTCTCTCTCACACCATCCTTACTGAAATCTTTGGTCTTGCAAACGGTGAAGATGAATTAGACATAAGCTCAAATGAATTTGATGAAGCTTTAGTCAAAATGGGCCATTTGACTGGAAACCCTAGCCACATTCTGAAAAAGAACATGTCTCAGAACTACAAGTTCTTAGCAGTTATTGTTGGGAAAGTCCTGCTGGGCAAGACTTCTGGACATGACTATATCAGTAGGCACCAATTTCTATTAATGGTGGCCTTAATGGAGAAGAAGAAAGTCAACTGGGGATCAATCCTTTTTGACCTAATTAAAAAGAAGAATTCTACAGAGAATGTATGCTTTGGAAGAATCATAGGAATCTTCTTGCAGGAAAGGCATCCAAAACTTTTGGTGTCACCAAAAGTGACAATAAATGCCAGCAAGAGGCTGACCTCAGCACTCTTTGCTAAATGGGATAGAATAATTCCCAAGAAGAATACAGGAGCTGAGGCCTCCAGAAAAAGGAAAGCTTCTGAGAACACAAGGACTGATCAAGTCACTCCCTCTACACCTCTAGAAGATCCTTCCTCAGTTCCTCCTCACTCTCATATCCTCTCTCCTCCTGCTCAACAATCTCCTGCTCATTCTTCATCCCCTCCTTCAACTGCAATACCACTCATCAATGATATTCAAATCTTAACCGACCACATCAGTGATGCTCCACCACCACTATCTTCAGAACCACTACCTACCACACCTCCCTCTCCAATACACAATGAATATCACTCACCTATCCATTCTCCTAGTCCAATCCATCCAGACATTCATACACATACCACCAACATCAGTAATATCATTCCTTCAATATCCTCTCCATCCACATCACAACCATTCACTTGCCATCCACCCGATTATTCATCCCTCAACCTCTCATCTATTGCTAATCAAGTCTTTGATCTTATCCTTCCTAAAATAAGCCAGCTCCTGGATGCAAAACTTGCTCCAGTTATTTAGACACTTTCTTCTTTATCTTCTAGGATAGCCTCTCTTCCCTCCTCCACTGCTGTCCCTTCTACTAGAGGCCTAGATTCAGGTTGCCCTGAAGCTAGGCAGGGGGAGATGTTCTATGAAGAAGCTCCAGCAACAGAAGAAATTCCAGAAGATGTTACAATTTTTGATACAGATACACAAGTTATAGAAGTAATAAATACTATATGCATTCATCCATCCTGTGATCTATATAGCTTATTATCAAAATTTGATGTCACATATACTTCAAGAGTATCACCAAAGGTATACATAGAGGATCTTTCAAAGGCTCTGATTTGCCTTCCTCAAAAAACTCATTCTGACATCATACAAAATTATATATCCTCTATTCCTTCATCCACTATTCAAGACAGTCCAATACAGGATCATTCTGCAGAATTTGAAGATGATCTTGCAGAATTCCTTGATGATTCACCAGCCCCACAAATTACTTCTTCACCTCCAATTCCTGTATGGAATGAAGAACCAATGCCAAGCTTTGATGAAATCTGGAGAGAAGCAGATGCAGAGTTTGACAAAGCTGAAGAAGAAAGATTAAAGGCTCGTGAAGCAATCAAGAGAATTGATGACTTATACAATAAGACAATCTCATCTTCTGACTCTGAAGATGATGATGACTCCAGTAATTCTGATGATACATTCTCAAAGAAAAGAACAGCTAAGTCAAAGGCTGCTCCCAAGCCCCCAAATCCAAATAATGATATTCCTTTGTACATTTTGTATAATGTTCCTCTTGATGAGAAAACTCCCCACTGGATGAAGTACTCCAGAAATGAGAACAATAGGAGGAAGAAATTCAAGAAGACTGGCTACATTTCTAACAAATCGGTCAAGTACAATCATCCTCCTCCTCCTCCAGCAGCTGGTGCAACAGGATCAACAGGTGTATCATCCTCCTCTCAGAAGCCAAGCTCTCAACATTCAAGGAGACCTGGTAGTTCTAGTGGTTCTCAAATCTCTAGATCAACCAGTGCTCCTTCCTCCAAGAAATCAGCTTCAATCTATCAAGGAAGTCAAACCTTCTCTTCCTCTCAAATATCTTCAGAATACAAATTTCACATTTCTGATGGATCTTTTCACAGAGATAGAGTACCTCAAAAGGTCACTCAAGACAAAAATGATTCAGAAGATATTTATCACTTTCCAGATCCAGAAGAAGAGAAAATGTGTCAGATGGCAAGACTGAAAGAAACAGTTGCATTTGCACAGATTAAAAAGGCTAAATCAGAAGGCAAAGACTTCTCAAGTTTCTCAACCATGTCAGAATACAGAAGAAAAGAATTTGAAGAATACAAAACAGTTACATCATTCAATACTGAGGAATATATTGATATGCACCCAGAAGCATTTATCCCTCATGTCAAAGAACAGAAAATCATTGGTGCTCAAGAATTGTTTATCAGCAAAAAGAAATCAGAAGACCCCAACAGGAAAATCATATTCAAGCCAGCTTCTCAGGACAAAAAGCCTTAAATAAATTGCTTGGTTATGGATGTAAAGTTTCTGAACTCAGAGCACTTATTTTTATCTGATGATCTATTTTTTTTGCTCTGTTTTGCTGCATCTATTTGATTTCTTGTTAAAAAGTATCCTAACCCAAATAGGGGGAGATTGTTGGAACAACCCTTTTACTGTTTTGGGCTAGGATCACTTTGTACTGATTAGGATCAGTTGACCCCATTGTATAGTTTAAGGGTCAAGTCTTTAGGCTGATAAACTAGCTAGAACTTAAGATTAATCTAAGGTTTTCAGCGTTCGACGAATGACTAGCAGCACTCGACAAATGGCTTTTGGCGTTCGACAAATGTCTAGTATCGTTCGACAAACTGTTCTAAGCAGACTGAAGTATTACATCCAGTTACAGCACTCGACATTTACTGATCAGCGTTCGACGAATGACTAGCAGCGCTCGACAGATGGCTCTCAGTGTTCGACAATTTTTTTTATATATAACAGCGCTCGACAGTTTTCTAGCCAGTGTTCGACATATTCTGGACAGCGCTCGACAGATGGCTCCCAGCGTTCGACAGATCATTTATTGAATTCCAGATTTATTATCAGTCACATTCTATTCTGTCTTAACAGCAAAACGACGACTATAACGGATCTATTCAATATCTTTGGATATATTCTGACAGATAAGGAAAGATATTTAAAACTCAATTAATATATTCCTTTCCTTCCTTTTTCCCAGACAGGAATAGCCGTTGACATTTAATGAAAAGGAATCTTTTCACGACCAAGGAACAAAAGGACCTGGCAGAGTCGTTTGAGCCTTGTTGTTATTTCCAAGAATGTCAACAGAATTCAAAAAAAAAGGAGAAGGGATATATATATATAGACAAAAAGAAGAAGAAATATATAGATATATACAAGTAGTAATTTTCTTCTTTTTCTCTCTTCGACAAGCAGCACAAAAACCTCAGAGAACATCATCAAGAGGATTTTTACTCAGAATCTGCTGCAAAGATAGATCTTCAAAAAAAAGAGCAACAAACAATCTGAAGAACCTATTCTTCCAGATCAATCTGCTACTGGAGATCTTGGTTTTTCAAGAGAAAGCTTCTCCATCTTCTGTCAACTAATTCAATCAGACAGGGGGAGCTTTACAACAACATCCACTAGAATCTTCTCTCAGCATCTTGACAGAGAAGAACACTACAAACTCTTTCTTACCTCTCTTGTACAGGGTCATAACTCCCTTCAAAAGTTAATCTCGGTGACAGGGCACCTTAGCAAAAACCTGCACCTTGGTTAGAGCACCTTATCAACAGCTCACCTGGTGTGTGGACACCTTATCAAAATCACCTGGTGTGAGGGCACCTTATCAACAACCTCCTAGTGGATTCCTACCAAGGGTGGTAGAAGAGTAGACGTACCCAGTTTTTTTGGGGAACTACTATAGCTCCTTGTGTCGTCTGTGGTTAATTATTCTTTGCGCTTGTGCTGTTTGATTTCTTTTATTTACCTTTTCTGTTTATTCAATTCTCACACTAATTACACATATATATATATAACACTATTTTAATTCCGCTATAAAACTAAAGAAAAATTTTAATACTCTATTCACCCCCCCCCCTCTAGAGTAATTTAAGATCTGACCTCCACTTTCACAAACTCCTCCAGCCGGGATACTCGCGCCTCCAAATCAGTCAGGCGACGATGAGGGTCACTGGCCGCTAGGCGCTCAACCCGCGACTCCACCTCAGTGAAGCGACAATGAGGCTCGCAGATCGATAGCCGCTCTATCCTGGACTCCAAATCCAAGATAGCGCGAGTAGCCTTCTCCTGGTACTCGCGAGGGGGAAGCCCGACGGCGTCAATCAGTGCTCCCACGGGAGTATGAGCGCGACCTGCAGAAGAGCATATGGAAGAGTCAGAACTCCCGTAGAATCAAAAGAGCGGTGGCAACTATCCAAAGGCAGCGACCAAAGTACCTGGCCGTGGACTGCGGGAACGTCGGCGACCAGGGCTGCGAGATCGCCGGCGAGGAGAGACCCTTCCTCGATGCGGGGAGAGGCTGCGATGGACGCCATCTCGGCGAGTAGATTGGCCTCCAGGATGATCCCGGTTATGGGGCGTGCTCCCCCGACCGCGACCATCTCCTGTGCGCCCTCCACCCCTTGGAGCAAAGAAGGCCGAAGACCCTCCAGTCCCGCCTCTGCGCGAGGACTCCCCTTGGTGGATAGAAGGAGCAGTTGAAATAGAAGGGCGTTGATCGCCCGGAGGAGCCACTGAGGGAGGAAGTCCAGGAGGAGGCGGCGGCAGCACGACCCCAGGCAGATGCGAGCTGCTCGCCAGCTCTGGTCGCGAGTCAGGTGGTGGCGGAGGAGGATTGATGCTCGACAGAGGAGCCCCATGCTCGCTCATCGGCCTCTTCTCCATGGATGAACTGTGGAGGATCCTCACCGCGCGACCACCCCGAGATCCACCCTCAGGCGAGATCAGCGAGGATGATCGCAGCGGCAGAGCATCCGAAGGCTCCTCCCGAATCTCGGTATTCGGCGGATCTGAAAACAGAAGCAAAGAGCATCAGAAATCCCGCCAGGAGTAGTTCTTGTAGCGGTATAGTCCTCAGAACAGCGACTAAAGAGCTCACCTCGCGCAGGAGGGAGGTCCGGTTGGGTTTGAGTTTGGGCCCCAGCCCTACTCACCTCCGGGGCGACCTCTGCCGAAGGGGGATGAGGAGCAGGAGCAGGCGAGAGCCCCTCGTGGGAAAGGCCCAAATCTTCCAGCAGCTGCTGACGCTGCCCGCTCAGAGGATCGGCGACGTTCTCCATAGTCGCCTCCTTCTTTTTCTCTTTCTTCTTCTTCTTAGCCGCCCTCTTCCTCTTCTTACTAGCGAGGAAGGCGTCTACCTCGGTGTCCATGCGAGGAGGAGGCATGGGAACGCCGATCAAATTCGCGAGATCAGCCTTGGCCTTTTTGGCAGCCTCGGCAAAAGCTAGCGACATTATGTGCGAGTGCAGAAAGGACGGATTCGTCGGACACCCCCCCCCCCCCCTATATATAGATCCCAGACATCGGCCGGCAAGATTCCGAGTATCTCCCAATACTCGCCCAGACAGAAGCTCGTCGAATAAAGGTTGGATGTTTCTTTCCGAGCAACTATGTTACTCGCAAAGAGCGGAGATTGTGTACAACCTTTATTCTTCGAGGATGGGACCCACTCAAGGCCACGTAGGTGGAAGTCAAGGTCAAAGGGTCAACACAAAGACCAACAGTCCAAGGCAGGAACAGGAAGCAGCAGAAGCCCTGTGCGAGTATTGGCCCGGCGTGTGCGAGCAGCACCCAATACTCGCCAGATGGGCGACTATGACATGGTACTCGCCGAGTAACCCATAGTCGTCAGGTTAGGGCTGGGCTATAAACCCCCCCTACCCTTTGGTTGCCTATAAATAGGACTCCAGGGGTACTTGGATTGGCACCTGTGCTTGAGCTTCTGGATCCCGATTTTTGAATTCTCGAGCTTGTCACCCCTGCTTGCTAGCCAAGTCGGTGCCTTCCTCGTACCCTGCTCGGCCATTCTTGGTTGTGGAGGGGAAGACTCCTTCGAGCTTCCGGGTACGTGGTGGGACCTCCCTGCCGCAGCATCTGGGGTCCTGTTGTTGTTGCTCTCCTAGCTTCCTCATAGTCGTCAGCTTGTCCATCTCGTCAGACAGCTGGGCAAGTAGCCTCCGGCTGCAAAGGTCCGAATTTTGAGGTCAGGATTTTTCTGGCGTCAACATACATGATATATGATATTAATGTTAAAAAAAGGTAATGCTTTTGCATCCTGATAAATTGTGTTCCACACGTATGAATTTATGCGCAACAATTATTTGCTCTTATTTCCGGCTCAATTTCTCTTATATTATTTTTAATTTATTCTTGCTTCGAGGTCTTCACCTAGATAGCATTTTCCGTGCCTACAACTCTCAAGTATCAAACAACAAAGTATCAAACTTGTTAATGCGAATGCATGCTTACGCTCTTACTACAAGTATCACAAAACTCTTTTGGGGCATAAACTTTGTCATGCCTACCTCGTCTACCAAACCTGTTTTATTCTTAATATTATTTCTTTGCATCCCGATATTGATAAAATTTCAAAAGAACTTGTGAGTTCTATCGCCATTTGTAAAAAAAAAAAGAACCAGTCATCCCCTCCGCTAATTAAAGGGTACTAAAAGTTCAAGGCTTCTGCGACATAATACTTGATTCAAATATAACGGGCGTCTCGACCGTGAGAACTTAATTAGGCAACAACGACAACAAACAACACCCAAGCAAATAATGGTATGAAATGTGCAAGTGGGAGAAGAGTAACATGGGATGACAAACTTATTAAAGAGTTTGGAGGAAGAGCGGATGTTCCAATCATGTGGGGATTCTTCTTCGGCAGCTCACATGGCCTTTTGGTCTTTCTCTAACCGCTCCCATCAAAGAATCCCCCTAACTGATTCTCATCACGTCTTCACCAACCGTTCCATGTTCGTGTTTTTTTTTTTCTTTCTCCGCACCGGAAATTAAATAAAAAAAAACACGAAAAAACCGGAAAATTCAATTCTGAAGAAATCTTCGTGCATCCACAACCACCCTGTCGCGATGCGCGGGGTGCCATGTGCACCCTAACATGGCGGGGCCTACACCTTACGTTTTTTTTGAGTTGGAAATGCGAGGAGCCAAGTACAAGATTTATTTGTTTTTAGTTATCAGAAAATCATGCGTTATATGTGGGTGTATCGGTCCAGCTAGGGAGAGCAATTAGGACATAGTGGGGGTTGTACGCACGGTTTTTAAAAAAAATACAGGTGGTGTTTGAATAGATGTAATTAAGGATGATAAATAATGTTTAGAGAAAATCTCATCGTAGTCATGCAATTGTCGTCAAGTTTAGGGCAAGTTTGGGCTAAGGCTGAGCATATTATTGGAAACTCAAAAGTCGCACGAAAGTTGCTCGAAAATCGCTCGAATATTGAGCTGAATCGGAATCGGTTGCAATTGATTCGACTTAACTCGAATATGATTTCGAGTCAATCATGAATCGCTCGAAATATGATTTGAATTAGCTCGAATTGATTAAAAATATAATGTATTTATTAATATATTGTTATTTACTTGTTTTAAAATTTAAAACACTAAATTTTAAACCTAGATAAAATTATTGAATGCGTTAAGTATTTCATTTGTTAAATTTAGAAGTTTCCCAATTTAATTTCGAGACAACTATAAATTAAGAGAAAAATTGCTTAATTTCGAGCCAGCTTAATTCGATTTTGAGTTAGCTCGATTCGATTTCGAGTCAGCTCGATTCGATTTCGAGCCAGCTCGGAATCGAGTTATTTCGATTCGAGCCGACTCGACTTGAAATCGATTTCGAGCCAAGTTCGACTCGAAAATTTCGATTTCGAGCCGAGCCAAAATCACTCGAACTCGACTCGATATCAGCCCGAATTTGGGCGGCCCGTTTGGTGGGGCCGCGGCCGCACTGTGGGGATCCACACGCCGAATTGTTTCCATGGAAATCTCGTAGATCTCGATTGCGGAGGCCTTCGTGCAGTCGCGATGGTCTTCACACGGATTTTGTCTACGAGATTTGCTTCACGGGATTTCCAGTTCCACCAAACCGGGTCTTGGTCGTCGTGAACGACCCAAAAAATTTGAGCATAAATGTTGTCACAAAAGTTTAAGCACAAATAAACCAGCATCGCTGCGTTTATTACTATAGTTTCGTTCTGCCACCGCCTCAAACCCAGCAACTATCCCAATGGTAAGCAACAATGTGTTAGAATTGACTAGAGCATTATTTTCTCATTGATTATCGGAACTAAAATAATTCACGGATTCTTTTAATTTATCACCAAACCACCACCCCAAGGAGCACCTTTTTTCGGGGAGTCCTTGGGTAGTGGTGGAGCGACTTGGAGTTTGGTAGAGGCGGTGTGGGGTGCAACCAAAAGGAGGCATAACTCGATTTTACCGACGAGCTATAACTCGATCTCCTTAGGATCTCCAAACCAATGATTGGCAGCCCACAAACTGACATAAAAGTGTAAAATGATTAATTTCGATTGCATTTAACATAACTGACGCAGGACAAATCTATAGGCGGCGGATAAACAGTGAGCTAACCTACATGCTATGCAAATCCAACGGATAAATCATAATTATATAGTAAAAAAACATCTCACGCAGTTAATTCACAGCAAGACAAAATAATTTACTAGAGCAAAGCAAACTTAGACTTTCCTCCGCGTAGAGGGCCAAAGCACGAGCACGCGGCGAATAAACTCTGCAAATCACAATAATAATCTAACAAACAACTACCATGCAAGATATTCAAAACAAGTACAAGATCCAATCCAATATAAATATGCTGAAAATAATAATCCAATATAGCGAGAACTCACAAAGTAGTGGGTTTACCAAGACACTGAAGAATTCGGAACCGGAGATACGTGTACGACGATCCGAGGTGGAACCGGCGGTGTGAAAATGGTGACGGTGGCTGTCCTCGGTGGTGGAGGGTCGAATCGGGCCAAGAATGGATGGATCCGACCACGCAGGTATTGTTGCGGTCTGCTCGAGGCTCCTTGAATCGTTCAGAGAATCGACCGTCTTAGCCCGGGAACGGACGTGCGCGCAAACAATCACAGAAATGAGACGGCTGGCAGGAGATCTTTTTTATCGTGGAAAACCCCATAAAGAGGTAAAAAACCACGCGGTCGGTTCGATGCCGACCGAACTTCACTATTTGATGGCTCTTTACAGGGCTTGTTTGAGAAGTCGAGGCGACAGGTCGCGCCTCGTTACACTGAGGGGAGAGAGAGAAAGAGATACTTGGAGGGTGACAGGTCACTGCTCACGAAGCAAAGTATTTTCTTCGGTCGTAGTGGAGAGCACCACGTTCTGGAGTCTGGATGGTCTTTTGCGCACCCTGGGAGTCTGGGACTTAGTGTTTTGAGCGCTCGAGCGTCTTCACCATTCACTTGGCGGGGCCCGGAGTCTAACGTCTCCTTGGTGGCGATAGCCACTGCGCGATCCTGCACGGAGGAAAACTTGAAGGAAGTGTGAGAACTCTAAGTGATTTTCAAAGTTCTTGAAGGAACTTCAAGGGCGGCTTCGAAGATGAGGGAGATCTCCAAAGTAGGCTCTCACTCTTTTGCACTTAGGAGGGAAGGAGAGAGAAGGAGAGAATGAATCAAGAAGAGGAGTCTGGGGTCTATTTATAGGCCCAGGGGTGGTTATTGCGGATAGTCGCAAACCGTAACCACCCAAAATACTAAATAAAGACCGATTTTATAGGTATTGCGGTGCATATTAATTAATTAAATAGCTATACGCAAACCTAATAAATGTTTCCGTTATACTTAATTAAATGCTTCTGTTATGCTTTGATATCAATTTGTAACACCCTCCCTGTTACATAGCATATAACAATAAGTTCGGTCGGGACCCCACGCCATATGAAATGAACATAAGAGCGCGTTACTTAATTAACATTACACAGTTAAGAATATAACTATCTCAGCCCACAGAGTCGCATAACGGAAATATTTAATTTCAGATAAAACCAGTTCATACATTGTCCACACTAGCAACTAGGAATGCAATATAACAAGTTATTTACAAGGTTTGCTCACAGCATGTTTATAACAAAGGTGGCTTCCAAACATCGGCACGTAGGCCGGCCACACATGAAAACATTAAATAAATCATCTCGGCCTTCGAGGGCCAGCTCAGCACAGCACAACACAGCAGCATGGGCTTCAGCCCGCTATTTCCCGCTAGCCTCGCCAGGACCTGTACAAATAATCCATCAAGCGGTGAGAAAACAAGTAACCGGCCAGCTTTAGCTGACCCAGGCTTATAATGACCCCACCCCATGCTCGGGGCAGCGGTGCTTCTTCAATGCAGGCAAGCAACAACAGTATATATTTCACAGGTGCGTCTAAGCATCACATAGAAACATTCATCACACGGTGACATCAAGTCACACGTTATGTGCACTCACGACACGTCATCCTCAAGTCCTTTTTCAACTTGGATGATCAGATTGAGCTAGGCCGTACACACGAAGTTCCGGCACTATCGTTACGAGCTAGATGTCAGGATTCACCTATGCCTGGCCCGAGTTCGGTTCAGCTTATGCCCACGCTCATAAATGTCAGGATTCAACTTAGCCTGACACGGGTTTGGCTTCCCCTTGTGCCCGACGAACTATAACCTCACAGGGTCATTACCTCAGCCTTAGGGGCGAGGTCCAAACACGATAAGCAATCTCAAAGATTACTGTCTCCGGCGTTACTTCTTAACACTGGGCGTTAGCCCTTAACACTGGGCGTTACTCTTAACGCTGGGCGTTAGCTCATTTCCGGGTAATTTCTGGGTAACACCTCCAGAACTCACTACAGCACGTCTCAGTACTCAGAACCCGAAAAACACAACATATGGCGCTACCGCCGGCGTTAGCTCTAACGCCTGGCGTTAATGAACAGAACAGCAAGCAACATCACCAATCCAGACCAACCTGTCCAGATGGGCTTCACACAACATGCATATGTCCGTACTACCATTCCGGACTCTAAATGCAAATTTTGTGGGGATAACATCAACCCACCGGAAGAACCCATCTACTAATTAGTTGAAGCCTTCCTAAGCATGCAAATCAAAGGTAGCACATGTCCAAAGATGAAGGGAGGAGAATCGTTACCCTTGGTGCTTGTTTCGGTGCCATAGAACCGAAAGGAGATCGGCTGGAATCTTTTGAAACAGCTTCCTCTCCTCTGAATCGACGATGGCACAAACACAAAAGAATTTCCTTCACCGATTTGCCTTCGGCACAATGTACGGCTAGCCAAAAGAGACCTCCTTCCTTCTGGTCACGACTTCTCTGCCTTTGGAAAGAGCTTGGAATCAAAATTTAGAAGGGAAATTGAATTTGGCTGCCTCATATAATTTCTTAGTTAACACGGGCGTTAGCACTTAACGCGGGCGTTAGCCCCTAAGGCGGTGGCCAAACTTATCCATAGTCGCTGACCAGCCGCTTAAGGAAAATCGACGGGAAGCTAACGCTGGCGTTAGCTCTAACGCCAATCGACATCCTGTCCCGTCGATCGGGCTGCCATCCCTTCAAGACGACGGCACACTTAAGTCCTAGGCTAACGCCTGGCGTTAGCACTAACGCCTGGCGCTAGCTCTCAGACATAACAATCCGCTGGGAAATTCTGGGGTGCTACAAACATTTCTCGAGAAGAACATAAAGAATTTCTCGGGAAGGATCTAACGCCTAGCGTTAACCATAACGCCTGGCGTTAGCGCCTTACAGCGACCCTCCTACAAACATTTCTCGAGAAGAACATAAATAATTTCTCGAGAAGGACCTAACGCCTAGCGTTAACCATAACGCATGGCGTTAGCGCCTTTCAGCAGCCCTCTTTCTTTTGCTGGTGAAATCTGGGGTGTTACAATCCCCCTCCCCTTAAAGAAAGTTCATCCCGAACTTCCAATTCTAAGAAAGAAAGCAACAATACAAAACACATAACTTGTACGTCAACAGAACAGCTCGGGGAACTCATCACGCATGGTTTGCTCACGCACCCATGAAAGCTCCTCACGACCGCAGTTGTTCTAGCGGACTTTGACCATTCAGATCATTTTATTCCGCAACTGCTTGACATCAGTGTCTTCGATGCAAATAGGCGTGACCAACGTCTTCTGCTCATCATCGACCGACACCTGATCCTTCACCAGGACCTAGCTAGGTTCTGGCATAGCTTTCCGCAGCACAGAAATGTGAAACACATCGTGCAGTTCGCTCAACTCTATCGAAAGTGCGAGCCGATAGACAGCTTCACCAACACATTCCAGTATTTCAAACGGTCCAAGGTATCTCGGACTCAGCTTTTTCAAGCGACGAATCCTTGACACACCCTTGAATGGTTTGATCTTTAGGTAAACCCAGTCGCCCACGGTGAACTCGACATTTCTGTGCTTGGCGTTGTAGTATTTTGCCTGCCTATCTTGTGCAATCAAAAATCTCTCCCGGATTGTTCGAATAGCCGAATTTGCATCTCCGACTTCCTTCCGCTTAAACAGCTTCGTCTCGCCTGTCTCCGCCCAAGCTAAGGGAGTGCGGCATGCTCTACCACAGAGGGCCTCGAGGGGCGCCATCTTTATACTTGCCTGGTAGCTGTTATTGTAAGCGAATTAGATCATGAACAGATGATCTTCCCACCTCTTACCAAAATCTAGGACACACATACGGAGCATATCCTCCAGAGTTCTGTTCGTACGTTCAGTCTGTCCATCCATTTGAGGGTGGAAGGCAGTACCAAACTTCAACTTTGTACCCAACAACTGGTGGACTAGCCTCCAATCTTTCGACGTAAACCGCCCGTCTCGGTCGCTAACGATGCTACGGGTCACACCGTGCAATCGTACGATGCTATCAACATACAGCTTTGCCAACTTTTCGACTGAATCGTCCCTCGGTTTGGAATAAAGTGGGCTACCTTCGTCAAGCGATCCACGATCACCCACACGGCATCATTCTCACTCTGCGATCTCGGCAAACCGTGCACAAAATCCATCGTAATGTCATCAAATTTCCATTCCGGCACAGGCAACGACTTCAAGAATCCTCCAGGTTTCTGACATTCGGCCTTCACCAGTGCGCAAGTTTTATACTTTGCTACATAAAGGGCGATGTCCTTCTTCAACCCTGGCCACCAAAACAACTTTTTCATGTCTTGGTACATTTTCGTGCTCCCTGGGTGAATTGAGTACTTTGTAAAATGGGCTTCGTACATCAATTCCTCCCGCAATTTACCCATATTTGGGACGCACAACCGACCGTCTTTCCACATTAGACTGTCGTCCAACACAAACTCTGTAGCAAATCCAACCTCAGACTCTGCCAAGTAGCGCTGCATGCTCGAATCAAGTTCCAGGGCCTGTCGAATTCTGTCCGCGAGGTCGTATTGCACCTCCGTCCAGTTCAAGCACGCACTCGCACTAGAACTCCTCTCCACACAGGAGATATCTAAAGCTTCCAAGTCACTGATCAGACACGAGTCATGCATCTGAACCCAGTTGGCCTGCGCAGAAGCCCTCCGACTAAAAGCATCTGCGATGACATTTCCCTTCCCGGGAGTATAGTGTATTTCAAAAGTGTAGTCCCCTAGGAACTCCATCCACCATCGCTGTCGCATATTGAGCTCTTTCTGATTTAACAAATACTTTAGGCTCTTACGGTCTGTAAAGTTATCCACCTTCACACCATACAAGTAGTGCCGCCACAATTTCAGAGCGAAGATCACGACCGCCAACTCCAGGTCGTGGACCGGGTAATTCCTCCCATGCACTTTCAACTGGCGAGAGCCATAAACTATCACTTGACCATGCTGAAGAAGTACGCAGCCTAAGCCGCTCCCTGAAGCATCGCTGTAAATTTCAGAGCCTTCTGTACCACATGGCAAACACAAGATTGGTGTCGTGGTCAGACGACTCTTTAACTCCTCGAAAGCTTGTGCGCATGCTGGTGACCAAACAAACTTCTGATCTTTCCTTGTCAAAGTTGTGAGAGGAAGAGCAATCCGCGAAAAGTTCTCCACGAAGCGCCTATAGTAGCCAACAAGTCTAAGGAAACTCCCGACTTCTGCTACTGACTTCAAAACGGGCCACTCCTGGATAGCAACTATCTTCGCTGGATCCACTGCGATACCCTCACTACTAATAACATGACCAAGGAACGCCACTGAAGCTAGCCAAAACTAGCACTTGGAGAACTTGGCATACAGCTGACTCCGTCGCAGGGTCTCCAAAACTATGCGTAAATGAATTGCGTGATCTTCTTCAGATTGAGAGTAGACCAGAATATCGTCAATAAAGACGATCACGATCCGGTCAAGGCATTCTCGAAAGGTCCTATTCATCAGATCCATGAACACTGATGGCGCATTCATCAGTCCAAACATCATTACTGTGAACTCGTAGTGCCCGTAGAGGGTACTAAATGCTGTCTTGGGAATGTCGCATTCCCGAATCTGCAACTGATAGTAGCCAGACTTAAGAGCCAACTTTGAATATACAGTTGATCCAACTAGCTGATCAAACAAGTCATCGATTCGAGGAATCAGATACTTGTTCTTCTCGGTCAGCTTGTTCAATTCACGGTAGTCGATACAGAGTCGTAGGCTTCCGTCCTTATTCTTCACAAAGAGGACCGGAGCACCCCAAGGTGATGTACTTGGGCATATATAGCCTTGCTCTAGCAACTCCTGTAATTGAACCTTCAACTCTGCCATTTCCTTTGGCGCAATTCTATAAGGAGAGCGTGACACAGGTTTGGCACCTGGCACCAACTCTATTGTGAAGTCAATCTCTCGCTAAGGTGGCGCCCCAGGAAGATCTTTCGGAAACACATCAGGATACTCCACAATAACAGGAACGTCATTCAAACTGGGCTGAGGCTTTGCAGCTCCCACTAGCACAAAACACAATTCGGCACCTTGCCGAACAACCTTGACTACTTGGACAGCAGACATCAACGTCTTGCTCGATCCTCGCAAACCAGCAAACGTAGTCGCACGTTCGGTATTCCGCCCTAGTGTGACCTCCTTAGAAGTACAATCAATGTAGGCATGCTGCACCGACAGCCAGTCCATACCAAAGATCACATCGAACTCCGAAAGCGGCAGTATCAATGCTTCCAAATCAAAATCTTGACTTCCAATTCGCACCTTGACGACACAGCCTCGATCCGCACGCATCGAGCAGACATTGGGAAGCATCACATCTAATCGTTCCTTTCTAAATGACGAAGGCACCCCAAGCTGTTGTATGAAGGCCTCCGATAGAAAAGAATGTGAAGCTCCCGTATCAAACAATGCTCTCGCCGGAGAATTAAATATTAGGACAAAGCCTAATACAAACATGGTTAACAAGCAATGCACAAGGTATGAAGTATCAAAAGCAATAAAAGCTGTATACTAATGCATACCTGTCACCACATCACTTTGCCTTATGGCCTCCTGCTGGCCAAGGTTGTACACTCTGGGCTAGGCTGAAGCAGCATGGGATGCAGTTGACTCCACCGCCTTCCCTTTCTCCGCCGCATAAGCCGCAACCGCCTTCTTGCCGCCACGACAGTCTCGGGCTATATGACCCGGTTTACCACAATTATAACAGATGAGTGGGCCTCGCCCAGTGGTCACACCCGAAGCAGCAGATTGAGCTGACCCAGAATGTCGCGCTCTGTTCCTCCACCTGCCTCGCCCAGACTTCGCAGAGCTCGGCGCTTTGAACTATGGCTTTACCACCGCTAACTCCTTCCTGCTCTGGGACTGCTTCATATCCTTTTCTAAGGAACGAGCCGTATTGACCGGGGTCATAAACCCCTGTGTCATTGGCCCCGACAGAAGGAACCGCAACTCTTCCTGCAGACCTTCATAAAACCGATTGGTCTTCCATCTCAATCTGTTGAGCAGGTGGGAGATACCGCGCCAAGAACATTCCTGAGAACTCGTCAAACGAGATGTTCGACAGCTGTCTTCCTGCTAGCTGATGCAACTCTATCTTGTCCCACCACAACTGCGCCTCCCCATCAAGTAGGAAGGTTAACAAAGTAACCTTCTGCCCTTCCTTCATATCAGTGGCCTTCAAGGTCTTGCACACCCTCGATAGCCAATCCTCAGCTTGCGTCGGGGTTCCTGCCCCCGTGAACATAGGAGGATGGAAATTAAGAAAGTACTGTAGTTGTTGGTCTGGAGCTCTTTGTGCCCTCACCGGCACAGGCCTTTCAATCGCAGGTTCAGCTGCCACAACCGACACTAGAGCCACCCCAAGGGTAGGAGGCTGTCCAGGGATGTGCCATCCAGGTTGTGCATTGAACATAGCAAACACTGCTTCAACTACCATCCTTACTGTCTCAGCAGAAGGAGGAGTAGTCATCTCAGCTGGTGCACTACTCGCAGTCGAACGCGGGGGTCGAGACGGCCCCGCTCTACGGCCAGCTGCCTATATATGTGCACAAAACACAATTAGCGACTAAGAGATAGCATGGAATAACAATGGAACTCATAAGTTCCATCCCAATGCTACACATATACTTGTAATTCATTCCTAAAGTGGACAGTTACTGGTTATTTACATGAGTTAACGGCGACGCACATATGTGCTCACCACCCCTTAAAAGAATTCAACCACGAATTCAGACGGAAAGGGATCGAGACCCGTAGCTGATAATCTCTGATACCAATTTGTAACACCCTCCCTGTTACATAGCATATAGCAATAGGTCCGACCGGGACCCCATGCCATATGAAACGAATAGAAGAGCACGTTACTTAATTAGCACTACACAGTTAAGAATATAACTATCTCAGTCCACAGAGTCGCATAACGGAAGCATTTAATTTCAGATAAAACCAGTTCATACATTGTCCACACTAGCAACTAGGAATGAAATACAACAAGTTATTTACAAGGTTTGTTCACAACATGTTTATAACAAAGGTGGCTTCCAAACATCGGCACGCAGGCCGGCCACACATGAAAATAGAAAACAAATCAACTCGGCCTTTGAGGGCCAGCTCAGCACAACACAGCAGCAGGGGCTTCAGCCTGCTATTTCCCGCTAGCCTTACCAGGACCTGTATAAACAAATCCACCAAGCGGTGGGAAAACACGTAGCCGGTCAGCTTTAGCTGAGCCAGGCTTATAACGACCCCACCCCATGCTCGGGGCAGCGGTGCTCCTTCCCTGCAGGCAAGCAACATCAGTATATATTTCACAGGTGCGTCTAAGCAACGCATAGAAACATTCATCACATGGTGACATCAAGTCACACGTTATGTGAACTCACGACACGTCATCCTCAAGTCCCTTTTCAACTTGGATGATCAGATTGAGCTAGGCCATACACGTGAAGTTCCGACACTATCATTATGAGCTAGATGTCAGGATTCACCTATGCCTGGCCCGGGTTCGATTCAGCTTATGCCCGTGCTCATAAATATCAGGATTCAACTTAGCCTGACACGGGTTTGGCTTCCCCTTGTGCTCGATGAACTATAACCTCACAGGGTCATTACCTCAGCCTCAGGGGCGAGGTCCAAACACGATAAGCAATCTCATAGATTACTCTCTCAGGCGTTACTTCTTAACGTTGGGTGTTAGCCCTTAACGCTGGGCGTTACTCCTTAATGCTGGGCGTTACTCTTAACGCTGGGCGTTAGCTCATTTCCGGGTAATTTCTGGGTAACACCTCCAGAACTCACTACAACACGTCTCAGTACTCAGAACCCAAAAAACACGAAATATGGCGCCACCGCCGGCGTTAACGAACAGAACATCAAGCAATATCACCAATCCAGACTAACCTGTCCAAATGGGCTTCACACAGCATGCCTATGTCTGTACTACCATTCCGGACTCTAAATGCAAATTTTATGGGGATAACTTCAACCCACCGGAAGAGCCCATTTACTAATTAGTAGAAGTCTTCCTAAGCATGCAAATCAAAGGACGCATATGTCCAAAGATGAAGGGAGGAGAATCGTTACCCTTGGTGCTTGTTTCAGTGCCATAGAACCAAAAGGAGATCGGCTGGAATATTTTGAAACAACTTCCTCTCCTCTGAATCCACGATGGCACAAACACAAAAGAATCTCCTTCACCGATTTGCCTTCGACACAACGTACGGCTAGCCAAAAGAGACCTCCTTCCTTCTGGTCATGACTTCTCTGCCTTTGGAAAGAGCTTGGAATCGGAATTTAGAAGGGAAATTGAATTTGACTGCCTTATATAATTTCTTAGTTAACGCGGGCGTTAGCCCTTAGCCCGGGCGTTAGCCCCTAAGGCGGTGGCCGAACTTATCCACAGTCGCTGACCATCCGCTTAAGGAAAATCGACGGGAAGCTAACGCTAGCGTTAGCTCTAACGCCAATCGACATCTCGTTGTTGGAACATGGTCTTCCGCATCTCCTAGGTTTGAGAATAACAAATCCTATGTGTATTTGATCTTGTGTGTTTAAGTGTGCAGGAAATCAAAGTCCACATGACTCAAGGATGGTTGCCCCCAATTTTGAGCCAGCAATTCCAAGTCTCCAACTAGCGCCGACGGTAGCACTTAGCTCCTGGCGCTAGCGATGATAGCGCAATTCCGAGAGCACATATGGAAGGAGATAACGCCTGGAGGTAACCGATAGCGCAGGCGGTAGCGACGCACACAGTTGGCAAGGAGGAATTGTTTCCTCGGATTGAAGATTCTGTCGCGCAAAATGTGTCCTAATATGGGATAGCGCTGGCGGTAGCCGATAGCGCAGGCGGTAGCGGCGCACACAGAAGGCAAGGGAGAATTGTTTCCTCGGATTAAAGATTCTCGCGCGCAAAATATTACTTAATATGAGATAGCGCCGACGGTAGCACTAGCGCAGGCGCTAGCGCTAAGTCTTTAAAAAGGACATCTTGGCTCCGACTTCCTAAGCCTCTAGAGATCCAGAATTCCAGAGCTTCGTGCCACAACATAGAGAGGAAGTTTCAGAGAGATACTCCCACAAATCCATAAAGACTAAATGAGATCCGTGGAGAAGATTTCAACACGCTTCATCATCGTGACGAAAGACCGCATCGACTACGATCATACTCTGTGTCTTCGTCTACTTCTCCAAAAGATCCACATAGAGGGAATTTTATATTATTGTCTTTTCATTTCATATCTTTTCTGCAATCGTTTAGTGAAATTCGCCTCGTGTTGGCGACTAGGTCTGGGTAGGAATTAAGGGTGAAATTCGCCTCGTGTTGGCGACTAGGTCTCGGGTGTAGGTCTAGGGGGTGCTCGAGGCCATATCCAGGGAAGGGTTGGCTAGAGCGGCTTGAGGCCGTATCCGGGGAAGGATCGGCTAAAGCCAACCGGTTCGTGGGGATACGAGTCGGTATAGAAAACAAAAAGAGTCTTTCTATTAGCTTTGATTTATAGCTTCGATAAGAGATCAAGTTTTGTAATCATGCTTCTCAAGTTAATAAAATCATGTCTTAACTTTTACTTCACTTGATTTGTCTTGATCTTCTCTAGTTTAATAATCAAAGCTTTTTCAAAGTTATTCAAAATATATTATAAGTTTTTAAAACCCTTATTCACCCCCCTCTAAGGGCGCCTACCGATCCAACACCCATCTCGTTGATCGGGCTGCCGTCCCGTCGAGACGACGACACTCTTAAGTCCTAGGCTAATGCCTGGCGTTAGCGCTAACGCCTGCCACTAGCTCTCATACTTAACAATCCGCTGGGAATTTCTGGGGTGCTACAAACATTTCTCGAGAATAACATAATGAATTTCTCGAGAAGGACCTAACGCCTAGCGTTAACCATAACGCCTGGCGTTAGCGCCTTACATCAACCCTCCTACAAACATTTCTCGAGAAGAACATAAATAATTTCTCGAGAAGGACCTAACGCCTAGCGTTAACCATAACGACTGGCGTTAGCGCCTTTCAGCAACCCTCTTTCTTTGCTGGGGAAATCTGGGGTGTTACATATTGCGGTGCAAACCAAATAATATAAATATTACATATTGGGGTGGTTATTGTGGATAATCACAAACCGTAACTACCCAAAATACTAAATAATGACCGATTTTATAGATATTGCGGTGCATATTAATTAATTAAATAGCTATACGCAAACCAAATAATATTTCAGATATTCGCACCCGCCACTACAGGTGCTTACGCTAGAGGTTACGCGAGTGGTTACTCGTTAATCGGAGGGCAGAGAGATCGTGCGAGGGATCAGACGGTGGTGCGGGAACTGCCCGCTAGGGGGAAACCGCCCAGAGGCCGGCGAGGAGGGAAGGGAGGTTGCCCGGGCGAGGGTGGCGGCCTACATCAGATGGTCAAATGGCCGCCCGACCTTGGCGAGAAAGAGGTCGCCCCCGGCGGGGGCGGCGACCGGTATCAGGCAGCCGAGTGGCCGCCCGACCCGGGCGAAGGGGAGGCCGCCCCTGTCACAACCCACATTTTCCCACGAATTTAATAAACATTATCAGAGCAAGGGGAAATACGCGTTATGATACCACGTCATGCAAGGGACAACTACAGACACTCAAGCAAACACTCCTTACGATTAATTTATAAAAGACATAAATATGCTTGAGTAAAAAGAATTTATAATTTTAAGCTTAGGATCGTGTCCCTCGGTCCAGTGGATCAACTAGTCCACAAGTAAAAAACTATACGTACACAGCGGAAAAATAGGTTCGTAATACCCTACATGAGCATGAAGATCAAACATCTCAGCAATGATATGCACATCTCTATATTTAGTATAAGTAAGAAAGGATTTTCTACGATCTTCAAAGTAGTTGACATTTACTTAAAATCATGCTATACAAGAATGACATTTTATATAAGTAAAGTAACTCATGCATCCTAACATAAAACCTTCCCAGAGAGCAATACTTCATCCACAGTGAGAAGTAATAGTGTAATAGCAAAAGAGCAGATGTTGAAACCGATTTCTCGGCCTCTTGTGAAGCTCGGGGCCCTCACCGAAATGAGGGGAAGCTAGCCCTTACTGATCCCTCGGAGAAGGTAGACTGAAGACTAGGAAAATGACTAAGACCTTAGTCACAGCGAGGAGGTCCCTCCACTAACCCGGAAGATCGTTGAGCGCTTCCCCTCCCAAGCCAAAGCTGAGACTCGGGCACCTTGGAGAGCTCTGGAAATGCTAGCCAAGGAGAGCCTGAGGAGAGAGAAGCTGAAGTGAAGTCCCCTCCAAAGGTGCCCTTTAGGTCTTATTTATAGGTTTTCTGATCTGGCCTACAAATAGCAGGATTCCGCCTTTTGATTTTACTATCCGCACCCCAAATTGGTCTGCTAACAGCCAAACTCCGCTGTTTGGAGAGGCTGGAGGCAGACCACCAAGGGTAAAAGAGGTAATTTTGCCTCATCAACCTATGGGCAAGAAGCTGCGAGAGCACTACAGCCGAAGCTCTCGTGGGCCCTCTCGCGAGTCCTGCTCGCGATGCCTTTCCCAGGCGATCGCCCTGCGAGGACCTCGCTGCCCCCCACCTTTTTGGCGGTATCTTCCGAGGTCTAGTCTCGCGAGCCTTCCGGCGAGACCGCCTATTAACTTTGTTGTGCACAGAACACAATTTGTTGAACACCGACGAGCTCGACGAACGCAGAATGTTAAACCGTTCGTTGACCGCTGAGACGGGATTGAAGCAAGCCGTTCGTCGAACGCAGGAGGCAATTCGTCGAACCTAGAATTGAGTTCGTCAAGCGTGAAGGCCCGGTGTCGAGAGCCTTTCTGCGAGACCCCCCCTTCTCTGCGAGATCACCCCTTTCGGCGGGACCGCCCCTCGACAGGTGAGCTCGACGAACACATGAGAGTTCTTCGAGCGCAGAAGGGTTCGCCGAACACCCTTCGTCGAACCAACTATTAGCTTCGCTCGCCTGACCGCGATCTCCTGGTCAGCACCTTTCTCGCCTGGCCCTTCTGCGAGGACTTTGGCCTGCCTTATTGCTTTCTTCATAGTATTGATTTCTCAAACCGCGCCTCCTTGTCTTGCAAATATCGGGGTTGTACACAATCCATCTCTTCGCGAGGCTATTCAGGTTCGCGAAGAAACATCCAACCCCTGGTATTCGCCAGCCTCTTGATGATCTGTCAGGAATCTTTGGTAGGGCCCACCCTGGGAGCTATAAATATCGTCCCGAGCCTCAGTGACGCGCGTCATCACTCTTTTTTTTCCTTTCTCCCGTACTGCAGCTGCCAGGAGATGCCGCTTTCCGAAGAAGCTGAGGCTCGCCTGAAGGCTGTGAGAGTGGGCGGGCAACCCTCCACGACCAGGGTACCTGCCTGGATGAATCGGCCACCTCTCGCTCAGTCGCCGAAGACTAAAAAGGCGAAAGCGGCTTGCCGAACCGGAGACGACTCTGTGCTGCTGGACTCTTCCCCAGATAACCGCCCCTCCGAGAAGGTATGAGATTTTCCTCTAGCTAAGTCAATAAATTTTCCTGTGATTCATGCTTACTCGCAGGAGATTTTGCCGAACAAGGACATTGGCGAGCTTCGAGGTGGGTCTCGTCGAAGTCCGCCAGCAGACACACATCTCGCTGGCAAAAACGCCGAAGGTACGCCCTTAATCTCGCTCACTGACTCTCCCTTCGTTGACTATCGACCTCTTATCCCCTGTTTTTCACAGTCTCGCCCCAGAATACCTCGGCTCGCGAAGATTCACAGCTTCCGTTTCCGTCCTTCCCTGATAAAACGGTGGACATGCCAAGGTTCGATCTCCTGAGGAGCGAGGGCGCGGGTGGCTCTCGACTGCCAAAGATTCCCCCAATTAACAACGCAGCCTACCCTCCCGGCTTAGGTGAATCCCTCTACCCTCACTACGGCAACGTCTTCCAGGGCCGCCCTGAGAGTTCTCGCCCCATCCGTGTAAGCATTCCGACGCCCCCATGCCATGCGCGAACTTGAATGCGCTATCTAACCTTTCCGTAATATTTTGCAGAGAGTTCCAAAAATCCGCCTACCGATTCAGAGTTTGGCGAAGACGAGGTGTCCCCCCTCCCAGACCAAGTGGAAGACTTCTTAGGGGACCCGCGAGATCCGGAGATGATGAAGCGGCGAACCGCAGAGTTGCTTCGAAAACATGGCAGGATGCTGACGGACCTTAATCTTCAGGTGAGACGGGATAGAGAGGTCGCTGAGGATAGGCAAGCTGTTCTGATGGAGGAGTGCGCGAGACTCCGAGCCGCAGTGCCTCGCGCCCAAGACGAGATGGCCACGTCGTCGGAGGTTCACATCCCGAGGATGAGGGATTATGCCTTCCTGATGGATCGAGAGGGCCGTGCGGCCCAGGATTACTATAATTCCAGGGTACCGCCGAGGTCCGGGTCGCGGGGTGGCGGTAGATGGAAGTGGTTACCCCACGATCCTCGCTGACCCCTACGTTTCTGCAAACTTTTATTGTCTGTTAACGCTCGCTGCTACTTTGAACAATCTCCAAATTACTTGCAACTTATATTTGTGAGTTCCTGTTCAGAAGTAATTATTGATAGTCATTTATTAGCTTTCGCTCACAATTTGTATATTCGCACTTTCTTTGTTATGCTATTCTCGCAACGGGCCCTTCTGCTCTCGCTAAAACTGTCTCGCGATGAGTTCTCTTCGCTATTCCGTTTGCTCATGCTGCCCTTTGCAAAGAATTTGCTTATACGAACCTCGCAGGTAGTTCTCGCCCACGATTCTGACGTGATGTTTTTGCTAACCGCACTCAGCGGCGCTTGGGCTTCTTCCCGCCCTTTCACTTCTGCTATAAATAGGTCGTCATAACTGTGCCAACTACCGTATTTACCATCAGCCTTCTTCTTCTACTACTCGGAAGCTCTCGCCTTTCTCCCTCTTTCTCGCGCTATTCTCTTCCTCGCAGGTCCTCAAGATGGTCGGCGACCAAAGCGAGGCTGAGGGCAGATTGAAGTGTGCATGGGCCTTTACCGACCACTCCTTCTTCCAGGCGAACTTGATGGAGGAGGAATATCTCACTGCCGTCGCCGACTTCATCCAGCCGGAGTTTACCGCTCGCCAACCTACCAAAGATTACGCAATAAATGTCCCCATGCCTGATGAACTCGCGATCCCCATAGCCCATTTCGCGGTGGGTCTGAGGCTACCTCTGTGGCCAGAAGTTCGCCAGGTAACTACTAAGCTCGCCTTCCTTTCCTTAGATGAGAATGGATTCTTCCTCGCTTAACTGACGGTCTCGCCATCTTGCTCGCCAGGTGTTAAGACACTACGGTGTGATACTGGGTCAACTGACCCCCAACGCGATGGCGGTCATCGTCGCCTTCGAATGCTATATGCGCGAGGAGCGCATCGAGTTCAGCCTTCTGGGTTTCCGGAAGCTGTTCTCTTTCCGTGCGTATAAAGATGGGACCGCCTACTTTGTGGGCTCGGGTCCCAAGGTCGACGAGACCGTCAACAAAGCTCACTACTGGGCTCAGAAGTTCCTCTTCGTCAAGGGGAACTTTGGCAACATCCCTTTCTCACCTGTTCAGTACAACGAGACCACTTACCGTCCTCCTACTCTCGGCGGCCACGACGCCGCCTTATACCAGTTCTTCTGCAAGAAGAACTTCGAGGTTGTGTATCTTCGCCGCAACCTCGACTCGCTACCCCCAGTGCTCGCCGGGGAAGGTAACGATCTCGCCGTCTAACTTCCATGGTTTCAACGTTTTCCGCGCTAGATGTCTAATTCTCACTTTTTCAGGTGAGCGAGATCTACCACTCAACCCCTCCTATGCAAGAAACCGGAAGTCTTCCTCCACCCACGCTCTCGCAACCATGGGAGCGGAGGCCTGCCGTGATACTACCACCCTGCTGAGCTCTTTTCTCGCAAGAGATCGAAGGCCTCCAGCGGCTGGGGCCCAGCCTCAAAGTCTCTGCCTAAGAAGAGAGGCAAGAAGAGCCAAGGCTCGCTCGCCCCCTCTAAGGGAAAGGGGCACTCCGAAGCCTCCCCTGGCGAGATCGACCTAACCATCCTCTCTGAGGAGAGGGGGGTCGATGAGGAGAGCGAGGAGGCCGCGAAGACCTCTGACCCGCCCATTCCAGTTAACCACTGGAACTTTGGGCTCGGCCAGAGACGCAGGGATGAGACCGGCGAGCTCCTGGTGTATTGGAAGACGGAGGTTAACAAAGCTGAAATCTCCACCATCCTTCCTTCCTGGGTGGAGAAGCCGATCGTCAGCGGCCATGCCTATGACTTCTCCTTTGCCCTCTACGGGCGCAAGGATGTCGAGTCGTACAAGGACGAGACCTCAGAGACCCTCGTCTATGAGAGCGCGAGGTCCCAGCTGCGCTCCAGTGAGCTCGCCCATATGACAGGAAGGCGATGCCTGCAACTAGAGCAATAGAACGTGGAGCTCGCGAGGGCTTATCAGGTGCTCCTCGCCGAGAATGCGCAGCTGAAGGAGAAGCTGCTCGCCGCAGTGAGCGGTGTGGTGAGTTACCTAGACCTCGCCACTTCTCTCTTTCAACCCTTTCGCTTTCTGAACTTGTCTTTCGCTTATAGGACACCGCAGCTGCCAAAAGAACTGACGCTCGCATTCAGGGCCTAGAGGGCGAGGTGGCCGGGTTGAAAGCTCTTAATCGCGAGCTGTCCCGTGCTGTCGTTCCCCCTTCCCCCCGCCGCCTGAAGGAAGCGCGACGAGCGCTTGACGAGGAAATCCGCGAGGAGTCCACCGAGTTGGCTTACTATATCTTCCAGACGATGAAGGCGGCTGGCCTCCTATCCGCCGACGCGGTCGACATGACTCTGGAAGACATCATCCCAGAGCTCTTCATTCCTCTCCCGCCAGTGGAGAGCGGCAATGACGAGAAGAGGTCTGCGAGCGATTCCTGAAAGTCATCATTATTTCTGTTTTTGTTTAACTTTTGGCTGGCGAGATCGCCGTAAATTGTGATCGAACTACAAAATGTAAATACAGTTTTTGCCTTTTTCATTGTGCTCGTCCTTTCTGTCTTGTTATTTTCATATGCTTACCTCACGTTCCTGCGTATTTTTATCGTTCTCGCCAAGCCGATTCTCGCGTACTTCGATAGTTCGGGCGTAGACTCCGCTTTCAATTGGTCTCGCTTTTTCTCATGCCTTGGGACTAGGTGTTTTAGGGCTACCCTCTCCTTAGGACCTCGCACGGTATGCTCCCTCCCGGCGAGGACTCCTCTCTCACCTTTGGGGTTCTTGCAGTGCTTTTCGCAGATCCTGCTCGCAATACCTCTCCTAGGCGATTGCCCTGCGAGGACCTCGCTGACCCCTTTATTGTGGTGCGAGATCCTTTCTGCGAGACGAGCGAGAAGGCACTGGTCAATACAGAGGACTTGTCAACCTGAGGATTTCCAACCTGCCTTTATGAGAAACTCATCACCCTGCCAGCCACTCCAGAGATCAACCTGAAACCCCCCGTCTAGTGAGAGCCCGGGAGCGGAATCGATCTGGGGCATTCTAGCACCAATACTTATCACCCTGCCAGCCTCTCCAGAGATCAACCCGAAACCCCCCGTCTAGTGAGAGCCCGGGAGTGGAATCGATCTGGGGCACTCTGACACCAATATTTATCACCCTGCCAGCCTCTCCAGAGATCAACCTGAAACCCCCCGTCTAGTGAGAGCCCGGGAGCGGAATGGATCTGGGGCGATTCAGCACCAATAATTATCACCCTGCCAGCCTCTCCAGAGATCAACCTGAAACCCCTCGTCTAGTGAGAGCCCGGGAGCGGAATCGATCTGGGGCATTCCAACACCAATACTTATCACCCTGCCAGCCTCTCCAGAGATCAACCTGAAACCCCCCATCTAGTGAGAGCCCGGGAGCGGAATCGATCTGGGGCATTCCAGCACCAATACTTATCACCCTGCCAGCCTCTCCAGAGATCAACCTGAAACCCCCCGTCTAGTGAGAGACTGGGAGCGGAATCGATCTGGGGCATTCCGACACCAATATTTATCACCCCTCCAGCCTCTCCAGAGATCAACCTGAAACCCCCCGTCTAGTGAGAGCCCGGGAGCGTAATCGATATGGGGCATTCCAGCACCAATACTTATCACCCTGATATCCTCTCCAGAGATCAACCTGAAACCCCCCGTCTAGTGAGAGCCCGGGAGCGGAATCGATCTGGGGCATTCCAGCACCAATATTTATCACCCTGCCAGCCTCTCCAGAGATCAACCTGAATCCCCCCGTCTAGTGAGCCCGGGAGCGGAATCGATCTGGGGCATTCCAGCACCAATATTTATCACCTTTGTTATCATCGCACCGCTGTTATAACCATATCACAAAGAAGTAAGATATTTAACAAACGACATAGTAAGAAACTTTCAAGGGTAGAATCGCTTCAGATCATCTCCACTTCTGGCTCGTCGAGAGGTACCCCTTCCACATCCCGGAGGTGATACCCCCCCGACTTGAGTACTTCACTTACAATGTATGGACCCTCCCAATTGGGGTTAAGCATACCCACCGCGACTCCTCTTCCGGCCGCCTCGACCTTCTTCAGGACCAGATCTCCTTTTTGGAAGTGCTTTATTCGGATATGCTTGTCAAAATACCGGGCCATTCGTCGCTTGACTTCCTCCTGCCTGATGGTGGCCAGGTCCCGGAGTTCCTCCACCAGGTCCAAGGATAGCCATTGTTCCGCATCATTATCCACTAGCCACTCTTCATCCCCCTCGCCTGCAGCGATCACCCTGGGGGTCCTTACCTCGAACTCTATGGGAAAGACAACCTCAGACCCATGAGAAAGCTTGAACGGAGTCTCCCCGGTGGCGGTGCTCGGAGTAGTCCTCAAGGCCCAAAGGACAGAGGGTAGCTGCTCCACCCAGTTCCCCCGGAGGTTCTCCACCTTTTTCTTCAGTAGGTTGACGATTACCTTGTTCGCCACCTCTACCTGGCCATTACTTTTCGGATGGTGAACCGATGCGAACCTGAGGTCGATGCCCAGCTGGGTGCAGAAGTTAACAAATTCTTCGCTAGCAAATTGTGGCCCATTGTCTGTCACTATAGCCAGAGGGAGGCCGTGCCTGCAAATTATTTCTCCCTACACAAAATTCTTTACAACTTGAGATGTTACCTTGGCCAGCGCCTTCACTTCTACCCATTTGGAGAAGTAATCGATCATGACTAGTAAGAACCTCCTCTGGCCACTAGCTTGAGGGAAAGGGCCAACTAGGTCCAACCCCCATATGGTAAAAGGCCAGGGAGCTGTGATGGTCCGGAGCCTCTGAGCTGGGAGGAGTTGGAGTCTAGCATAGAGCTGGCACTCTGTACATTTCCTTGCAAACTCCGCTGCATCTTTGCTGAGGGTAGGCCAGAAGTAGCCTTGTCTCAACACCCTCCCCTCCAGAGTTCGGCTCCCGGAGTGACTGCCACACTCCCCAGAGTGAATTTCTTCCAGGACTATTGGAACCTCCTCTTCGGAAACACAACGGGCCAGGAGTCCCGAGAGAGTTCTCCTATATAGCCCTCCCGCATGCAAGGAATAATAAGCCAACTTATACCTGAAGCTTCGTCTGTCTATGTCTTCTTCAGGGAACTTTCCTGATGATAGGAAGGTGAGGAAGGGATCCATCCACGAGGCCTGCTGATCTATCTCCATCAGCTCTCCTTCCTCGATGGTGGGTCGGAAGAGTTTCGAAACCGTTCCCCCTGCTCGGGGACCGAACTTGGCTAAGAGTTCCGCGGGGGCGCTCTCTTCTCTTGGCACGTGCTTGATGGAGAAAGTGAGGAATTGCCCGATGAACCCCTTGACCTTCTCCAAGTACCGTGGGAGGGTCGGGTCCTTTGCCTCAAACTCTCCCCTGACTTGGCATGCTACCACCATGGAGTCCGTTGAGACCTCCACATCTTGCACTCCCAGCTCTCTAGCTAACCGCAGGCCCGCTATCACCGCCTCATACTCTGCTTGGTTGTTGGTAATCGGGAAGTGGATTTTCAAAGCTTGTTCGATCCTTGTCCCTTGGGGGCTCACCATGATGATTCCCCCTCCATAGGAGTGCTTTCCTGACGCACCATCCACCAACATCTTCCATGCCACTGGGGGGGATTCATGCTCCCCCACTTCGGTTGCGCAGTCAGCCATGAAGTCTGCCACTGCTTGGGCCTTGATCGCCGTCCTGGGTACGAACGTAACATTGAACTCACTCAGCTCCACGGACCACTTTGCCAACCTTCCCGAGTGCTCCACCCCTTCCATGACTTTGCGAAGTGGGTGATCAGTCACTACCCCTTGATATAATGTGCCTGAAAGTAAGGTCGTAGCCTTCGGGCCGCCACTACCAACGCGAAGGCCAACTTTTCCAGAATCGGGTACCCGAGCTCCGCGTTCCTCAGCACTCGGCTAACGTAGTAGATGGGGAATTGCCTTCTCCCCTCCTCCCGGACCAATACTGAACTTACTTCCTCCGAGCCTACCCCCGGGTATAGGGATAGGTCCTCTCCCGGTCTCGGCCCTTGGAGTAGGGGAGTTTGCGTGAGTTGTTCTTTCAGAGCCTGAAAGGCTCCCTCGCACTCCGGGGTCCATTCAATTTTTTTGTTTCCCCTTAACACCTTGAAAAAGGGTGCACACTTGTCTCCTGCCTTGGAGAGGAACCTACTGAGTCCGGCCAGCTTTCTAGTGAGGCTCTGAACCTCCTTCAAATTTCTGGGCGATCCCAACTCCATTATTGCCTTGACCTTGTCCGGGTTTGGCTCCACCCCCGCCGGGGTGAGCAGGTGACCTAGGAATTTCCCTCGGCTAGCCCCGAAGACACATTTCAAGGGGTTGAGCTTCATCTTATACTTCCGCAAAGTCTTGAAGGTCTCTTCAAGGTCTCGGAGGTGGGCTTCAAGGTCCCGACTCTTTACCATGAGATCATCGACGTAGACCTCCATGTTTCTCCCCTTTTGATCTCAGGAGATCCTGTCCGTCATTCTTTGGTACGTGGCACCTGCGTTCTTGAGCCCGAAGGGAATCATCTTATAACAGTAACATCCATCCCTCGTGATGAAGGAGACATCCTTAATGTCCGGGGGGTGCATGCGGATCTGATAATAACCTGAAAAAGCATCTAAGAAAGACATTACAAGGGAACCGACGGCTGAGTCAACCAGCGCGTCGATTCTAGGCAAGTGGTAGAAATCCTTGGGGAAATATTTATTAAGTAAGGAAAAGTCGATACACATTCTCCACTTATCTCCCCCCTTCTTCATCATGACCACGTTAGAGACCCAGCCTGGATACTGGATCTCTGATACAAACCCTGCCTGAATGAGCTTACCCACCTCCTCTCGGATGGGTCCTTCCAGCTTGTCTATTATGGCCCTCCTATTTTGACGGATGGGGCGGGTGCCAGGGTCGAGGTTGAGGCGGTGGCAAGCCACATCTGCGTCGATCCCTGGCATCTCTGTGGCGCTCCAAGCGAATACGTCCACGTTCTCTTGAACGCATGCTAGGATCTGTTTCTGCTCCTCCAGGCCGAGCTCCCCGCTGATCATGACTTTCTCCACCACCCCGACTCGGGTGGTGACTTCAAGCTCCACGACCTCCTCAATGGCCTCCAGCCGGGACTGTTCTCCCCAGTTTTCTTCTTGCTCCTATCCTTCTTCCTGGACCTCCATCATCTCTTCCGCCCCTTCTTCCTGGGCCCGACCCTCTACATCTTCCTTCTCTTCCTCCATCGGCTCCTCCGATGATGTAGGGGTACCGTGACGACGTGGACGTTACTCTAACGGACAACATTCATCACAGAACATAAAACAACATGGAAGGGCTCCGACCAAAAGCGAACGAAAAGGGGTCGGTTGGCTCTCCAAATCCGATAGATAAAATATGCGGGACTCGATACAACGTCCTTAGGACCTACCTCTCCAATAGGCACACAACTCACCGTAAGCCGGACTTGATACAACGTCCTTAAGACCTGCCTCTCCAACAAGCACACAACACACCGCACCTACACAAGCATCTATTCCATCAATCGATTCATTTCAAAGCGCAGCGGCAAATTTCCTGGAGTGGTGGCGAACATTCAAGCGGCGATAAAGCGTTAGATGAGATTAACTCCCTTGTTAGCGCCAAGTGCGCCAATCTTGGAGAGCAAATCAAGGCTAGGCCAAGTTTCGCTCCCGCACCGGATCTACCCGATCCGAACAACAAGAGATTCAATAACAACACTTAGATTTCAGATTTTTGCAAGTGAAAAAAATTAAAGCCACGGATAAAACGATTCGACAAAAACCTCCACAAACTAAAGCGTAGAAAGAATCGCTAGCAAGGAGAGGGGTTACCCAACCAAGAAGATGAACACACAAGATAAGGTGGGAGAATCTCTCTCTCCACGGTTCCACCGGCGTCGCACCGAACGGAGAAGCACCCATTCTTCCTTAAAGTCGCACCGCGGAAGTCTCGCCGGAGTCGCACCGAAGAGGATGGAGGGAGGCGGCCTTGGAGTCACACCAAGAGAGAGGGGGGCGGCAAGGGGGAGCACCTCCTTGGCCGAAATTTCCCAAGGGGGATTAGGGTTTGCTTTTAATCTTCAATGTTTTCATTCCTTCATAAGGACCCCTTTAAATAGGAGTTTACACAAAATCATAACCATCCATGATGGAGATGAAACCTCATCCTTCCGTATGGTTAAATACACACCAAAATGAAATTAAGAGTTCAAATTAAAAATTACAACTATTTTAATAAATATAAAATAATCATCTAGCATGAAATAATTTTATATTTATTAATATAAAATAAACATGCATAAATAAAAGTCTAAATTTTCATGGCGGTTTTGGCACGCCGCGGGCGGAGATTATAACGCGGTCTTCCATCAGCATCATCATGGCACCTCAGATCTTTGTGGCGCAGCGCCTCGGCAGCCGGGTCATCATCATCAAGGAGTGTCGGAGGGGACGCGCCATCAATCCTCCCCCACTCAAAATCAAGCATCTCCGATGCGTGGTCTGAGAGGTAGCGGCAGAGAAGATCAGCATCCAGTCGTTGAAGCTCCGTCTCGAGGACCCATGAATCGTCTGAAGGAGGGAGATCACGCCAATGGATGAGGAAGCGGTAAGTAGCACCCTCCGAGGTAGTAAGTGGCTCCGCAGCAAGTATCATGTCCGGAGTGAGAAAAGTCTTCGGAAACCTGGGGAACATATCAGCAGTAGGAATAAAAGTATGCGACTTACCATCCGGTGAAATACCTGTGGGAACTGATAGAGAGAGGTCATCCGTACTACCACTCCCCAACCCATTAGAAGATTTGGTGGAAGGAGAAGACGTCAAGGAACTCAACTCATGTGGAGGTGATACGAACATCATTAAATCCGAGATGTTAAAAATAGGGGAGATTCCCCATTCGGTAGGCAAATCCAAAACAAAAGCGTTGTCACCTATTTTCTTGATGATCCGAAAAGGGCCGGTGCGCTTAGGTGCTAACTTTTTAACGGTGCCAGATGGCAAACGTTCGGGAACTAATCGTACTAAGACCAAATCGCCAATCTTGAAGTGTGACACTCTCCGATGTATATTGGCGTGTGCCTGATAAGAATCATACTGAGCGGTCAAGGTAGCTCGTATACGTGCATGAAGGTCGTGAATATGTTGGGCGAAGGATTGTGCAAATTAACTTGCCTTGTATGTTGGGGGCAAGGGAACCAAGTCAAGAGGCACAGGGGCCTTGTACCCGTGGACAATCTCATTTGGCGACAAACCGGTGGACCAATTTTTGGAATTGTTGTAGGCTAACTGAGCGTGGGGAAGAAGAAGATCCCATGTGCCTTTATGATCACTCACGAGACATATAAGAAGGTTCCCTAGGATCCGGTTAACCACTTCTGTTTGCCCATCGGTTTGAGGATGATAGGCGGAGGAAAACAATAGTTTGGTACCCATTAGGATCCAAAGTGTCTTCCAGAAGTAGCTCGTATACTTAACATCCCTATCCGAGACAATTGTCTTCGGCAGTCCTCGGTGACTAACAACTTACTTAAAATATAGCTTTGCGATATGAGATGCGTCGTCGGTTCTAGTACACGGTATAAAATTTGCCATTTTGGAGAACCTATCCACAACTACGAAGATAGAATCGAGACGACGAAAAGTGGTGGGTAGGCCTAAGACAAAGTCCATGCTCACATCCTCCCAAGGTACGGATGGTATAGGAAACGGAGTATATAACCCGACGTTGGTTTTGGTGCCCTTGGAAACTTGGCAAGTACGACAACTACTCACTACCCGTCCAACCATTGCCTTCAAATTAGGCCAATAAAACTTTTCCTCAACCAGGGTGATAGTCTTATCCCTACCGAAATGGCCACTCAACCCGCCACTATGCAGTTCCCAGATGATATGGAGACGTAGAGATGACTGCGGAATACATAATTTCCCATGCGTAAAGAGGTAGCCATCCTTGATAACGAACACGGTAATAGTGGTGGGGGAACTATCCTGGGCAGATAGGTAAGAATCCTGAAAATCCGGGCATGTAGCGTACTCATCTTTGATTCGCTCGAACCCGACAACGTTAACCTCCATAGTGGTGACTAAAAGGGCTAGGCGACTAAGAGCGTCCGCAACCCGATTGTCCGCTCCCTTAAGGTGTTTGAGATTAAAAGTGTAACCCTGTAGGAAGGATACCCACTTGGCATGACGCGGACTGATTTTATGTTGGCCGTTGATAAATCATAATGCTTTGTGATCGGAGAGGATCACGAACTCCTTAGAGAGGAGATAATGCCGCCAGTAGTGCAAGCATCTAATGACCGCATAAAATTCCCTATCATAGTTGGAATAATTCAATTTAGCGCCCGCCAATTTTTCACTAAAGAAACTCACAGGGTGCCCTTCCTGACTCAAGACACCTCCTATCCCTATGCCTGAAGCGTCACATGTAAGCTCAAAGACCTTCGAGAAGTCAGGTAGACGTAATACGGGTGCCTCCGTCATAAGCTCCTTGATGCGTTGGAAAGCGAAGGTGGCAGACTTCGTCCAAGTAAACTCACCTTTTTTTCATGCAGTCACTAATGGGGGCCATGATGCTGCTAAAGTCTTTGATGAAACGACGGTAGAAAGTTGCCAACCCATGGAAGCTCCTCACCTCCCGTATCGTGGTCAGCACGGACCAGTCCTTAATCACCTTAACCTTGCTAGGGTCGACTCTAATGCCCTCCGCTCCAACGATGTAGCCTAAAAACTTCACCTCCGTAACATGGAAAGTGTATTTCTTGAGATTCATAAATAAAGTTTCCTTCCGTAGGGTGGAAAGAACCACTCTCATGTGGGAGATGTGCTCGGTGGTTGTAGTGCTGTAAACCAAGATGTCATCGAAGTAGACAACTACAAACTTCCCCATGAATGGCTGAAAGACATGCGTCATCATCCGGGAGAATGTGCTGGGGGCATTGGATAGCCCGAAGGGCATCACAAGCCACTCGTATAACCCGTCCTTAGACTTAAACGCTGTCTTCCACTCATCTCCCTCGCGGATCCTTATCTGGTGATAGCCGCTTCGTAAATCTAACTTAGAAAATATCGTGACGCCAGACAAGACATCGAGAAGGTCATCTAAGCGCGGTATAGGAAATTGGTACTTGATGGTGATTTTGTTGATAGCGCGGCTATCAACACACATCCGCCACGTACCATCCTTCTTGGGGGAAAGAAGGGCTGGCACCGCACAAGGACTCATGCTAGTCCTGATGAATCCCTTTTTCATCAAATCCTCGATCTGAGTCTGCAGCTCTTTGTGGGCCGCGGGATGAAGCCTATAGTGGGGTTGGTTCGGCAGGGACGAACCCGGAATGAGATCTATCGCATGCTGTATGTTCCTCAATGGAGGTAACACAGAAGGCAACTCGTCTGGGTACACGTCCTTATATTCGTCCAAAAGTGCTTGTAACTCCTTAGGCAACTCATTCAATGCTTCCGATTCACCCTTCGCACTCATAAGAACTAAAGCGTACATAACTCCCTCAAGAAAAGGATCTCTCACGAACTCTCTCCTACCAACTAGGCTCAATGCCTTCCTCTCGGCCGGGACGGTAGTGTCCTTAGCCAAAGCTACCGGCTCCATCAGAACGGTCGGTCTCAAAGTGATGGTCTTACTGTTGAATTTGAATCCATAAGTATTGGCTCGACCGAAATGTGTGACGTCACGGTCATAAAGACAAGGGCGGCCTAATAACATGTGGCACGCGTCCATGGGGAGGACATCACACCAGACCTCATCCGTGTAAGATTTAAAGCCAAGAGGGACCAGGCAACGCTTGCTAACCGGGACGGTAACCTTGCTAATCCAAGCTACCTGGTAGGGTGCGGGGTGTGGTTCCGTGGTCAGATTCATATGTTTAACAGCGTTCTCAGAGACGACATTCACACAGCTACCGCTATCTATAATGAGCTTGCACAGCTTGTCACCATTCTTAAAGATCAGAGAGAAGATACTCGTCCTCCTCCAGTCATCTAGCGGACGTGGAGTGGTCAGAATACAACGCGTCACCATGAAGGGGGGATCGTCTTCCAAATCGCATGGGACCCCTTCGGGGTCGCTCTCCTCGGCGGCCTCATACACATAGTCAGTAGAATCGGCGACCATGTCTAAGAGGGCAACGACCTTAGTCTTAGTTGGGTATTCAAATGCATAGTGGCCTTGAACACCGCAAGAATAACAAGTGGTATTGGCCTTGCTAACTTTCCCAATGGGGACACGCTCACTCGTGGGGTTCCTAGTGTTCCTAGCGGTTATCACGACGGACTTAGACTCGGTGGTTCTAGTCCTTCCCTTGTCCGGATAGGTGGAAGAAGATGCTCCAACGGTGGTCTTATTCCTCGTGTGGGAACAATGGAAGTGACCTTGGCGGCTAAGTGTTTTTCAATGTCTAGGGCGGCATTGAAAGTCGTGTTCAGATCTGTGTGCCCATAGCGCAAGAGCTTCCGCTGGATATCAGGTTGAAGTCCCTTACGAAACCTGGATAATGTGACCTCTGGGGGTTCCCTAAGCTCGCAACGCACCATACGGTCTTTCAACTCTCCCATATACTCGGCCACCGACTTTGAACCTTGCCGCACGGTGGCTAGTTCATCGAACATTTGTGTTCGGTGGTAAGCGGGAACGTATTGGTCGGTGAGCAAATTTTTCATCACCGCCCATCCGATAGGTGGGACTTCCTGTCCGGCTCCAAACCTCCTTTCCTCATTCAGCCAAAATGTTTTCGCACGATCTGTCAACTTCATGCGGGCGACCTGGACCTTTTGGAGATCCGTGAGATTGTGCCACTAGTAGTAACATTCCATGTCAACTACCCAGCTAAGGAAGACCTGGGGGTCTCCCATGCCATCGTAGGTGGGGGCATCAATCTTGATGGCTCTAGTGATATCGAAACCACGCTCGGGGCGGCGTTCTCGAGGGGGCACTCGGGGATGGTCCCCATCAGAATCCGAATCAGTGACCGGTCGGTGCCGGTTGGGCCCCTCAACATCACCGGGTGGTGGTGGCGGTCCTCCTTGATTCCGTAAGATTTGTTCTAAAATCGTCCTAAGCTCAGTCATTTCGGTAAGTAAACCTACTATAGCCTCGGTGTTGGGATCATTGTGCTGATTCGCAGCCATCCTAGACGTAGACGGTGTCGTGTACTCCGTGCCTAGCCTAGTTCGCATTCAGGTTCAGGAAAAATTTTTGGAAAGACGATTTTCCTATGGTTGTGGTTAGATTGAACATAGGATATTTTGATAGATTCCTGATGTGCGTAATACGTAGATTGTTAAATTTTTTTTTTGAATTTTGTCAAAAATTTCATATTTCAGACCGCTATTCGCACACCACCTGGATAGAATTACCACGCTTCCAATTTTCAGGCCGACCTAACGAGGACAAATCGAAAAAGTTTCAGTTTTAATGTTGCTGGAAATATGTGTAGGAAGCTACAAAAAAAGTTTCAGAATTTTTTAAAAAGATTTAAATTTCTGAGATTTTACTAAACGCAGACCAATCCGAAAATTTTCAGATTTTCCTATTGATTAGAACAACCAACAAGGATCGCAGCGAGGATGTTTGCAACGTGGGAGTTGAAACGACCGGCTTTGATACCAAATTGATGTAAGGGTACCGTTACGACGTGGTCGTTACTCTAACGGACAACATTCATCTCAGAACATAAAACAACATGGAAGGGCTCCGACAGAAAGTGAACGAAAAGGGGTCGGTTGGCTCTCCAAATTCGATAGATAAAATATGCGGGACTCGATACAATGTCCTTAGGACCTACCTCTACAACAGGCACACAACTCACCGTAAGCCGAACTCGATAAAACGTCCTTAAGACTTGCCTCTCCAACAAGCACACAACTCACCGCACCTACACAAGCATCTATTCCATCAATCGATTCATTTCAAAACGCAGCGACAATTTTCCTGGAGCGGTGGTGAACATTCAAGCGGCGATAAAGCGTTAGATGAGATTAACTCCCTTGTTAGCGCCAAGTGCGCCAATCTTGGAGAGCAAATCAAGGCTAGGCCAAGTTTCGCTCCCGCACCGGATCTACCCGATCCGAACAACAAGAGATTCAATAACAACACTTAGATTTCAGATTTTTGCAAGCGAAAAAAATTAAAGCCACGGATAAAACGATTCGACAAAAACCTCCACAAACTAAAGCGTAGAAAGAATCGCTAGCAAGGAGAGGGGTTACCCAACCAAGAAGATAAACACATAAGATAAGGTGGGAGAATCTCTCTCTCCACGGTTCCACCGGCGTCGCACCGAACGGAGAAGCACCCTTTCTTCCTTGGAGTAGCACCGCGGAAGTCTCGCCGGAGTCGCACCGAAGAGGATGGTGGGAGGCGGCCTTGGAGTCACACCAAGAGAGGGGGGGGGGGGGGGGGGGGGGGGGGGCGGCAAGGGGGAGCACCTCCTTGGCCGAAATTTCCCAAGGGGGATTAGGGTTTGCTTTTAATCTTCAATGTTTTCATTCCTTCATAAGGACCCCTTTAAATAGGAGTTTACACAAAATCATAACCATCCATGATGGAGATGAAACCTCATCCATCTGTATGGTTAAATACACACCAAAATGAAATTTAGAGTTCAAATTAAAAATTACAACTATTTTAATAAATATAAAAGTATCATCTAGCATGAAATAATTTTATATTTATTAATATAAAATAAACGTGCATAAATAAAAGTCTAAATTTTCATGGCGGTTTTAGCACGCCGCGGGCGGAGATTATAACGCGGTCTTCCATCAGCATCATCATGGCACCTCAGATCTTTGTGGCGCAGCGCCTCGACAGCCGGGTCATCATCATCAAGGAGTGTCGGAGGGGACGCGCCATCATCCGACCTTTCCTCTAACTCCTCCTTCTGGTCTTCTCTTCCAAGTCCTGCCGACTCACCCATCTCCTGGTCCCATTTATCTGCCTCGGCCATCCAGAAGACGGTGTTGACCGCTGTCACGTAGAATTGCCTCGCGACTTTCAGATCTCCTCTGATTCGGACTTGGACTCCTCCGTCATTGAACTTAAGGCACTGGTGGAATGTGGAGGGGACACAGCGGAATGCGCTCATGAGCGGCCGCCCGAAGATGGCGCTATAGCTGCTGGGAGCATCCACTATGACAAAGCGGCAGTTCCTGGACTGCCCCCCAAGACCACGTGGAGTCCTACTCCTCCCTCCACTTCTTTTCTCTCCCCGGAGAATCCGAACATCGGACCATCCGAGGCCAACACCCTTTGCGCCTCCACCTCCATCCCATCGAAAGCCTTCTTTAAAATAACATTGGCTAAACTTTCGTTATCCACAAGGATTCAAGAAACGGTGAAGTTCTCGATCACCGTCTGAATGACCAACGCATCGCAGAATGGGTCCTCATAACCCGGCATGTCCTTCTGGGTGAAAGAAATCTTTTCCGTCGGGGGCGGGGTTAGCGACGTCGAAGCTACGCTACGATGATAGATGGTATGGAGGCTTGCCTTCCGGGTTGCCTCAATCCCCACCCCCCATGGATCACCCCGATCCCACTTCGGGACCCCAAATCGGCATGGTCCTCACACCTCTCCTCTTCTTCCTCCCGAGGCTCGACCTCCTCAATCCTCACCGGCTGCTGCTGTCACGGCGCGGGCACTCGGGCCCTTTTTGACTCCAGGAACTCTGGGCAGGTGGCCGTCGCGTGACCTTCCTCATCATGAAAGTCACAATACGGCAACGTCACCTCCCTCGCCTCGGCATCCACCATCCTATTCCTCCTTCTCCTTCCTTCCCCTGCTTCTTCTCTCGCCTCCCCTCTCCTTCTTCTTCCTCCTCTTTCCCCGCCCGATTGCCATGGCTTGCTGGGGTGGAGGAGGCATCGCCCCCGGACCCTGCCTCCATCCCAACTGATGGGGCCTTCCTTGACCCCCATGGAAGTAACCCCTTCCTGGAGCGTAACCCAATCCTTGTCCCTGCATTCCTCCGCCATGCTGCCTCCAATCCCCCTCCGGGGCCCTGAACTCTTCCCTTCTCGTCACCTCCTGCTGCTGGACCTCTGGCTCACTGAGCTTTGCTAGCCTCTTGGCGAGCTCCGGGTTGGCCTCCTCACTCTCGATTTCCTCCGCCACCCTCTCCATCAACTCCTCATAGGAGACGGGGGCCTTCTGTTGGATCGGTCGGCGCCCTTAGAGGGGGGGGGGGGTGAATAAGGGTTTTCAAAAACTTAAGATTATATTTAGAAAACTTTGAAATATTGCAAGATTAATACAATGAGAAATCAAGTAAAACAATAATGAAGATACATGCTTTATTAATATCAAATAATGTTTTACAAAACTTGATTTCTATGACGCTAGAAATCGGTGGCGACGAATAGTAAACTCTTTTTGTTTTCTATCCCGACTCGCATCCCCGCGAACAGGTGGCCCTAGCCTATCCTCCCCGGATTCGGCCTCAAGCCGCTCTAGCCAACCCTTCCCCGGATGTGGCCTCGAGCACTCCCTAGACCTAGTCCCTAGACCTAGTCGCCAACACGAGGCGAATTTCAGCCCTAAGTCCTACACCAGACCTAGTCGCCAACACGAGGCAATTTCACTACCGTTTACAAATAACAAAGAGAAATAAAATAATAAAAACTCCCTTAAGATGAACTTCTGAAAGTGGAGGCGAATATCCGCTGTAGAATCAGCGTTTGTAGAAGCGGACTTCGTTTGGATTCGGCGTGACATAATCCTCCTTCAGAAGTTTGCAGAGCTTCACTAGGACTTCAAGTTTCGGCCAAGATGGCCTCTGGAGTTATAGCACTGCCTCTCTCTCCCTGATGTCTGTAAGAAATGAGAGGTGAGGGGTCCTTTATATAGCCCAAGCGCTACCGCCGGCGCTAGCGCTACCGCCGGTGCTAGCCCGGATTAAGAAACAATTTGCGCGGCAGAATCTCCTATCCGCGGCAACATGCTGCTCTATGCCTTATGTGCGTCACGCTACCGTCGGCGCTATCCACTACCGCCAGGCGCTAGCATCCTTCTATAAACTCCGCCGGATTGTCGCTAATCATCGCTAGCGCCTGACGCTATCGCTACCGCCGGCGCTAGTGAGCCTCTTCAAATTCCGGCCTCAATTTTGGGGGCAGACATCATGAGTACTCCTTGAGTCATGTGGACTATGTTAACCTGCACACTTGAACACACAAGATCAAATACACATAGGATTTGTTATTCTCAAACCTAGGAGATGCGGAAGACCATGTTCCAACACCTTCCTCTTCATAGCCATTTTGAAGAAATTTTCCCTCAGCCCGACCGTGAAGGCGAGCTGGAGTGCAAACCCAGGCATCTCCTGAGTGAGCAGCACTTCTTCCTGGAACCGATCCGCATAGCGAGCCAACGACTCCTTGGGCTCCTGCTTTACCTTGAACAGGGACTCGGCGTCCTTCTTCCTCTTCTTCGAAGTTGAAAACCGCAATAAGAAGCTCCTGCGCAAATCCTCAAACGCGTAGATTGACCCAACAGGGAGTTGGTGGAACCAATCCCTGGCCTTCTCTTTAAGGGTGACGGCGAAGAGCCGACACTTGAAGGAATCTGACATCGGCCTGATAGAGACCGAGTCCTCGAAAGACTGGAGGTGCTGGACGGGATCATCCCTGCCATTGTAGTACACCCTGTCCCACCCCCCGACGCTATCCACTACTGCCAGGCACTAGCATCCTTCTATAAACGCCGCCGGATTGTCGCTAATCATCGCTAGCGCCCGGCGCTATCGCTACCGCCGGCGCTAGTGAGCCTCTTCAAATTCCGGCCTCAATTTTGGTGGCAGACATCATGAGTACTCCTTGAGTCATGTGGACTGTGTTAACCTGCACACTTGAACATACAAGATCAAATACACATATGATTTGTTATTCTCAAACCTAGGAGATGCGGAAGACCATGTTCCAACAAACTCCCCCTTATGATAATAACAAATCCATTAATGATAAATCAAAGCATTAATAAATAAGCATGATGAAACTCTACTTGTGTGTGTGTGAGAGTGATGACTTAGGATAATTATTGATTTTAGCATCTAGAATTGCTCCCCCTAAATACATGCTCCCCCTAAGTGAGTGCTCCCCTAATATGTAAGCTATCATCTGAATTTGTCATGTTGGGTTTATGATAGCGGGTTATATTTATCATGTTAGTTCTCCCCCTTTGTTATTAGCAAAAGTGGGTAGGGAAACAAAACACCAAAGAATTCGTAAATAGAAGAGAAGGCATGATCGAGCTTTTTATGTAAATGATAAAGAGTTTTAGAATTGTTTTCATTGAAATAGATCAGAGTTATAAGCATTACAAAATTTTCAGAGTTTTTAGCATAAAAAAAGTAATGATTTTCCCTTTATATAAAAGTTTTAAGCATAAAAATAAGGATTTCCAAATAACCAATCTCCCAGACATTAAGTCTACACCCTAGCCCCGTACTAAGTGACGGATGGGCATGAGGAGCTGCAAACATGCCGTAGGTTGGGGTGTTAGTCCTATATGCAAACACTAGACAAAACTCAACCTAGCACTCTTTTCCCCCAGTGCCTCGCAAGGCCCCACTGGAACCCTCCCCGGTTAAGGACAAGACATGACTAGAGATAAGGTTATCTAATGTCTACAACCCTACGCCCCCGCTATGGTGAGATATGAAGTCAGGGATAATAGTTTTTTGAAACATGAAGCTTTTAAATCTAATGAGAAGAATCATAATTGAATTTTTTTGAAATAAAACGTACTTAGCTATATTGAAATGAATGTATCAGAGTTTGAGCATTGCGGAAGATTTCGAAAAAGAAACACCATAATACTAAATAAGAGTTTAAGTTAAAAAGGAGATGTTTTTGAGTTTCAAAACTAACTTTATAGAGATAAGAGTTGAAGCATTTTGGAAGAAAGAAACAACATCCTTTTAGCAATGTTTCACTTGTTGGAAGAGCGTTTAGCATACACGTTTATATAGAAATAAATCAGAGTGTTATTATAAAAATGATATGCGTTAGAACAACTAATATAAATTCTACCAAGCAAGTCTACCACTTGTTTTTTAAGGCGAAAAATTGAGATTTAAGACTTGATATAAGCATGAAAGTGCAAGGTAAAAGTTATATGATAATGATGTGGAAGACTTGTAGAAATACATGAAACATCTTATAGTAATCAAGAATAATCCATAGAAAAATATATGAGTTTAATTTCAAAAAGAAGATGTTTATGTAAATCATGATTCAATGAAAATCTTTTATGGTTGACAAAAAATAACCAAGCATGAAATAATACTATCACAAAGAGATTACTACAATGTTATTTCAATTCACAATTTCAAGTCATACCAAACATTGTAGAAAGCATGCTAGGTTATCTAGTGCATTTCATAAGTAAAGAGTAGTATAGAATTTGCATTAGGATCCAATACTCATGAGAAGAAGTGTTATGGAATATAATGATGTGCACATAAGTGTATTTTGAATAGAGTAAACAAATGTTTTAATCAAAAATACAAGGGATATGTAAAGTAAAGAGCACAATAAAACACAAATAATTTTACTTCCACGCACTTCAATGCACAAACAAAAATGTACAACTACCAAGGTGCTTTGCACACACAATGCTCATTAAGACTTATCAGGGTGCAAAGTAGTGCTTGGGGGATCACATAATTTTATTCTTCAATATTGAGACTAGTGATCCGGTGTACTTAAGAGTAAGTGGTTTTTCTTATTTTGAAAGAAGGATATTGTTTGCACAAGACACTTTACTATTCTTTCCAAGGTGCTCAACCTCACAACGCTTATTAAGACTTATCAGGAGGTTTAAGTAGTGCTTGGTGGAGTTATCTTTGTTATTTATTTTATGATTTTTGTTTAGTACAAAGTTCAACGAATACACTTGTTTTGCAAACCAATAGAATTTAAAAAAAAACACAACCACTTTTCTTAATTTATAAAAGTGCAAATAAAGGAGTGTAGGTAAGATACTTGTGCAATTTTAATTCATTGTACTAATACAAAACATACACAAGCATTCTTAGATTTGAACACAAATGTAGACAATGCCAAAATAAGTGAGTGAATAAAGATCATTATCAAACATAAAACATTTACTCATACTTAGAGGCATGCTACGCATAGTTCTACACAACTTTTACAATATAATTGATGCACATATTAATAGATGTATCAAAGCATGATGAAAGCAATATTCAAAGTAGTTTGAAAAGATAAATTGCAACATTATAGAAGTTCTAAATAATAGATTAAATCATGCTTGATTTTCAATGAAGTCCATACAATACTTTTTGATATTTTTGAAGAATAATTTTTATTTAAAGTTTGAACTCATAAAAATTGATCTTGGACTTCCCGAGGACTACCTTGTGAGAGGTTCGCCCGGTACTAGGTGATATGATGGGATGATAGCCCAATCACCCTTTCGCAAGATACAAGTAAAAAGTTAAGTTCAAAAACTAACAATTTTTGATAACTTTTTTTGTTTTATATTTTTGTATTTGATTTTTGCTTTAGGAAATAGAATTTAAACAAATGACAAAAAAAAAAGACAAAACATATTTTTTTTGTAATTTGGATTTTATATTTGTGTATTTGATTTTTCAAAAATAAAATAAAATCCGAGGTGCAAAACTAAATAGTACATATAGATTAGTATATTTTTAGGGATTTTTCAAAATTTTAAAATTATAGAAAAACGAACCTCGACGCTAGCGCTAGCGCGGGAAACAGTAAGTGATTTTTTAGGGTTTTGAAAATTTTGATGCTTGAACTTGATTAGGTGTCCCATTAGTAGTTTCATGCTGAATTTGCAAAATTTTTGGAAATGTTTTTGATGGTTAAAAATGAAGAAAATTGCAATTGTAAGCATGTTTTAACATGAAAGATCTAGGACACCTATCTCAAGTCGTAACAAATGAGATCTTGTATGAGCTATAAGATAGATTATCATAATGTATGTGAATTCAAATTTTTCTAGACTTTTATCAATCTAATGTAGTTTGAAGAATGATAGGAAATGTAAGCACGAGAAGACATGAAGGAACAAATATGCATAATTTTAGTGATTTAGAAAATAATGTTCATGCAAAAGAATATCATGCACATTCATAAGCATTTTAGTCCAATGGAAACAATTTAAAGTCACATAGTTATTTTATCGTTCAATTTTATTTTATTTTACTTCATAATTAATACAATATGGTAATATGAGATAACTAGCATGAATAATATCTATTAGTTGATAATGCTAGAATAATGAGTTTGATTGCAATTGTTATACCACAAGATTAATTGAGATAATGTTGCATGTATTCAAGAACGTGATTTAATATTTTTACATGGAATGAATTTATGATTTCATTTGATTTATTAATATAAAGTTGATTCTATGGTTTATAATCAAATGAGATACATGCAAGTCATACTTCATTAATTCATTCATGTACTTATTATGATCACCAATCAAATGTTAGAACTAAGTGGATCTTTTGTAATGTTTAAATTTAAAGATCTTTTGATATTATATAATTATGATGGTGAAGCATGTAGCACAAGTCATATTCAACATTTTTCAGAATATTTTAAAGAAAGATTGTGAGGTGAATAGTGAATATGAAAGAAGTGAGAAGCTATTTTTGGTTAGTTTGAAGAGTTATTGTAAATTTTCTCAAATATAAGGGCTATCATATTCATCACACAAGATAGATAATAATCAACACATTATGCATTTTATTTTTTTGTTTGCCTAAGCCCTTTATTATTTAAATCCATTTAAAATAATTTCATTAGTCTTGATAATAGTTTCAATATTTAATAATGATAGTTCAAGACATTTAAGGGTAATGGATTTAAAAGGTAAAACAGATAAGTAGATCACTAAACAAAATGATATGACTTTTCAAGATAAATAGAGTGATCATAGCATGATAGTTTAAGAAGAAACAAAAGAGAATAAACAAAAAAAAATTTAAGCAAATCATGAAGTAGAATAATGATATTTCATTTTTATTAATTTCTATTTCATGCAAATGATGGGATACTAATGAATAAGAGGTTTAGGTATCCAAAGAGGACCGGGAATAACGGTTCCTTTGGGTACCTAAATATATCGTGTTTTCTTTTGGGGAGATATGATTGAATGGGCCCTTTTGATTTGAGTTTGTGTTTCATCTTTAACTTTTGGCCGCCATTCAAACATTGGTTTAATATTATTCTTATTTATTAAATTTCCATGATGATTTTCTTTCCTTTGAAGATTATAATTGAAATTATCATTTATAGGAAATTTGTGTAATTTCAATTTTAAGTTTGGAGAAACATGATTTTGTAAATAATGATGATTTGGTTTTTCAAAAACATTTTGTTTCTTATTCCCATCATTTATATTTGTATTCAACTTGCTTTTAGATATTGCTTGATATTCTAAATTTGTATGTTGTGAATTTGTATTTACAATTTTCATAAGCAAGTTGATTTTTGATTTTAATTCATCATTCTTTATCTTTAGATTATGCCTAGCTTTATTATAAGCTATTGTGCTATTTTTAAGAGTAGAGACGATAGAGTCAATATGATTTTGATACTCATTTCTAAACTCATCAAATGTTTGGTCCATTTCTTTGATCTCATTTTTATAATCTTTACACTTAACACATTTAATTTTTAAAGAAGAATTTTTTAAACATAATTTTTCATTTTGTTCTTTTACTAAGATATACTCCTTTTTAAGTTTCTTGTGTTTTTCTTTTAATTCATTATATTCTTCATAAGATGTAATGTTTTTGACTAAGGAGCCATGGGTAGAACTAGATAAATTAGAATTTGATTCTTCATTAATTTTTTCTTTTAAATTTTTATTTTCTAAGCGCAAGAGTTTATTAGCATTTTTTAATTTCTTTATTTTGCGCTTTGTATTCTGTAGAAATTGTAATGAAGAGATAGAAGTACAAGCGATGAAGTTTGATTTCCTTACATTGCTTTTGGATGAGGGAGGATTTGAACATAATGTTCCTTTGTCTTCTTCTTGGCACTTCTCTTCCAAAAGTAAGATTTCTTCTTCTCTTTCCTTTGATGTGTGCTCCATTGATTCGTCATGAGGAGGGCATTCTTGATGATTTGTGCACGCTTGCATATTCTCCGGTTTTTACGACTGTTCTATACCTGTAGATGGAGAATCATACATTTCTTCAAGAAATTGCCATACTTTATATGCACTTGAAAAGCAATATATTAATTTGAAAATTTCATTAGATAGACCGCAAAACAAATAGTGTTTAGCTTTTGCATTTAATTGAAGTTTGTTTTTATTTGATTCATTTGCAGGTCTTGCTATTGCTAAATTGCAAACTTCGATGTCTAAAGTTTTAATAAATTTTTCAATTAAGATTTTTCATCCTTTATAATTTGTCCCTTCAAATAAAGGTGGTGCAAGTGATTTTTCCTCTTCAAAAAAATCTCCCCCACTAGTAGAAGCGAGATCATGAGACGCCATTATTCCGGGTTGTTAAGCCGATTGGAATAAAACCGCTCTGATACCACTTGTTGGATCGGTCGGCGCCTTTAGAGGGGGGGGGGGGGTGAATAAGGGTTTTCAAAAACTTAAGATTATATTTAGAAAACTTTGAAATATTGCAAGATTAATACAATGAGAAATCAAGTAAAACAATAATGAAGAGACATGCTTTATTAATATCAAATAATGTTTTACAAAACTTGATTTCTATGACGCTAGAAATCGGTGGCGACGAATAGTAAACTCTTTTTGTTTTCTATCCCGACTCGCATCCCCGCGAACAGGTGGCCCTAGCCTATCCTCCCCGGATTCGGCCTCAAGCCGCTCTAGCCAACCCTTCCCCGGATGTGGCCTCGAGCACCCCCTAGACCTAGTGCCTAGACCTAGTCGCCAACACGAGGCGAATTTCAGCCCTAAGTCCTACCCCAGACCTAGTCGCCAACACGAGGCGATTTCACTACTGTTTACAAATAACAAAGAGAAATAAAATAATAAAAACTCCCTTAAGATGAACTTCTGAAAGTGGAGGCGAAGATCCGCTGTAGAATCAGCGTTTGTAGAAGCGGACTTCGTTTGGATTCGGCGTGACATAATCCTCCTTCAGAAGTTTGCAGAGCTTCACTAGGACTTCAAGTTTCGGCCAAGATGGCCTCTGGAGTTATAGCACTGCCTCTCTCTCCCTGATGTCTGTAAGAAATGAGAGGTGAGGGGTCCTTTATATAGCCCAAGCGCTACCGCCGGCGCTAGCGCTACCGCCGGTGCCAGCCCGGATTAAGAAACAATTTGCGCGGCAGAATCTCCTATCCGCGGCAACATGCTGCTCTATGCCTTATGTGCGTCACGCTACCGTCGACGCTATCCACTACCGCCAGGCGCTAGCATCCTTCTATAAACTCCGCCGGATTGTCGCTAATCATCGCTAGCGCCTGACGCTATCGCTACCGCCGGCGCTAGTGAGCCTCTTCAAATTCCGGCCTCAATTTTGGGGGCAGACATCATGAGTACTCCTTGAGTCATGTGGACTATGTTAACCTGCACACTTGAACACACAAGATCAAATACACATAGGATTTGTTATTCTCAAACCTAGGAGATGCGGAAGACCATGTTCCAACACCTTCCTCTTCATAGCCATTTTGAAGAAATTTTCCCTCAGCCCGACCGTGAAGGCGAGCTGGAGTGCAAACCCAGGCATCTCCTGAGTGAGCAGCACTTCTTCCTGGAACCGATCCGCATAGCGAGCCAACGACTCCTTGGGCTCCTGCTTTACCTTGAACAGGGACTCGGCGTCCTTCTTCCTCTTCTTCGAAGTTGAAAACCGCAATAAGAAGCTCCTGCGCAAATCCTCAAACGCGTAGATTGACCCAACAGGGAGTTGGTGGAACCAATCCCTGGCCTTCTCTTTAAGGGTGACGGCGAAGAGCCGACACTTGAAGGAATCTGACATCGGCCTGATAGAGACCGAGTCCTCGAAAGACTGGAGGTGCTGGACGGGATCATCCCTGCCATTGTAGTACACCCTGTCCCACCCCCCGAACCCTACCGAGACAGGTGCAGAAAGTACCAACTCGCAGAAGGGACTTCCCCCTCCTGCCACCCTTTCTCGCTCCATACGCCCCCCGAGCTCTCTCGCTAGACTCGAGCTTGCGGGGACTGCGCTAGCGAGGACGGTGTTCGCCTGAACCACTCCCACAGTCGCTGCATCCTCTGGGCGCGCGCTCTCCTGCGTCGCGCTCGCCGGCATAGAGCTAGCCGGCACAGAGCTCGCCGGGCTGGCGAATAGCACTCGCCCCTCCAGGTCTTGCACTGAACCTCCGGCAATTTCCTTTCAGGCCCTTCCCCCCGGGGCATTCTCGCCAACCGCTGCTGGGGGAGGGGTCGCCTGAGGTGCTGGGGTCGCGAACTCACTTCGCAGCGCCGCGACAGTGAGTTCGAAGGTGTCGAGCACCTCCCTCCTGAAATCTGCGAACATCCTCGGCGTCACCACATGCGGTGACTCGCTGAACTCCTCGCCTTGATCCTCGCCTCCTGCCATATCTGCTCCTTGGAACTTTCTTGAACCAGCCACGCTCCACGCTCACCGCACCAAAATGTTGAAACCGATTTCTCGGCCTCTTGTGAAGCTCGGGGCCCTCCCCAAAATGAGGGGCAGCTAGCCCTTACTGATCCCTCGGAGAAGGTAGACTGAAGACTAGGAAAATGACTAAGACCTTAGTCACAGCAAGGAGGTCCCTCCACTAACCTAGAAGATTGTTGAGCGCTTCCCCTCCCAAGCCAAAGCTGAGACTCGGGCACCTTGGAGAGCTCTGGAAATGCTAGCCAAGGAGAGCCTGAGGAGAGAGAAGCTGAAGTGAAGTCCCCTCCAAAGGTGCCCTTTAGGTCTTATTTATAGGTTTTCTGATCTGGCCTGCAAATAGCAGGATTCCGCTTTTTGATTTTACTATCCGCACCCCAAATTGGTTTGCTAACAGCCAAACTCCGCTATTTGGAGAGGCTAGAGGCAGACCACCAAGGGTAAAAGAGGTAATTTTGCCTCATCAACCTATGGGCAAGAAGCTGCGAGAGCACTAATGCCGAAGCTCTCGCGGGTCCTCTCACGAGTCCTGCTCGCGATGCCTTTCCCAGGCGATCGCCCTGCGAGGACCTCGCTGCCCCCCCCCCCCCCCCCCCTTTTTGGCGGTATCTGCCGAGGTCTGGTCTCGCGAGCCTTCCGGCGAGACCGCCTCTTGACTTTGTCGTGCACATAACACAATTTGTTGAACACAAATGAGCTCGACGAACGCAGAATGTTAAACTGTTCGTTGACCGCTGAGACGGGATTGAAGCAAGCCGTTCGTCGAACGCAGGAGGCAATTCGTCGAACCTAGAATTGAGTTCATCGAGCGTGAAGGCCCGGTCTCGCGAGCCTTTCTGCGAGACCCCCCTCTCCGCGAGATCACCCCTTTTGGCAGGACCGCCCCTCGACAGGTGAGCTCGATGAACACAGGAGAGTTCATCGAGTGCAGAAGGGTTCGCCGAACACCCTTCGCCGAACCAACTATTAGCCTCGCTCGCCTGACCGCGAGCTCCTGGTCAGCACCTTTCTCGCCTGGCCCTTCTGCGAGGACTTTGGCTTGCCTTACTGCTTTCTTCATAGTATTGATTTCTCAAACCGCGCCTCCTTGTCTGGCGAATATCGGGGTTGTACAACAGAATTAAATAAGAGAACACTATGGGTGCCAACAAATCCATAGGCAAACAACCACTACAACCACAAAAAGGCAACCTCTCACCAAGGAGGGAAGGAAGGAAGCCACCACCAGGGACCGGAAGTCTCTGCTCAAACACCAGCGACAACTACATACCTGAACCTGAGGCATTCAAAGAAAAGAATGCCTCAGCCCAAAGGGGCAAGAAAATAACACAATGCTAAAGATAGAGTTAAAGTTAGCATGAAAATATGAGGGTATAAGCAACTACACTACAAAGGTAAGGACACACAAATAACATCGATTCAGAAGAAACAGCTCAAAAGCGGGAGCAAAAGGAATCTAGCACCAAGAATAATGACAGCCTAAATTATAATGACATATATATATAAGCGAAATGATATAAGAACCTGAGACTGCTTAGCTCAGAAGAAAGGGCACTGAGGTGGTGGTCATTTATCCACTGCCAACCTTAGCCCCAAAGTAACCTGAAACCATGGGTGTAAAATCCACAAACGGGCACTGAAGTGGTGGTCCTTTATCCACTGCTAGCCTTAGCCCCAAAGTAACTCAAAACCAGGGGTGTAAAATCCACAAACGGGCACTGAGGTGGTGGTCCTTTATTCACTGCCAACCTTAGCCCCAAAGTAGAACCAAACCAGGGATGTTATGGCGGTGACTCCAGTCCACACCAATCAATAGCCCAAATAGAGGCACTGTGACAGTGACTCTTAGCTCACACAACTAACAGACCCCAACAAAACTCAACAACCACAGAAGCGGTGGTGCATGAACATATATATGATTATATAAATAAAACACTCTACAGATCATCAGAAAACACTCAGAGCATTAGACAACATAGATCAAAATTTTCAAGAAACACTAACTAATACTATCCCAAAAATTTGATGAAATAACCCAATATACGTGATGAAATAACACGATGATTGAACACTTAACATCACGAGACATAACAAGACATGACTTCCCCAAAAGGCACAACAAAAGAGCTTAAAACGCTCAATAACATAATTTAAGATACTCTGGCCTATAGGACAAAAAGAGCTTAAAAACATTGGTGAAACAATTCAAAATGCACGACAAAGTCGACGGGGAAAGATTTAAGGAAAGTCGACGGGAAAAGACTTACATGAAATCGACGGGAAAAGGCTACCCAAAATTGACAGGAAAGGTTAACTCAAAATCGATGGGAAGTTTACTCAATTGACGGGAAAGCTAACTCAATATCGACGGGAAGCCTCACATAAAGTCGACGGGAAGATAACCCAATCGACGGGAAGACTTGATAATAATTGACGTGAAGATTTACTTCAAGTCGACGGGAAGGTTTACATTAAGTCGACGGGAAGAGCTGCCCAAAATCGACGGGAAAAGCTCAAGAAAATCGACGGGAAAAGGCTTAGTCAGAATCGACTGGCTGTCCCGTCGATCGGCGGGCGGTCCCATCGATCAGCGTGAAGACTTACCAATTCTGACTTAAAAGGCAGAAGACAACAAAAACTCAACTAAGGCCAAGGAAAAAAAATGGACGAGAAAGTTAACTCAATATTGATGGGAACCTAAGTCAATCGACAGGAAACTAAGCCAATCGATGGGAAAGCTTAAGTCAAAATTGACTGGAAGGCTGGAAAAGGGCCCGATCGACGGGACGGGAGCCCGATCGACGGGTGTCCCGTCGATTTTTACTTAGAAAACTCGACAGAACAAGATCACCCTGCCCTCTCCCGTCGATCGACGGGAAGAGATGCATATAGACGGGACGGGACTCCAAGCAGAAAAATTCAAAAAAAAAAGCTATGTAATATAATTGATAGCAAACATAACAGGCTACTTAAGCCATCCAGATTTCAGCAAAACAAAGGGCACTTAAATAACAATAAGAGAGAAGAAAGATGAGATGACAGGAAGGATAAGAGACCAAAAAGATTCTTATGACAGGGGAAAATATGATCACCACAACTAGGAAAAAAAATCATTCAAAATAACAAAGAAGGAAAAACTGCTATTTGCAGCCTACCCACAAAATCCTCTTATATCTACCAAAATTTACTCACCCCATAGATCAAAGAAGGAAAACATCTAATTGCTCATACCAAATCAGAAAATCTACCCACAGCAACATAGAAAAGAAAATCCAAGCTACTAGCAATAAAGGAAAAGAGACATGCAAAGAAATACTGCAACTTGCCTCGAACTTGCGGGCTGACTCGCCGATTAGCACTCCTCGGCAAGGGAAGAAGCTAGACATGAAAACAAGGAAAAAAATCCAACCATTAGGGTTAAGCTCGACGACAAAACTCGCCGAAACACAAAAAACTTACCGCACACACAAAGATCTCGGCGAGGGCTTTCCAAATCTATGCTCCGACGAAGATTTCGCACACGGGAGATCCGTCGGCGGCGGCCGGAAAGCTTAGGAAACCCTAAACACTCTCTCTTTCTCTCCCTCGAAATCTCTGGCTCGAAAACCAGGGAGGAAGAAGAAGATGAAGAAGAATACGAATAATAAATAATATATGTATATATATAAACTGAGAGATAGGAAGAATGTGGATGACAGGAAATCCAGACTCAAATAATAATAATAATAATAATAAGAAGAGACGAGAATAATAATAATATACATATATATACATATAAGCTAAATAATAATAATAATAATAATAATAATAATAATAATAATAATAATAATAATAAGGTCGAACCAACGGTCGCCGATTCCAACGAAAATCGTACCGAAGACAAACATCGGCGCTACGAATCCAACGGATAAGTCGGAATCAAAGTCCGACGAGCCAAACTCAAGATATAAATTTTTTGAAGATTGCGGCGATGATAATCAAACAAATCTTTGGAAAATCACCGGGGCTCTAAAAATGCTCGGATCGCAATGAAACTTCGACGAGCCTCTCTAAAATTAATTAACTTAATTTCCTAACGTATAATTTTCCAAATCCAGCACACTCAAAAATTTAGTCGAATTGACCGAACAAACGCAAAAATACGCAAACGACGGTGCACCGCTAACTTCCCACTAACGTAACGCCCATACGTCAAAAATGACGTCAAAGAAGGATTAAAATAATTCCTGGAAATTCAGTGGCGTTATAGCCCCCGACGAGGGCCGCAGCCTAGATCCGGCGGCCAAATGGCTGCCAGACCTGGGCGAGAAAAAGGCCTCCCCCGGCGGGGGCGGCGACTAGGATCGGGCGGCTGAGTGGCCGCCCGGCCCAGGCGAGTGGGAGGCCGCCCCCGGCGAGGGAGGCGGCCTAGATCGGGCGGCTAGATGGCCGCCCGACCTGGGCGAGAAAATGGGCCGCTCCCGGCGGGTGCGACGGCCGGGATCGGGCGGCCGAGTGGCCGCCCGACCTTGGGGAGAAGGAGGCCGCCCCCGATGGGGGCGGTCGCTGGGAAAGGGCAGCTGAGTGGCCGCCCGTCTTGGGCCAAGCACAGCTGCGTGTGCGCGGCCAGGCGGGGACGCGTGCGAGCGCGTGCCTGCCCGGGCTGCGCGCGAATGCGTGCATGCCCAGGCAGGGCCGCGCGCAAGAGAGCGCACGGTCAGGCTGGGCCGCGCACGCGTGCGTTCAGGATCGCTTACAGGCGCGCGCAGGGTCAGGATAACCTGCGAGGTGTGCGGCTAGGGGCGCGTGCTTGCTCACGCATGTGTCCCACAGTTTGTGCTTAAAGGATCTCCGGTTCGATCTGACCTATTTGGGGGAACCCCATCAAATGCCCCTCAATTTTTGGAGGATGTTTTTGTAGAGAACGAGCCCTGAAATTTTCTTGTCGCGAGCTTTTGAGTATGCCAGTTTGTTTGGGTGAATCACCGTTCCTTGCTTGGTTACAGGATTTTTGGCTTATGTGTTTACTTGTGTAGTGACTTGGCTTCGCTGCGCCGGCATCGTTCTATATGCACAACCCTTTGAGTTGAGGTAGTGGAGTCATGAGGTTGCTCCCCCAGAGAGGCGGTGAAGCGCAGACACTTCGAACCACTGGTGAGCGTGAGGGGGACAAGCCCAGGCGGCACCGTGACCTATCATGGGGGAGAAGGGCCGTGACCGTTTGATCCGGGGCGGTGAGGTCACGAGGGCGTGGCCCCAGAGAGACGGTGAAGGGCAGGCGCATTGAACTGCTGATGAGCGCGAGGGGCAGGCCCAGGCAATATCGTGACCTACCGCGGGGGAGAAGGGTTGTGACTGTTGGATCCGGGGCTGTGAGGTCAGGGGGTGTGGCCCCTGAGAGACGGTGAAGGGAAAATGCTTCGAACCGCTGGCGAGCTCAAAGGGGGCAGGCCCAGACGACGTCGTGACCTACCGCGGTGGACAAGGGTTGTGGCCGTTCGATCCGGGGCAGTGAGGTCACTAGGGCGTGGCCCCTGAGAGACGGTGAAGGGAAGACTCTTCGAACCGCTGGCGAGCGCGAGGGGGCAGGCCCAAGCGACATCGTGATCTACCGCGGGGGAGAAGGGTATTGAACATTTGATTCGGGGCAGTGAGGTCACTAGGGCATGGCTCCTGAGAGACGGTGAAGGACAAACACTTCGAACCGCTGGCGAGCACGAGGGGGCAGGCCCAGGAAACGACGTGACCTACCGCAGGGGAGAAGGGTTGTGACCGTTTGATCCAGGGCAGTGAGGTCAGGGGGCGTGGTCCCTGAGAGACGGTGAAGGGCAAATGCTTTGAACCGCTGGCGAGCGCGAGGGGGGCAGGCCCAGGCGACGTGGTGACCTACCGCGGGGGAGAAGGGCTGCGACCATTCGATCTGGGGCAGTAAGGTCACTGGGGCGTGGCCCCTGAGAGACAGTGAAGGGAAAATGCTTCGAACCGCTGGCAAGCGAGAGGTGGCAGGCCCAGGCGACATCGTGACCTACCGCGGGGGAGAAGGGCTTTGACCGTTCGATCCGGGGCAGTGAGATCACTGGAGTGTGGCCCCTGAGAGACGGTGAAGGGAAAATGCTTTGAACCGCTGATGGGCGTGAGGGGGGCAGGCCCAGGCGACGCCATGACCTACCGCTAGGTAGAAGGGTCGTGACCGTTTGATCGGGGCCAGTGAGGTCACTAGAGCATATAAACATGCGGGGATCAATTTCGTAATAGCTTGTGCGTAAGTATGAGTTTGCGTATATTTGCGACAACGATTGATAAAATTCAAATACACATGTGAGCAAGTGAACGATTGTTAAAATCGACGTAAGTTTTGCGCATTCCAGGTTCCTGGAAGTGCTTTTCCCTCCGCGTTTCTGAGCTTGAATGTTCCGAACTTGACGAAGACCATGAAAACAAACGGTCCTCCCCAAGCTGGCGAGAGTTTGTCCTACTGTGGGCCCTTGCCGATGACCCCTACATTTTGTAGAACGAGACCTCCAATGTTGATCGATCTCGGCTTTACCCTTTCTATCGTAGAGGCGGGCCACTCGCCTCTGATATGCAGCTATGCATTGTGCTGTCGCTTCACGTTCTTCTAAGATCAAATCGAGATTTTCTCAGATTAGCTCATCATTTTCCTCTGGATTGATGGTCTGGACGCGAGCGCTCGGGACTCCAATGTCCACGGGGATTACAGCTTTGGCTCCGTAACATAGGTTGTATAGAGTTTCTCTGGTCGGAGTTTTCTCCGTGGTGGGGTATGCTCGCAATACGTTCGGGAGTGCGTCTACACATTGCCCCTCGGTTTCATGGAGGTGTGTTTTCAGACCCTTGAGTATAGTGCGGTTTGTTACTTCTATTTGTTCGTTTGCCTGTGTATGCATTATCGCAGTGTGGCGGAGGTTGATCTTCAGATCTTCGCACATCTTGGTAAAGGACTTACCTGTGAACTGGGTACCATTGTCCGCTACGATAATTGCCGGGATGCTGAAGCGGCAGTCGATGTTCTTCCAGACGAACTTCTTTGCATTTTCCTCGGTTATCTTGGCCAGGGTTTGTGCTTCTACCCACTTGGTGAAATATTCGATAGCCATGATGATGAATTTCCTTTGACCGGATGCTGGGGGTAGAGGTCCTAAGAGATCAATTCCCCACTGTGCGAATGGCCAAGGGCTCTGGAGCGTGGTGAGGGCAACTGGCGGCTTATGCAGGGTATTTGCATGGAGCTGACAACTCTTGCACTTCCAGACGAACTCTGTCGCATCCTTTTTCATGGTCGGCCAATAGAATCCCTGACGGAGAATCTTTCGGGCCAAGGCCTTTCCGCCCAGATATTCATCGCAGACTCCTCCATGTACTTCGCGCAAGGCGTACTTGGAGTCCACCTCTGACAAGTATTTTAGATATGGCCCTCCATGTACTTAGCGAGCGAGTTACTCATTTCTTGCTTCATAGTCTCCCTCGATTTGCGAGACTACTAATAAAGAATCAACGTAGATTGTCAGGGCATCTACCTTGCAGTCAATGGCGAGCTGAAGACCTGCAACCATTGCTTCATATTCGGCAATGTTGTTGGTGTCTGGGAACTTTAGTCGAATGCCATACTCCAGAGTAATCTCCTCTAGGCTTACTAGGAGGAGTCCTGCTCCAGCTCCGTCTTCCCTGGAGGCTCCATCAACATAGAGAGTCCAGTGTGCGGAGGGTACATTCTCCGGGGGGGAGGGGGAGGGGTTGTTCTGGTGGGATTGTATTTTCTACGATGAAGTCGGCGAGGACCTGGGACTTTATGTCTGGTCAGGGGAGGAATTGGATGTCAAATTCACCGAGTTCCACCGCCCACTTGACCAGCATTCCAGATACTTCAGGCTTTTGAAGGATAGCTCAGAGTGGAAGCTGTGTTAGTACCTTTATCGCGTGGGCTTGAAAGTGCGGTCGAAGCTTCCTCGCGGAGAAGACAAGGGCCAAAGCTATTTTATCTACCGTTGGATACCTAGTCTCAGTGTCCGTAAGGATCTTGCTGAGGTAGTAGATTGGTCGCTGAACTCCACCTTCATCCTTCACGAGCACCGCACTAAGGGCCGTGGGGGATATTGCTAAGTATAGGAACAAAACTTCTCCGGGAGTGGGTTTCGACAGGAGAGTGGGTGTGGCTAGGTATTGTTTGAGGTTCTGGAAGGCTATCTGGCATTCATCCGTCCATTGGAATCCTGAGTTGCGCGCTCCCCGCAAGACCTTGAAGATGGGGAGGAACTTGTCTCCTGCTCGAGCTAGGAAATGTGAGAGTGCGGCGATTCTACCGTTTAAACGCCGTACTTCTTTGATGGAACGCACGAGCGCCATGTCTTCTATAGCTTTTATCTTTTCAGGATTCGCCTCAATTCCTCGGTGAGTTACTAGGAAACCGAGGAACTTTCCTGCCGTGATGCTGAATGCACACTTGCTGGGGTTGAGCCGTATTTTATAGTGACGGAGAAGCTGGAAGCACTGCTCCAAGTCTTCTAAGTGGCTGTTGTGCTGAACGCTCTTTACTAGCATGTCATCGACATAAACTTCCATCGACTTCCCAATTAGGTTCTTGAATACCTTGTTCATCAGTCTTTGGTAAGTTGCCCCGGCGTTCTTGAGGCCGAAGGGCATCACCATGTAGCAATAGACTCCTTTATATATTCGGAAGGCTGCGTGCTCTTCGTCGATCGGATTCATCCGAATCTGGTTGTACCCAAAGTAGGCGTCCATAAAGCTGAGGAGTTCATGTCCGGATGTGGCGTCTACGAGTTGGTCGATCCTTGGGAGTGGGAAGCTGTCTTTTGGGCAGGCTTGGTTGAGGTTGCTGTAGTCGACGCACATCCTCCACTTCCCCAAGGCTTTCTTTACCATGACTACATTTGCTAGCCATGTTGGGTAGTCGGCTTCGCGGATGAACTTAGTCTCAAGAAGCTTGGTCACTTCCTCTTCAATGGCTTGTAGTCGTTCGGGGGCGAAGTTTCTTTTCTTCTGAATGATGGGTCGGCAAGATGGGTCGATATTTAAGGAATGAAAGATTACTTCGGGGTCCACTCCTGGCATGTCTTCTAGGCTCCAAGAGAAGATGTCTTTATTTGCATGTAGTAGGGCCATGTACTGCTCCACCTCTTCTGGGGAAAGGAGTGATCCAACCCGTACTGTTTGGGAAGGGTCTTGGGGAGAGAGGGATATCTCCATCAGTCCTTCAACGGGGTCTCCTCGCTGCAAAGTGATTTAATCTCGTAAATCGAAATTGTTGATGTCAATGGCGGCGGCCTGTCTTGGCATAATCTGCTCCAGGAGGTACGTCCTTCTTTTCTCTTGGCTACCCCGAGCCACTCCTATCCCGTTAGTGGTCAGGAATTGAAGAGCCAGGTGCGGAATGGACGGGATTTCTCCAAAGGTTGACTGGAGTGGCCTCCCAAACACGGCATTATAGGATGGGATGGAATCTAGGATCAGAAACTGAACTTGTTGCATGGCTTGCCTTGGGAGTTCACCCAACGTGGCTTAGAGAGAGATCGATCCCAAGACCGGTATGGGATGGTTATCCATGTCGTAGATCGGATCTCCCGCAGGAATGAGATTCCCTTTGTTAAGGTTGAGGCCGCGTAACACAGAGTGAGACAGGATATCAGTCGAACTTCCGCAATCTATCAGGATTCTTTTAACGAGGTAGCAGGGATCTCCGATCCTGGCTTTTATTACCAATGGATCTTGATGGGGCGTCCGCACTCCCCCCAAGTCTTCTTCTCCGAAGGTGATTGTTGTGTCTGGCCTGAATCTTTTATTACTGTTTACTCCTTCAAGCTCACCGACGATTCCCAACCTTCTTGCCACGTAGTCACGAGTATCACTGGGCAAGGGATACTGTCTTATGATTTTTTAGAGCTTTGGGGAACCCTTTCGCACAGACGACGCCAAACTATTGCGGTCTGCTCGAGGCTCCTTGAACCGGTCAGAGAATCGACCATCTTAGCACGGGAGTGGACGATCACGCAAATAGACACAAAAATGAGACGGCTGGCAGGAGATCTTTTTTATCGTGGAAAACCCCAGAATGAGGTTAAAAGCCACGCGGTCGGTTCAGTGCCGACTGAACTTAACTATTTGATGGCTCTTTACAGGGCTTGTTTGAGAAGTCGAGGGCGATAGGCCACGCCTCGTTACAGTGAGGGGGAGAGAGAGAAAGAGATACACAGAGGGTGACAGGACACCGCTCACAAAGCTAAGTATTTTCTTCGGACGTAGTGGAGAACACCACATTCTGGAGTCTGGATGGTCTTTTGTGCACCCTGGGAGTCTGGGGCTTAGTGTTCTGAGCGTTCGAGCATCTTCACCATTCACTTGGCGGGGCCCGGAGTCTAACATCTCCTTGCTGGCGATGGCCACTGCGCGATCCTGCATGGAGGAAAACTTGAAGGAAGTGTGAGAACTCTAAATGATCATCGAAGTTCTGGAAGGATCTTCAAGGGCGGCTTCGAAGATGTGGGAGATCTCCAAAGGAGGCTCTCACTCTTTTGCACTTTGGAGGGAAGGAGGGAGAAGGAGAGAATGAAGAAGAGGAGCCTGAGGTCTATTTATAGGGCCCATGGGTGGTTACGGTGGTTACTACGGATAATCGCAGGCCGTAACCACCCAAAATACTAAATGAAGACTTATTTTATAGGTATTGCGGTGCGTATTAATTAATTAAATAGCTATACGCAAACCAAAAAATATTTCGGATATTCGCACCGCCCACTACGGGTGGTTACGCCAGCGGTTACGCAGGTGGTTTTTCATTAATAGGAGGGCAGAGAGATCGTGCGAGGGATTGACCAGTGGTGCGGGAACCGCCTGTCGGGGGGAAACCGCCCGGCGGCCGGCGAGGAGGTGAGGGATGCCGCCCCAGCGAGGGTTGCGGCCTAGATTGGGAGGACAAACGGCTGCCCGACCTGGGAGAGAAAGAGGCCTCCCTCGGCGGGGGAGGAGACCAGGATCGGGCGGCCGCCTGACTCGGGCGAGGGGAAGGACGCCCTGGCGAGGGCCGTGACCTTGATTGGGCGGCCAAACTGACGCCGGACCGGGGCGAGAAAAAGTCTGCCCCCGGCGGGGGCGGCGAACGGGATCGGGCGGCCGAGTGGCTACCCGACCTGGGCGAGGGGGAGGCCGCTCCCGGCGAGGGCAGCGACCTAGATCGGGCGGCCAGATGGCCGCCTGACCTGGGCGGGAATGGGGGCCGCCCCCGGTGGGGGCGGCAGGGATCGGGCGGCCGCCTGACCTGGGAGAGAAGGAGGCCGCCCGCTGGGAACAGGACGCCAAGTGGTCGTCGGTCCTAGGCCAAGCGGAGCCGCGCGGCCAGGCGGGGCCGCGTGTGAGCACGTGCGTGCCCAGGCTGGGCCGCGCCCGAGAGTCCGCACGGTCAAGCTGGTCCGCGCATGCGCACGTTCAGGACTGCTTGCAGGCGTGCGCACGACCAGGACCACTTGTGAGGCGCGGCTAGGGGCGCGTGCTTACTCACGCATGTGTCCCACATTTTGTGCTTAAAGGATCTTCGGTTCGATCATACCTATTTGGGGGAACCCCATCAGGTATAATTCTGAGTGAGGAGGGGTAGATCCGATAATAAAAGGTCAGATTCGGGCTATAAATTTCCAGATTTGGACTGGCCCGTAAGGGGAGGGTCGATGGATAGTGGTTCCACGTTTGGGGAAGGGATGGCGACTAGGGTTCAGATTTGGGTTGGGGGAGATGGTGGTTGTTGGGGTTGTAGGAGGTGGATGGCATGGGAGGTTGGCGGTGCTTGGGGTGCAGCAGGGCACAGGATGGCTGAACGGGTTGGAGTAAAAAGGGGACTGGCAGCTGTGGCTTCAGGGGGGGGGGGGGGGGGGGGGGGAGAAGTAGGAGGCGAAGGATTTCTTGGAGGTTTAATAAAAACTATACTCAATGAACAGTAAATTTCATTTTTGAACAGTAGAAGTGAATTGAAATAGAGGTTTTCTGGACAGTAGTTAGGCCGGCTATTTTGGGGGTTGTATGGGTTGCAGATGAGGATTTCAGAGGGGGAAGAAGGAGCCTAGGGTTAGGGCAAACCTTGGGGAGGGAGGTACAAGACTAGGAGTCGTCACCTAGGGTTCCACGGAGTCGGCACCGTGGCATGATCGTGGGAATCCGGGAATAGCTTTCTCCAAATTCTGCAATAACCTCCATCAACCCACTACCTATCTATTTATAATAAAATAAAAGCTAGGGCATCCCACCATCGACGACCATGATTGGCCAGAAGTGGGGACACCCAAATACATCAAAACAAATGCAAAAATAATAAACTAATATATCAAATTGATTTGCAACGTGATTTCGAACACTTATGCAGAGTCCGATCGTCGATCTGTCACGCCATATATGGAAAGTTGTCAAATCAGCCCCAAATGGGCCCAAAACTCGCCATCCACTGCAAGTCCTTGTCTATGCTCCACATCAATCTCCCCGGCTTGAGAGAATTCATCTCCCGATGAATAGGGATCAAAATTCTCTCGATGTATGCCAGATAAAACTCGAAGAGATCCACCAGAGGTCGCCCAAGTGTCAACGCTGGGGAATTGCCCAACATAAAAGTTATTGAGTGTATTTTCCACTTTCTAAATTGGGTCGCACATTTTATGGGGAGGCCTGTAGGCTGTATCTCCCTATAGACCCAAAATAGTAGAATTATGTCAAAATAAATTTGGGCATTTTGGGGATTGATTATTCTCTATCTTAAATGATTTTTCTTAAAGTTTTGCTAATTTTCATGCTCTCTATGTAAGCTTGTCTACACAATAAATTTACTAATTTTTGGGATAAGTTTTGCCTTATAGTTTCATAGAGAATAATAATTCTCTTTGATTAGGACTTAAGCTTGATTTAACCATAGAAATGAATTAGTCATGGATAATTAATCACATGCACTTTATTGATGAATTAAAATTGTGGCATGAGTAACTTGAAGAGCCTCATGATGTTAATTGGCCAAGATGTTATCATGCCAATTTGTCAATATACAACCATGAAGGCGGTGAGCGATGCCTTTCAGTTCGCAGTAGTCTCAATAACCTCTAACAACACCTTAATACGCAGAAGCCAGTACTCGACATAAGTAGTAGTTGCAACTCTTTTAAAGGAAAGCTGATAGAAGCTCGAAAAGCAGTGGCCTAGAACATTTAGTTACCTAAAAGTAGCGGAGCTAGTCGTCCTTTGTATCCGCGAAACATTTAGTTACCACAACGCTTCCAACCACATTCTCAATGTGGTCATTAGAAGTGCGTGGAGGGGATTCTCAATAGCTCAGATTGGGTGTGCATCCTATGCAGCAATCATCGACTCATCCACCATTTTACAAAAATTGGCTGGCAACATATTCAGGTTCATTGTGCTCGACACACTATTGCTACTATCTTTCATGTCCTCTTGGCTATGATATATTTCTACTTCGACACTAGTGGCCTATAACATACAAGTGCCTAGACATTAGAAAAAAATTATGAGCGTGTCGTTGCCTGATGAGTCCCATTTATATACACTTTTATGGACTCATCTGGGCTAGTTTTCACGCACTTGCACTTCACTTTTTGTGTAATAATGCTTATATTTCATTTAGTCACAATTCTCACATGAAGTGCACTTCTAGGCCCGTGTGGTGTATTTTCTTGATTATAACTCTTAATATCTTTCATGCTGTGTTATGTGCCACTTTTAGTGATTTTGATTTGTGTTTATACTGGAATAGGGGTCGTGCAGGTGTTCCCGGTACAAATCTGTACAGGAACACTGCGCACGATCACTGGTTATACTGCGCACGACCACTGATCGTGCGCCGCCAATCGTGCGCGATCATTTGCTGCCCAAAGTTGCATTCTGAATTTGGTCGTGCATTTTTACGCACGGTCGTGCGTTCGGTCGTGCGATCTTTATATTTTATAAAGTTTATGTCACAGGTTCTGCTGGGATAGTGCGCACGAGCGCCTAACTTCTAGTGCGCACGACCACTGGTCGTGCGCCACTGGTCGTGCGCACTATTTCGCCAGCGCCTATTTAATGCCCTGTTCCGCGATTTTAGGGTATTCATTCCGCCCCGTAGCCACCCATCCACGGATTTTGGGAGCTTCTCTCCCCCCATTCGCCTCCCTTCGTCCATCCATCCTCCGTTCAAGTTCCGGGCCTCGATTCATCATCCAAACACTCCGATTACTCCACTCCGGCGAGTTCTCAACCACGCAACACTATTCAGGTGAAAAGAAGAAGACGATGCAGGGATTCAGTGCCAATTCAGAGGTTAAGTGAAGAAGATGGGACGTTAGCGGAGGATTGACAACCCTTCAAGTATCCTAGACGTTAGCCGAAGCCGAGCCCGGATCCGTATTGATAACCCGGAATTCTGGCCGTGAATGACGACGAGTCTTCATCCTTTGGTGACGAAACCTCTATCTCTCATTTTCATATTATTACTTGTTGTGTAATTTCTGAGATTTTGGTGTATTGAACAATTAGTTATGATAATATAATCATGTCTCATTATGTTATTGGTTGATGATCTCGTTGTGACAATCATTCGGTTTCATTCACGTTCACAATCCACGCTATAGCAAAAGTGCTATTAGCATTTGCGAAGAGGTGCTCTCGACCCTCAACACTTCCGCCCTTGCGATCGCCCATCCGCGTGCCTTCTCGTCCATGCGCTTTCCGAAGCACGACATCACAGCCGTTGCATCCATCCCACCTTGCGAAGCGGAGTTTTGACCCGCATCTCTCTTTTCTGCACTAGTTTAGGAAACCCAAAATCAAAGCCCCTATTTTTCCTTTAATTAACTCTTGTAATTATTTTCTCAATCCGAAGAGTCAAACTAACCACGCGCATTCCTTGAGAGACGATATTCGGGGATGTACTCCCAACTTTATTACTTGTGCGACCAGTGCACTTGCTGAACACGCATCAAGTTTTTGGCTCCGTTGCCGGGGAATGCAAGCTTAGTTTGATTTTGGTGTTTGAGTTAATAGTTTCAAGAGTTGTTGTTTTGTTTTTACTTCTACTGTTTTCAGGTTGTGTGTATGTAGGAGCGATGTCATGTTCTTTACTGCCTCTGTCACAACATGATGGGGATACAACCTATTTGGAGGAAAAATTATGCAAATTCGCTCAAATTATAATTCAAGGCCTTGAAACGCGGCAAGAGTATATTGATAGATTGACTGTGCAGGTGGAGACTTTATTGTCTCTTGCCTCGGCTGTGTTTCAAGAACCTCCTCATGATGTGATAGTGGTACAAACAGAACCTGCAGGGAGTGAAACCGGGATGACTCCATCGACTAATGATTCTTTATGTTCTTCATCTACTTTGTTTCTTGACCCTCTTTCATTGGTTACAATTCAACAGGAAGAGTTAGCGTTGGTCATCCAGGTAGAATCTGATCATCTCTCACGGGAGGATGTCACTTGTGACATTTCCTCCTCCTGCTTTGCTCCTACGGATGTTGAGTATACTCTCGCTCCATCTCTTCCTATTATTTCTAACATCGTTTCATTTGTGCCCCCGCAGAATTTGGAATATGCTGACCCATTTTTGGGCAGTCGGATGATGCATTCCTCGCCGGATAAGCAAGTTATAGTGGCAGGCGATATTGCTTTGTCCACTCCAGCATCACCGCATGTGCTTCCCCTAAAGGACTGGCTGCAGGGGGGAAAATGATTTTTCTTTGAAGAAATACTCTTGGAAGAGAGAAAGAGAGCAAGAAAAGAGGAGACTTGGGGATGGAGGCTAAACCTCTTACTTCGTTGCCATCAGTTGTGGGTCTCCGGATCTTTTTCTTCTATCTGCAGTTACTATTTTAAGTCAACATATAGTTGATTTCTCTGTATGGTTGTGTAATAATACTACGTAGACTGGGATGACCTCCTCTCTTTAGTCTTGCGTGAACAATTTTATAATCTGCTTAATACAAGTATTTGGTCCACCTTTAAGGACGTTAAACAAAAGGGCTTCTTGGGAGACAACCCATGGGAACCACCCGGTTCCGTTTGCTTGCTTTAATTTCTATTATGTTTTGTTTGTTTTTGCTTTGGTGCTAACAATGCAGGTGTGAACTCGATTGGATGAAGAGGAGGAGATCTTTAAAAGAAGGATTATACCGCTCTTCTGGCATGCTCTTATGAGCATAGGCACTCCTAACCAAGCTTTATTTTTGCTATGAAATGTTATATATGATGTGTGTTTTCAAATCAAGTCTGGGGGAGCGGGCCTTTGCTTACGCTACACGCACATACATGCTAGAATGTTATGTTAGGAATTTTCAAATGTATTGTCGCATTGCATACCAGGCACCACATTCATTTTCTTGTTACTCGTGCGCATTTATCATGTAAGTGCTTAATTTGTATGTTTGGAAGCTTGTTTGTTGATTTAGGATTGTGTGGCAGAACAAGTTGTGACCCGTGCGGTGCTACTAGTAGAGCGCTAACGTGGCTTAAAAATTCTTGTAGAGTAGATTTTATTACAAAATTATAGTTTTATTTACTTATGTAGTGTAACTGTAAAATACTCTACTCGAACGGTGAATTTGGTGAATCTAGCGGTAGCCCTAGGTCGAGTGTAGAAGAGTTGTTAGCCTCATGTTGTTTTAGTTGGAAGGAGAGGAGACCTCGCTCGGTGGTTAAGAACTTGCCCCTAGCTATTTTCAAAACGAGTGCGTTGAATGATCTTGTTGGGAGCATGACAAAGGCCATCATTTGATCCGATTGAGCTTTGATTTCCCAACCTAATATCACCCTTTGCTAGTGTAAGATCCCCCTCCCGAAACACAAAACACGGTCGAGGGGAGTCTTATGCCCAGAACAACCGCCTTGCGGTAGCGTCAGCACACGGGCTAACCTGTACCACAAGACGCCTATCCTGCCGGCCAAACCAACTGAACAGCGCCAACCCATCAATAATAGAAAGTATTAAAGTCATAGGTTCACAATAAGTAATAAAGTCCAGAACAGAGAAAAGCAGAAAGCTACACAAGCTCCTGCAAATCATCAGAGTAACCAGCTAAATGCCCCAAGGGCTACATCTCAAAACACTCACCCGCCTCTGTCACTGACGGCAGCTAAGGTACTACAAACCCCAGCCCTGCACACCTAACTTGGCTGGCCTCCGGTGTTGAACGCTGCTAAACCACTGAATGTGCTCCTAAAAAGAGGGACGTAGCAACTGTTAGTCATAAAGACTAAGTGGCTTCCCATTCGCTCCCCCGACGACTCCAAGGCACCGGGCAGAAGGAAAGGAAGAAAAGCTGCAATATAACAGTAATATACAAAGCAGGTGACGGGGAAAGTAAAGTAGTGTATACACAAATTCTAAGCTACACAAGTGTAAAAAGGGCTAATCTAATCATGTATAAGCAGGAGTATAATAAAGGTGTACAACAGTAAATAAACAGTAAGTAAAGCAGGTAAAATAAGGCAGTAAGAACATTAGCGACAAGTAATCAATCTCGTACCCTAACTTATATGAATGCCCATACAAACTTATAAGTTAGGATTTCCAGGAATTATAACTCATCATATAAAAGAGCTCATACTAATTTATATGATGAGGATCCGCAAGTGCGTATGCTATGCTATGCCATGAATGTTTTATGCAATGAAACTCACACACACGACTCTATGCGCATAGACCTTTGTAGTTCCCTCTGTTTGAAAGGAAGCCAACCTATCGGGTACCAACCGCAGTGACACACGGTGGTAGCGGTCCGGGCTGTCCACTCCTAGGCGGGTATACACTCTACCAGGCCTAGACCGCACGTACGCCTCGACGCTAAACAACCGCGGAGCTCTGCGTACTCTTTGTTGGAGTCCACCAGACTGTGAGCCAATTGAGAGGTGTCTTCGGGGAACTGTCGTCCCAACACGCAGCCAAGCTGGCCCCTTAGACCCTATACACCCGCTAAGTCAACGTACCGCGGTCGGAGTGACGACCTGCCTAGTACCGAAGACCTGCCACATTTCTGAGAATGTTACCGGGATAATCATCCCCTCGAGGTTCCCGCTCGACTAACCGGGCACCACAATCCTGCCACTCCCGCAACTGGGAGGAGATAGATAAATCCAATCTTACCCTACTATGGCTATTCTTGCCTACTTTAATTATTATTGCAATTTAGGGTTAATCTTGGACTTCCCGAGGTACACCCGGTGAAGGGCTCTCATCGGTACTAGGGGACGCAATGAGCTCAACCCCACCATCCTCCTCAAGACAATTACTTTGGTTGATGGTTAACAATTGGTTCACCCTTCATCATTTCATATAGTTAAAGTGACTTAGCTCATTTCCCGTTCCACCCAATCGGGTTGGACGTACCTTCATTCCTTCTACATTAACTCTAGCACCACCCAACAAGTAACCCTAGGATTGATCCTCCTTGAGTCCTTGTGTGCTATAAATCAATTACTGATTGTATACAACTTCTAAACACTACTTAGTGGTCTGAATTATCTAAAACTCAAAATTCTATTTTTACTAAACGCAGACCACTAATTTGAACTAACCATCAACCCCATAAGGGAACCCTTCTAAAAGTCATCACCAAGGCCTCTAATAATTATCCTAGTCTCTCACTGGCCTTAGTAAGGTATGTTTCAATTTCCATAATTTTTCATATTAAATTGGTATTTAATATAATTTTAAGTAGTTAAGGTCTTAAGTCACATTACACATGAACTACCCTCAAAATGATTCTTCATGCCTCATGAGAATTATCAGTAAGATAATATTCCATATCATGGTGGTTCACTGAGTATCATGACCCTAGGATGTCATTTGGCCTACTAAATCATCATAATTGTATAAATACCAAAATGCCACTATAATTAGGAAAACTAGTAATTCACTTCTGAAAACTCTACAAAAATTACCAAGTGTCCAAATGGGGGCCTAGAGTCCACTGCCAAAAGATTGTGTCATTACCATGTGTTTTGATATTTTAAAATGATTAAACATCCAAGGGTGGCAATTATCAATTTCTGCATGAGGTACAAGAAATAAAATTCCACAAGCTTCCAAACAATTATCATGGGCATAAATTAACCTAAAACTACAGATAACCAAGTATCACATCATTGCCCCATGATTTGATATTTTAAGAAGATTTAATACTCAAGGGGGTGTAAATTCCAATTTCTACATGAGGTACAAGAAATATTATTCAATGAGCTTCCAAACCATTATCATGGGCATATATTGACCTAAGACTACAGGTAACCAAGTATCACATCATTGCCCCATGATTTGATATTTTAAAAAGATTTAATACTCAAGGGGGTGTAAATTCCAAATTCTACATGAGGTACAAGAAATAGTATTCAACGAGCTTCCAAACCATTATCATGGGCATATATTGACCTAAGACTACAGGTAACCAAGTATCACATCATAGCCCCATGATTTGATATTTTAAAAGATTAAATTCCCTTAAGCTATCAATCACTTAAAACTTCCTACACAAGGAATAATGCTTCCATAACTCATAACAAAATTACCATAGCCTTATTTCACCCTAATACAGCCACTGATAGCATATCAAAGTCATACAGGGTCATATGACCATGCATTTCAATTTATTAAGGAAAAGATGGCAATTTCATTTATTAGGGAGAAAAGTACTTATGAGCCTCTAACAAGTCTCAAGATGATTATCCTAGCCCTATAGCACTATTCCCTACCTAGGGATGAAGTTTGGTTATCTAAATATGTGTTTAGGTCCTAGTTGCTTCATTAAGGCCCAAAAGGGCAATTAAGTAATTTTAGAGGTATGGGCTAGGGTTTTTGGTCTCCATTGCTCCAATCACCCATTGATGATGAGCAAGACCCTACATAATCCCTAAGCCCCATTACCACTGGATTTGGATAAGCCCTTAAGGCTAAGCACCAAAATCCACAAGCCACCAAGACTAAGTTGTTTTCAAACCTAGGGCATCAAAATGTCCCCTTGGGGGTTCACCATTAAGATGAACTCCAATTGTCCTCAAATTTGAAACAGAGGCTACTCATATACATATCTACATGCCACCAAAAGGTTGGGGCCATTAGGGGTGATTACACCCACTAATTATTCTTAGGTCAGTTTTCTAAGTTGTGATTAAAACTAAAACAAGAGGTGCCCTAAACATACCACTATTTGGGCACAGGGTAGGCATAGGGTGGGCACTGATGTGGCCAAAACTTCAACCCCGTAGACCCACCCATTCAAAAGATATTATGGTTTTAGTGGGCTAACCCCACCTAGGACCAGCCCTAGGAAAAAGACTCCTCTGGGGTCTACAGACCTCCAAATGCCAAAATCTTAGTTTCTAATGAAACTAGACATTTAGGGCTACAATAGTGTGTCTCACACCATAACATAAGTTACCCATATCAAGCATTGGGTATCCACCCACATGCTGACCTCTAATGGAGCTAATATCTTCATCATAGACTACTAATGCCCCAAACATTAAATTCTTTTTAAACTCGGCTATGTAAGAGTGAAAGAAAATTGCAGCTATTAAAATAAAATTACTAGCACACAACTTAAGCACAGCAGACGATCACTTCATCGTCTACCTCCAGCCTAGGGCTGCGATCTGCCCAACCTGAAATATAACACATCTATTCGTCGGCCACCAAAAACCCCAAACCGACCGACTAACACCGCCACCACCTTCCTCGCTTTGAGGTACATCGACGAGTGACGTGTTAGCGGTCAGAAGTGGCCGGAACATTTACCCGGAACATTTATTTCAGGCCGTCTCTTCACGGCTTGCTCTCCAATCGACTCTATTGAGATCGATATCTCACCTAGTGTGATCTAGGAAACTAGCACCAAGGGAGAGGGGAGGAAGCTCACCGAGTGTCCATGCTTGCTACCCAATAGCCGCGTTTGTGGCATTTGTCCGTTGCTTCCCTCCATAGAAAGATTTGTTGGAATATTGTCGGATCCAAAGTCAGATCACGTCGGATGCCTCTGTCAAATAGGACAGGGGCTGCACCATTAATAGTTCAAGGAATAGTAACTTGCTCTCAAGTCATACCAGATCTCTTCATAGAGAACACTGTCGAGTTGACTGCACATCATATTCAAAGTTACAACGAGCTCCATCCACCGTTCAAGCAATGTCACGAACATACATCAATATGTAGTCGGTTCTTTTTACATGGTTGGCACCAAAGATAGAAGCCTCATCTGTTCAGTTTTGCTATCTCATAACAAGACCACCTCCTGGAAGAGTATGAAAACATGCTACATTAACCCCATCTTCATCACTTGGAGATGGAGGTGGAGAAGAGAGAGGAAAAGAGAGAGAGACATGGAAATAGAGAGACGGAGAGAGATCTGGAGAGAAATAGAGAGATCTAGAGAGTGAGGGGGAGTTCTGTTTGTGGGGTTGCTGAAATTGAGCATGGGAAGAAGTTGCTTGGCAAGGGGCTTCAAGGGCTGCCACAAGGAGGTCCTCAGATACTGGCCTTGGAGCTCGAGGATGGAGGAGTCGGGCGGCAGTTTGCTCGAGGTCTTGCCGAAGGAGCGGCGCCGACTGGTTCTGGAAGAGATACCGGAGGAGAGCTCGCCGTGAGGAGCGGCGGCTTGGAATAAGCTCATCGAAGGATGCTCACGGGAAGCACCGGCCATGGAGGGAGCTCGTCGGAGGAAAGAAATCGCCGGAGGTGGCGCCGGCCGGAGTGGAGAAGGATCGGAGAGGAGGGGATTCGGCTGGGAGGTGTTGACGGCGCAAGCTGGAGTAGGGGGCTCGGGTAAGGTAAAGTTTTCTAACCTAACATTTATATATATAATATGATAATAATAATAATAATAATAATAGTTATAATAATAATAATAATAATAATAGTAATAGAAGATTATTATTATTATTGTTTAAAACACTCGCACAATGCTCTAGAATGCTCGGAATTTATCCCGAATGGGCTCGTTACGATCGTATCGTCGATACGCACCCATCGAAACACGCTGAGGTCAATTCCGAGTTTGTTTGCTCATTTTACGCTTGTCGGAGCGTTTACGGCCTAATTTGACTTAAAATGCAAAATTGTCCAAATGATGTCGGAATCGCGAACGGATAGATTCGTTGAACTCGTACTATTATTACGAGTCTAACAAGACTGACTGGGGTCAATTGCGAGATCGTTTGGTCAATTTCACCATTTTGGATAAATATGCTATTCGCAGACCACATTAATAAATTCGCCGATTCTCATCAGAATCGAGCGCGGACAGTTTTGTTGAACTCGTATAGGCTTCACGAGTCTAACAAAACTGACTGGGGTGAATTCTGAGACCGTCTGATGCATATCGCCTTTTGGATAAATACGCTATTCGCAGACCGTGTCATTTGAGCTAACATACGTACTATAATTCCTTCAAGGCGGTACGCCTCCTTCGAGTTTTATCACTCAAGTTATGCTCTCCGGACGGCTCGGACCCCGATATAGCAAACATCAGGACGAAGAATAGAACTGGTATTCGCCGCATTCGCCAAGTGCATTTCCCCCGGCTCAGGTGCAAGCCGGGCCCCCAATACACCACGAGCTTGAGTCAACTCGCTCGATTAAAAAACGCGCACAAGGGGTCTAGCTCGAATCGGGATGTTACAAATCCAATAAACGAAGAAATAATTTCGTCCCCGAAATATTAGGTTGAGGCTATGAGGATTTTCTGGACGAGAGCAAAATATACTCATCATATTCATTCGTGGGCACTTCATCCATAATAATTTCAAGCGTATGTATGCACTCTCAATTGTTGCGGTTTATACATAAAAACTAGATGGCTTGCGCACTCTTGCCTTGTGAAGTCATACGGACTAATAATGACACACACTATTTCAAAAAATCACTACATCGGTCTAACTGATTATGTTGTGATTTAATCTCAAGCACACATCATACAAGGGAACGTTTAGCAAGGACTTGGTGTGAACAGCATCAAGCAGGCTATTTATATATAAACCACGATGCAACAGGCTACCACTACCAACATCTATCGCTGTACAGGTTCTATGAACCATCAAGACTGTCGAGCCACCAGCTCGTTTACACCTTGCAGGACTGGATCTCAAAACACCATATCTCTATAGCAGGTGTCATCAACAGTTGTCTTGCATCAATATCATGCCTGTCTGCCATGAGTCTCCAACACAAATCCTCGGTAATTTTATTTAATTTACAATATTATTACATATGTACGCAAACCAGTGCATAGACACCAGTGTTGTGAATTTGTTAACTTAATAAACACGTTGCAAAACCTTGGTGCTAAGAGTGCTACGATTTAAACCAATTATCCTAAATATGTCACTTTTAAACACACCTCATTGATCAATAATCAAATACAACTCCAACTTGACAAATTTCAAGGCGTCCCCCAAAATTTGTCGCGCGGTCATCGGACCGACCATTGATCACTGAGAGGCACTACAACACTATCAAGAGGATTCAAGATTTCACTTACTACACCCATAAGGTTCTAATGATGGAACTCATGCTATCAGAACCTAAGGACTATCACCAAGTCCTTAAGTCATCCAAGCACTTGCCAAGATCTGACTAGTGCATAGCAGCACTCGAGGACAGCCAACTCAAGTCATTATCATCAAATCAGGATATCATCGCATCCTTCGCATATTATTGACATCCATCTAAAACCATGCTAATTTTTTTTTTCAACGTTACCCACAAAGGTCCTAATTGGCACACAGCATGATGTGTTCATGTCCTCCATTACCCAGCTATTTGATTTATCCAGGAGTTCATGTATGTAAACTCGACAAGCTTGGTGTATATCCCAAAAGGTTTTAGATCACCATTTCTCCTTGGTCTACTTCTCCGCATAAACCTTCGATCAGAGCAAAGACATAACCATCCTTTAGGTACTCACCTATGTTATTCTGGTAGGGCACTCAACGTAATCCAAAACTTGGTGTTTAACCATCCACCTTGCAAAAAAAAAATGACTCATTCATCAAGGAGTACCTAATTCTAATATCGTCGACTTGTAACGACTTAGATGAGAAAACCTCATTATAGCAAGGTTAAGTGAAACAGTCTGCAAAGATTTTTAACTCCCGGTGAAACCTCAGTTGGTCCATTAGCTAGGCCAATAAACGAAGAAATAGGATTATCCCCCATATGTTTTTGGACTAAATTTCTTCCACCGCCCATATGGTACATTCATCTCACATATGGACACAAACCTTAGGGGCATACCTTCCTCGACTTAGAGTTCTTACCCTATAGATCCCCGAATCGACGCACTTATATATCAGCCGTGATGTAGAAATTCAAATTCTTACGGCGACGACCAAGCTGCATCTCATTGTAATGAGAGCATGCACCAATAACATCAAATCACCCGGTACATTTATATATGTTTGAACTTAATCATGAACCAAGGTGCAAGGCCCGGAATGATTTTCCCTTCGACACGAGTTATGTAGACTACCAAAAGTAGGGCATACTTCACGATATGATAAACTAAATCAAATCCAATACAAGCGCCCCACCATTCCTACCAACGATCATCCATGGCATGCATGTTTATTTTATAAAAACTTTTCGGATTTTAGATCATCAATCAAGTCATATTAATCTTGTTGACTCCACCGCTGAATACTTATTAATTTCCCAACATCAAATAATTACAACACTAAGGGAATGTTCACCACGAATTTTCCAAACTCAGGGGTAGTGTATCATCATACCCGCAATGCATGCACAAAATTTCATTAACTTCCCAGTTATAATGTTATCACAACATAGCTGCATATCCCCAAAGTGTAGATTTACTACTCTCCTCATTACCTATCCACATAATCTTAGAACAATATAGAGAAAATGATCATCTTCAAAAATGCTTTTTCCTCTCTTATTCCGCTAATAAAATTCATATCAACCCAAACATGGCCTTAGCAGTCTGCTTTGCTTAAGGTAAACTAACTTCTCAAGGATCAAAACTTCCAATGTCAAAAAATTACAAGGATTCTAACTCCTCAAGGGATCCAAGATGGTACATAACTAGACCAATAAACGAAGAGATAAGCCCCCCATATCTCTTTAACTGAGTTTCTTCTACCACCAATATAACACATTCGTCCTAAAATGAGCCTTCTCTGGATCCGAATTCTTATCATATCTTCCCCGTATGAAACCTTCTACATAAATAGAAGTGAGAGATAACGACATACAGTATAAAAGGCATGCTTGGTGGTCTCTTACTAAGCTGATAATGGACTACATGCACCAATCTCATTGAAATTGCCCTAAAAGTTTTGGGTAAGATGATAATATTACTCCATATCTGGGATAGAAATCTCAGGTTGCGAGTCTTTAGCGTTTACACTCACATTAAACTCTTCCCTTAGTCACTCAAGGTCACTTATTGCTTGGCTCAATCATCCCCAAGATCCGTATAAGGCTAGGATACGTCACGACCTATCCTGCTAAGTCGACCAAAATGGTATCCTATCTCAAACCAACTCTGACTGTTGGAATGAGAAAACAAATTACTGTCTCGGAATGAGCCAGCATCTATACGTAAGGGTACGAGTTTAGCTTAGGTTGGCACTCTCTATAGGAAAAAGCGGACATACTTACTATGAATTACACATGGGCACACCACCGCTTCCGCTGCAACAGTTTGTCCTCAAACTAATCTAGCTAGCAGGGGTAGCCTAGTAGTCTAATGGACTTCTTTATCTCAGGATCGTTGCAAGCTGATACCATTTGTAAGATCCCCCTCCCGGAACACAAAACACGGTCGAGGGGAGTCTTATGCCCAGAACAGCCGCCTTGCGGTAGCATCAGCACACGGGCTAACCTGTACCACAAGACGCCTATCCTGCCGACCAAACCAACTGAACAACGCCAACCCATCAATAATAGAAAGTATTAAAGTCATAGGTTCACAATAAGTAATAAAGTACAGAACAGAGAAAAGCAGAAAGCTACACAAGCTCCTGCAAATCATCAGAGTAACCAGCTAAATGCCCCAAGGGCTACATCTCAAAACACTCACCCGCCTCTGTCACTGACGGCAGCTAAGGTACTACAAACCCCAGCCCTGCACACATGACCTGGCTGGCCTCCGGTGTTGAACACTGCTAAACCACTGAATGTGCTCCTAAAAAGAGGGACATAGCAACCGTTAGTCATAAAGACTAAGTGGCTTCCCATCCGCTCCCCCTGCGACTCCAAGGCACCGGGCGGAAGGAAAGGAAGATAAGCTGCAATATAACAGTAATATACAAAGCAGGTGACGGGGAAAGTAAAGTAATGTATACACAAATTCTAAGCTACACAAATGTAAAAGGGGCTAATCTAATCATGTATAAGCATGAGTATAATAAAGGTGTACAACAGTAAATAAACAGTAAGTAAAGCAGGTAAAGCAAGGCAGTAAGAACAGTAGCGACAAGTAATCAATCTCGTACCCTAACTTATATGAATGCCCATACAAACTTATAAGTTAGGATTTCCAGGAATTATAACTCATCATATAAAAGAGTCCATACTAATTTATATGATGAGGATCCGCAAGTGCGTATGCTATGATATGCCATGAATGTTTTATGTAATGAAACTCACACACACGACTCTATGCGCATAGACCTTTGTAGTTCCCTCTGTTTGAAAGGAAGCCAACCTCTCGGGTACCAACCGCAGTGACACACAGTGGTAGCGGACCGGGCTTTCCACTCCTAGGCAGGTATACACTCTACCAGGCCTAGACCGCACGTACGCCACGACGCCAAACAACCGCAGAGCTCTGCGTACTCTTTGCTGGAGTCCACCAGACTGTGAGCCAAGTGAGAGGTGTCTTCGGGGAACTGTCGTCCCAACACGCAGCCAAGCTGGCCCCTTAGACCCCTACACACCCTCTAAGTCAACGTACCGCGGTCGGAGTGACGACCTGCCTAGTACCGAAGACCTGCCACATTTTTGAGAATGTTACCGGGATAATCATCCCCTCGAGGTTCCCGCTCGACTAACCGGGCACCACAATCCTGCCACTCTTGCAACTGGGAGGAGATACATAAATCCAATCTTACCCTACTATGGCTACTCTTGCCTACTTTAATTGTTATTGCAATTTAGGGTTAATCTTGGACTTCCCGAGGTACACCCGATGAAGGGCTCTCATCGGTACTAGGGGACGCAATGGGCTCAACCCCACCATCCTCCTCAAGACAATTACTTTGGTTGATGGTTAACAATTGTTTCACCATTCATCATTTCATATAGTTAAAGTGACTTAGCTCATTTGCCGTTCCACCCAATCGGGTTGGACGTACCTTCATTCCTTCTACATTAACTCTAGCACCACCCCACAAGTAACCCTAGGATTGATCCTCCTTGAGTCCTTGTGTGCTATAACTCAATTACTGATTGTATACAACTTCTAAACACTACTTAGTGGTCTGAATTATCTAAAACTCAAAATTCTGTTTTTACTAAACGCAGACCACTAATTTGAACTAACCATCAACCCCATAAGGGAACCCTTCTAAAAATTCATCACCAAGGCCTCTAATAATTATCCTAGGCTCTCACTGGCCTTAGTAAGGTATGTTCCAATTTCCATAATTTTCCATATTAAATTGGTATTTAATATAATTTTAAGTAGTTAAGGTCTTAAGTCACATTACACATGAACTACCCTCAAAATGATTCTTCATGCCTCATGAGAATTACCAGTAAGATAATATTCTATATCATGGTGGTTCACTGAGTATCATGACCCTAGGATATCATTTGGCCTACTAAATCATCATAATTGTATAAATACAAAAATGCCACTATAATTAGGAAAACTAGTAATTCACTTCTAAAAAATCTACAAAAATTACCAAGTGTCCAAATGGGGGCCTAGAGTCCACTGCCAAATGATTGTGTCATTACCATGTGTTTTGATATTTTAAAATGATTAAACATCCAAGGGTGACAATTATCAATTTTTGCATGAGGTACAAGAAATAAAATTCCACAAGCTTCCAAACAATTATCATGGGCATAAATTAACCTAAAACTACAGATAACCAAGTATCACATCATTGCCACATGATTTGATATTTTAAAAAGATTTAATACTCAAGGGGGTGTAAATTCCAATTTCTACATGAGGTACAAGAAATAGTATTCAACGAGCTTCCAAACCATTATCATGGGCATATATTGACCTAAGACTACAGGTAACCAAGTATCATATCATTGCCCCATGATTTGATATTTTAAAAAGATTTAATACTCAAGGGGGTGTAAATTCCAATTTCTACATGAGGTACAAGAAATAGTATTCAACGAGCTTCCAAACCATTATCATGGGCATATATTGACCTAAGACTATAGGTAACCAAGTATCACATCATAGCCCCATGATTTGATATTTTAAAAGATTAAATTCCCTTAAGCTATCAATCACTTAAAACTTCCTACACAAGGAATAATGCTTCCATAACTCATAACAAAATTACCATAGCCTTATTTCACCCTAATACATCCACTGATAGCATATCAATGTCATACAGGGTCATATGACCATGCATTTCAATTTATTAAGGAAAAGATGGCAATTTCATTTATTAGGGATAAAAGTACTTATGAGCCTCTAACAAGTCTCATGATGATTATCCTAGCCCTATAACACTATTCCCTACCTAGGGATGAAGTTTGGTTATCTAAATATGTGTTTAGGTCCTAGTAGCTTCATTAAGGCCCAAAAGGGCAATTAAGTAATTTTAGAGGTATGGGCTAGGGTTTTTGGTCACCCTTGCTCCAATCACCCATTGATGATGAGCAAGACCCTACATAATCCCTAAGCCCCATTACCACTGGATTTGGATAAGCCCTTAAGGCTAAGCACCAAAATCCACAAGCCACCAAGACTAAGTGGTTTTCAAACCTAGGGCATCAAAATGTCCCCTTGGGGGTTCACCATTAAGATGAACTCCAATTACCCTCAAATTTGAAACAGAGGCTACTCATATACATATCTACATGCCACCAAAAGGTTGGGGCCATTAGGGGTGATTACACCCACTAATTATTCTTAGGTCAGTTTTCTAAGTTGTGATTAAAACTAAAACAAAAGGTGCCCTAAACATACCACTATTTGGGCACAGGGTAGGCCTAGGGTGGGCACTGATATGGCCAAAACTTCAACCCCGTAGACCCATCCATTCAAAAGATATTATGGTTTTAGTGGGCTAACCCCACCTAGGACCAGCCCTAGGAAAAAGGCTCCTCTGGGGTCTACAGACCTCCAAATGCCAAAATCTTAGTTTCTAATGAAACTAGACATTTAGGGCTACAATTGTGTGTCTCACACCATAACATAAGTTAACCATATCAAGCATTGGGTATCCACCCACATGCTGACCTATAATGGAGCTAATATCTTCATCATAGACTACTAATGCCCTAAACATAAAATTCTTTTTAAACTCAGCTATGTAAGAGTGCAAGAAAATTGCAGCTATTAAAATACAATTACTAGCACACAACTTAAGCACAGCAGACGATCACTTCATCGTCTACCTCCAGCCTAGGGCTGCGATCTGCCTAACCTGAAATATAACACATCTCTTCGTCGGCCACCAAAAACCCCAAACCGACCGACTAACACCGCCACCACCTTCCTCGCTTTGAGGTACATCGACGGGTGACATGTTTGCGGTCAGAAGTGGCCGGAACATTTACCCAGAACATTTATTTCAGGCCGTCTCTTCACGGCTTGCTCTCCAATCGACTCTATTGAGATCGATATCTCACCTAGTGTGATCTAGGAAACTAGAACCAAGGGAGAGGGGAGCAAGCTCACCGAGTGTCCATGCATGCTACCCAATAGCCGCGTTTGCGGCATTTGTCCGTCGCTTCCATCCATAGAAAGATTTGTTGGAATGTTGTCGGATCCAAAGTCAGATCACGTCGGATGCCTCTGTCAAATAGTACAGGGGCTACACCATTAATAGTTCAAGGAATAGTAACTTGCTCTCAAGTCATACCAGATCTCTTCATAGAGAACATTGTCGAGTTGACTGCACATCATATTCAAAGTTACAATGAGCTTCATCCACCGTTCAAGCAATGTCACGAACATACATCAATATGTAGTCGGTTCTTTTTACATGGTTGGCACCAAATATAGAAGCCTCATCTGTTCAGTTTTGCTATCTCATAACAAGACCACCTCCTGGAAGAGTATGAAAACATGCTACATTAACCCCATCTTCATCACTTGGAGATGGAGGTGGAGAAGAGAGAGGAAAAGAGAGAGAGACATGGAAATAGAGAGACGGAGAGAGATCTGGAGAGAAATAGAGAAATCTAGAGATTGAGGGGGAGTTCTATTTGTGGGGTTGCTGAAATTGAGCAAGGGAAGAAGTTGCTTGGCAAGGGGCTTCAAGGGCTGCCACAAGGAGGTCCTCGGATACTGGCCTTGGAGCTCGAGGATGTAGGAGTCGGGCGGCAGTTTGCTCGAGGTCTTGCCGAAGGAGCGGCGCCGACTGGTTCTGGAGGAGATTCCGGAGGAGAGCTCGCCGTGAGGAGCTGCAGCTTGGAATAAGCTCGCCGAAGGATGCTCACGGGAAGCGCCGGCCATGGAGGGAGCTCGCCGGAGGAAAGAAATCGCCGGAGGTGGCGCCGGCCGGAGGGGAGAAGGATCGGAGAGGAGGGGATTCGGCTGGGAGGTGTTGACGGCGCAAGCTGGAGGAGGGGGCTCGGGTAAGGTAAAGTTTTCTAACCTAACATATATATATAATATGATAATAATAATAATAATAATAATAGTTATAATAATAATAATAGTAATAGAAGATTATTATTATTATTATTGTTTAAAACACTCGCACAATGCCCTAGAATGCTCGGAATTTATCTCAAATGGGCTCGTTACGATCGTCTCGTCGATACGCACCTATCGAAACACGCTGAGGTCAGTTCCGAGTTTGTTTGCTCATTTTACGCTTGTCGGAGCGTTTACGGCCTAATTTGACTTAAACTGCAAAATTGTCCCAATGATGTCGGAATCGCGAACGGATAGATTCGTTGAACTCGTACTATTATTACGAGTCTAACAAGACTGACTGGGGTCAATTGCGAGATCGTTTGGTCAATTTCACCATTTTGGATAAATATGCTATTCGCAGACCACATTAATAAATTCGCCGATTCTCATTAGAATCGAGCGCGGACAGTTTTGTTGAACTCGTATAGGCTTCACGAGTCTAACAAAATTAACTGGGGTGAATTCCGAGACCGTCTGCTGCATATCGCCTTTTGGATAAATACGCTATTTGCAGACCGTGTCATTTGAGCTAACGTACGTACTATAATTCCTTCAAGACGGTACGCCTCCTTCGAGTTTTATCGCTCAAGTTATGCTCTCCGGACGGCTTGGACCCCGATACAGCAAACATCGGGATGAAGAATAGAACTGGTACTCGTCGCATTCGCCGAGTGCATTTCCCCCGGCTCAGGTACAAGCCGGGCCCCCAATACACCACGAGCTCGAGTCAACTCGCTCGACTCAAAAACGCGCACAAGGGGTCTAGTTCGAATCGGGATGTTACAGCTAGCCTCGTTGAGCCTTACCTTTCCTATTTGTTAAACTCCACCAAACTTTCACCAAGACCACATATCCTAACCTAAAACGCACTAGAGTCAAGCTTTGAAATTTATACATTTTGTTGATGATTGTGCGATGCGGAGTAATAAAAATTTAGAGGTGTGATGTGGTGTGTGCGCACAGAAAAATAAAAAAAATAAAAATTTAAGTGATCCTAACCTATGTTATTATGGATCTATAAAAAAAGAGAGTTAATGAACTCTAAAAAGAATAGAACCATAAGTATGGTAGTCTCGCGCACACCATAGTGCTTAATTGAAGTCTGGGGGAGTGTGCTTCAAGGTGATGATGTTAAGGTTGAATTTTGCTTATTTACCGGAGGTTGGGTGCGTTTAGCCAACATTATTCTACTTCATTACCGTACCTCAACCCAAGCCCAAGTCTAGCCTAAAAGCCCTACTGATTCTTGATAAGATCGTCTCATGCAGTGGAGAAGGTGTGAAAGGGCAAGCATATGACCGTCGACCTTGATGGATTTCTTGGAGAGCTTTTTCTTGAGATCCAATTTGAACAACGCTCACCTCAGCAGTTCACGCTATTTTCCCTAGAGCGCGACAGTTCGATTCACCAATAATTCACCTCAGAGTAGTAGTATTTTGTATTTTAAACTTGTAGAAGTTCTTAAAATATAGTCTTTGTTTTAAAACCTTTTCTACTTTATTTTTACGCTCGTTAGTTCTTTACTTCCCATCATATTTTGCCTGCACAGTTGCTTATTTAACATCAATTTTTCTATCATGGGATTGAGTGTTTGCCCGAGACGTGCAAACGAGTAAGTCTGGGGGTGTGATGAGTCCCATTTATATACACTTTTATGGACTCATCTGGGCTAGTTTTCACGCACTTGCACTTCACTTTTTGTGTAATAATGCTTATATTTCATTTAGTCACAATTCTCACATGAAGTGCACTTCTAGGCCTGTGTGGTGTATTTTCTTGATTATCACTCTTAATATCTTTCATGCTGTGTTATGTGCCATTTTTAGTGGTTTTGATTTGTGTTTATGCTGAAACAGGGGTCGTGCAGGTGTTCCCGGTACAAATCTGTACAGGAACACTGCGCACGATCACTGGTTATACTGCGCACGACCACTGATCGTGCGCCGCCAATCGTGCGCGATCATTTGCTGCCCAAAGTTGCATTCTGAATTTGGTCGTGCGTTTTTACGCACGATCGTGCGTTCGGTCGTGCGATCTTTATATTTTATAAAGTTTATGTCACAGGTTCCGCTGGGATAGTGCGCTCGAGCGCCTAACTTCTAGTGCGCACGACCACTGGTCTTGTGCCACTGGTCGTGCGCACTATTTCGCCAGCGCCTATTTAATGCCCTGTTCCGCGATTTTAGGGTATTCATTCCGCCCCGTAGCCGCCCATCCACGGATTTTGGGAGCTTCTCTCCCCCCATTCGCCTCCCTTCGTCCATCCATCCTCCGTTCAAGATCCGGGCATCGATTCATCATCCAAACGCTCCGCTTACTCCACTCCGGCGAGTTCTCAACCACGCAACACTATTCAGGTGAAAAGAAGAAGAAGATGCAGGGATTCGGTGCCAGTTCAGAGGTTCAAGTGATGAAGACGGGACGTTAGCGGAGGATTGACAACCCTTCGAGTATCCCGGACGTTAGCCGAAGCCGAGCCCGGATCCGGATTGACAACCCAGAATTCTAGCCGTGAACGACGGCGAGTCTTCATCCTTTGATGATCTCGTTGTGACAATCATTCGGTTTCATTCACGTTCACAATCCACACTATAGCAAAAGTGCTATTAGCATTTGCGAAGAGGTGCTCTCTACCCCCAACACATCCGCTCTTGCGATCGCCCATCCGCGTGCCTTCTCGTCCATGCGCTTTCCAAAGCACGACATCGCGGCCGTTGCATCCATCCCGCCTTGCGAAGCGGAGTTTTGACCCGCATCTCTCTTTTCTGCACTAGTTTAGGAAACCCAAAATCAAAGCCCCTATTTTTCCTTTAATTAACTCTTGTAATTATTTTCTCAATCCGAAGAGCAAACTAACCACGCGCATTCCTTGAGAGACGATATTCGGGGACGTACTCCCAACTTTATTACTTGTGCGACCGGTGCACTTGCCGAACACGCATCATTGCCTCCCTTAGCTGCACGAATAAATACCACATCTTTAGACCAAGCCCACCTCTTTCTTTCCCCCTTCGCGACGAATTCATTCTGTGATCCTTCTTTTCGACGCCTCTTCCCGAACGACTTCTTCGACGAATTCATTGCAAGGCAGTAGTTAGCAGCCGGCCCGCCGGGAAGCGCTTCATCTTCTCCGTCGACGAAGGGAGGACCTCTTACTAAGTGCACATCGGTAAATAACCTTCTTCTAGGGTTTGTATTTTGTTCTAGACCAGCATCCGACTGGCTCCGCCCCTCCGCTTTTGTTCTGTGCTTTACCTAGCTTGTGTGTTTGCTCCGAAATTTTTGTTCCAATACAGTTGTACTTAACAGGAAATACAGTCGAATGAAAATACAGTTGTGGTTAACTCTTACTCAGTATACAACTATTCTGATGCATAAGTTGGACCTAGGGTTTGTATCCAAATGATTTTTCGCAGAGGGAGATAATGCATGAAATTGAGATGAGGTTTAGGCTTGTTTGGAACCAATTTAACATTTGGGACATCCTATTTTGGGTCTACTTATTTATTTCCACAACCTTCTATGATATTTTGGACAATCATATTGGCTTAAGGTTACCATAAATTTTATCTCTATCAATATATAATATCATCGGGACTCTGATTTATCATGATGCCTGAGATATTCTTTATATTTATACTTACATTGCTAAATTCATATCAGAAAGAGAAAGAAATGAAAAAATAGTGCTGGAACATATTCTAATGTATTAGTTATGGATTAATTTAATTTCCTTATTTCTTGTTGTTTCCTCAGATGCCAGGTAGTAATTATCTGAGTTGTAGGTGTGCAGTCTCCACCTTTGTCTCAAATGCCCGTCCACTATTGAATGTTATCTCTGAGGAGTCCAAGAAAGTTCTTGGAGATGCAAAAGTTTTGCCATTGTTTGATATGCCAGCACTTCCACAGAATATCCCTCTGTTGTATATGCTTGTTAGGTTTTATAGCAGGGAGAAGAATGCTTTCTTAATAGGTAATGTGTACTTGAGGATGACTGTTAATGAAATAGCTTTGATACTGGGGCTACCCAACCGTGGTCGCGACTTTACCTTGGTTAGACTCCCCTGTTTAGAGTTGACTCATAAAGACTTGCATAATGAAATACAAAGCCTTGTCGATGAGGATTGGTCACCCACATTGGAGTCTAGACGAGTGAACACCTTAATTAGGTATTTGTTGACAGTCTTTTTTTTTTCGTTGAAGACGCTTAAGATTCCAAGTTGTTTGGTCGTCGTGAACTGTGTTAGTGCTTTAAAAGAGCACAACTGGCCGAAGGCCATACATACATTCTTGCATTCACAGCTGGACAGTCTTAGTCATGCCACTGCAGTTTGAGACGTAGGCACCTGTTTGGGTTATCTTGAAGGCTGCTCCACGATCTTATTGGTATGACATACATCTATATCTCTTCTTTTGCACTGAATTGTATATTTATAATTAACATGTGTTTTTTGTAGGTGTGGTTTTATGAGCATACCAATGTTCAGAGAATAGTTCATTATCTTGTCCAGCCTCAGATATGCCGATGGTCCAAGAAGATCAGATATAGTGCGAAGTTTTGTTTTGAGTTGCGAACTGAGCTCAGGAAACCTAACCAGGTGCCTACAACTCATTCAATGTGGCAGACTTTTATTTCTTTTCAATAAATCTATAATCGTTTGTGTTATATTTTGTAGGTTAGAAGTAAGTTTGGAAGTATAACCGAGGATGAGAAGCAACTCCTTGGTTCGGAGGAGGTGGAGTCTGATTTTGAAGATGTTAAGCAAACAAGGAAAAAGAGAGGTATAAATATGAAGGTGGTTTAGGAAGACTCAGATTTTGAGGCTATTGATAAGGTGAAGTTTAAGGAGTAGAAGAAGAAGGTTGTTAGGACAAATGAGAAGAGCTTTCTTAGGAGAGCAATGAAGGATAAGGAGAAGAGAAGAAAGAAAGATGCTCTCCAATATGCTGAAGGTTGGAGAGCAATGGAGTCTCGGCTGCGGGTGTTCATAGGAGACAAAATTGGAAGGGTGGAAAGATCATTAAAGAGTTTCTGTGAGAGTTGGTTTGAGATATTGCAAGCAACCACATCTCAATCAATGGCTCATAGGCCATCAAGCACGCCATCCCCTCCTCATGATAAAGTCTCCCCGAACACAGACTTTACCTCCCCCACTTCGCTCGAAGTCACCCTTGTCCCCCCAACTCAAATCATTACAGTGATTGAGGATGCATCTGAGAGTCCTATTAAAGTGCGAAGCATTATTCGTGATGTGAAGCAGAGGGTCTACCGGAAGAAGAAGGAACTTGGCACCCCTCTTATCGACAAAGAGGTTATTTTGGAGCCCAGCTTTCCCGATAGTCCATATATTACCCCTTGGATCCTAGATACTATTGATTTTGTTCTTAAGCGGTTCCCAAACAGGTAAATCGTGCTTACCATGCTCAAATTTTTATAACAAATATCTCCTAGACTTATTTTACATTTTTAATTCCAGGTCCTAAGTTATTTTGAGAGTGGGAATATTGTACTAACTAGAGGTGGAGTAGACAACCTTTTGGGCAATGGTTGGTTAACGGACACTCACCTGAATGCATATGTAGTGGTCCTTAGTGCCAAGAGGAAAAGATCGAAGACAAGGTTCAAAAATTTTCTGTACGTTTCATCGGATCATGCAGTACGTGCTTCGACACAACATTTCATTTGTTTTCAATATTTCTTTTATGTTAATCACCCACTTAAATTTGTAATACTATAAAAAGAACAAAGTTCGAAACTGCAAACACCAGTTGAGCCATATAACACCGACCAATGTGGAGTCTTCAAATGTAATTGTAATGTCATGCCACCTGGAGAGTCATTGGGCATTGTTAGTTTGCCACCTCAAGGAAAAGCATTGGGATTTTTATGATTCGCTTAGCAGCATCACCCATCGTGCCGGCCTTCCTGCATTGGTATGATACATATACACCACTGAGCTATCAAAGATAATATTCTGTGATTAACGACAATTGATCTCTTATGCAGGTAAGGATCTTATATGAGTACGCAAGTGAAGCTTTGTCGGCAGATATTACCACCTGGAGTATCGATGAAGTTGCTGATCTACCAATGCAATAGAACTGGCATAGTTGTGGAGTCTTTGTACTGAAATATATGGAGGCGGTGTTGTCGCGCAAGGAGGTTGCATGGATTGACAACCAGAATTGGCAGTCGGATATGCCGCAATTCAGGGCCGAAATTGCTGCCGACATTTTTCGAACTTTTTCGAGTTTAATGATTTAGTAGATAAACTTGTTGTAATCTTGATCAAGTGTCAGTTTGGTGACTATATGGTTTTTTGTTGACTTTTTGATGGTCTTGCTGTATAATGCATTAATTGATAACTTTAGCTGACAGTTTCTTGTGATTTTAACGAGTATGATCACAACTATAGAATATGTTGCATCTCAACTCAACAAACATTTAAAAATCAAGAGTTCATTACAACTAATTATCCCATGAAAAATCAAGAGTTCATTACAACTAATTATGGCGATGTGACCTCAATAAATGCTGCTCTTTCTCCATTGCAAGGGGGTGATTATGCTGCTCCACAAATTTTACAATTGTCCAGTTCTTACCATCTGTATCAGCTTTGAAATGTATGCATGCAAGACATCCAGTTCGTGTATCTAATTTGCGATACTTTCTTGGCGACAGTTTTGTTTGCTTCTTTCCGGCTTTTGAACAACTATATTCACGCGTTTTGAAAATTCTTATATATGTCCAATATAGCACATGTTGTCTACGAACACTAAATCCTGTTCTATGAGCGTACTCATAGTATATAGCATACGCCTCTTCTTCAGAGTGCACAACATGGAAAGCAATTTGCTCCTTTTTCGCCTGGATGAAAGGTGTAAAAAACTTGTCAATTCATCAATATAATTGTTTATTTAACAGGAAATAAAGTTGAATGTAAAATACAGTTGTACTAAACCTTAGAAATACTGTTGAATGAATGATATAGTTGTGGTTATCTTAAAAAACAGTTGAATGAAAATACAGTTGCACTTAACCCAACAAATACAGTTGAATATAAAATACAGTTGTGCCTAAATTCACTTGGACTGAGTGAAGAATGATAGGCTAAGCACAGAACATCACTGACTGGAAGAATGAAAGAATGAGAAGCTTACATCACTGATTTTGTCAAGATTATCACTGCATTTGTCCATATCAACTCCGCCGATTTCAACTTCATTACTCCCCTTCTCCAATGACATCTCGTAAACAAGCCTAGGAAGATCCAAGGGGAGACCAAACCCAATAGGTTTAGAATATCAAATCTACGCAGAATGGAGCTGCGATCCTAAAAATAGAACGTGGTACAAACCCTAGAAGAAGGTTACCTACCGTTGTGCCCTTCATTGAAGGAGAAGATGGAGCGCTTCCCGGTGGGCTGGCTGCTAGCTACCGCCTTGCGATGAATTCGCCGGAGAAGTCGTTTGGGAAGAGGCATCGAAAAGATGGATCGCAGAATGAATTCATCGCGAAGGGGGGAAAGAAAGAGGTGGGCCCGGTCTAAAAATGCGGTATTTATTCGCGCAACTAGGGGAGGAAACGACACGCTCATAAAAAAAATTTAGGGGCCTGTTTGGAATGTCTATTTAGCTCAATTTTATTTTCTAAAAAACGCTGTCGCACTTTACAAATTGTTTGGAAAGTCTATCGGTTGGAAAAACTAATGCTCAAAACTCATTTTCTTCTCTTTTTGAAAAGTCACGGGCCTCCTACTTTTCAACCTTTTCAAAAAACATTTTCTCATCCTGATATACAGTTAACTCTGCGGAAACGTTTTCCTCCTCCCGATCTAGTTCGACAATACTGTGGAAACCCTAGACTTTCTCCCGACGATTCATTTTTCGCCAGGGCACGCATTTTTGGTCGGGTCGTGCTTTTTTAGCCCGGGCTTGCATTTTTCGCTCGGGCGCGCTTTTTTAGCGCGAACACGCATTTTACCACCTAACGGGCATTTTCCGCTCGTCTGTGCATTTTCTGCATAGGTGCGCTGATGCGATAATTTCGGCAAGTGCACCGGTCGCGCAAGTAATAAATGTTGGGAATAAATCCCCGAGTGTCGGTCTCTTGAGGAACACAGTAAGGTGGAGTTAAATGTCGAGGAAGGACTTGAGATCGAAGTCCTTAGGCGTGGATGGAATGCGGAGGAGTTGGGTTGGCTTTTGGAAAACAAAATAAAAGCTATCAACTACTCCTATGCAATGCCGCTATGCAAAGCTTCGCTTGGCGGGATGGAGACTAGGCAGGCCTTGAGCGCGCTGCGTCGCAAGGGCGGATGGACGAGTAGGCTAATGGATCGAACTATGCAGGCCTTGAACGCGCTGCTTCGTTAGGCGGGATGGAATACACGGGCCGCTATGCCACACTTCGGTAGGCGGATGGACGAGTAGGCTAACGGAATGAGGGTCGCAAACACCTCTTCGACAAGCACGCCACTAGCAATTGCTAGTGCGGCACCGGACAACCAACAATCCACACCACAAGGCACACCTCAAAATAATAAGCAAGAATACTCAAATCACATAGACATAATCAAGTATAAATGCTAATAATCAAACATGCTTCATCAAAATGTTAGATCTAACTACATCAACATCAATAAGAAGAGAACAAGGCAAGAAATCGACCGAATCCGAAGGCTCGTTGTAGATTCACGGTTGGAATCGCCGGGTTGTCAATCCGCGTCCAAGCTCGGTCCGCAACTACGTCCGGGGTAGAGAGAGCTGTCACGACTCTCCAATGGACCCGTCTTCTTCGTGTCACGATCCGGTGGAGGTTGCCAACTTCCTCTTGCTCGATGGAGATAGCGGCTAGGTCTTCCTTTGGAGCTCTTGGATGAAGGAGGAGGCCGAGAGGAAACTCCGGCTCAAGATAGGCGTGAAGAGCAAGCCCGGAGCACCTCTATATGGTGGGCGACGGTGGAGGGGCGAAATCGGGCGGAATCGGGCGGAAAACGGCGGCTGGAAGCGATCGATCCGCCCTAATTCGCGAGCAGGGAATTTATAGGCGCTGGAATTAAACAGTGCGCACGGTCAGTGGCGCACGACCAGTGGTCGTGCGCACTAGAATCCTGTGATCGTGCGGTCTGCCTGGACGGAACCTGCAAAGACAGAAATTATAAAATAAAATGTTCGCACGACCAGTGGCGCACGACCGATGGTCGTGCGCACTAGCATCGGTGGTCGTGCGCAATAGATGAAACAGAACTCAGAATTTTAATGGTCAATGCGCACGAGCAGTGGCGCACGACCGATGGTCGTGCGCACTAGCGTCGATAGTCGTGCGCACTGCACCAGACAGAACTCGTAAAAAGGGTTAAGTGCGCACGATCAGTGGCGCACGACCGGTGGTCGTGCGCACTAGAACAAGTGATCGTGCGCAGTGTTCCTGTGCAGAATTGCACCGGAAACACTTGCACGCCTCCTATTCCAGCACAAACACAGATCTAGCCACTGAAAGTGGCACTTAACAAGCACATGAATACTACTAAAGATAATAAACACGAAAAACACACCAAAATGGGCGTAAATGTGCACCTAGCATGGTTATCAAATATAAGCTATAATAAGGCTAAAGTGCGTGATATTGGCTAAATAACGGCCCAGATGAGTCCATATATATGTATATGATGAGGACTCATCACACCCCCAGACTTAACTGTTTGCGCGTCCCGAGCAAACAAATTCTACGCGAACGGGGAAAGAAAAGTAGATAGCTTAAAACTACAGTACAGAGTACCATGCGAAGTCGCATGCTCACGTGCATAAGAAGAATAGTAGAAAAGACGTCTAATTATAAAAACAGTTTATATATTTCTAAAAGAGTAAAAGCATATTACAACTACTCAAAATGGTGAATTACGGTGAATCATTCGGTCATGCATACGGAGAAAGTAAACTAAACGCTGAGACGAGCATTGCCCAAGATCGGGATGCGGGAAAAACTCCACTGAAATCCATCAGTGTCGGTGACCATAGGCTTGCCCGGTCACATTCTCTCCACGACACTAGATTGGTTCAAGACGTGAGTCAGTAGGACTTTCAGGTTTTGATTGAGGCTTGGGTTACGGTGAGGTAAACAAGGATAAACAAAATGGCTTAAAACACATAACCCAAATGAGCTTTAAAAATAACTACCCATGCATCAAAATCGAATGCAAGTGCACCACACCCCCAGACTTGGACTTCTGCAACATAGGTGTGTGCACCGCCTACTCCCAATACATAATTTCTCTACATGATTTTCAATAAAACTCATTTTTCTTTCTTCTCTCTTTTTTTTCATTTTTCTTTTCTTTCAATTTTCTTTTTCTTATCTTTTTCTTTCAGCAGAATTTTTTCAAATGCGCACACCCACAGATTCTCAAAATAAACACCATAATCAACACCCCCCAAGATGTGAATAAATTCATAACTAAAGCTCAGATTTGGGTGTGCGACTAGGTTAGGCTTTTAGGCTTTGGTGAGATATATGTGGAGCTGAATCAAGGAAAGGGTAGGCACAAAGGGGCTAGCAAGGGTAGACGATAGGCATGAAATAAAAAGTTCAACCGGGCCAAAATAATGGCCTACGTCATTCTCACGCACTAGAACTATCCTATGCCAATGCTTCAAGAATCGCTTGGGGCAAATTCTAGCCACCGAGAAAGATTCTCCTTTCTCCCGACTCAAGCAATACGAATCTAACGATCGTGTACACACATCCCTATGCTACCGTTTGATTCCATCGGATTCACCATTTGAGTAGAGTAAACAACATTTACACTAATAAGAAAAATATAAAACCATAGCATAAAAAGAAATCTACTCTACACAAAATTCAATGCAACCGAGCACTCGACTAGGAGCACTACTAGAGTCAACATTTTACTCTGCTACATAGTCCTAAACCATCACCTAGACTTTTCCAAATAAGGAAAAGAATTAAATTCACAACAGAGCAAGCAAACAGATGAGTGCGCGCTCGAGTGGGTGATGTGGTGAGCAATGAAAAATGAACAACAATTTAAATAGAATCTTCTAGCATGCAGTGCAATAGTGCACGTGAGCGGGCAAACAAAACTACTCTCCCCCAGACTTAGACTAAACAATCCGCATAATATATGACATGAAAACTAGAATAGGGCTAGGGGAAGAGAGTACCTAATGCTCAGAAATGAGCACACCAGAAGATTGGCGTTTAAACCTGGACTAAGCTGCAGCGTCCGCCATCCAGAAAAGAAACCTGCAGGGGTCAGCTCCGCAAAAACAAAAGAAAAAGACAAACTGAAAGGAAATATTACTAACTAAACATGATTAGATAAAATAAAAATGCAGGAAAAGAAAGATAACTACTGGGGTTATTGTCATCCCAGCACGACTTATTCAAAATTAAAACGGTTCTAGCTAATGGGCCTATGAAAAAGAAAATGCACAGGTAACTGCTCTAATATGCGTAGCGGGTACCGATACGGCGAAAGAACAGTCACGCCTCTACCCGAATATAAATAATACCTGCTTGACACAGGTAGAGGGAAAAGAAAGTAAGAAGAGGAGGAGGCCTGGTCCTCACTCATCTCACAAAATACATCCTTACCTAGCAAGGTATCGTCCACCGCAGGTCCGCAGGAGGAGAAGGCAATGAGTGGAGCTTCCTCTACGGAGGGGGAATCAACCTCCTCACATAAGAAGATGCTCTCATCATTGACTTGCGCATCATGCTCCAAGTCCTCCTGATGTACCTGTGAAGACTCATCCTGCACAGGCTCAGATGAAGAAGGGGGGTCAGGAAATAAAAGAGAAGAATGACATAAATAATCCAAAATCGGGGGAGTGGTCCCGGTCTCACTCCCGGCAGGATCCAAACATAGATCACTGTCAGTATCATATGAGTCGTAACAAGGTGAACCCAAGAGCTCGGGGTCCTTGGTGGTGAGCTGGATGTCCCCATCCAATAAGAAGGTAAATACCTCCTCCTCAGAAAGAGAATCCTCCTCATCCCACCGCGGCGCGTCATCGTGTTCAAAGGTATCAAACTCCCCATCGGAGAGAATGAAATCCTCGTCCCACTTTGGCGCAACCTCAGGCGCTGAATCAACCACCCGCACGACATCATCAACCAACTCACTAAAGATAGAAGTAGAAGAATTTTGCAAGGAATGCGGAGGAACCGGACTGCTCTCATGATCAGAAAATAAATGAGCAGTCGCCTCCGCGAAAATATCCACAGACGCCTCCCCGCGGGAAGAACCAGAATCTGCACACCATACTGGTGCATCCATGAGTTCCCAATCCTGTCCCTGTTGACCATCGAGTGAGTGCACATCGTCACTCAAGGGAAGCTCATAAAAGGGGATTGAGGGACCCATGAAAGAGCTGTACGCGGCGAGAGATTCCTCAGTAATCTCCAAGGGCAAAGATCGAGCATGATGTGCGATGTCAGTGTAGGGGCCAGACAACACTCTGGTGGGCCTGTCCGCAGTAGTCTCCCGTAAACGGGGGGATGCAGTGGTCACGTCCTCAGAGGTGGAAGGATTGCACAGACGAGGGCAATCCTTCAAATCATGGCCTATACCTTGACATAACAAACACCTAATACAATGCTCAGCGTTTAAAGCATTCAGGGCGTCGATGTGTCGCTGCATAGTGTAATAAAGACGACACTCGGCTTCGGAATACATCACAGAATTATGTGGATAACAGAAAATAAAGATTCTTTGCAAAATAAAACTACACACACAAGAAAAATCTGGAAATCCTGCTTTAGAAAAGTTAAAAACTAGAAAAAACACAGAGCAAAATTAAAAGGCAAACAAAAAAATAAAGCGGCTATACACACTGGAAGAACTACTATCTCTCGGCTCTCCCTCTCAAGAAAACTCACACGACTGTGTTCCCCGGCAACGGCGCCAAAAACTTGATGCGATAATTTCGGCAAGTGCACCGGTCGCGCAAGTAATAAATGTTGGGAATAAATCCCCGAGTGTCGGTCTCTTGAGGAACACAGTAAGGTGGAGTTAAATGTCGAGGAAGGACTTGAGATCGAAGACCTTAGGCGTGGATGGAATGCGGAGGAGTTGGGTTGGCTTTTGGAAAACAAAATAAAAGCTATCAACTACTCCTATGCAATGCCGCTATGCAAAGCTTCGCTTGGCGGGATGGAGACTAGGCAGGCCTTGAGCGCGCTGCGTCGCAAGGGCGGATGGACGAGTAGGCTAATGGATCGAACTATGCAGGCCTTGAACGCGCTGCTTCGTTAGGCGGGATGGAATACACGGGCCGCTATGCCACGCTTCGGTAGGCGGATGGACGAGTAGGCTAACGGAATGAGGGTCGCAAACACCTCTTCGACAAGCACGCCACTAGCAATTGCTAGTGCGGCACCGGACAACCAACAATCCACACCACAAGGCACACCTCAAAATAATAAGCAAGAATACTCAAATCACATAGACATAATCAAGTATAAATGCTAATAATCAAACATGCTTCATCAAAATGTTAGATCTAACTACATCAACATCAATAAGAAGAGAACAAGGCAAGAAATCGACCGAATCCGAAGGCTCGTTGTAGATTCACGGTTGGAATCGCCGGGTTGTCAATCCGCGTCCAAGCTCGGTCCGCAACTACGTCCGGGGTAGAGAGAGCTGTCACGACTCTCCAATGGACCCGTCTTCTTCGTGTCACGATCCGGTGGAGGTTGCCAACTTCCTCTTGCTCGATGGAGATAGCGGCTAGGTCTTCCTTTGGAGCTCTTGGATGAAGGAGGAGGCCGAGAGGAAACTCCGGCTCAAGATAGGCGTGAAGAGCAAGCCCGGAGCACCTCTATATGGTGGGCGACGGTGGAGGGGCGAAATCGGGCGGAATCGGACGGAAAACGGCGGCTGGAAGCGATCGATCCGCCCTAATTCGCGAGCAGGGAATTTATAGGCGCTGGAATTAAACAGTGCGCACGGTCAGTGGCGCACGACCAGTGGTCGTGCGCACTAGAATCCTGTGATCGTGCGGTCTGCCTGGACGGAACCTACAAAGACAGAAATTATAAAATAAAATGTTCGCACGACCAGTGGCGCACGACCGATGGTCGTGCGCACTAGCATCGGTGGTCGTGCGCAATAGATGAAACAGAACTCAGAATTTTAATGGTCAATGCGCACGAGCAGTGGCGCACGACCGATGGTCGTGCGCACTAGCGTCGATAGTCGTGCGCACTGCACCAGACAGAACTCGTAATAAGGGTTAAGTGCGCACGATCAGTGGCGCACGACCGGTGGTCGTGCGCACTAGAACAAGTGATCGTGCGCAGTGTTCCTGTGCAGAATTGCACCGGAAACACTTGCACGCCTCCTATTCCAGCACAAACACAGATCTAGCCACTGAAAGTGGCACTTAACAAGCACATGAATACTACTAAAGATAATAAACACGAAAAACACACCAAAATGGGCGTAAATGTGCACCTAGCATGGTTATCAAATATAAGCTATAATAAGGCTAAAGTGCGTGATATTGGCTAAATAACGGCCCAGATGAGTCCATATATATGTATATGATGAGGACTCATCATGCGCGTTTTTCGTCCGGGCACGCATTTTTCGCCCGGGTGCGCATTTTCCCGCCCTGGTGCGCATTTTTCGCCCTAGCGCGCATTTTCTAATTGTGCACGCATTTTCGGCATGGGCGCAAATTTTTGGCCAGGGCACGCTTTTTCGGCCCAGTCGTGCATTTTCAGCCAGGGTGCACATTTTTTGGCACGGGCGCGCATTTTTCGGCTTGGGGGCCCAATTTCAGCCCGAGCGTGCATTTTCAGCCCTAGCGCACATTTTCAGCCAGAGCGCCTAATTTTCAGCCTAGGCGCGTAATTTCCGCCCGAGTGCGCATTTTTTGTCCCGGGCGCGCATTTTCTGCTCGTGCGCACATTTTCCGCCAGGGCGCATATTTTCGCCCAAGCGCGCATTTTCCGCCTGGGCGCGCATTTTACGCCAGAGCGCGTATTAGCCCGGGTGCGTATTTTCGGCACGAGCGCGCATTTTCGGCCGCGACGCGCATTTTCGGCCCGGGCTTGAATTTTCGGCCCAGGTGCGCATTTTTCTGCCCGGGCGCACATTTATAAATTTATTTTATTTGCTGTCCAATTTTGTCAAACAGTTTATAATGTGTTTCTCCTTTCTGAAAATCTCTCCAAATGGAGTTCACCCAAACATATCTTCATTTGTAATAGACCTTTTCTAATAGCTCATTTTCCTACTCTCCTTTTGCTACCACTCATTTTCCCACCGCCACCGCTCTCCCAAACTGACCCTAACTCTCCCATCAAAATAAATCAAGCAAAGATATAGTCATGGTTTCAAGAAATCAATCTGAGGTCGACCACAATTCTTAAGGTTTCATATCACTCTATACTCCTTAAACCTAATCTCTTTCATACCAAATTGTAACAACCTACCTGCACCATTATTCTAATACTAGTTTGTTCAGAACCCCATAACATAAAACATTTACAAGATATCTTAAAAAATGTTAAAAGAAACAACCCAAATAATCACAAAGAGTTATGATAGTGTGAATGCTAAATTATTATGACCCAACTGAGTGTTCAGCACTAAGAGAAAAACAATAAGGGCCCGTTCGTTTGGACGAAATTGGAACCGGCAGTTCCTCGGGACCCCTCCCAACATCACCTGGAGGCCGACTCCTCCCTCATCCTCCTTCCTCTCCCCTGAAAATCCAAACAACAGTCCATCCGAAGCTTGCACCCTCTTCGTCTCTACCTCCATCGCGTCGAAGACTTTCTTAAAGATTACATTCACGGAGCTTCCGTTATCGACCAAGATCTGGGAGACCGTGAAGTTCTCGATTGCCGTATGGATCATCAAGGCATCACAGAACGGGTCTTCATAGTCTGGCATGTCCTCCGACGAGATGGTTAGCTTCTCCGGGGGGGGGGGGGGGGGGTTAGGAGGTCGACGCGACGCTCCTCCTAAACATCGCTTGGAAGCTCCTCTTGCGAGTTGCCTCTATCCCAACCCCACCATGGATCACTTCGATCCCCCTAGATCCTATGTATGCCTTGTCTTCACACCTATATTCCCCCTCTTCGGGTAGCACTTCTTTAATCCTTACAGGTCGCTGTTGCTGCTGACCTCTTGCCCTTACCTCCAGAAACTCTGGGCAGGTGTCCGTCGTGTGACCTTCCTCCTGGTGGAAGTTACAATAGGGCAACGACACCCTACCCCCTCATTCTACTCTTCCTCTTCCTTGGCCTACTGCCATGGCTTGCTCCGAGGGGGTGAGGGGGTCTGGGACCTTGCCTCCATCCCGGATGATTAACCCTCCTTCCCCCTTCCCTGATAACAACTTTCTTGACCTCGTGCCGGTCCTTCTTGGGTTCTCCAAGACAGCCGGTTATTAGGCTCCTGATACCCCCAATCCCATTGTTGCCCCCGAAACCCCTGACCTCTCGGTTCAACTCTTCTCCTTCCCTCCTGCTGCCTCACCTTTGGCTCACTCAACCTCGCCAACCTCTTTGCAAACTCTGGGTTGGCTGCCTCCCCTTTAATCTCTTCCGCCGCCCTCTCCATCAATTCCTCGAAGGATAGATGGGCCTTTCGCTTCAGGCTCATTTTGAAAACCCCCTCCCGCAGCCCCACTATGAAGCCCAGTTGGAGGGTGAACCCTAGCACCTCCTGGATGAGCAGGACTTCTTCCTGGAACCTATCCACATAACGGGTCAGTGACTCCCCTGGCCCTTGCTTGATTTTGAAGAGTGCATCCGCATCCTTCTTCCTCCTTTTTAAAGTTGAAAAGCGCAACCTGAAGCTCCGACGCAGATTCTCGAAGGCGTAAATAGAACCCACGGGGAGCTGGTGGAACCAGTCCCTTGCCTTCTCCTTCAGAGTGGTAGCAAAGAGTCGACATTGGAAGGCGACCGACATAGGAAGGATTGAGACCATGTCCTCAAACCACTGCAGGTGCAGGACTGGGTCATCCTTGCCGGTTTAGAAAGACATCTCCGACCCTCTAAACCCCTCTGGAACTAGGGCCGAGAGGATCAACTCACAAAAGGGACTCCCTCCACTGCTCGGTGAGTGGTCCTCTCGCGCGGAGTCAGCTCGCAGACCTCCGCACTCACTGGCCTACCGAACAGATGCCGCCCTGGGAGATCTCACGCATTCGCCTTTGCCACCACCTCCTTCTCGGGCCGCTGGCCAGGGGCGTTCTCTCCTATCTGCTGAGGCGGGACCACCAGAATTGCGGGTGTCTCGCACTCGCTCGTCGTGGCGAAAGCCAGCTGCAAGGTCTACAAAATCTCTCGCCTGAGGCCTTCAAACATTTTCGGTGTCACCTCTTTCGCGGGTGGCTGCAAGTGGCCCTGGTCGGATCCTTCTCCTCCATCTCCAACCATGGAGCTCAGCTTGAGATTTTCTTGCACAGGCTACAGTCCACGCTCACCGCACCAAAAATATTGAAATCGGCAATCGGTCTCTTGAGTTCGGACCCACTGAGGGGTGAATCCCGTACCTACTTATCCCTAGCTTTCACTCTTGACTGTGGACGAAGAATTATGAACTAACCCAAGGTTGTAGCGAAGAGGTCCCGCCACACACCCAGAAGATCTTAGAGAGCTTCCCCTCCCAAACCAATGCTCAGTCGGGCACCTTGGAGGGCACTAGCATCCAACCAAAACTTGCTTAGGAGGAGAGAGCCTAAAAGATCGGATCTCCTCCAAGGTGCCCTTAAGGGTCCTTTTATAGATTCTCTAGTCTGGTCTGCAAATAGCGTTAATCCGTCTTTTAGTTTTACTAATCGCACCCATAATTGGTCAGCTAACAACATAACTCCGCTGTTCTAAAGGGCTATTGGCAGCCCACGAAGGGCATCTAGGTCATTTCCCCACTAAAGCCTTCTGGGCGAGTGGTCCATGAAGCACCACTCGCCAGGACTCTCGCACACTAGGTTCTACTGGGCGAGTGGTCTGTGGGGACACCACTCACCTGACCTTCAGCACATTCGCACTCCTAAGTGAGCGAGTGCTTTGCGGAAGAGGCTCGCACTCGCCCTGAGGCTCCCTTGCCTCTCCTGACCTGGGCGAGTGCCCTTTTGGGCTTATCTTGTCTGCCTTTTGGACCTTTGGGACCCTGTTGGAACCTTAGTTTTGATTTGAGTTAGGATCCACCTTTAGTGTCTAAGTTTATATCATAACATATTGAATAACTTAGATTAAATCTCATTAAGAAAGAAGGCTGAAAAGAATAATATATATGTATATAATATAATAAGAAATATACAATAATATATATAATATACAAAGGATATATATATATAAATAATATACTACGAAAAATATATATATAAATATTGCCTGAGAAAATAAAGAGAAGAACTATATTATACATATTCTCTGCGAATGTCGAACGGCGCTCTGCGAATGTCGAACGACGCTCTGCGAATGTCGAACGACGCTCTAAGAATTATATTATAACAGCGATCGACGAACAGCAATATAACAGTGGTCGACGAACATAATTCTTAGATCACCGGTCGACGAAAAGAGGAGATCGACTAACCTTCAGTGAGGCGCTCGACGAATTATTTCCATATGTTCAGTTCGATTATTTAATCATTCTGTTCGAAGAATGAAATTAACAGGTCGACGAATCAAGATGAGATCGACGAAATAAAACAATATTTTATATTGTTATATATATATTTATTACTGCCTTTATTATTTAACAATACAGCCGTTGCAGCATTAATTAATAGAGCCGTTGCAGTAATCTAAACACGGCAAGTGATGTTCTCGAGGATCTAGAAAGTAAAGGATATATTTATTATATTCCTTTCTGGTCGGCAAGATTTCAAATGAGCCGAACATCTTCTCCAGAATAAATATACAGAGAAGAACAGAGCAAAGGAGCAGGAACATAGACAGAATATATTTTACACCTTCTGTATAGGAAAAAGGAGAAGAAGAAGAGAAAAAGAAAAACAGAGCAAAAAGAAGAAGCAGATTTTACTATATATTATATCTTCTTTTTGCTAAACCTTTTCTCTTGCAGATCTTCTACAACCTGAGACACCAAATCAAATATCATTTGCTCAGGGATCATAACTGCAAGAAGAAAAGAAAGAGGATTTGCAATCAAGAGAAGAAGCCTCCACAAGCTGTCATCTGTTCTAAATCAGACAGGGGGAGCTTCCTTCAACATCATCATCAAGATCCAAACACAACTACCAATCAAGATCTTCATCAAGAGTCTTCTCAGCAAAAACAGAAGAACAATAAATATTTTCCCTTTCTCCTTCCCACCTTGTACAGGGTTAAAACTCCCTTCAAAAGTTTACTCCCGGTGATAGGCCACCTTAGCAAAAATCTGCAGCTTGGTTTATAAGCACCTTATCAAAAGCTTATAGGTGAATTGGGCACCTGATCAAAACTCCCATTGGTGTGTGGACCCCTTATCAAAAACACCTTGGTGTGAGGGCACCTTATCAACAACCTCCAGTGGATTCCTACCAGTGGGTAGAAGAGTAGATGTACCCAGTTGAGGGGAACTACAATATATTCTGTGTGATGTGGTTGTGTGCCTTGTTGTTTGTTTTATTTCTTGCTTATCTGTGCTGTGATATTTTTACATGCTTCTACTGTTTGATTTTATCTCTCAATCAGCAATCAGCAAACATATATATATTTATATATATCATTTATTTTCTCGACGAATATGGGGTTGTACAATAATAACCTTTATTTTCTCGGCCCACCAATCGTCTGAGGCATCAATAGTTTTATTTACAGGATTCCAACCAAGACCAGTTTCACCCCGTTTAAGCTATCTCCACATTTTCCACTTCTTCAGTTGATCCCATTTGTTTTTTAGTTGGGTTCGATCAAATTGTTTCCCTGAACCCTCTTGAAAATGCAATATTATGTTGTTCCAACCTTGTATAGTCGAACGATTACCAAGCTCTATTTCTTTAATACATATGTCGCAAAACAATAAGACATCAGTTGATTCCCATGAAGCCGATAATCCCCTTTCTCTACGATTAAACATCTAAAGAGAATAACATAACAACAAACATACATAATGTTAGAAAGATAACTAAATATTACTACCATGAAACTCTATTTACCACAAAAAGTAAGCCAAAGTGTTAAAAAAGAATTGAAAAAGTAAGCACAATGAGCTCTTGTAAATGAACACAATGCTACTAATGTCTTATCATGTCAATGAGCATCAATGAGCACTTGTAAATGAACACAATGTAGGATTATTACTAGATCAAGGCTTAACAATAACTGATCAGAATAGAAAGGATTAAAACTAAGAGTAAATCATTACTTGGGATAGCCCTGGATTGGCACTGCCGGAGAAGAGTCGTAGCTTGTCGTTTGGCGCAACAGAAGATAAGGAAATGGTCGGAACAGTACTCTGCCAGAATGAACAATACTCTACAGATGCTAGCTGCTCCACACTCTTGAAAAACGCACAAACAAATAGAGTTGTATATTGCTTGAAGATGAACAATAAGAAGAGTAAGAGAAAGAATGAGAACTTCAAATGAGAACAAAACAAGCTACCTAAGATGTGCGATTTTTTTTTGAGGAAAGCAGCTTGAAGAGAACTCCAACTAGCCACGGTATTCCTTCTCCCCTCCCGAATCCAGAACCTAAGAGATCCAACTAGCCACGGTGATGCGCAGATGGAAGATATCATGATTCGCGATTTGCAGAGATCGCGATGGAGGAGGAGATGCAGAGATCGTGATGGAGGAGGAGATGGAGAGATCGTGATTTGCAGAGATCGAGATTGGAGGAGGAGGAGATGCGGCTGTGAAACCTAACGGGGAGTTGCAGCTGCAAAACCTATCGGGGAGTTGCGGGTGCGAATGAGGAGGAGAGGCGCGATCGGGATGTTTTATTTTGGGGCTAAACGCGCGTGTAAAATCGCCCACCTCGATGAAAAATCACGGCGACAAATCGGCGGAAATCAGCGGAAATCAACAGAAATCAGCGGATGCGGTCCACACTGAACCATTGCCAAATGTTTTAAAAAGTTGCGGTTGCTTTTTTTAAGATGGGCTGGACAAAATAAATCCCCACAAACTTGCCTCATGGCTCCCGAGCTTCTTACTTTCTGAAATGTATTTCCTCTGTTATTTATAACTGAAGTTGGAATTTTTAACTTGGATATAATCTATCTTTGAGTATTTATATTTGTAGTTGAGAAATTATAATCATATACAACATGCCTCACTTCGTTCAGCTATTCATGAGAACTAGAAGTCTGGACAACACCAGTGAATCAACATAAAAAGTCAAGAACCTTCTCTCTTATGCATTACAATATTACACTTGAATAAAATGTATGAAACTATGTGTTAGTCTATTTAACGTTATTGGAAAGTAAAATGGAATCAACAATGCTGATAATATTTTATTGACACAAACCTGCATTTCCATTTTGCAAAGCTATTACACTTCTCATCTTTTATTAATTTTTTTTGCTTAGAAAAAGCATACCTGGGGTTGGACAAGCAGCTGCAATGTGCTCATCTTCTCCTCCAGGATGGGAAAGAGCATGCCCAGTTGAATAGTTCCCTGATCTAAGGTTCCTATTTAGTGCAGTCCTTCAGGATTTGAGGTCATTTTGTTGTTGTTTTAAGTTATACTCTTTTAAGTTATTTTTAAAAGAATTTCTGCTATCACCATGATTCACCTAATATTTAGTTGTTTTTTTAATAAATTCTTAGTGCAATAGATCTTCATATATTTTTCTTATCTTCTTCAAGTCTTTAGTTGTTTTTTTAATAAATTCACCTAATATATAATTGTTTTTTTTAATTCCTGGAAGTTTTCAAGTCATTCACTTGATCAATGATTTGAATTTGAAAGTAGTAGTTGAAACACAATCAATCCGAGCTTTATTTAGGATTACAGTGACCATATGGCACTTGTTCGTGCCTATGAAGGATGGAAAGAAGCTAACAGAGAAGGTTCTGCTTATGAATATAGCTAGAGGTGTTAGAATGGTGCTCGAAGCATCCGGGTGAGTGTCTAGTTTGGAACAGTCTACTCATTACCCCTAGCAGGGTACTTATAGGCAAACCATAATTCCCCGGCGGGTGCGTGGTTCCCTAACGGGTCCTAACCTACCATTAAGCATCTATTAACCCGATAATTAAATATACCATAACAAGAGGAACATACTTTCGGCCCAAACCTTGCAAGCCATCCACTCTATTTGAAAGCAAATTCAGTTTTATTTTAAAAGATGCTGGTTTGCTCGAAGCAGATGCTGGCACCTGTAACAACTTGAGCCATAATTAGTCACTTGTCCGTGCTATCATAAGCCATCCTCATCATTTCATGTAGTTAATTTGCACCTTATTATTTTTCTGTTGTATGCTCAAGTTAAACTTGTGTTTATCTGTGTAGCATAGAGAGAAATCTCTTTCTTTCAAAACCATGGATGATGCACAGGTTCTACTTTATGATGTAATTTTGTACCAATCGCTCCTCTTGCATTTGTTTGTTTGTTGGTTTTTAGCTGTTTATTAAAGGAATAATTATGAAAAATTCTCCTCTAATTTTGCACAATTGCAAGGACCTCCTCTCCATCTTTCAAAATTACCAAAACCTCCCCTCTAAGTTTACATTGTTAAAATTGTGCATGTATGATAGCAATGTAAACTTAGATAAGAGGTTTAGGTAATTTTGAAATATATAGGGGAGATGCATGTAATTATGCAAATATAGAGGGGAGATTCCATCAAATGCTAAGAAGAATTATGCCATTAAGCTACTAGAGACAATTTGATGCAGGCGTAGGCTAGGTGTTGTGAAACCCTAGTCGATGGAGACTCTAGGTGGCAAACCGAGCCTATGTCTGATTCGCAAGGTGAAGCTTAACTTCATGCCCTGCTTATCTTTACCTAGGTGGCAAACTCAGTTTGTAATACCTTTTTTTCCTTTATTGTCATTCCCTTATTTTTACTTATGGGCATGCCCTCTATTGTATTAATTTACTGATTTCAGAGATCCTATTACTTGATTGCGATGATTTTGATTCAAAACCCCCCATTTAAATAAGAAAGTAAGCATAGAATTTTCATACACTTTCAATTGCCTTTGTAATATTTATTTCTGCGTTATTATGTATATTGGCTCCTATTAATTTAAAAAGGGATTTTGAAACTCCATTTTAACCAGGAGGAGCTACAGTCACTTGAAGATGCTCAGCCTGTTTCCATAGAGCACGCACCATTTTTTAAATTTGTATATGCTTTTAGTTGTTTTCCTAAATGCAAGTCTAAGTACACTCTTATTTATAGTGCAGTAATAAGCATATATATATTATTATTATTAAAAAGAAATATGGTGGCCTGTGAATAGCATGAGATCGAAAATCCAGCAAAAAATTATAGCTGTCCGATATGGCTTCAAAATATACGAGCCCTTGATTCCTTCACACCACGCTATAAAACTCCATCTAACCCCTCGACAGTCCTCTGCCCTAAAACACATGACCACGCCCTCCTCGCTCGCCTCTGTCGCTCCTTCTCCCGCTGAAGACATCTAACCCCTCGACATTCCTCCGCCTCTGTTGCTCGACATTCCTCTCGACATTCCTTGGCCTCCTCACGCTCATCTCCTCCCTACCCCGACCTGCGATGCAGCAAAATAGGTTCGCATTGCAGAAGGCAAGTTCCTCTACCTCCATCACCCGATCCACCCTGACCTTCTAATTTCCATTGACGGAAGTGATGGAGCTGTGCAGGAGCTTCTTATGCTTTCATAATCAGTCTGCAGGGATCTATATCTTCTTAGACGCCTCCAGAATCAAAAGCCTTCTTCGCGGGCGCTCGAATCTGGATCCTTCTTCGACGCTGACAAAATCTGGACCCTTCTTCAACACCGACGTCTTCCCCTTTGGTAAGAACTTCCCTTCTTCCTTTGCTACATAGAAGCTCCTGCTCGCCTCCAGAATCAAAAGCCTTCTTCACTTCTCCTCTTTGTACATATTTTGGAATTTATTTGGGTTATGGAATTTGTACACCTGTATTTCTCCTTATAATTACGCACACACCATAATAGGTTGGAGAACCCTCGCAGGAAGACTTTCGAAGAGAAGATTCTAGGTACATTTTTGTTCATTTTTGGGTTGATGTTGAGTTGTTTGGTATGTTGTTTACACTTATATTTTAGTTGATTTACAACTATGAATATCATTTAGCATTATCAAATATTAAGTTAACCATTTCCATTCTATTTTGCTCAGTTCAACATTAATTACAGCCTACTAACAGCAGGATAGTCTACATTGGAGTTAGGCTTATATCTTAGACCCATGACTGCATCTGAAATGTTTTTAGCCAAGTTCAATATGCTGTAATTATGTGAATTACCGTGATAATACCAAAGTTCAATGTGCTGTACATGACCATAGAAGTGCATTTGAGAGGTTATCTGACTTGAAATGCATATGATTCAGTAGGAAAGTTTTTGAAACTATAGAAGTGCATTTGAGAGGTTATCTGACTTGAAATGCAAACATTTATATTCTCCAAAAATAACACAACATGCTATAACACAATATGCTATAACAGGGTTGCATCAATTCTGATTTAGCGGCATCAATTTTAATTCTCCAAAAATATTGATTTCATCAATTTTGACTTATCAATATCAGTAAAACTAACTTCCTCATTACTAAGCTCACTTATTTCCTCATTATCCAACTTAAGAAACTAACTTCCTCATTAGTAAGATTTATTCAAATAATTTTTAAAGTCGGCCTTTCAGCTTCAAGGTGGCTCACAACATCATCCATGTGATATTGTTTGTTTGTTCCTTCAATTAGAGCTTTGTGTATTTTGACCAAATTTTCTAATTATTTTATTTTGGATTGCAATGTATATATTTGCATTAATTTTGAGTGATAAAAAAAGCTTTGAAGAAAAAAATCAGACATTTGAATCATTATAAATGCAATTTGTAAGTTTTTTTATATAATGATAATTTCTATCTGAATAGCAAACTGTTAATCTAAATCATGATATTTCTATTTTTGATTTTATAATGAATTATTTGGAATTCTGTGGCCATGATTTAGATGTAAATTTTTTGTCTTCTTTCTTTATTATATATCTTTAATTTAGATTTTCTCTACTATCAAGCATAGAATAATATATATGGGTGAATTCTTAATTGCATGGCATTCAGAACCAAGAGTGCCAATGTTAATTTTTTGTACATGCTTTTCATGTTGTTATGGTGGCAATGAGTTGTCAAAATAGCTTACAAATATGCAAATTATCTTTTTTCCTCTATTCATTCTCCCATTCCATCTACCCGTCCTAATATTCCTCTATTTTATTCAACAAATATCTTACTACTTACAGAGAATTTTTACTGCATTTGCTTCTTCCAGGGGCGGGCGAATTCCTGGATAGCCCCTACGACTTCCTAAAATCGGGACTTCTTCGCTCTGAGACTCCTTCTCCTCCAGGCAAATTTTCTATCGTCTGCTTCATTTCTTTTACATAAGCAATTCCATTAACATTCATGCACAAAAAACCCCCCAAGATTTATAAGTCTCTTTCTTAGCAATTTTCTGTAAAAGAGAAGATTTAATGTTCAAACAACATTGTTCACACCAAGTACCAATCTGCATTCCATTATATGGATTTCAACTGTTCTGTTTTATGGTTTTTTCTTTTCCCTAACTGTTCAAAATTTGTTCACGCAATGGAGAGTTTGGTTAGAGCTTGCTATTAAGTGATAGTGATTATCATAAATTCACTCAAGGATCATGGTGCATGTAGATCAATGTTTGACTATTTTCAATGTTTCCTAAATCACTATATTGTGATGAATGGTTCAATGTTTATACTTCTTATAAGGTTTAACATGTCTAATAAAAATTTTTTGGAGATACACTAACATTTTCTTGCCAGACTTATTTTAAATAATTTAGAAAAAATATGTTTCTTCTAACATTAATTTTTCAATTTTAGGACGACTCAAATGTTCTGTTCTATTCTATGAATCCTTTTATGCTACCATCTAGCATGTACCATTTTGTTCAATGATTTTATTTGGATTACACATTTACTATACATTTTCAAGAGAATGAAATCATGTACCACTCATGTATTCAAGAGAATGAAATCATGTACCACTGAATATACAGATTAAATATACATATCGCTGAAGGTTATATTATAACTCTTTGCTTCCTACAGCATATTATATTGACATAACATAATCATACCATCCTCAGCATTTTTTAACTTTCAACTATTACTCGAGCGTAACTTGGGAGAGTTTTAATGTAAAATCTGTTTAGGCTGCTTATTTGCAAAATCTGTTGATTTGAAACTGGTTTGAAAAATCTGTAGACTTTTATGCGACTAATTGCAGTGAGTGTTTATTATTAGCTTGCATTGGGAGTTTCTTGCACTCATTTGCACCTTCTAAATCCATATCTGATATTTTATTTCTCATGTATGAAGCATTGCAAAGACAGGGGCATCTTGAATCATGGAGATGAACATCACGTCGGTGCCAAACGCAACTTCCCCTGGCGATACTGAAAGCAATTTAAAAACCATAACACACCACCGAAAAGGATGGCCTCCTACATATGCATCAAATCAAGAGAGACGTGAGGCAAACAATGCCCGAAGAAGGGAACTACGTAGAAACCGACAAAGAATTGAAGTGTACACACCATGTAACCTACAACAAATACAGCAAACCGCGACGAACTCATCTACTACCCTGCCTACCATCCAAAATTTTCAAGGACCATCTATACGGCTAAGTACTTACAACTATCCTGATTCCCATATATTTATAATTCCTACTACATTTCATTTCTACTACAACCACTAAACAACTCCAATTTCAGTGGAAAACGTTGACTCTAGCACTACATGCAATCAACAACAGGAAAACAATGCAGCACCACTTCCAAATTCAACTTCAATTGTGGAAAGCTCAGTTCTACCTTCGCCACCAAACGTTCAAGGTTTTCCTTTTTATCATTATTTATCTATTTCATTATTTGTTCCCCCTTTTATGTCCTTTGATGCCTTTACCTTTTTATAACTATTGAGAGTCAAGCCCGGTCAATTGTTTGGGAATGTTTTAATAACAACTGCCACTTTGAAACCATACAACTAAATTAATCAAACAATTAAAAAACTAATCAGTAATTCATAATCCATTTCGTTCTTAGTATCATCACAAACCTTCTTTAATTTCAGCGCCAAACGCCGACTCCAACACTCCATTTAACCAACATCCGAAGAACAATGCAACACCAGTGCCAGATGGAGCTCCCATTGCGGAATCCTCGGTTCTAATTTCACCAACAATTACATATGGTATTACATCGTTTAAATTAAACAAAGTTAATTATGCAAACGAATGCTTTATAATAAATAATATGAATTACATTGTTGTCAACATGTCTGTCAAATCAAAATATATAAAGAACATGGGCATAGCATAGCTAATGCAACCTACTTACCTCCAAGAACATCTCGGCGGAGAGGGAGGCCACCGATACATACATCAACTATAAACCGGGGTGATACAACAAATGCGGGAGGAACGATGCCTACAGCACCACGACCATCTAGACCGAGAGGAAAACCACCACTATATACCTCAAATCAACACGGACATGAAGCAATGAATTCCCGCCAAAGGGAAAACCGTCGAGGTCAACAACGCATCAATATCTCAAACGAAATCCAAAATGACACTACAAGTACAATATACTACGATGAAGAAATGCCACCTGGGGATGAGCCGTATACAATAAATGATAATACCCTATCTAAACACATGCAAAGCAATCTTACGATTGTGATCAATTATTCATGTTAATCTCACAATCATCTATCTACTATCACACAGAAAATGCTCCTAATCAAGGTTCATCTCGACATTTGAGTGCAAGAAACTATTATCCAGCAGTAAATTTGGCCGTAGTAACTCTAAGTTACCCGACTACTTGTCGTCATTGTCGCGCTAAGCATTTTCACGATGAATCTACTACACTATGCTACAAAGGAGGAATTGTCGATGTGCCGGATATTCCTGTTCCACTTGAGCTCCTAGAACTCTTCACATCACAAACTATAGAAGGACGTAACTTCAGACAGAATATACGTTCGTACAACCATATTTTCTCCTTCACCTCAATGGGGGTGACAATATATGAAAGTATGCTGGCATTCAATCAGGGTATCTACACTTTAAGGGCACACGGTGCAATATACCATAGAATTGGCTCTTTACTACCAGAATACGGTACTAGACCACATTTTCTACAAATGTTCATTTATGATACTAAACACGAAATGGATAATAGGTTAAACGAGAATCCGGGCCTCGCTCTAGAAATGATTCAAAAGATCTCCAACATACTGGACGCAGTAAATCCATTTGTCCAAATATTTCATCAATTAGCAAGACATTCAGATCTCCACCAATGCAGACTTCTAATTAAAGAAAAGCCTTCAGTGGAGTGTCATTACTCCCTTCTAACATCATCAAAAGTAGCGGCTATATTAGTTAATGCAGATGATTTTATGGAAGCAAATGACAGAGACATAATTGTCGAAATATATACCGGAGAACTACTACCTGTGAAGGAATATGCTGGGTACTACCTATAATATCCTTTGTTATTTCCTCATGGGTCATACGGCTGGCATGGAGATGAGCTATTAGATCGTGCAGACCGAACAAGTTGTTGCGACTACTACTGCTACCAGCTACAGGTACTGTAAAACTTACACTCATTTCGAGCATAATGCAACATTACTACTGTATATTCACTACTTTATACTATCTACATGTAGATCCGTGTAAACATATCTTCAATACTACACTACGTAGGTCGTCTACTTCAACAGTACATCGTCTATATATACCTAAAAATTGAAACACAGAAATTACGATGGATTAGATCACACTAAAGCGATGTTAGAGCCGAGTTGTATCAAGGACTACAGGATTACTTACAAAGCGGCGAAGACGATACAGGTACATATAATTGTTATTTGAACGTAAACAAAAATACCTTATTTTTATGTTCAAATTACGTCACTACAGGTTACGTCGGTTACAGAACAATTTTGCCGTCTTCTTTTATTGGAAGCCCAAGAGATATGTTCCAACGATACCAAGACGCTATGGCAGTTGTATGTAATTTCAGAAGGCCAGATATTTTTTTAACAATGACTTGCAATCCTTCGTGGCTGGAGATAACAAACATGCTTCATCCTGGACAAACGCCCCAAGATCGACCCAATTTAATCTCAAGGATATTCCATGAAAAGTTGCAATGTCTAAAGGCTGACATCTTCCATAAGGCTGTCCTTGGTAGAGTCGTCGCACATGTCCACGTGGTAGAATTTCAAAAGAGAGGCCTTCCGCACACACATATGCGTTTTATTTTCAATGAACACGATAAGCTAAGTAGTCCCGACGATTATGATTGCATCGTGAGAGCCGAAATCCCAATAAATTCAGAAGAACCAGAGTTATACAATGCAGTGCTTAGACATATGATACACGGACCATGCAGAAATTTCAGACCAAATGCGCAGTGCATGAAAAATAATGTATGCAAGAAAGGTTTTCCAAAACCTTTCACGGAAGCCACAACACACGGTTTGGATTCATACCCACTATACCGTCACCGTGACAACAATAGAGCAATTCCTCTTGGGCGAGATGAAGAATTTACGGCTGACAATGGATGGGTTGTACCGTACAACCCTTGGCTCCTACTTAAATATGATTGCCATATTAATGTGGAAATATGTAGCGGCATTAAGAGTATTAAATATCTGTACAAGTACGTCTACAAGGGTCCTGAATGGGTTGCGTTTGAGGTGCATCCTGGTCCGAACTATGATGAAGTTAGTAAATACGTCGGTGGTCGTTGGATTTGTCCACCTGAGGCATCTTGGAATCTTTTCAAGTTTCATATGTATCAAACATTTCCTTCTGTAGTTCGGTTACAAATACATCTACCAGATCAACATCAGGTTCAATTTCGAAACAATCAATCAATTTTCGATGTGCTAGCTAATGAAAGGAATTCACAAACAATGCTGACAGAGTTCTTCAAAATATACAACAATGAACAAGAAAACGTTCCTTACTTATACGTTGACTTTGCTAAACACTATAGGTGGCTAACACCTACAAGAAAATGGATAAGAAGAGTTCAAAATCGAATGGTAGTTGGACGTGTATACGCTGTATCGCCAACCGAGGTTGAGCGCTTCTACCTACGACTTCTTCTTAATCATATTCCAGCGCCAACATCATTTAATTCCCTATATACAGTTCATGGTATTCGGTACACGACATTTAAGAAAGCTGCTTAGAAACAAGGCCTACTTGAAGAAGACAATCGCATCAAAGAATGTCTAGCGGAAGCAAGAAATATTAGAATGCCAGCGGCACTGAGAAGATTGTTTGCAACAATATTATTGTACTGTCAACCAACCGGAGTAAGAACCCTATGGCATGAAAATCAAGCTGGAAGATTATGGAAGCACCAACACTGCAAACGGTAATTTTTTAATAAACAGATTACATTGTGAGTTAAATAATATCCTTGAGCAATTTAACAGAAGCACAAGATTTTGACTTGCCAAGGTTAAGCGAGGGCATACAATATTCAATAGACTTACCAGGTTTGATCGACAATGAACTATCAATTCCAATATCGGAAGTGGACCTAAATTCAATATTGCTACTGAATCATGAACAACAAACAACGTACAACACTATATGCAGTTGCATAAGAGAAGGAAATGAAGGTATTTTCTTTGTTGACGGTCCTGGTGGAACTGGTAAAATGTTTCTCTACCGGTCCATTCTAGCAACCTTCCGCAACGAAGGTCATATTGTGATTGCAACAACAACTTCCGGGATAGCAGCAAATTTACTCCCAGGCGGATGCACTGCTCACTCCAGATTCAAAATACCAATTAAACTCGAGAACGTAATAAATTACGGCTTCAGTAAGCAGTCCGATTTGCGGAAATTGGTAGAAATTTCATCCGCAATTATTTGGGACAAGGCACCCATGGCTAACAGGAAAACTTTCTAAATTCTAGATCGTACATTACAATACGTACTCGAAATAAACAAGCCTTTTGGTGGGAAGGTTCTTATCATGGGAGGAGATTTTAGACAGGTGATGCCTGCGGTGGTGAATGGCACAAAATCTGAAATAATTCGGTCAAGCATCGTCGAGTCTTACTTATGGTCAGGTGTCAGGTTGCTTAGATTAAAAGAAAATATGCGGGCACGCAATGACGTCGAATTTGCTGAATTCTTGCTTAGGGTCAGAGATGGAGAGGAGCAAATAATAGAAAATGACATGATTCGCATTCTCGACTCAAATGTTATGCCTTGGGAAGGAGAGCAATCAATCGATGATTTGATCAAGTTTGTTTTTTCCAAATATTCAAACTTACAATGTTAACAGTGTCGATGTTGAGTACATGGAGACAAGGGCCCTAATAATTCCATTAAATGAAGACATTAACAAGCTGAACGAAATATGCATGGACATGTTTCCAAGAGAGAGCACAACTTACCACTCTTTCGACTGTGTATCGTATGATAACCACAACTTATATCTCCTAGAATTTTTAAACTCTATTAATCCTGGTAATCTACCAACACACAAACTAACATTGAAGCGTGGCTGTCCAATTATGCTTCTTCGAAATATAGATCCAAAAATTGGTTTATGCAATGACACGAGACTAATATGTCATGGGTTTGGAAGAAATATCATTGAGGTAACAATATTAGTAGGGTATTTCATGGGTCTTGGAGTTTTCATTCCACGCATACCACTTAAAAGCACAGAAGATTACAAAATGCCGTTCGAACTGACGAGGAAATAATTTCCTGTCAGATTGAGTTTCACATTAACAATTAATAAGTCCCAGGGCTAAACAATTGAAAATGTCGGAATCTATCTTTCGAATCACGTCTTCAGTCTTGGGAAATTGTATGTTGCTTTATCAAGAGGAGTTTCAGCCCAGACCACAAGAGTTTTAGTCAAAAACTATGCAATCGAGGGTCATGAGGGAGTGTACATAAAGAACGTAGTGTTCAAAGAGATTTTTGATCGGATCAATTCGACGACGACAGGAAGTACGATATGATATCGATTAAAACTGACTAACATTTTTAGCTCAGTCTTAATACTTTTACAATCATTTTACATATATTATTTTAATCCTAAACAATATTAATTTTTTTTCATGCTTGACATGCGTAACTCCTGAAAATATAGAGACAACCAAGTTCACAGATCTTCCGCCTAATGTAGTTAAAGGATTTAGAAGTATTATACCAGCGGTGCCAAAAGGCTTGGATGTGCAAGCAGAATGGAACTTTGTTTTCGATATGATTAAAAGGTAAACAATATTTACATTGAGAAACATCTTTCTCAATATTTTGGTAACACTTAATGCAACTCTAAATACTAAATATAAAATTGTTTATAATTTTGTAGATGCGCACAAAAAAAAGAAGACAGACGATACAAAGCCACGACAATGACGTCTGATCACTTCTATACGGGATTGGATGTTTTTATTTTAGTTCATTAGTTCATGAGAAAATGATGTTATTTGATTGATGTGGAAGTTTGGATGTTTTATTTGGATTTTTCATTTGATGTTTCATTAGTTCGTAATTGTTGTTTAATATTTTGCTTTCATTTTCATGTTTCCTAGGGGTGCTTTGTGGGTATTAGTCAATTAGTGGCTGAGCAAAGCACAATAGTCTCTGTGATGATTGCTACTAGGGCTGCATCGTAGTATCGACCGGTAGAGGGTCGAGCGGAGCATATAGTTTCTTTTTAATATGTTCGTGTGTTCATGTACATTATATAACTATTTCTATGTAAATGAATTGTAGCAGGTTACTATCATCTTTTTTTTTGTGACAGTATAACCAAAACACAAGAGCACTATTGCCCGAGACCATTTCTAAATATTAAACATTTACTACGGTTTGCCGACTAACCCTCGATGAATGATGCTATTACGACAAATGATGCTCTGCCGACTAATGTTGAACCCAAGGCGAATGTTGAACCCAAGGCGAATGTTGAACCCACGGCGAATGTCGCGCCCACAACGAATGTCGCCCCCACGACGAATGTCGCCCCCACGACAAATGTCGCCCCCACGACGAATGTCGCCTTGCATAGGGCCAGAGGCCCGTGCTTGTCACTTGTATATATATAACATATCTTTGAAGCGCATTCAATAGTATAATAACATCTTTTTACATGTGGGCTTGGGTAACATATGTGAAAAGGATGGAGGATACAGGTTGGTAGTGGGAGAAAGGGCTCGGATGGTGGAGACAAGGTTGTTAGGAAATGGGTAGAGGAGACTCAAGCAAATAGGGAGGCACACACAATTCATTTGTTATTTAAACTTTGCTCATCCACCACAAGCACAATTCATTTGATTTACCAACAATGGAAGTTACAATTTCATAAAAAACTCTGTTATTTAAAAAAATTGAGAGTGCTATAGTAATTACAAAATATCATGCAGGGGCATGATGGATAACAATCTAACTCAAAGCCTTGAGAGAGAAATATATGTAAGAATTGGTGGTGGGTGGGTGAGTGGGGGTATATAAATTGAGAGTGCAACAGTAATTACACAAATCCTCCATGAGCATCATGAATATCAAGCTTACTCGTATCCTTAAGAGTGAAATATATGTAAGAATTGGTGGTGAGTGGGGGGTATGTGCCAGTGTTTAATGAGTCTGTCCAAAAACATATCTAAGTGTGTTGTATAAAATATTATTTTTTCTGTGATAACATGTTGTCTAGTTCTCTGGTTTCAAAGCTATTTTTTTTGTTTCTCCACAGGAATGTGCCGCAGCTTTTGTATTTTTCAGAACACGGTATGCTGCCATTGTTACATCAGAGGTTCTTCAGTCATCAAACCCCATGTATTGGGTTACTAATCATGATGTTGCAATTATGATGCTCATGGCATATCTTTCATACATGCTAGCTGAAGTAAGATTCATAACTGATTGTAAGGACCTATATACTGTTTCTAATGTTTGTTCTTTAATGAGCATGTTTCAGGTAAACTATTTGTAATAATATTCTTATGTGGAATAGTGATGTCAAATTTACTTGGCACAATGTGACTGAGAGTTCCAGAATAACTACCAAGTAAGTTGAATTTCAGAACTTTACACTTATAAACTAGAACCAAAAGTTTATCATCTTAGAGATTTGGTCATATAAAATATGGCATGGTTATTTATGTCAGGCATGCTTTTGCAACATTGCCATTTATTGGCTTATTGCAGATACTTTCTCTTTCTATATGTTGGCTTGGATGCGTTAGACATTGAGAAGTGGAAATTTGTCAGTTCCATGTAAATTGTACTTCATTTTTGTTTTTCATAAGTCTGCCAAATTTTGATGGCATTTGTCTATTCATAATAATTTTGTAGATGTTAACAAATGAATTATATTTTTTTTAACATTAAATACTTTCAATTTTTCTTAAAAGATTTAAGTTTGGAGTTATTTTCATAGGAACGATCAAAAGACTTTGTGAAACTGAGCTCAGTTTTATATCTCAATGTTGCCTGCCCAAAAACATATATAAGTGTGATGATCAATACCTCAAAAATTTATCTTTGAAAATCAACGTGTGTGTTTGATTTCTCTCATTCATCTTTTGTTGGCACATTACTATGATTTTACTTTTAAACACACTTCTTATAATTCGCAGGTCGGTGGTCGGAACACTATTTTTGAAGACGCACATAATAAGCGTATCCCTCTTGTATCAGATGTGCCGACCATTATATTTGGGGCTGATGTGACGCATCCAGCTCCAGGAGAAGATTCAAGGTGCTATATTGCTGCGGTGCGCCGCTCATCACTATTAAGAGGAATCTTCAAGGAATGTCGAAATGGACTATTTAGAAATAAAACTATGAAGTGGAATAGAGCAGGAGAAGGAGAAGAGTGCATGAGAGAAGAGATTATACAACTTTTAATCAATGTTCAAGAGTTTACTATTTATAATTTTCTAATTTGTTATTTATTTGTATGCATCAAAGTTTCTTTTGATAAAACTGTGAGAATGAAATTATTAATTTGTAATCTATGTGATGAGTCCCAATTATATACACATATATGGACTCATCTGGGCTGTTTATCTAGTCATTCCACTGCACTTTAGCCTTGTTTTAGCTCATATTTGTCATTATATGCTAGGTGCACTTCTTGGTCTAATTTGGTGTGTTTTTTATGCTTATTATCTTTTGATAGCCTTATCGTTTTGTTGAGTGCCACTTTCAGTGGTCTGATTAGCATTTCTGTAGAAACAGGAGTCGTGCAGGTGTTCCCGGTACAATTCTGTACAGGAACACAGTGCACGATCACTGGTTCTATTGCGCACGAGCACTGGTCGTGCACTGCTGATCGTGTGCACTTAACCCTTTTTTTTTAGTTCTATCTCGGACAGTGCGCACGACCACCTACGATAGTGCGCACGACCACCGGTCGTGCGCCACTATTCGTGCGCACTTAACATCAATTTTATGAGTTCTGTTTCGACCAGTGCGCACGACCACCTACGATAGTGCGCACGACCACCTACGATAGTGCGCACGACCACAGGTCGTGCGCAACTGGTCGTGCGAACATGGTATTTTATAAATTTCTTACATTGCAGGCTCCACCCAGGCAGGCGCACGATCACAGGATTCCAGCGCGCACGACGACTGGTCGTGCGCCAATGACCGTGCGCACTATTTATTCCAGCGCCTATAAATACTCCTGCTCGCGAATTAGGTCGGGATCCATCATCCGACTCCGCCCAGCTTCGCCGTTTTCCGCCCTTTTTGCAGGGTTTCGCCTCCTTCTTCACCGCGCACCTTAGGGAGGATCTCCGGGCAAGCTTTCAACGCCAAATCGTCGTCGGAGCTTCCTCTCAGCCATCTCCTTCATCCAAGAGCTTCAAGAAGGGAGTCAACCTAGCCCTCTTCTTCAAGATCGGAGCAGCTTGTGTGATCATTCCACCGGTTCGTGACACGAAGAAGACGGGTCCATTGGAGAGTAGTGACAACTCTCTCTACCCCGGACGCAGTTGAGGACCGAGCTTGGACGCGGATTGACAACCCGGCGATTCCTTCCGTGAACCCTCAACAAGACTTCGGAGTCGGTCGATTTTGCACACTCACCTTCTCTTGCAGTTGATAGTTTAGTTGGATTTCTTATATGTTTGATGAAGTATACTTTTATTTGTTAACATTAGTATGAAATCATGTCTATGTGATTGAGTAATCTTGTTATATTTTCATTTGAGGTGTGCCCTATGGTGTGGATTGTTTGTTGTGTTGTGCCGCCCTAACAATTGTTAGTGGTGTGCTTTGCGAAGAGGTGCTTGCGACCCTCATTCCGCCGTTCTCTCCACTCCATCCGCTAGCCTACTCTTCCATCCGCCTAGCGAAGCGTGGCATAGCAGCCCGTGTAATCCACTCGCCCTACGAAGCAGCGCGCTCAAGGCCTGCATAGTGCGATTCCGCTTGCCTACTCATCCATCCGCCCTTGTGATGCAGCGCGCTCAAGGCCTGCCTAGTCTCCATCCCGCCAAGTGAAGCATTGCATAGCGGCATTGCATAGGAGTAGTTGATAGCTTTTACTTTATTTCCACAATCCAAAACCCCCCGTTTCCGCATCCATCCGACGTAAAGGACTTCGATCTCAAGTCCTTCCTCGATTGTAAACTCCACCTTACTGTGTTCCTTAGAGATTCGATACTCGGGGATTAATCCTCGTTTTATATTACTTGAACGATCGGTACACTGCCGTTTCGTGCCGCAGTCTTGCTACCGCCTATAGCGGTGTGCTAAGATTCGCGCATCAAGTATTTGGCGCCGTTGCCGGGGAACACGGTCGTGTGAGTTTCTTGAGAGGTAGACGAGAGATTGTAGTTCTTTTTCGCTTGTATATCCATTTTTCTACTTTGTTTTTGTCTTAAAAAAATTTTAGCCTCTTAATTTTCTGTGCTCTGTTATTTTTTTTCTAGTTTTAACTTTTCTAAAGCAGGTTTTCCAGATTTATTTTGTGTGTGTAGTATTATTTTGCAAAGAATCTTTATTTTCTGTTTATCCACATATTTCTGTGATGTATTCTGAAGTCGAGTGTCGTCTTTATGACACTTTGCATCGATACATCGACGCCCTGACTGCTTTAAACGATGAGCATTGTATTAGGTGCTTGCTATGTCAAGGTTTAGGTCATATGGTGAAGGATTGCCCTCGTCTGTGCGATCCTTCCCCCTCTGAGGATGTGTACGCAGCATCCCCCCGTTTACGGGAGACTACTGCGGACAGGCCCACCAGAGTGTTGCCTGACCCCTACACTGACATCGCACATCATGCTCGATCTTTGCCCTTGGAGATTACTGAGGAATCTCTCGCCGCGTACAGCTCTTTCATGGGTCCCTCAATCCCCTTTTATGAGCTTCCCTTGAGTGACGATGTGCACTCATTCGATGGTTAACAGGGACAGGATTGGGAACTCATGGATGCACCAGTATGGTGTGCAGATTCTGGTTCTTCCTGCGGGGAGGCGTCTGTGGATATTTTTGCGGAGGCGACTGCTCATTTATTTTCTGATCATGAGAGCAGTCTGGTTCCTCCGTATTCCTTGCAAAATTCATCTACTTCTATCTTTAGTGAGTCGGCTGATGATGTCGTGCGGGTGGTTTATTCGGCGCCTGAGGTTGCGCCAAGGTGGGACGAGGATTTCATTCTCTCTGATGGGGAGTGTGATACCTTTGAACACGATGATGCACCACGGTGGGATGAGGAGGATTCTCATTCCGAGGAGGAGGTATTTACTTACTTCTTGGATGGGGACATCCAGCTCACCACTGAGGACCCCGAGCTCCTGGGTTCCCCTCGTTACGACTCATATGATACCGACAGTGATCTGTGCTTGGATCCTGCCAGGAGTGAAATCGGGATCACTCCTCCTTTATTTGATTCTTTTAGTTCTTCGTCCATTTTATTTCCTAATCAACCTTCTTTTAATGCTGATATTGATAAGTTCATCCTTCCTGCTTCCCCGCCTGCTTTAATGTCTGATATTTCATTTATCCCTCTGCAGATGCTTGAATTTATAGACCCATTCTTGGGTAATTTTGAGAGGCAGTCTTGGCAGGGAAAGCAGTTGGCAATGATGAATTCAATCGTCTATTCCACTTCATCATCATTGCCTGCTTTTTCCTTGAAAGACTGGGTGCAGGGAGGAAAGCGTTACTTCATCCATGACCGCAGGTTGGAGGAGAGGAAGAGGATGAGGAAGGATGAAATATGGAGATGGAAAGCTCTTGATCCTCTAAACTGCTGTTGTTGGGTCTTCGGGCCCATCTCTTTTATTCTTAGTTACCATTTTAAATCAACTTATAGTTGATCATTTTGAGGCATGTAATTTTTAGGATTTACCATCTTTTGCTCTATGCTTAGACTATTATTAAAACTGCTTAATACAGGTATTAAGTCCAGCTTAAGGACGGTAAACAAAAGTGCTGCTGGGAGACAACCCAAGTTTTTGTTGCTAACCTGTTAATAGTTTAGTTTTATATATTTTTGCTTGGAGCCTTTTTGCCTGCAGGTGTGCGGCAATTTCTTTTGGTGGCGGACTTGGATTCCCTTCGCAGTATTAACGCCAATCTTCTGGTATGCTCATATCTGAGCATAGGTACCCTCTTCCTCAACATTTCTTTATTCTCATTGTCATAATTCATGTGATTGTCCAATTCAAGTCCGGGGGGGGGGGGGGAGTGTACCGAGTGTTCACTGCACGTGCACTAGTGCTTAGCATGCTGGAAGTATTTTATTTTCAGTTTTATGATTTATTTACTTTCTTCGCACACCACTGCACCCACTTTAGCGCGCACTCACTTGTTTGTGTGCTTTCGTTCACGCTTATCTTGGTTTGGAATGTGAAATAGGATGTTAGCTTAGGAATTGCAAATCAGAGTGCGATGTTGACTCTTGTAGTGCTCTAGTCGCATATTCCTTGCTTGCATAGAAATTTGAGTAGAATTAGATTGCCTCTATACTTTTAATTTACAATTAGTGTTCTTGCGTAGTTTTTGATTTATTTTACTCATTTGGTGAATGTAACCGAAATTTGTGGTAGCACGGTGTTGTGTGTAAGCAAGCGCTAGTTGTGTGTTGCTTGAGTCGGAAGGAAGGTTTACCTTTCTCGTGGGCTAAGAACTTGCCCCAAGCGACTCTTGAAGCATGGGCGAGAGCAACTCATTTTGTTAAATGTGATGTAGGCTATTTTTGGCTAGTTTGAGCCTTGTTTTCCATGACATATGCGTTCACCTTTGTAAGCCAAGTTTGTGCCTACCCTTCTTTTGTTTCAGCTCTTCTTTTAAATCACCAAAGCCTGAAGCTTATCCTATTATCGCAGCCAAGTAGTGAGTTAGCTGAAATTACCTTTCATATTTGGATGTGATGTATGGAAATTTTTGTGATGTGAAGAAAAAGTGTATTGTGTGCTGAACATTTTGTTGTAAACCAACCGGGGGATTAAAAAAATGAAGTTAAAAGAAAAAATCTGTAAAGAATAAAAATGACAAGAAATCCCCTTGGGCGTAATAGAAAAATTTAGTTGGTACTTATTTGGAGTAGGCTGTGTACACACCTGTTTTTCAAGCTAAGTCTGGGGGTGTGGTACACTAGCGCTGTTTTGGGCTTGTTCAGGGTAAGCATTTCGATGTTGCTCATTTGGGTTGCGTAGCCGTTTCGTTTATCATTGAATATCATACCGTAACCTAAGACCAATTATAACCCGAAGTCCTATTGATTTAACTTCTGAGTTTGCTAGTGTCGTGGAGAGAGTGTAACCGGGCAAGCTTATGGTTCTCATCGTTGATGGATTTCAGCGGAGTTATTCCCGAATTCCGGTCTTTAGCAACACCCTCCTGAGTGGCTTGTTTACTTTCACATCGGGCACGACCGCACAAATTCTTCATGATTCACCATCTGAGTACAAATAAATCTATATTTACGCATGTATACTTTTGTAAATTTTTATTTGCATGGGTATGATACTTCGCATCTGACTCTTTGTTTGCAATTCTCTACGCTAACCACCATTTTCCCTACTCCGCCGGATTTGTTTGCTCGGGACGCGCAAACAGTTAAGTCTGGGGGTGTGATGAGTCCCAATTATATACACATATATGGACTCATCTGGGCCGTTTATCTAGTCATTCCACTGCACTTTAGCCTTGTTTTAGCTCATATTTGTCATTATATGCTAGGTGCACTTCTTGGTCTAATTTGGTGTGTTTTTTATGCTTATTCTCTTTTGATAGCCTTATCGTTTTGTTGAGTGCCACTTTCAGTGACCTGATTAGCATTTCTGTAGAAACAGGAGTCGTGCAGGTGTTCCCGGTACAATTCTGTACAGGAACACTGCGCACGATCACTGGTTCTATTGCGCACGAGCACTGGTCGTGCACCGCTGATCGTGTGCACTTAACCCTTTTTTTAGTTCTGTCTCGGACAGTGCGCACGACCACCTACGATAGTGCGCACGACCACCGGTCGTGCGCCACTGTTCGTGCGCACTTAACATCAATTTATGAGTTCTGTTTCGACCAGTGCGCACGACCACCTACGATAGTGCGCACGACCACAGGTCGTGCGCAACTGGTCGTGCGAACATGGTATTTTATAAATTTCTTACATTGCAGGCTCCACCCAGGCAGGCGCACGATCACAGGATTCCAGCGCGCATGACCACTGGTTGTGCGCCAATGACCGTGCGCACTGTTTATTCCAGCGCCTATAAATACTCCTGCTCGCGAATTAGGTCGGGATCCATCATCCGACTCCGCCCAGCTCCGCCGTTTTCCGCCCTTTTTGCAGGGTTTCGCTTCCTTCTTCACCGCCCACCTTAGGGAGGATCTCCGGGCAAGCTTTCAATGCCAAATCATCGCCGGAGCTTCCTCTCAGCCATCTCCTTCATCCAAGAGCTTCAAGAAGGGAGTCAACCTAGCCCTCTTCTTCAAGATCGGAGCAGCTTGTGTGATCATTCCACCGGTTCGTGACACGAAGAAGACGGGTCCATTGGAGAGTAGTGACAGCTCTCTCTACCCCGGACGCAGTTGAGGACCGAGCTTGGACGCGGATTGACAACCCGGCGATTCCTTCCGTGAACCCTCAACAAGACATCGGAGTCAGTCAATTTCGCACACTCACCTCCTCTTGCAGTTGATAGTTTAGTTGGATTTCTTATATGTTTGATTAAGTATACTTTTATTTGTTAACATTAGTATGAAATCATGTCTATGTGATTGAGTAATCTTGTTATATATTCATTTGAGGTGTGCCCTGTGTTGTGGATTGTTTGTTGTGTTGTGCCGCCCTAACAATTGTTAGTGGTGTGCTTTGCGAAGAGGTTCTTGCGACCCTCATTCCTCCGTTCTCTCCACTCCATCCGCTAGCCTACTCTTCCATCCGCCTAGCGAAGCATGGCATAGCGGCCCGTGTCATCCACTCGCCTTACGAAGCAGCGCGCTGAAGGCCTGCATAGTTCGATTCCGCTTGCCTACTCTTCCACCCGCCCTTGCGACGCAGCGCGCTCAAGGCTTGCCTAGTCTCCATCCCGCCAAGCGAAGCATTGCATAGCAGCATTGCATAGGAGTAGTTGATAGCTTTTATTTTATTTCCACAATCCAAAACCCCCCGTTTCCGCATCCATCCGACGTAAAGGACTTCGATCTCAAGTCCTTCCTCGATTGTAAACTCCACCTTACTGTGTTCCTTAGAGATTCGATACTCGGGGATTACTCCTCGTTTTATATTACTTGAACGATCGGTACACTGCCGTTTCGTGCCGCAATCTTGCTACCGCCTATAGCGGTTTGCTAAGATTCGCGCATCACTATGCTCTTTGGATATTTGGCAAGACATAAGTGTGAATATTTGACCAACATATATGTTTATTGATAATTGTTAAAAGAGTCGATTAACATGAGTGTGGAAGCATATTTGGATACATTGTTGCCTAAATTTTTTGTATAGTATTAATAAATGAATTTCACATTAATTTGTTTTCTTCATTAAAAAGATTTGGCAACATTTGCTAACTGTAACGTTATAAGACAACATTTCAAAGCTGTTGCAATAGGTCCACCGAAGAACTGTTGCATGTTCTAAGAGTTTATGCAACACTTTTTATATAGTGTTGCCTAAAGGTATGAAAACTCTTGCCTTAGACCATTAGTAATTCCTGTATAGACAACACCCCTATGGCAACATTTTCACTATTTTGACAACACTTTGCAGTTTTAGGAAACAATTTTCAAGTGCTGCTAAAGGCCAAAAATATTGTAGTGAATAATAATATGAAATAACTATCATATTATGAAGAGGTTAGGATGCCACATTCATCAAACAAATACCATATGTGTTTAGTATGAAACATAAGTCCTTATAATGCAGTTTGCATGAAAGTCAAGCGACCACACTAATCTACCCTGACACCCATCACATCGTATATCTCCAGAACAACACCAAGAAAAAGCACCAATCGTTCCATGGACTAAATCATGTGGAGTCTATCCTTTATAAGAATAGGTCCGCATACCGATCTCCAAATGGATTACTAATGATCAATGGCATTTTAGATAATGTAGATGGTCGAGTTTACTAATAGACCCTCATAATGAACAATATGTTGCGTAGGAGACCGGTTATACCAGTAAGTGCACCTACCACCATCTGCTTAATCACTAACGCACAATGATGTTCTTAAATATACATGAAACAAAAGGTTATACTATAGGCCCTCCAACTATTCTATACTCTATGTATTGGCAAGTGGCCGGTTATAGTAATAGGCCCTCATGCCACCCTTCACCGTATCCATGACAAGTAATTATACACTCGCCCTTCTCACTCCATAACCAATACAATTGCTAAAGGGAAACACTACAATCATGGCGTTTTGTACAAAGCTCATAGGAATCCTATGGCACATTAAGGACAATAAATCCAAAGCCTACTCGACCAATTTCCGTTGTTTGAATATCATTCCAACGACAATATGTCCCCACCAATGCATCTATGTGTCGAAACCCTGAATGAGCATCACAACATCATCACAGATCCAGTCATGCAACTAACCTGGATTTACACATAATGGTTAAGCTTGGAATCAATCTTCAAGCACATGGATTACTTGTTTGGTTTCTAGGTCATCAAATTCACAACAGAGAATATAGGTAACTCTTGATAGGATTCATGCGAAAATTAGCAAATCAATAAATGAGTTTATACCTGATGAAATCATATTTCATGAAGAATAGCTGACGTTTGAGAACCAAAACACAGAATATGATTCTCATTTCTACATGTATCAACTTGAACACCAGAAACACCTCACAATCCATCCAACTGTCTCGGGGCTGGAAGAAGATCACTTATCTCTGCAACGAAAGGCTAAATATGTTCTCTGCAGAGGTCCTCTTCTATCTTCTAGTTTCTCACTATGGGAGAGAGAGATAGAATAGCGACAACTTTTTTACAAGTATCCACTTGAAAACCTAAAAGGCACGATTCTCAAACATGCCCTAAAAGCATGCACACAGTAGTTTCCAAAACTACACGCCTTTCAATATCAGAGAGGTGGTGGGGGGGGGGGGGGGGGGGGGAGAAATATAGAATATCCCCTCAGTTCAAAACTGAAATTAATTATTCCTTATTGATTAATTCCCAATTAATCATATTCATGATTTGGTTTCATTTATATCTAATATAACATAAACCAACATGATTAATTATACATTTTCATACGTTCTTAATGTGTGACCATATATGTTCATATCACGTAGACAGTAAGACTAAATCCTTGATTACTTCCAGATCAAAAGATTTCAACATTATTATCATGATGAAAATGCAATCCCATGCCTCATTGGTTCTCTCAATCTGAGAACTGATAGCCCACTAATTAGTGAACCTAGAATCTTCAATGCAATGTAATAAAAAAGAAACCTACATGATATCCTAATCCTGGGAGAAAGTCAGTCATTACCTTCATCATTTTCATTCTGACGATTAGAGCCTCATGAGAATGATGGTAGAAAGTACGAATGGATTTCCTATTTTTTCACGGCGGTGGATCATTGATCGGAGCTTCCAAGATTTGGTAATAATGGATTCTAGCCCAAGACACCTAGCCTCCCTCTTCTTTCCTCCTTCTCAAAACACAAGCAAAGAGATGAAATGAGGTTTTAGGGCCTCCATTCTTGGTTTTAGGGTATCATGGAGCGCTCACAATCATTGGATCAAATGATGTAGTGTGTGCATTTCTCAGTTTCTATGAAAACAAAGAGTGAACAATTATTTTCACCATGGGTGACATCAAAATGCACGTGCGTGCATTTCTCAGTGTCTATGAAATAGGGACCTACTGGTTGGGCGTGCATCTAAACACATGCATGCATCTAAGCGTGCGTCTAGGATTTCTTAAGATGTCAGGAATTCTATCCCTATCATGTGGCGTGTGTCTACATGCACGGGCGTGTACCTACAGGCATGGGCTTCCATCGAGGAATGCGTTCTCATTTCCTTAAAGGGACGAAAATACATTCCCTATAAGGGGCATGAATCAATAAGCATGGGTGTGTGCAACCTAGTTTTGCTCGAAATCCTCTGTTTAAATCTGGTTTCTACATGGGAGACGCCCATATGCTCAAGGGTGGATGTAAGACTTGTAATCATATGCTCTACGAAGATTCCAGGGCGTTACACTCTAAAGGCTCCATTCCAGCACAAGGTGTAAGACGGTTGCTGTTTACTCGGCCATGGCTTTGACAAATTCATATCTTCAAAGAATGAATCTTCAAATAAGCGGGATAAGCCAAAGGCTATGTATTAGATTCTATTTGGCACAATGGTGGTTATGAACCATCGTTTGTGAATGCCCAAACTCACCTAAACAATTTCATCCTCTTTTATGTTCAAAAATAGTTTGTCGTGATGGCAGTCATAAACATTTTTATTCGGAACTCATATTTAATGATGATGGTGTTTTTTTTTCAAACTCACCGAAGCAAAAATGCCTCGCAAAATGGGCCCCAGTCATTGGATCGGTGAGCAGTCGTCAACTTCATGATTTTTGACCAGAATAAACATTGTTGGGAAAACCCTGTGATTTAACTTAACAAATTATATGAAAGTGATTTTATCTACTAGGTTTAAATTACCCATTGTATAGTGAGGGTAATCTGGTCATTAGATGTCTTAGGATGTCACACTCAACATAGGGTGTCAGGACCAGATCAAGGGAAGCAAAATTGGGCTAAGTTAACATTTACGTCGAATAGAATTCGACGTAACATCGAGTCCATATCGACGCTTCTCTGACTAGAAGTCCAAGTGACTCAACCCTTCTGTCGAAGTAACTCAAGTCGACGTTACGTCAAATACATATCGATGTAGAGCTCAGGGACTTATTGGAGTAACTAGAGAAGTCGACACAGCTTCTACTTCAACTCGACACAGAAGAGGTTATCTGTCGAAGCCATCTAAAGTCGACGCAATGTCGACTTCATCTCAACGCGGAAGATGAAGTTCAGAGCCAGGCAGATCAACTCGATGGACACGTCGATAATATGTCGACGCAATGTTGAATCACAGAGTTCAATCAGAGCAGAGATGAAATCGAAGCTGCTTCTATAAGAACTCAAAGTTGCGCCGATAAGAGAAGAAATGAATTTGACGCTACGTCGAATACAGTCTGTAAAAGTATATCTTTTCAGTTGTCTCTCTGATCCTTCTTTCATGGCCCACATCCTTTAAGACCGTTCCCCAACGGCTTAATAATTTCCTGAAATAGAAAAGAGCATTAAAGAAGGAGACAAAAGGTTTCTTGGAAATATATTCCTTTTAGGTGGATGGGCCAAGAATCAGAGAGGAAAGAAAGAGAATATGATAAGCAGATTACCTTATCAGGTTATACCAGAAAGGGAAAGATTTTTGAAATTGAATAGAGAGAATAAAAGGAGAAGAGAAGACAGAGACAAACAGAGCATTAATCACAATTAGTCTCCCTTCTTCTTGCTAGGGCTTCCTCTTCTTCCTCCTCTCCCAGGAACCCTAACACAGCAAAGTGAAAAAGAAAAGAAAGCTTTGTTGTTCTTCATCTAATAGAATAGAGGATCTGAAAGCTGCTCTTCATCACAATCTCTTAGCAGCCAGATCTAAATCAACAGAAGTAGAAAGGATCTGACATACAAAGCACCATCATCTCATCACTATCTAAAGCAGGGGTTAATCAAGAGCAGATCCTGTGGAACATCTAATAGGTTGTTCTTCATACAGTCTTCTCAAGAATTCTGTGAACAGAATTCCTATAACTTTCTTCCTTCTCCTTCTTTCTCATTCTGTAAAAGAGTTTTATTAATCCCTCTTCAAAAGATTCAGTGGTTCAAGATCTCCTTATCAAAAGATCTGGTGGTTCAAGATCTCCTTATCAAAAGATCTGGTGGTTCATGATCTCCTTGTCAAAATATCAGTGGTTCTAAGAGTCTCCGTACCAAAAGACTCAGGCACAGTGGTGCTTCCCTACCAGGTGGTAGAAAAGGGGAGTACCCACATTTTGGGGAACCTCTATAAAAAATTCGGTGTGTCTTCTGGTTGTTAATTTTCTGTGCTGTCCTTATAGCTAGTTTATTCTACTGCTTTCGGCTTTACATTTTAGCACAAGTTTATTCTGCCTAAGATCTTATGTGAGCATAAAAACTTAGATTATTTTTATTGTACACACAGTTAGAATTGGAATAATTTTAAAACTCTATTCACCCCCCCCCCCTCTAGAGGATTCTCATGGGCACACTGTGCACTTTTAATTGGTATCAGAGGTAGGTTGATCATTAAGAGGTTAACACTTTGATCAAAAAGGCCTCCTACTCTTATTTTCTTTTATACACATATATTTCATAAAGAAAAATAAGTTCTAAGGATTATGCCTCCACAAGACCCCCAGTGTGTAACTTAAACAAGTTCACACTCTGGAAGGCCAGGATAAGGCTTTACATGAATTCAATTGATGAAGAATCAAGCGAATTTGAGTCAAGCAGCGAGGAGGAAGCAAACTTATTCTTAATGGCAAAAAGCAATGATGACGACATCAGTGTTCTTAGTGACACTGAGGTAACTCCTCCCACCTTCGAAGAACTCTACGATGAATTTGTTCAAACTTGCAAATCCTTGATAAAGGTATAAAAGATAATATTATTTTAAATCGTGAAAATGAATCCATCATCAAAAAAATCATAAACTTACTAAAAAATTAATTTCCCTTGAAAAGAGAAAGGTTTCATGCCAAGAGCGTGAGCACTCCTTATGTAAGGCAAAGGAACTTGAAGTTTCTCTTTCTAAGACCCTCTCACAAATCAAAACTATTGCAAAAGAAAAGGGGGACTTAGAGAGAAAACTAAAACCTCTCTCTTACAAATTGAAAATAACAAAAGGGGCTTTGAAAATAAATATGTTATGATTGTACAAGAAAATACATCTCTTAAAAAACAAAATCATGATCTCAATATGGCCATAAAAAATTCGGAATAGGTCAAAAATCCTTGGTTATGATTTTGGGAGACCAATGTTATGCTTCTGGAAAGTTTGGGCTCGGATATCAAAGTGAGCCCTTCTGCCCGGCGCTAGCCACTAACGCCGGCGGTAGCTCAACAGTTAAAAAATCTTATGTCTTATGTAAAGTTCAAACATCATCCAGCAAGAGCAATGTAGAAATTCAGAAAAGGATCTCAACCCCCTTTATTTCGTGTGCAAATTGTCTTAAGTTTGGACACACAACTAGCTCTTGCAGGAATATAAAAAAACGATTAAAACAAATCTGGGTACCTAAGAAATCCACTTACTCTATGGGTGGTACCTCTTGGGTATCCGGATCTTTACTCTCATCTTCTTTCTAGATTTGCAGGAAGGCTAAGGAAACGGAGGATGTGTGACTCAGGATGCTCTAAGCACATGACGGGCAACAAAGCAAAATTCCTTAGCCTAGAAAAGAAGAAAGGAGGGATCGTAACGTTATGTGACAACGGTAAAGGAAGGATCATGGGAGTAGGTACTGTTGGTAACAAATCCTTTCTTATCTCAAATGTTCTTTATGTAAAATTAATATCTATAAGCCAAATGTGTGATAAAGGATTAGATGTATTATTTGAATCATCCACTAATCTTTGCAAAATATTTAATCCTAAAACAAAAGCTGTGTTACTAACTGCACCTAGAATTCACAATGTTTACATAGTTTCATTTCATGATCTTTCCAAATCATCTATAAAATGTTTTATAACCAAAAATGGTGAATTAGAACTGTGACATAGACGTTTAGGTCACGCTAGTACAAAGCTCATTTTAAAACTAGCAAAAAGGGAATTGATTAGAGGATTGCCTAAATTGAATGGAAATTTATCTTCACTATGTTCTCCATGCCAAAAAGGAAAATTTACATATGGATCATGGGAGTACAAAGTTTTATACTTCAAAACCATTGCAATTAATCCATATGGATCTTTTTGGTCCCGTTAGCACCGTAAGTCTTGGTGGTAGAATATATACCTTCGTTCTAATAGATGATTTCTCAAGATATTGTTGGACTTTATTTCTCTCTTCCAAATCTGATGCGTTTTGCAAATTCTCAAAATTATGTACTCCTATTCAAAATTAACTAGATTTAAAAATAAAATGCCTTCGCTCAGATCATGGAGGAGAATTTGAAAATGAAAAATTTAAATCTTTTTATGAAATGTTAGGTATTAAGCATGAGTTCTCCGCTCCACACACACCTCAACAAAACGGTGTGATAGAAAGAAAGAATAGGACAATCCAAGAACTAGCACGCACTATGTTATCTGAATATAAATTACCTAAGTCTTTTTGGGCCGAATCCGTAAGCACATCATGCTATGTAATGAATAGAGTCATGCTTTGCCCATCTCTAAATCTCACACTGTATGAACTATATTATCAAAAGAAACCTAACGTATCATATTTTAAATTATTTTGTTGTAAATGTTTTATTCTTAATACAAAAGACTCTTTAGAAAAATTTGATGAAAAGTGTGATGAAGGAATATTTCTTGGATACTCTTCAACCAGTAAAGCCTATATAATATTTAACAAAAGATCGAGTAAGGTTGAAGAGTCTATTAATGTTAAATTTGATGAATTTAATCCATGTGCAGAAAGACTTCCTACAGGTACAAATGATGAACCTTTGCCATCTTTGGAACACGACGAAGAGGAACCTTCCAAAGAAGAGGTGAAGAAGGCCAGGGAAGATGTATATGTGCCCCCAAGCATCTTGAACTTCTCAAAAAATAATCTAAAAGAACTCATCATTGGGGAACCTTCTACTGGGGTAGAACTCAATCTTCTCTTCATGAAACGTTTTCAAACATTTGCTTTGTTTCCGAAATCGAACCTAAAAATGTTTCCACCGCTTTAAATGATGAATTTTGGTTTTTGGCTATGAATGAAGAGTTAGATCAATTTGAAAGAAATAAAGTTTGGAATCTAGTAGATAGACCATCTAATCATCCTTTTATTGGCGTAAAATGGATCTTTAAAAATAAATTATATGGTGAATCTAGGATTATAAGAAATAAAGCACGCTTAGTTGCTCAAGGTTTTTCTCAAATCGAGGGGATAGATTTTGAAGAAACTTTTGCACTCGTTGCTCGCTTAGAATCTATATGAATATTTTTGGCATTTGCGAGTTTTAAAAGAATAAAATTATTTCAAATGGATGTTAAAAGTGCTTTTTTAAATAGGTTTATAAAAGAAGAAGTTTATGTAGAACAACCTTGGAAATTTTATAAATGAAAAATTTCCAAATCATGTTTATAAATTAGAAAAAGCGCTTTATGGTTTAAAACAAGCGCCCCATGCATGGTATGATAGACTTACATCATTTTTGTTAAAGCACGGTTATGTTATGGGAAGTGCCGACAACATACTCTTCATTAAGCTTAATAATAACGATCTAATTATTCTACAAATATATGTTGATGATATCATTTTTGGAGCCAGTAATGAAGAGTTGTGTAATGAAGTAATCTTAGTAATGAAAAATGAATTTGAAATGAGTCTTGTAGGAGAACTATCATATTTTCTTGGTTTTCAAATCTCACAATGAACTGATGGTATCTTTATTTGCCAAACAAAATATGTTCACGATATGCTTAAACGATTTGGATTTGAAAATCTTAAACAAGCTTCTACTCCTATGAGTGCTTCTTTAAAACTAGGAAAAGATGAATCTGGAATTTCCATTGATCAAACTTTATATACAGGAATGATATGATCTCTTCTTTACTTAAGTGCATCTAGACCAGATATAATATTTGTCGTGTGTCTATGTGCTCGCTTTCAAGCCAATCCAAAAGAATCTCATTTAAAGACGGTAAAACGTATTTTTCGTTATCTAATAGGGTCATCTAAATTAGGATTATGGTACCCACACAATGATTCATTTACACTTCACGGCTATTCCGAATCGAATTACGCTGGTTGTTCACTAGATCGAAAAAGCACTAGCGGTACTTGTCACTTTTTAGGACTCTCATTAGTTGCTTGGTCTAGTAGGAAACAATTTTCGGTTGCACTCTCCACCACGGAGGCCGAATACATCGCACTTGGTAGTTGTTGTGCACAAGCGTTATGGATGAGCCAAACTCTAGAGGATTTTGGATTTCATCTAAAAAACATTGATCTTAAATGTGACAACAAAAGTGCAACAGACCTTACATATAATCCCGTACATCACTCTAGATCCAAACACATAGATGTTCGCCATCATTTCATTAGGGATCACATTAAGAAAGAGCATGTAAAAGTAAGCTCATTGGTACAGACTCTCAACTCGCTGACATATTTACTAAACCTCTTCCCGATGCAAGATTTCGATTATTACGACTTGAGTTAGGTGTCCTAGATATTTCAAGTTAAAACACATTCATAAACGCAATTATGCAATTTTTAACCATCTAAAACATCTCCTAAAATTCTGAAATTTCTGCATGAAACTACTATTGGACACTTAATCAAGATCAACAATTAAAATTTTCATAATCATCAAAAATCGTGTACTGTTTCCCGCGCTAGCACTAACGCCGGCGCTAGCGCACCTATCTATTTTTCTGTATTTTTAAAATTTTGAAAACTTCTTAAAAATATAATAGTCTAGATGTACTATTTATTTTTGCACTTCTGACTTTATTTCATTTTTGAAAAATCCAAATACAAAATTACAAAAGTCAAATTACAAAAAATTTGTTTGTTCATTTGCTTAAATTCTATTTCTAAATGCAAAAACCAAATACAAAAATATAAAACACAAAAATAACAAAAAAACTGTATGGACTTTTATTGTGAAAATCAAGCATGTTTAAAACTATCTTTAGAACTTCTACGATGTTCCAATTTATCTTTTCAAACTACTTTGACATTGTTATTATCATGCTTTGAGATATCTAACAATATGTGCATCAATTATATTATAAAAGTAGTGTAGAACCTAGCTAAGCATGTCTCTAAGTATGAGTAAATATTTTATGATTGATAATGATATTTCTTCACTCACTTTTGGGCTAAGTCTACTTATGTTTTTTATCTAAAGATGCTTGCTTGTGTATTTTAATTGTACAATAAATTAAATTTGCATAAGTATCTTACCTACACTACATTTATTTGCACTATTAAATATAAAGAAAAGTGATTGTACTTTCAAAATCCAATTGGTTTGCAAAGCAAGTGTAATCGGAGACCTTTGTACAAAAAATCATGAAATAAATTGACAAAGATAACTCCATCAAGCACTACTTGAACATCCTGATAAGTCTTAATAAGCGTTGTGAGGTTGAGCACCTTGGAAAGATTAGTAAAGTGTCTTGTGCAAAACTTTCATTTCTAAAAAAACCACTTATTCTTATGTACACCGGATCAAAAAAATGACATTGAAAAATAAAATTGTGTGATCCCCCAAGAACTACTTTGCACCCTGATAAGTCTTAATGAGCATTGTGTGTGCAAAGCACCTTGGTAGTTGTAATTTTTTGTGCATAAGAAGTGTGTAGAAGTAATCTTATTTGTGTTTTATTTGTGCACTTTACTCTACATTTGTCTTGTATTTTTTTATTATAACGTTTGTTTACTCTTTTCAAAATACACTTATGTGCACATCATTATCTTCCATAACACTTATTATCATGAGTATTGGATCCTAATGCTAAAATTTCTATACTCTCTTTATATATGAAATGCACTAGATAACCTAGCATGCTCTCTACAATGTTTGGTATATTTTGAATTTATGAATTAGAATAACATTGTAGTAGTCTCTTTAGTTCATACATCTCTTTCATGCTTGGTTCCTTCATGCTAATCCTTAAAGAATTTCAAATAAAAATGATTTACAAAAACATCTTTTTTCATTTCACTCACAATTATTTTTAATCATCATATCTTACAAAAAGATGTTTGTTGTATTTATATAAGTCTTATGCAACATTACGTTTACCTTGTGTTCTGTTCATGGTTATCTCAAGTCTTTCCAACTCAAAAATGTTTTCCAAATGATAGACATCCATGGTAAATGTTATATTATTTAAAGCTAAAAACTCTGATTTATTTCTATGAAAATTATCCTAAATCTCATTATCATTTCCTTCTCTCTCAAAGCTCGGTCATGCCTTTAACTTCTAAACAAAACTTTTATGTGTTTTGCTTTCTTACCCACTTTTGCTAATAACAAAAGGGGGAGATCTAACATGAAAAAAAAATCCGCTATTAAAAAAAATCACTAACATGATTAATAGCTTACATATTAGGGGAGCATTCACTTAGGGGGAGCATGCATTTAGGGGGAGCAATTCTAAAATTCTAAAATCAATAAACATCCTAAATCATCACTTTCACACACACACAAGTAGGTTTCATCATGCTTATATATTAATGCTCTAATTTATCATTAATGGATTTGTTATTATCAAAAGAGGGAATTTGTTGGAACATGGTCTTCCGCATCTCCTAGGTTTGATAATAACAAATCCTATGTGTATTTGATCATGTGTGTTCAAGTGTGCAGGAAACAAATTCCATATGACTCAAGGATAACAAAGGAAGGTTGCCCCCAAAATTGAGCCAACAAATCCAGCATTCCCATTAGCGCCGGCGGTAGCACCTAGCGCTCGGCGCTAGCGATGATTAGCACAATTCCAGAGAACTTATAGAAGGAGCTAGTTCCTGGCGGTAGCCGATAGCACAGGCGGTAGCGCGGAGCACAGAAGGCAAGAGAGAAATGTTTCCTCGGATTGAAGATCCTCCCGCGCAGAATAATGCTTAATCCGGGATAGCACCGGCGGTAGCGCTAGCGCTGAGGTTATAAATAGGACCCCTCTTCTCTTGTTTCAGACAACCATCAGAAAGGGAGATTGAGTGTTAGAATTCCAGAGCCTGATTTGGCTGAAAGTTGATGTCCTACCAAACCTCTACGGATTTTTGAAGGAGAATCTCTTCACACCGGATCCAAACGACGTCTTCTTCTACAATGCTTATTCTACAGCGGATCTTCATCTCCAATTTCAGAAGTTCTTCAAGAGGGAGTTTTTGTTATTATCATTTCTTATTTCTTGTAAACCATTAGAGAATTCACCTCATGTTGGCGACTAGGTCTGGGTAGGACTTAGGGCAGAAATTCGCCTCATGTTGGCGACTAGATCTAGGTTAGGTATAGGGGGTACTCAAGGCTATATCCGGGGTTGGATTGGCTAGAGCGGCTTGAGGCCGAATCTGGGGAAGGATAGGCTAGGGCCACCGGTTCGTGGGGATGCAAGTCGGGATAGAAAACAAAAGGAGTTTACTATTATTCGCCACTGATTTCTAGCATCATAGAAATCGTCTTTTCTAAAACCTTATTTCATATTAATAAACATGTCTCTACTTTATTTCAATTGTTTTGTTTGATTTCTCACATTCTTAATCACGCATTATTTCAAAGATAATCAAAATATAACATAAGTTTCATAAACCTTTATTCACCCCCCCCCCCTCTAAGGGCGCCTACCGATCCAACAAATTGGGCATAAGTACTCCCACAAGGAGAATGCCTATATGAGAATAATGAGCCAAGTTCTCTTCAAACACTATCTAAATATCTGCAAGTCAAAAGGAGTGCCCATTCCTCCTGGAAAAAGGATTACAATTGGAATCTTTTCCAAATGGACCAGGCAAATCTCAAAGCCTGGTCAAGCTCAAATTTCTCCTCCTCCACTAGATTCAGAAAGGGATCACCCTCAGGAAGACACCCCATCTCAACAGCAACAACAACAACAAAAATAGCCATCCCAATCCTCCTCAGCACCTGAGCCATCTCCTCATCCAACCTATCAACTACCATCCAATCTCATTCCAGATCATTACCATGCTCCACCACCACCACCATCAATTCACTTCTCCCCTAAAGTTTTCCATCCTCTAACCCTTATCCAAGTAGAGCTCCCTCCATCACCTCCTCCATCTACATCTTATCCACCCACATTTGATCTTGAGCAGATCATTTCCAAGGCTGTGGCCATTGCCTCCTCCACTTTTGCAGATCAAGCGGCCTCTCAGATGGAGGGTGAACTATTAAGATTTCAAAGATCCTTTCAGAGCCTCAAAGAGTTTATATCTTCCTCTATGGTATCAAGGGAGTTCTTAACCTCACTGGCCAGCAAGGTCAAGGTCAACAAGGGGGAGAACATACTAGAGGAAGAAATATCTCCTCCTGTTATAAATGGACAAGATCAGGGTAATGCTAATAATGAGCCTGCTCCTGACAAAGTAACTACCTTTCAGGATGCCACGGTTGCAACAGTTCAGGGGGAGCTTGCTCCAAAAATATTGAATGATAAAGGAATAGATGCATATGTTCAGGGGGAATTAAGTGTCAAAGATATGGTAGATGTCATGCAGTTTCTGACAGATGAAGGGTGCCCCAAGAAGAAAGGATGAATATTGAGCAAACTGATGCATGAAAACAAGGGGAGCCTACCCCAGATGTCTAGAGGGACCTAGATGTAGAGATGGCTGCTGTAAGCACAACTGTTGCTCAGGATGAAATCCAGGATAAAGATCATCTAGATGAGGTAGAACAGATAGCTGAGGAAGCTACCCGGGAAGCTGAAACAAATGCACAAAGTCAGGGGGAGCTTCCCAAAGACACTGCTGGAGAAAATGATAAGCCACTGAAGTTTGCCTCAAGAAGAGCCTCCACAAAAGTATTTTCAAGAAAGAGAAAAACTCCTGAGAAGGATCTTTGAACTTCAGGTATCAGATGAATTATTGGTTTTTTTGTGGAATTACATTTGGTGGGAAAAACAATGCTACACAATTTCTTGATATGGAAATCTGTTGTCTATAACTTCGGTTGTTTCCTCTTTGTGTTTATGTTATATTGCATGTATGTTTGGTTATGCAAAGAAATGTATAAAATCACTTTACTCAAATCTGTAAAATTTGTTAAGATAAATAGGGGGAGATTGTTGGGAAAACCCTGTGATTTAACTTAACAAATTATATGAAAGTGATTTTATCTACTAGGTTTGAATTACCCATTGTATAGTGAGGGTAATCTAGTCATTAGATGTCTTAGGATGTCACACTCAACATAGGGTGTCAGGACCAAATCAATGGAAGCAAAATTGGGCTAAGTTAACATTTACGTCGAATAGAATTCAACGTAACATCGAGTCCATATCGACGCTGCTCTGATTAGAAGTCCAAGTGGCTCAACACTTCTTTCGAAGTAACTCAAGTTGACGTTACGTCGAATACATATCGACGTAAAGGCTAGGGAATTGTCGGATAATTAGAGAAGCCGATGCAGCTTCTACTTCAACTCGATGCAGAAGAGGTTATCTGTCGAAGCCATCTAAAGTCGACGCAACATCGACTTCATCTCGATGCAGAAGATAAAGTTCAGAGCCAGGCAGATCAACTCGATAGACACGTCGATAAGATGTCGATGCAACATCGACTCGCAGAGTTCAATAAGAGCAGAGATGAAATCGAAGCTGCTTGTACAAGAACTCGAAGTTGTGTCGATAAGAGAAGAAATGAATTCGATGCTACATCGAATACTGTCTGTAAAAGTATATATTTTCAGTTGTCTCTTTGATCCTTCTTTCATGGCCCACATCCTTCAAGATCGTTCCTCAATGGCTTAATAATTGCCTGAAATAGAAAGGAGCATTAAAGAAGGAGACAAAAGGTTTCTTGTAAATATATTCCTTTTAGGTGGATGGTCCAAGAATCAGAGAGGAAAGAAAGAGAATGTGATAAGCAGATTACCTTATCAGGGTATACCAGAAAAGGAAAGATTTCTGAAATTGAATAGAGAGAATAAAAGGAGAAGAGAAGACAGAAACAAACAGAGCATTAATCACAATCAGTCTCCCTTCTTCTTGCTAGGGCTTCCTGTTCTTTTCCCTCTCTCAGGAACCCTAACACAACAAAGTGAAAAAGAAAAGAAAGCTCTGATGTTCTTCATCTAATAGAACAGGGGATCTGAAAGCTGCTCTTCATCACAATCTCTTAGCAGCCAGATCTAAATCAGCAGAAGTAGAAAGGATCTGACATACAAAGCACCTGCAACTCATCACTATCTAAAGCAGGGGTTAATCAAGAGCAGATCCTGTGGAACATCTAATAGGCTATTATTCATACAGTCTTCTCAAAATTTTTGAGAACAGAATTCCTATAATTTTCTTCCTTCTCCTTCTTTCTCATTCTGTAAAAGAGTTTTATTAATCACTCTTCAAAGGATTCAGTGGTTCAAGATCTCCTTATCAAAAGATCTGGTGGTTCAAGATCTCCTTATCAAAAGATCTGGTGGTTCATGATCTCCTTGTCAAAAGATCAGTGGTTCTAAGAGTCTCCTTACCAAAAGACTCAGGCACAGTGGTGCATCCCTACCAGGTGGTAGAAGAGGGGAGTACCCACATTTTGGGGAACCTCTATAAAAAATTCTGTGTGTCTTCTGGTTGTTAATTTTCTGTGATGTCCCTCTAGCTAGTTTATTCTACTGCTTTCTGCTTTACATTTCAGCAGAAGTTTATTCTGCCTAAGATCTTTTGTGAGCATAAATCCTTAGATTATTTTTATTGTACAGACAGTTAGAATAGGATTAATTTTAAAACTCTACTCACCCCCCCCCCCTCTAGAGGATTCTCAGAGGCACACTGTGCACTTTCAAACATACTATCAAAAATTTATGAAAACCTTGTTACCCTCCAAGATTGATCTTATAAGGAAGATTGACAATCTAAAACCAAACATGTTCGCAGAAATTTATTGTTCACAAAAATCGACGTGCGTCGATTCCTATTCGACGTAAGCGTCGATATCAACCTGGCTAGATGGCGAGAAGAAAATATGGAAGGAGCGTCGACAGAGGTGCGTCGATTTTACTGAGTGCGTCGACTAGAAATCAGAGTTACTTCGATTAAGGTCACGTCGAAATCTGTTTAGAATTACTTCGACTCATTTGGAGAGATACGTGGACTACACTTCGACGTTGCGTCGATTACTATTCGACGCATATTTACTTAAACTAATTTTTCACTCTGAGAACTCATTTTCTACTCATTTCTAGGGGTTAAGATAAATCATTTCCCCAACAATCTCCCCCTATTTGTCTTAACCCTATTCAGAGAGAAATTTTATCAGCTTGTAATCAACACATCAAAGTATATTTATAGAAAAGAGATATATTAGGTAATCAGAAGATAATGGAAAAAGAAATCATATAACAGACTTTTTGTACAAATCAAGCAGTACTTAAGCATTAAAAATAGAGCTCTGCTCAAAATTGTTCAACATATCATTCAGGAGGAGTAGGAGGAGATTTTCTCTTCCTAGAGAATACTAAAGGGAGATCAGGTCTTTTTATAGAGGTGAGTTGTTCCTTGTCAGTAGCAAGATGTTCATTCAGCTCCCCCTGAGTCAATGCAGTCTGCTCCCCTGAGATAGAACTTCCTTTATGCTTTCTTTTTCCTTTATACTTTCTTCAGCTTCTTTTTCTTTTCACTTTCAGCCAAACCTTCAGCCTCAGCTTCATTTTCAACTTCTTTCTCTACTCTACTTGCCTCCCCTTGAAAGAGAACTACTTGTTGTTCCGCTTCTCTTGCTATAGAAAGTACATCTTTTAGCTGTTCTGTAGTATGTAGCTCAGGTACTATTTCATTCCCAATGGTCTTAAGCAGAGCAAGACTATCAGATTTTGATGTTGGAGAGGATTTGTGTGAGTGAGATTTGTGACTGGAGAGTTGTTCTTCATCTAACTTCTCCCCCTTCTTGACCTTCTTAGCCAAGGAGGTTAAGAATGATTTAGTAACCTTAGATGAAGACACAGAGGTTTTGAGTACTTGCACAGAGGCATTTACCCCATCCAACTGGGTTTGCATGTGCCTGATAGAGGAGTGAATTTGATGGCAGTGTCCATCCAGCATTTCTTGAAATCTTTGGGCTGCTGACTGGATACACTGAGTGATGAGAGTTTCAGTGGATGGAGATGGTTCAGGGTGTGTTGGTGAAGGAGATAATGGTGGAGGGGATAAAGGTGGAGAAGTGATTGTTGATATATGAGGTATGTAAGATGATGTAGGTAGAGAGGATGTGATAGTAGGAGGAGGAAGAGGTTGTGATTGAATTGGTGTATGTGAAGATGTAGTTAAGGTAGGAAGTGTGAGAGTAGTGGAGACTATTGGTGTGGATGATGTTGGTAGGGAAGAGATGTCTGTATGTTGAGGAGGAGGTGAAGATGGATGCACAGGAGAATTAGGAGGAGAGGGAGTCCTTTCAGGAATGGAACCAGGCTTGGGGATTTGCCTGGTCCATTTTGAGAAGAGGGCTATGGACATCCTTTTTCCAGGAGGAATGTGAATTCCTTTTGACCTACATATGTCAGGGAAGGAGTGAAGGAGTACCTGACTCATGATCCTCATGTAGGCATTCTCTTTTTGAGAATATTTGTGTCCTATCATCTTCAGTAAGCAGCTGCCCCAGTCTATCTTCTTTTTCAGCACAAGGTCCCCCATAATGTTCAGTTGCTGCTTGGGCACTGCATCATGGGCAGAGATTTTGCATAGTAGTATTTTTCCCTACTATGTCTGACAAGAGCCTATATTCATCAGAGAAGTTTATTTTCTTTAGGTTGATTGGTCTATCTCTGGAGAATTTCATGGTGATTAATAAGTTTTTGATTTCCTCAGGAGTGAGTTCCACAGGTTCATTACCTGATAAGGGAATGATGATGGAGATTCATTTAGCTACTCTTAGAAAATAATTTGCTTCTCCTTTGATTTGAACAGGGATAGTGTTGGTGTGTACCTGATGGAAGATCAAAGGTATCCCTAAGATGTTCTGCAGAGATTGAGACAGGTGTTTCATGGATTGTTCCTGTAATCTCTCCTTATTCAGATATCTGAACATGATTCATCAACTCAGTGAGTTCTATTTCCAGGAGTTTGCATCTTGTTGAAATGAGTTTGTCTAGATCGGCTTCAGTGAGAAGAGCTATGATGCTCTTGTAGTTTTCGGCGGCGGCTTGGAAAGAGTCAAGATCAATATCGAAACCAGAGTTGATCTTGGGAGCCATTTTGGTCAGTGAGAGAGAGGAAGTGATGGCTGGACTGAGAAGTGAGAAGGATGAAAGATTCAGAGAGTGTGCAGATTTCTAACTGAAGAGTTTATTTAAGTCAGGTGAAACGTCGAGATGAGACACAACTCGAGGTTTATTCGGTACTACAATATATGTGACCGAAAATATTTTAGTATTACTGCTCTTTTTCATGAAGTTGACGTTGCGTCGAGTGGAAGTCGATGTATGCGTCGGTACAGTCTGAATTGAGATGTTAGGGTTTCCTATCGACGATGCGTCGATTAGAAATCAACGTGACTTTTATTTTGTCTTGAAAATTCTAAGTTTTTCTTGAGAGATTATTTCTTCCTAATCCTAAGGTTTTCTAAGTCAGCCTTGGACTAATTTTATAGGCAATTGGTTTGATTGTGCCAACATTGTTTGGCAATGTGGCCAGTTTTATTACAGATATAACACCTGATTGTTTTTAGATTATGGGAATTTGAGTTTAGAGAGGGATAAAGATGTTGATTAGGATAGAGTTGTTGATTAGGATAAAAGTTTTGATTAGGATAGAAATTTTTATTAGGATAAAAGTTTTGATTAGGATATAGATTTTGATCGGGATAAATGGGTCCTGAATGGGGTTTAAGATAGAAAATTTTTGAAGGATAGATATGTCCTGTATTTAAGTTGTTCTGAGGTTTTATGCGTCGATATCTATTCGACGTATGTTGAGAGTTGCGTCGATATGTATTCGGCGCTTTCTCTAGATTGCGTTGATCTGGAATCGATGCATGGAAGTAGTTGCGTCGATTATAAGTCAACGTAATTTTATTTATGCGTCGATTTGAGGTCGAAGCATCTGAGAGATTGCGTTGAGTAGAATTCGACGTACTATCATTCATACGTCGATATGAAGTCGACGCAATTGTGTCTTCATAGATTTTATTTTTCCCTTTTTCTGGTTGGAGATTTATTTCTTTATGAATTGTTTCTTTTGGCCTAATAGCCTTCTTAGAAGGAGTTTGAGAGTCTTCATCTGAATAGTATGATGTTTTATCAAAATGGTCTATCTATTTGAAGGTGAAGTCTTCATCTTTATTCTGTGAGTCTTCTTTTATGTTTGTTGATTTTATGGGTTTAGTAAATTTAACAGGGCTCATCCAAGCAGGTTTGGTAGATGGTATTGAACTGGTTGAAGGATCAGCCACTAGCCCCAGATTCTTATGTCTGATTGTTTGTTTTTCAGTGATTTCTTTAAGTGTTTGGCTTCTGACTTTTATAGATTCTTCAAAATCTTTTGCCTGGGAGACCTTATCCTTAAGGAGTTGATTTTCTATTTTAGCACTTTTTATTTCCTTTTCTGTTTTATAGATTTCACACCTTAGTTCATAATTTTTTGAACATGTATCCTCTATTTTTCTCATATTGATTTGTTCTTTTATATCCTTAATTTCTTGTTTAGCTTTTAGTTCTAAATAGAGTCCCTTAAAATCATTTTTGAAATCATCACATAGAAAATCTATTTCATCAAAAATGCTTACCTCATCCTTATCCTCAGATTCCTCTATGAGAATAAGGCTATCTTCTTTTTCATCTTCAGAAGAGATGCTTCCTTCTGAACCTGTTCCACTCTATGATTCCGCAACACATTCTTTTGCTGAGTTTCCAAGAGTCATTAAGCATAAGTCTTCTTGCTTAGACTCTTCATTGTCACTTTTAGATGAGGTGTTGTCTTCAGTGTCTGTTTCACTCCAAGCTTCTGCAACGAAGCCTCTTTGTTTCTTCTTCTCCTTCCTCTTGAGATCTTTCTTTTTCAGATCTTTCTTTTTCTCAGCATTTTCTGGACATTCTGGAGCAATATGTCCAGTTTTCCTGCAGGAGTAGCAAATAATTTCTTTAGTAGGAGTCTTATCATACCTTGGTTTTGACTCTCTCCTTCTAGACCCATCTTTCCTGACCCATTTCTTGAATCTTCTGGCCAGGAGGCTGAATAATTCTTCTTCAGTAACAGGGGTTTCCTCTTCTGTTGCTTTTAATGCAATGTTTCTATCTTTTGAGGAGGTTGGAGTGTTTTCCCTTCTTTCCTTCTCTTCTCTGGTTTTCAGTAGTTGCTCATAGGATTTGAGTTTTCCTAAGAGGGCATCTATTGAGATTTCCTTTTGTCCTCTAGTGTCTCTTATTGCCCATATTCTTGAGTTCCATGAACTTGGGAGACTCATTAATAATTTGTCATTGATCTCTGTGAGAGAGATCTCTCTATCCAAGCTCCTTAATTGATTGATGATCAGACTGAATCTGTGATACATCTCAAATATGCTTTCTTCATGCTTCTTTTGAAAGTTCTCATATTGGGAGATCAATATAACCTTTCTATCTTTCCTTTCATCAACACTTCCTTCTACTATCTTTGTAAGAGCCTCCCAGATTTCTTTGGCTGATTCACAGTCAACAACCTTTTGAAAGATTTCATCTGAGAGGGTTGAGACAAGAATGTTCACAGCTTTTGCATCACTTGTTCCTGCTTTCTTCTCATCAACTGTCCACTCATCCCTTGGGACAAGTGTTTGAGTCACTTTACTACTTGAGACCTTTCTATAAGGCTTGGGAGGACCTGTCAAAATAACATTAAACAATTCTTCATCAATAGAATTCATATAGATCCTAATTCTTGTTTTCCAGAGTGTAAACTTTTCAAGGTTGCAAATTGGTGGTCTGGTGGAAGCATAATCTTTGATTTGTGCCATAAATTTTTTTTAGAAATATATATATATATGAGGTAGGATCTTTTTTATCAAGGAGTTATCCCTTTTTGATCAACCTCCCTCTGATACCAATTGAAAGTGCACAGTTAACCTCACTAGAATTCTCTAGAGGGGGGGGGGGGGTGAATAGAGATTTAAAAATATTTTGTGCAAAGTTAATAAATATATATATATATATATGTGTAATGTTCACAGATTTAAGCTTCCCACACACCAACAAGAATTAAGCAAGTGAAGAAAGAAATAGTAGAAAGAAAGACACAACACAAAACAAAGAAATATAGTGGTTCCCCAAACTTTGGGTAGTCCACTCTTCTACCCCCTTGGTAGGAATTCACTATCTTGCACTAAGTCTTTTGATAAGGAGACTCTTAGAACCAGCCTGAGTCTTTTGATAAGGAGACTCTTAGAACCACTACAACTGAATTTTTTGAAGAGAGATTCTAAAAACTCTTTTACACAATTTGAAAATGAAATAAGAATGAGAAGAAGAAGTAGAAGAAAAATAATTGAAGCAAGAAAGAATCTTCTTCCTAGCAAGAAGATTAGAAGCACAAGTATAGTGAATGAAATCTCTCTTCTATAGTGAGAAGGAGATTGTAGGCCTTTCTCTCTTTCAGTGAGAGCTTTTACAAATGGCAGCAGTATGGCTTCAGAAGGAGGAGAAGAAGAAGGCTTTTTCTTTGCTGCAGCACTCTTTCACTTTTCTCAGCTTTCTCACTTTTCACTTGGGAGTTTTTCCTCTTTTTCAAATAGATGGAGTGGATCACTTGTCCTTTCTCTTTTCCGACCTCCTTGTGTATTTATAGCTCTGTTTATTCAAAATATTGCTATAGGAGAATAATCAATTAGCAGTAAGAGAAATAATAAGAGTGAAAAGTTTCTATAATCATTATATTTGTAGAAGGAAAGAGATCATTCTATTTTCAAATAATGTCCATAATAATCTTAATCAAATTATCCAAGAATCATTTAGAAGGAAAGACTGATTCAGAACGGCTAGAAAAGAATAATATAATTCCATAAAATTCAGATCTACAGAAAGAAGGAAAGAGATCTGGCGTGTTTTTGAATCTGTCACCGAAATCGACGTGCGTCGATTCCTATTCGACGTAAGCGTCGATATCAGCCTGGCTAGACGGCGAGAAGAAAATATGGAAGGAGCGTCGACAGAGGTGCGTCGATTTTACTGAGTGCGTCGACTAGAAATCAGAGTTACGTCAATTAAGGTTACGTTGAAATCTGCTTAGAGTTACTTTGACTCATTTTGAGAGATACGTCGACTACACTTCGACGTTGCGTCAATTACTATTCAACGCATATTTACTTAAACTAATTTTTCACTCTGAGAACTCATTTTCTACTCATTTCTAGGGGTTAAGATAAATCATTTCCCCAACAGGATGGACGAGTAGGCAAATGGAATGAGGGTCGCAAGCACCTCGTCGACAAGCACGGCACTAGCAATTGCTAGTGCGACACACGAACATGACGACAGAATGAAAAATGGATGGCGGCGCACCTCATACACACATATAAACAAAAGATAATTTCATACAAATGAAATATGCATTACATAACATGGTTCATAGTGTACATCATCAAAATACAAGAGATCTACTAACTACAACTACCAATACAAAGTTAGAGAGAGCAAGAAATCGACAGAATCCGAAGTCTTGTTGAAGATTCATGGTTAGAATCGCTGTGTGGTTAATCCGAATCCAAGCTCGGTCCTCAACTGCGTCCGGGGTAGAGAAGGCTGTCACTACCCTCCAATGGCCCGTCTTCTTCGTGTCACGATCCGGAAATGACCTTGCTTCCTTCTCCTTGGATCTTGGTGGATGTAGGGTTGAATCCCTCTCCTTAGAGCTTGAGGATGATGGAGGAGTCCCAAAGGGATGAAACCTCAGTGGAAGTGGCAAAAACTGCGCAGCTGTATGGTGTGTACGATCCCTCTCGTTTAGGTCAAAAGCTACAGCTTTTATAGAAAAAGATCAGAAAATTGGTCACGCACGGTCGAACGCACGACCGTGCATTGCCCGTGCAATTTTAATAATAGAGAACAGCGCAGGAAGATGACCTGGAGCGCCCGTGCGATTTACTCACGCACGGGCAAATCCGCCTGTGCGTCAAAACGCACGGGTAAATTCAGAAAACCTAAAAACAAGGCTAAACAGGTTGATCGTGTGATTCCTTCACGCACGGGCACTGCCCGTGCGTAGAGACGCACGATCAACAACAGAACATAGTATTCCACCCCAGAAGAGAACACACGATCACCTGTGACCGTGCGTCAAGGAAAATGCACGACCGTGCGATCTGCGCAGTCATGAATACTGGATAGAACTGGATGAACCGTCCACCTGCATCAGCCACATCATAACTGGGAATACCGTTCCAGCTCCAACAAAATGAGAAAAAAACAATGGGGAGCACAATGTGCTTACCCCCAACAATAAAATGCGCAATTGCACACAACAACGGGCCTAAACATGTACTTCAAATAAAAGCATGAACAAGGCGAAAAAGGATAAAAACTGAAGTACAAATGCAGGAAAACTAGCCCAGATGAGTCCGAAAATGTGCATATAATTGTGACTCATCAGCACCCAGCTTTATACGAAGAAGAAACGATCGCACACACAGAGCATCGGCACACCTCTCGTCGATGCACCTCACCTTCCATCAGTAGCAGCTCGCCTTCCCTCTGCATAGACTCACCTCCGCATCGACACACGCGACATTCCCTCTACAGACACCATCCTTACATCGCACTCATAGAGCAACAAAGCGAGGATCTACAAATTTTTGCCCTAGATCCATTGGAGATTCCAGGATCAGCCTAAACCCTTTCATCGAGCAACATTTTTCCATCAACTTTAGGTACTTCCAGCTTTGGCTTTATTAAACTTCTACTCCCATTTCCAACCTCATGATCTCCCATCCACGTTCTTCATTTTTTTCGCTGTTGTAACCAACCATCGTTTCATTTCTTCCTTTTTTCCCATCCCCCTCCACATGAGACAAGACTAATTCCCATCCGACTAATTTTTTTAAGGGAAGTTAGAAGGACATGGTTACACCGAAGGGAAGAAGCCATTGGAGAAGACTATTCTCTACATCAGCAAAAATCTTCTACTCGCCGACCCCTAGGGCTTCAATGTCAAAAATCTTTGTCTCCTTTCACTTTTTTTGTTGTTGCAAATCTGATGCATATATGACATCCAATTTTCTTACTGTCTTCTCAATTTTTGATGCAGGCCGGTGAGTGGACCCAAAATCTGCAAATCTGATGCAGGCCGTCGGTGAGGGGATCAAAACACTACATCTTCGTTCTTCTCCCCCCTCTCTATACCTCTCCATCATTATGCAAATGTATTTTCTCTTCCTCCACTAACTTAGTATTAATTTTTCAATTCAGTATTTATATAAAGTTATTAATTTCAGTTTAATGTGTTGATTTTTATTCAAAATAAGTTTTAGTATAATTCAGAACCTCAAGATTGGGGTTCTATCCTTGAACCTTCTCTTAACTGATGCTTGCAGGATCAAGCCTAGCCCAACATTGCCATTTTTTGGTATTTCTGTTCTCAAGTAATACCACCCATTTTTTGTGTTCATGTGTAAATTAAAATGTGCAAGCATTATTTTCTCAATGTTATTTTGTTCTCAATTTAAAGGCGGATCAATTGCACTGTTTTTCAATTTTAATACTATATAAATGATATAGATTATGTGAAATTATTTTCTTGTATGTTATTAGTCTTTTTTATATTTGATAAGAAGAAATGTTGATTGTCTGTCATATTTTGTTAGAGTATAGATATAAGTATTTAATGAATGATGGTTTGTTTTGAATGTCTAAAAACCTTGACTTCACTACTCTGCAACTGCCATTACTGATTGTAAGGTCCAAGCTGAGCATCTTAATGAATATGGAGAGTCAAAGTAAGAGATTAAGGTATAGTTGAATTGAAATTATTTTCAATGACGTTATTAAGCTTTTTTATATTTGGTAAGAACTAAGAAAAAATCTTGATTAGAGCAGATGCGAGAAGCTCAATTATAACTATGTAATTTTGATGTTCAATATTTTGTTGTGCTTAATAATAATTGTATTGAGTTTTTGTGCTTAAAGTTATTTGAGAATCTGAAAAATCAACCATATTTAATCAGTTTGTTCGATACATTACATTCGTCTTTGATATTTTTAGTTAAACTAAAAGCTTAACAACGATTTTACTTCTGAGCAGATAAACTTCTTTTTAATGTTGTAACCAAACCCATTATCTTGAATTAGTTGTTCTACATGTGTTTAGGGTACATGAGTATGTGGTACATTTTAGTTATGCAATTTATGAATGCTTATTTCAACACATTTTGAAAAATGACTTAAATCTTTTTTAGTTGAACAATCATAAATCATGGTGGTGTTTAGTCTGTCCTTGGTTTGGTTCTCCAGGTATACATGCTATAATTCTTTCCACTGCCGGGTGTGTTGTGGTTGTGCACTAAATTTTCTATTTTTGGCCAATGATGGTTATGGTTATACACTTATAATTAGCGATTGTTGCCGCTTTTAGGCCTGGTAGCTTTTGAAAGTGCACAGTTAACCACACTAGAATTCTCTAGAGGGGGGGGGGGGGGGGTGAATAGAGATTTAAAATTACTTTGTGCAAAGTTAACAAATATATATATATATATATATATATATGTGTGTGTGTAATAATCACAGAGTTAAGCTTCCCACACACCAACAAGAATTAAGCAAAATAGCAAAAAGAAAATCACAGCACAACACAAAGAAATATAGTGGTTCCCCAAACTTTAGGTAGTCAACTCTTCTACCCCCTTGGAAGGAATTCACTATCTTGTACTGAGTCTTTTGATAAGGAGACTCTTAGAACCAGCCTGAGTCTTTTGATAAGGAGACTCTTAGAACCAGTACAACTGAATTTTTTGAAGAGAGATTCTAAAAACTCTTTTACACAATTTGAAAATGAAATAAGAGTAAGAAGAAGAAGTAGAAGGAAAAATAATTGAAACAAGAAAGAATCTTCTTCCTAGCAAGAAGATTAGAAGCAAAAGTATAGTGAATGAAATCTCTCTTCTATTGTGAGAAGGAGATTGTAAGCCTTTCTCTTTATCAATGAGAGCTTTCAGAAATTGCAACAGTATGGCTTCAGAAGAAGGAGAAGAAGAGGGCTTGTTGTTTGCTGCAGCACACTTTCACTTCTCTCAAATTTTCTCACTTTTCACTTGGGAGCTTTTCCTCCTTTTCAAATGGATGGAGTGGATCACTTCTCTTTCTTCTCTGCCGACTTCCCTCTTATTTATAGCTCTGTTTATTCAAAGAATACTATAGGAGAATAATCAATTAACAGTTAGAGAAATGGTAAGAGAGGAAAGATTCCATAATCAATATTTCTGTAGAAGGAAAGAGATCATTGTGATTTCAAATAATATCCATAATAAACTTAATCAATTTAGCCAAGAATCATTTAGAAGGAAAGACTAATTCAAAACGGCTAGAAAAGAATAATATCGCTGACATCCTCCAACTCTTTTCTCGGACACATTCAGTGAGCCGATGGGTTGGGATTGCCCAGCAAGCAGCAGAATTCTGTTCCGAGGCTGCCAAACTCCTCCCTTTTCGCTCCGCTTAGCCCTATCCCCTATGGCAAAAGTGCCTTTTTCCATTTTCTCGCGAAGCTGGTGAAAAAAGTGAAGCTAAAACTAGCAATTGCGCGGAGAGGTGAGGAAAGAGGTCTGGAAAGCACAAGAAGGCCAACTCTGGCTTATCTATGAAAGAGCTTCTCCGTTCGATCTACAGATAGAAGGAAAGAGATCTGGCGTGTTTTGAATTTGACATAGAAATTGACGTACGTCGATTACTATTTGACGGAAGCGTCGATTTCAGACTGGCTGGATGTCGAGAGGAGAATATGAAGGTGCGTCGACTAAGGTACGTCGACTAGAAGTCAGAGTTACGTCGACATAGGTTACGTCGAATTCTGTTTGGAGTTACTTCGACTCATTCTGAGAGGAACGTCGACTACACTTCGACGTTGCGTCGAATACTATTCGACGCATATTTACTTAGACTAATTTTTCATTCTTAGAATTTATATTCTACTCATTTTTAGGGGTTAAGATAAATCATTTCCCCAACAATCTCCCCCTATTTGTCTTAACCCTATTCCGGGAGAAATTGTATCAGCTTTTAATCAACACAGCAAGACATGTATATAGAAAAGAAATATGTTAAGTAATTAGAAGAAAGTAGAGAAAGGAATCATATAACATGTAAGTATCTTTCACAAGATTTAAACTAAGAACTTCTTGTTATACATGGAGTTGACAAAGGTAGAGTAAAGTTTATTAGATAAATTTTCAATAGCTTCAAAAATGTAGGGCCTGGCTTTATCAGGATGCTCCTGAACATTTCTGATAATTGTGTGTAGCTTTGCTAGGATCTTTTCAGCATCAAGAAGGGTGTCATTTATGGAATAGCCCTTGCTAATGATAATTGCTGTCTTTTCATCAATCATTTCAATTGTAATGCTTTGAGGTTTCTTTTGTGTAGATTTGGGCTCAGATGGTCCCTTGTTGTCAATCTTGGGCCTATATTTTCTCTTCTTCTATGATTCTTGTTTCTCAGGGATCTCAGACACTTTTCCTTTCCCTTTCCAGGGTGAACTGTGCCATTTGTCTAATCCTTCTGGTCTTTTAGGCTTCTTATAGGGAATGTAGTCATCTTCTGAACATCCTACACCCCTTTTGTGCTTTTGTCCTTTATCTAGGATAAGAGAAGCCCTGCCTGAGGTTTTTTCTTCTAATATGCTTCAACATCAAACAATTTCTTTGGAAGTTTGATGGAAGATTCATCAAGAATCTGTTCTTTGGTCATCCCCTTCTTGATCTTTTCCATCCAGATATTCCTCTTATCCTCTGTCTCTTTCATTGCTGCTTCAAATTCATACAACTCTCTTTCTCTCATTTCTTCATGCCTCTTTTCCATGTCAAGGTCATGGTACTCCTTTACAGGACTGTTAGGAGTGATATTAGGCATTCTTTCAAACCTTTTTATCTCCTTAATAGCTTTTCTGTATTTCTTTTCCTTTGCATAGTCTTTCCTTTCTTCTTTGGAGAATTTTTGCCAATGAGGGATGGCTTCTCTTCTTCTTTTCATTTGTCCTCTTGGTCTTTCCCTAGGTAGCATTTGTGGAGGTAAAGGTAGTAGAGGAGGTAGAGAGGGAGGTTGAAGTGGTGGTAGAGACAGAGGTGGAGATGTAGTTTTCTCTTTAGAAGGAGAAGGTGGGGAAGGAACTTTTGTAGGAGAGGGAATTTGTTCTGTAACAGGAGGCAGAATGTCCTCTGGTAGAGTAGACTGTACTGAAGAATGTTTTTCTCCTTCAATCTCTTCTAGAGGAATATCCTCAAGTAGGGGTGTCTTGAGTTTGATATAGCTAGCAGAGAAGCCAGGAGAGTGATGCTGATATTCTTCCACACATAGGGGTACATCAATCCAGACTTGCCCTTTCAGGTCATCAGAAGTACCTGCCTCTTCCTCCCCCTGGATTTCTGTATTCTTTACTGCAGTAATCTCCCCCTGAAGGGCATCTGCTCTGAATGATGAGTCCACAACATGGTCTCCTTCTGTATGGTTGGATGAGGTTTCACCAAAAGGGTTGTTGAGGGTGTAATCAGAGAGATTTGAGAGGATTGGAGCCTATAGTAAGAAATGGAGTTGTATGTAGAGATTATAGTTAGAGTTTGGAGAAGAATTAACCCTGAGCTTTAAGAGGGATAGAGAACCTGATTGAAGGGGTTTCTGGAGCAACTCTCCCCCTGGTTTATATCCTACAGAAAGGATGTAAACCCTTTTGGCGACAGAGGTTGTTCTCTAAGAAGAACATGAAGCTCAGGAAGAGAAGCAGACAGGTTGGCCAGTTTGGCTTCACAGGTAGTTAGCATGGCGGCACACTAGTTTGATAAGTTGTTCAGTCGTGTCTGAAATTCATTCACGAGTTGTTCCAGAGCATCGTTTATTACTTGGATGATGGCAGATTGAACAGGAGTCGGCGCCATTGATGCAGGTAGAAAGGTAGAAGATGAAGTTTTTGGCGGTTTGGGAGAGTAGGAGTTTATGAAATATGAGGTATTATTTAAAGAAGGTGAGACGTTGAAAAGGAAACAGAAATCGAGGTATATTAGGTAATCCAATCGTCAAAAGAGGAAGTAAAGATTTGTTTCTAGTTTTATCATGAAGTCAACGCATGCGTCGATATGGAGCCGACGCTCCGTCGAATTTTTGTCAACCTAGGGACCTGTCGACGTGTTCGCAGATTTGCGTCGATATCAAGTCGATGGTACATCGAGAAGGGATCAAAGTATCTTTGTCTGTTAAGAAATCAATGCTAGCGTTGAGTTCTTTTCGACAGTGCGTCGATAGGTAATCGACGTATCTTCAAGTGCTCTCTTAGTTTTTCTGACTACTTTTAGATTTGCCCAAAAATGATGTTTACAAGCTTTCATAAAGCATTCCTAAGGTGTTGATGAAGTAAGTATGCTTATTTTCATCCAAGGGTTTGGTGAAAATGTCTGCTCTTTGGCTATCAGTAGGAATATATTCTAAGGTTATCTTGCCTTTTTCCACATTGTCTCTAAGAAATGATGTCTGATTTCTATATGTTTGGTTCTACTATGAAGGACTGGGTTGGATGCTATGGATATAGCACTAGAACTATCACAATAGATTTTAGAGTTATTGACTTCCAGTTTATAGTCAAGAAGCTGATTTTGCATCCATAGGATTTGTGAACAACAGCTCCCAGCAGCTATATATTCAGCTTCAGCTGTTGAGGTTGAGACTGAGGTTTGTTTCTTACTGAACCATGATATTAATCTGTCACCTAGGAATTGGCAAGTACCAGATGTGCTTTTTTATCAACCCTACAACGAGCATAGTCTGCATTTGAGAAACCTGTTAATTCAAAGTTGGTTTCTGCTGAGTACCATAAACCTAGTTCAGGTGTTCCCTTTAGGTATCTAAGAATTCTTTTTACAGAGGAGAGATGGGATTCTTTTGGATCAACCTGAAATCTAGCACATATGCAGGTGGCAAACATAATGTCAGGTCTGCTAGCTGTTAGATAGAGAAGGGAACCTATGATTGCCCTATAGGTCTTTTGATCTGCTGATTTTCCCTTATCATCCTTTTCTATGATGGCATTAGTTGCCATAGGTGTTTTCATGGTAGATGCTGATTCCATACCAAACTTTTTGATTAACTCTTTAGTGTATTTAGATTGTGAGATAAAGATCTCCTCACTGTTTTGTTTTACTTGTAGCCCTAAGAAATAAGAGTGTTCTCCTATATCACTCATTTCAAATTTAGATTGCATTAGATTAGCAAATCTTTTACAGAATTTGGGATTGGTTGAGCCAAAGATGATGTCATCTACATAGATTTGAACAAGCAGGAGTTTATTCTTGTGGGTTCTAGTAAAAAGTGTTTTATCTACTTTACCTCTTTCAAAAGAATTTTCTATCAGGAAGTTGGAGAGAGTTTCATACCAAGCTCTAGGTGCTTGCTTAAGACCATAAAGAGCTTTGTTAAGTCTATAAACAAAGTTAGGAGAGGAGGGATTGATAAAACCTGGTGGTTGCTATACATACACCTCTTCTTGAAGGTCACCATTCAGAAAAGCACTCTTGACATCCATCTGGTAGACTTTCATCTTCATGAAAGCTGCATAGGCAAGAAAGAGTCTGATTGCTTCCAATCTGGCTACTGGAGCAAATGTTTGATTGTAGTCTATTACTTCTTCTTGTCTGTATCCTTGTGCTACAAGTCTTGCCTTGTTCCTGACAATTACTCCAGTGGAATCTAGTTTGTTTCTATATACCCACTTTGTACCAATAACTGGGTAGTTTCTTGGTCTCTCAACTAAGTTCCACACTTTGTTTCTCTCAAATTGGCTTAGTTCTTCTTGCATGGCTATAATCCAGTGAGGATCACAATTTTCTTCCTCAAACTTCTTTGGTTCAACTTGTGATAAGAAGCATTGGAGCATCATCCCATTGGAGACTTGGTGTCTTGTTCTTACTCCAGTATTGGGGTCTCCAATTATTTGGGATTGTGGATGATTTTTCGTATTGATCCCTGTCCTGCTTGGATTTGTCAGATGCTCTTCTTCCTCATTACCAATGGGATCATTGTCCAACTGTTCCTCCTGAACCATGTTCTCTTGTGGGAGTTGGTTTTGATTGCTCTTTTCTAAACCTTCTTCATGTTCTTGTTCAGACTCCTCACTTGGTTCCTTTATCTGGTTTTCCTTCCCATTGTCTGTGTTCTTTAGAGTCAGATGTTCAAGCTGAGTCTCTATGCTGCCGTTTTCCTGTGGAAAAGGACTGGTGGAAGTTTCCTCCCCCTTAAACAACATGTTAGTTTCTTCAAATATAATGTGCATGGATTCTTCAATTCTGAGAGTTCTCCTGTTATAACACCTATAAGCTTTACTAGATGATGAGTACCCCAGAAATATTCCATCATCAGAATTCTTGTCAAACTTGGCAAGATGATCTTTCCCATTATTTAGGATAAAGCAAGCACATCCAAAAATTTTAAAGTATTTAACAATGGGTGTTTTTCCCTTCAAGAGCTCATATGGAGTTTTTGACTTAGTTTTGTGTATGAGGCTTCTATTTAGAACATAGTTTGCAGTGTTGACTTCTTCATCCCAGAAGGTTTTTGGTAATCCTGATTCTGCAAGCAAGGTCCTTCCTGATTCAATTAAGGTTCTATTCTTTCTTTCAGCAACTCCATTTTGTTGAGGAGTTCTAGGTGCTGAGAAGCTTTGTTTAATACTTACATCCTCACAGAAACTACAGATTAACTGATTTTCAAATTCAGTCCCATGATCACTTCTGATTATGGAAACATGAGTATTGAGTTCAGATTGAATCTGTCTTATGAATCTTGAGAGAATCTTGTGGGTTTCAGATTTAGCCCTTAGAAAGAATACCCAGCTAAATATAGAATAGTCATCCACAATGACTAGGGTATAAGACTTTCCACCTAAGCTCTGAGTGGATATGGGACCAAAGAGATCCATGTGCAGTAAGTAGAGAATCCTGGGGGAGTCATCCTTACCAATTGGTTTGAAGGATGATTTGGTCTATTTTCCTAGTTGGCAAGGTCTACATGGAGAATCCTTAGAGTACCTACCCTTTGGTAGGCCTCTGACTAGGTTATTCTTTGCTAGTTTACTAATCGTTTTGTAGTTTAGATGACCCAATCTCCTATGCCATAATTCACTTTTATCAATAATGTTGTTGAACAAACAAACTTCTGTGGGTGTGGAGCTAAAGTCTACTATATATACTTTCCCTTTTCTAATTCCATTGAGTACTATGGCACCAGTCTTGACATCAATAATATGGCAAAATAGTGTGGTGAATTTTACCTCATACTTACCACTGTCACATATCTGACTTATAGTTATCAGATTGTGCTTTAGTCCTTTGACTACTGCCACATTCTTGAAGGTAACTTTCCCTTCTTTGAAATCTCCAAAGCCCCTGGTTTGCCCACAACTAGAGTCTCCAAAGGTCACTGATGGTCCATGTCTATCTTCAAAGTTGGTTAATAGATTGTTGTACCCTGTCATGTGCATGGAGCATCCACTATCCAAGTACCACACCAGCCTGAATGTGTGATACATCTGCACATAAGATGTTAAACATTAGTTTGGACCCTGCTAAGCTGGGGTCCCTTCCCCCCAACAGGAAAAGGTTCAATGAAAGAGTAAGTTGGTTTTTCAGAGTACCCTTTCTGCTTTCGGAGTGTTGGCTTATCATACCAACAGTCTTTAGTAATATTGCAGAAATAGTATTCATAATAAAAAGAAATGGATTGAGAAGACTTTTTGGAAATGGAGATATTTCTGTTAAATTGGTTGCGTCGATATGAATTCGACGTATGTTTAAGTTTGCGTCGAGTCGAAGTCGACGCTTCCTTCCTTCTGTGTTCTCTTTTAGTCGAAGCATAGGAGAGGTTGCATTGATTGGGAGTTGACGTATTATTTGAGTTGCGTTGAGTAGAATTCGATGCACGTCGATACTGATTCGACACAAATTTGTTTCTTTTCAGAGGATATTTACCTAGGATTCCTTCATACATAGTGAAATTATTTTTATTGAAAACAATAGTTGTTTCTGGATTTTCTTGTGATTCTTCTCCTATGAGATTATTCTTCCTAGTGAAGTGGATAGGATGTCTCCAGACAAGTTTGCTGGGTGATTGAGGTCTGGGTTCTAAATCAGTATTAAACTCTAGTTGTCTAAATCTATCAGTGAGATTTTCAGAGATTTTCTTGAATTTTTGACTTCTGCCATTTAGAGAATCTTCAAAGGCTTTTGCCTTTGCTAGCTCATTTTTCAGTGTTTGATTTTCAGTATTTATTTAATCTAGTTGCTCCTCTGATCTAGAGAGTTCTTGACTGAGCTCATAGTTTTTATATTGTGTATCCATTTCTTTGAGATTGTTTAATTCATTTCTTAGCCTTTTTATTTCTTTCTCAAATTTGACTTGATCTAAACAAAATTCTTTGAAATTATTTTTGAAATCAGTGGAAGAAAAATCTATATCATCAGATATATTTACCAGAGATTTATCATCATGCTTCTCAGTGGCCATCAAACAGGTTTCTTCTTGCTTAGCCTCTTCTTGATCATTTTCAGATGAGGTACTTCCTTCTGATTCTGAATCACTGTATGATTGAGCAATGAGTCCTTTCTCTTTCTTATTCTTCTTTAGATCTGTTCTTTTCAGATCTTTCTTGTTACTGATCTCTTTAGGACATTCAGGTGCAATGTGTCCAGGTTTCCTGCAGGAGTAACATATAATCTCTTTAGTAGGAGTTTTATCATACCTGGTTTTTGAATCTCTCCTTCTGGATCCTTCTGTTTTGATCCACTTCTTGAACCTTCTGGCCAGTAGACTGATCAGCTCCTCATCACTTGTAGAGGGTTCACCTGCAGTAGCTTTTAAAGCAATACTCTTTTCCTTTGAGAGTGAAGTGTTGGGTTTTTCTAGAACCATACATCAAATGTAGGCGCAGCGGAAATGAAGAGAAACAACCCAAAAGATTCGGATCGGCCATGAATATTGAATCAAGAAGTTAATCAAAATGCTAGGTTTGAAATTACCTTGGTGGGATTGGATCAAATCCAACCTAGATGCTCCAAGAAGAAGATTGCCTTCGTCGGCTTTGCAAGAGTTCTCACGTAGAATAATGTCTACGTCTCTACAGCAGTCCACACGAGCCGGGAGAAGAAGACTACACCTTGCGCTTCCACAGATTGCTTGATCCACTTCAGGAAGAACAACACCGGCGACAATCGTCGGAGAGGAAGTCGGCGGAGGCGATTCAGAACGGCGGAACACTTCCGTCTAGGGTTCGAGCGAGAGCGGAACTCCTTCCGCCGGCTTCTATTTCGTGAGTCATGAGAACCCTAAAAGAAGTCCTATTTATACCCAAAGGATAAACAGCTTCTAGAAGAATCGCTATCCGCAGACCACACAGCAAAATAGGGGCTTCTGTTACAATTCGTCGGGATTCCACGGAACAGCATTCGTCGAGTTTTCACGGGACAATCCGACAAATTCCGACGAATCACATCAGACGGCAACATTTGCCGAGTTAATGCTCTCTGTGACAATTCGTCGAGATTCCACGGAACAATCCGACGAATCCCGACGAATCCGACGAATCATGTCAGACAGCAACATTTGCCGAGTTAAGGATCTCTGTAACAATACGTCGAGATTCCACGAAACAATCCGACGAATCCCGACGAATCCGACGAATCATGTCAGATGGCAACATTTGCCGAGTTAAGGATCTCTGTAACAATTCGTCGAGATTCCACGGAACAATCCGACGAATCCCGACGAATCTGACGAATTCTATCCGTGTAAACCCGACGAATTCAGACAGCAACATTTGCTGGACTTCCCCCATTCTATATGGTGATTGGTAACCTTTACCAACATAGTCAATCTTCCAACTTCTCCCCATGCTCTTATGTGCGACCCTGCAGGCTCATATCGCGTTGGCAGTGACATTACATGTTTGACCACTTCTAGATCACAATGGTAACTCCAACATGAAGGAGTCTTTTCTTTCTCTTCTTTCTCAGCTCTTGTTTTCAACAACTGTTCATAGGATCTTAATTTACCCAACAGAACATCTGTTGAGATTTCATTTTGGCTTCTGGAGTCTCTAATTGGCCAAATTCTTGAGTCCCAAGAGCTAGGGAAGCAAGTTAGCAATTTGTCATTTATCACAGTGAGAGATATGTCTTTCTCAAGTGTTCTTAACTCATTTATTATGAGGTTGAATCTGGCATACATGTCAGCAACACTTTCACTATCTTTCTTCTGGAAGTTTTCATATTGAGAGATGAGTAATGCCTTTCTATCTTTTCTCTCATCAGCACTCCCTTCGACCATTTTAGTGAGAGCTTCCCATATTTCCTTAGTTGACTCACATTCAGCAATCTCTTGGAAGGTTTAATCTAAGAGGGTTGAGACTAAGATATTCATAGCCTTTGCATCACTTGTTCCCGCCTTCTTCTCTTCAACTGTCCACTCAGCCCTTGGGACAAGTGTTTGAGTTACTTTACCACTTGAGTCCTTTCTATAGGGCTTGGGAGGTCCTGTCAAAACAACATTAAACAAATCTTCATCAATAGAATTCATATAGATCCTAATTCATGTTTTCCAAAGTGCAAACTTTTCAAGGTTGCAAATTGGTGGTCTGGTGGAAGCATAATCTTTGATTTGTGCCATGGAGAAAAAAATAGTTTTTAGAAAAAAAAAATATATATATATGAGGTAGGATCTTTTTGATCAAGGAGTTACCCTTTTTAGATCAACCTAGCTCTGATACCAATTGAAAGTGCACAGTTAACCACAATAGAATTCTCTAGAGGGGGGGGGGGGGGGGGGGTGAATAGAGATTTAAAATTACTTTGTGCAAAATTAACAAATATATATATATGTGTAATAATCACAGAGTTAAGCTTCCCATACTCCAACAAGAATTCAGCAAAATAGCAAAAATAAAATCATAGCACAACACAAAGAAATATAGTGGTTCCCCAAACTTTAGGTAGTCCACTCTTCTACCCCCTTGGTAGGAATTCACTATCTTGTATTGAGTCTTTTGATAAGGAGAATCTTAGAACCAGCCTGAGTCTTTTTATAAGGAGACTCTTAGAACCAGTATAACTGAATTTTTTGAAGAGAGATTCTAAGAACTCTTTTACACAATTTGAAAATGAAATAAGAGTAAGAAGAAGAAGTAGAAGGAAAAACAATTGAAACAAGAAAGAATCTTCTTCCTAGCAAGAAGATTAGAAGCATAAGTATAGTGAATGAAATCTCTCTTCTATTGTGAGAAGGAGATTGTAATCCTTTCTCTTTATCAATGAGAGCTTTCAGAAATTGCAGCAGTATGGCTTCAGAAGAAGGAGAAGAAGAGGGCTTGTTGTTTGCTGCAGCACACTTTCACTTCTCTCAGATTTTCTCACTTTTCACTTGGGAGATTTTCCTCTTTTTCAAATGGATGGAGTGGATCACTTCTCTTTCTTCTCTGCCGACTTCCCTCTTATTTATAGCTCTGTTTATTCAAAGAATACTATAGGAGAATAATCAATTAGCAGTTAGAGAAATCGTAAGAGAGGAAAGATTCCATAATCAATATTTCTGTAGAAGGAAAGAGATCATTCTGATTTTAAATAATATCCATAATAAACTTAATCAATTTAGCCAAGAATCATTTAGAAGGAAAGACTGACTCAAAACGGCTAGAAAAGAATAATATCATTCCATAAAATTCAGATGTACAGATAGAAGGAAAGAGATCTGGCGTGTTTTGAATTTGACATAGAAATCAACGTACGTCGATTACTATTCGACGGAAGCGTCGATTTTAGACTGGCTGGACGTCGAGAGGAGAATATGGAAGGTGCGTCTACTAAGGTACGTCGACTTCACTAGATACGTCGACTAGAAGTCAGAGTTACGTCGACATAGGTTACGTCGAATTCTGTTTGGAGTTACTTCGACTCATTCTGAGAGGAACGTCGACTACACTTCGACGTTGCGTCGAATACTATTCGACGCATATTTACTTAGACTAATTTTTCATTCTTAGAATTTATATTCTACTCATTTTTAGGGGTTAAGATAAATCATTTCCCCAACAGCTTTCGTGATGGGTTTTAAACACTACACTTGCTGAGGCCACTGGTTTTATTTCCTTATTGATTATTTACTTTGACTTGGTTACTTTTATAGTGCCCAGACCTCAAACTATACAATGTACAATGAAATCTTATCGGCTATCAGATCTTAATGATGTCGAGGTTTGGAAATTGAAGACCCAACCTCACATTGATTTTACTTCAATCTTTAGTGTGGTGAGAATTTTAATAAGTTTTATATTATCAAATTTCCCACATCAGATTTTAGCATTGTTAATGGACATTGTGATTAACATGACATTAGTTATATATCATAATTTTGGTTCCAAGCTTGGGAATCTGCTTGGATGATTCTGTTTTGCCTATTATATACTGATTAGTAGGTTTTGTTAGTGGGGTGCTAGACTATTTGACATTTAGCTACTGGGTATGTATTGCAGTTCTTGCTTTGGCCAGAACAGTTTCTCACATTTCTGCTGGGTATGTATTGCAGGTCTTGCTGTAATTTTTTCCACTGTCGGGTGTGTTGTGGCTGTGCACTAAATTTTCTATTTTTGGCCAATGATGGTTATGGTTATACACTTATACTTAGTGATTGTTGCCGCCTTTAGGCCTGGTAGCTTTCGTGATGGGTTTTAAACACTACACTTGCTGAGGCCACTGGTTTTATTTCCTTATTGATTATTTACTTTGCCTTGGTTACATTTATAGGGCACAGACCTCAAAGTATCCAATGTACAATGAAATTTTATCGACTATAAGATCTTAATGATGTCGAGGTTTAAAAATTGAAGGCCCAACCTCACATTGATTTTACTTCAATCTTTAGTGTGGTGAGAATTTTAATAAGTTTTATATTATCAAATTTCCCACATCAAATTTTAGCATTGTTAATGGTCATTGTGATTAGCCTGACATTAGTTATATATCACGATTTTTGTTCCAAGCTTGGGAATCTGCTTGGTTTGTTGGCTTGGATGATTCTGTTTCGCCTATTATATACTGATCAATATGTTTTGTTAGTGGGGTGCTAGACTATTTGGCATTTAGCTACTGGGTATGTAATGCAGGTCTTGCTTTGGCCAGAACAGTTTCTCACATTTCTGCTGGGTATGTATTGCAGGTCCTGCTGTAATTTTTTCCACTGTCGGGTGTGTTGTGGTTGTGCACTAAATTTTCTATTTTTAGCCAATGATTGTTATGGTTATACACTTATACTTAGTGATTGTTGCCGCCTTTAGGCCTGGTAGCTTTCGTGATGGGTTTTATACACTGCACTTGCTGAGGCCACTGGTTTTATTTCCTTATTGATTATTTACTTTGCCTTGGTTACTTTTATAGTTCCCAAACCTCAAACTATCCAATGTACAATAAAATCTTATCGGCTATTAGATCTTAATGATGTCGAGGTTTAGAAATTGAAGGCCTAACCTCACATTGATTTTACTTCAATCTTTAGTGTGGTGAGAATTTTAATAAGTTTTATATTATCAAATTTCCCACATCAATTTTCAGCATTGTTAATGGACATTGTGATTAACCTGACATTAGTTATATATCACAATTTTGGTTCCAAGCTTGGGGATCTGCTTGGTTTGTTGGCTTGGATGATTATGTTTTTCCTATTATATATTGGGTCTGTAGGTTTTGTCAGTGGGGTGCTAGACTATTTGGTATTTAGCTGCTGCGTATGTATTGCAGGTCCTGCTTTATCCAGAACAGTTTCTCACATTTCTGCATTGGTATCAGGCATGTATTTTGTAATATCTATCAGTTTTGGTGATACTTACTGGTTTCAGCTCAGGTTTTGTTAGATGGCAGGTTTTGTGCCTGGCCTTGCTTATTTCAACTATAACATTGGAGTATGCCATGAAAAAATAATAATAATTGGGTATGCGTGGCAGGTTTTCTGTGCATTCAACTATGTTTTTGTTTTGCTGGTTGGTTTGGTTCTCCAGGTATGCATATTGTAATTGTTTTCACCGCCTGGTGTTGTGGCTGTGCACTAAATTCTCTATTTTTGGCCAATGATGATTATGGTTAGACACTTATACTTATTATTATTGGCTACAAAGAAACAAAAGAATAAGATAATCCTATCTGGTGAAGAAAAAGTTCTGGAAGCTGGGTCTTAAGAGAAGTAAACAAAGGATGCAGCATTTTGGTTTCCTCTGCACCGAAAAAACTAATGCCTATTACTCTCTGAGAGACCCATCCGTGGTATGTTTTTCCACTATTTATTGATGTTCCAAGCTTCCAGTAATACATTTTTTTTGGAAAAAAACACTTTGAAATGGCAACACATTGATATGCTGGATTCTTTACATCCCTGGTGAGGTGGAAAAAACTGAAATGGCAATAAATTGATTTGCTGGATTCTTTTCTCTTTCATTGTTTTTTCTATTACTAAAGAGTATATGGAGGGGGTGGCATCATTGAAGGCCTTCATTTCCATTGCCATTTATTATCAGGCTAGACACTTAACCTCCATTTCTGCCTTTAGGGTGAGATTAATTTTTTTATGCTTCATTTTTGCGTTATTTTTTGCAACCAAGATTACAATGGGCAATACAAAAACAAAAAAGTTGTCAAATATGTAGATTATTATTGTGATGCTAATTAATGGCATCATTGGAGCAAAGGTACCTGCCCTGACATGGTATGGAGCACTTATGTATCTGGAGGGTGTTGCTATGCCTGGCAGGTTTTCTGTGCATTCAGCTATGTTTTTGTTTTGATGGTGGGCTTGGTTCTCCAGATATACATGCTGTAATTTTTTCCAGTGGCGGGTGTGTTGTGGTTGTGCACTAAATTTTCTATTTTTGGCCAATGATGGTTATGGTTATACACTTATACTTAGCGATTGTTGTCTCCTTTAGGACTGTTAGCTTTCGTGATGTGTTTTGAACATTGCACTTGCTGAGGCCGTTGGTTTTATTTCCTTCTTGATTATTTACTTTGCCTTGATCAGTTTTATAGTGCTTAGACCTCAAACTATCCAATGTACAATGAAATCTTATCGGCTATCAGATCTTAGATGTCGAGGTTTAGAAATTGAAGACCCAACCTCATATTGATTTTACTTCAATCTTTAGTGTGGTGAGAATTTTAATAAGTTTTATATTATCAAATTTCCCACATCAACTTTTAGCATTGTTAATGGACATTATGATTAACCTGGCATTACTTAAAATTTTGGCTACATGCTTGGGGATCTTCTTGGTTTGTTGCCTAGGATGATTCTATTTTGCTTATTATATACTGGATTTGCAGGTTTTGTTAGTGGGGTGCTAGACTATTTTGTATTTAGTTGTTGGGTATGTATTGCAGGTCCTGCTTTGGCCAGAACAGTTTCTCACATTTCTGCGTTGGTACCAAACATGTATTTTGTAATATCTATCTGTTTTGGTGATACTTACTGGTTTCAGCTCAGGTTTTGTTAGATGGCAGGTTTTGTGCCTGGTCTTGTTTGTTTCAGCTATAACATTGGAGTATGCCCTGAAAAAATAATAATAATTGTATGCCTGGCACATTTTCTGTGCATTCAGCTATGTTTTTGTTTTGTTGGTGGGTTTGGTTCTCCAGGTATGCAAACAATTTGCTGAGAAAAGGAGTAGCAAACAATTTGATGGAGGAAGTACTCAAACTTAGTGTTCTTGGGATTGTTTAGGTTCTTCAATTTCTTATTAAAACTGCTAATGTACTAGATCATAAAATACAGTTATCATTGTATTACTCAAATGGACTTGTATGCTTAAGGTACTTCAATTGCTTATTCAGCTATCTTATTCAGTGCTTATGTATTGTAATGATCAAATGAACTATTTATGTATTAAACTGCATCTAAGTATTAGTTTTAAACCTTTATGTCTTGTAAAGCTTACACATTTTCACATCACACCCATGACTCCTCTTTATATTACTTTTTTTCTTCCTTTAAAGTGTTGCTTCCCCCTTTAATAATTGCTCTCTTTTATTTCTAGGGATCGAGTTGGAGCTTGGGATGAAAAGTGACGGAAGAATATGCATTAGTCGGAAAGTGTAGAAGTTGATGTGCTTTGTAAAATATTTTGATCTTATTGTTGTTATGTAATGTTGTTTTGTTATTGATGAGATGACACTTGTACTCTATCTAGCTACATGTATTTCAAATTTAATAGTTGTAATGTGTTTTCTTTTTATTAATTTAGCATTTTTTCCTTCCCGCACTTTATTCAAATTTTATATATGAAAAGTATATTAGTTTTTTACACCTATAATGATTTCTATTTTTAAATATTTTAATTACAAATTATCAATGAATATAAAATATTATTACATAATATAAAACTATATTATACTTTAAATGATATTTCATATTTATAATAAAATCATGCGTACCCATCTAAATTAGGAATTGGAAATTTAAAAATATAAATGAATTTTTTGGGTAAGGAAGGTATGTAACAATTGTAACGAAATAATTATTGTTATGTAATAACATTTGTAACGAAATCAAACATTTGTAATGAAATATTCATATATTTGATATATAAATACAAATTCTTTAGTGGGGAAGAAGTCAAACATTTGTAACGAAATATTCTTTACTATAACTCATCTTATTGTGAGGAAGTAATGTTTGTCACGAATAAATTATTTGTAACGACAAACAAAAATTCGATACAAGAACTATTAACGTCAAGCCTTAGGTAACGATCATCACATAAAGTAAATTTCCTTACAAAAACTTTGTGTAACGATATTAGTTACCTTTTGTAACGTTTTTAGTCCTTACTAAAAGTGTAATTTTTTGTAGTGATAATTAGTCATAAAATAACAACGTGGTTCCCTCCCTCTCACCCAATGCATCCTAAATCACCGGGCAAAAGGAAGGATGATGGAGATGCAATAGTTAGCTTAAATAAGAGAGATGTATAACATGCATTACAAGTATTAAGAACTTCTACATGTTACAAGGATCTAGTAAAGTAAATATTGAGTAGTAAGGATAGTAAGGTAATACATAGTAAAGTAACCTGACTTATAAGAGTGACCATACAAACTTATATGTTAGGGATCAGTGTCATAAAATAACTTTACATATAAGAGTGTTTATACAAACTTATAAGTTAAAGATCTATTTGTTTTACGCAATGTAATGCAATATTACGAATGATTAATGCAAACACACACACACACACACACACACACACACACACTTCCATGTCGACATAGACCTGACCAACTTGTTAAGTGGGTAGATAACACAGTATGCCCCATTGTTGTGGCAAGCCGATGATAGAGGACCAGTCACCTTCACTTCTAGAAATGATATGACTAATACAAACCTTGACGTCTGGGTATGGCTATAACATACACTCTTTTGGAGTGACGACCGCTTAAATAGTGATGTAATTTGATTTATCTAATTAATGAAGTCTAATGAGGTTTAGCATTAGGGATATACTTTGTCTTATCTAGCAGTCACCCTCACCCTTGGCCTAGAGTCTAACACACAACTCTATGCTAGTGAGCTCTATACGGAAGAGCCGGGAGACACACCTCTAACAACATCAACACTCCATTACTATCTAGTGGGTGGAACCAACATAGGTGTATGTGTATGTACAAGCATGTAACTACTCTACACCCTACTATACAACTTGCAGGTGGAGACACACAGCTACACCATCCTCTTAAGGAGGAAAGCTATTGGCTCTAAGGTTGGACATACACATCACCAGAGTTATGTTGGGAACATTGCCCAACAATGTTCCTAATTTGAAGAAGTTCTCATATCAATCATAATTTCTCTATGGATTTGATGAATTTCTAATTTATTGTGCAAAAGTTCATTGAATTCAACTTAATAAATCATTAACAATAAGTTCAATGATATGATCATTCTCAAGGAATACTTTGATAATTCTCAGAATTATGCTAAGCTAAATATCATTAAGACAGACTGAATGTATTATCATGATCTCTAAGCGCAATAACTAATTATCATTGAGATAAAGATAAAGGAGTACACTCATTCTAAAGGCTAAGTTACGATCATTGTGAAAAGAGATTTCATCGTGTTGAAGACAATCCACGCAAGTTAAGTCACTCCAAGTCAAATGTCGCCGGGAAGAACAAAATGTCATCGAGAAGAGTGTTCGACATTTCAGAAGGCATATTGAATTGAGAATGCTCAAGACTGACTCCCATGTCGCCAAGACAATGCTCAGATCTAAGTGTTAAGTCATATCATCGTGACAAGCTAAAATATCATCTTGATAATCTTGTTCATTCGACATGAAGACAATGTGTTGAAGTCAAAATTCATCTTAATAAGATTATTCATTCGACTTGAAGAATGTATTCATGTTGAACTCAAATATCATCTTGAAGATCCTAGTATCTATGTCGACTAGACAAGGACATGATCTATGTCGATTGGATGATTTGCAAACATTCATAAAGTTTTGTCATCTAGAAGATTCATGTCGACTAGACTGACCAATCTTTGGCTAAGTATTTATTGACTAGAAGATTCATATCGACTAGACAATCCAGTCGAATGTTGATATAGAAATTTAGGGTTTTGCAAAGCGAAGGGCTAAAGATGTTTTCCAAAAATATATGCGATGAAGGAAAGTGTACCTTATCGTCTATAGTATAGGATATTTAGAAATACCAAGGTCGAATTCCACGGGATGCGCTGATTACTTCTACTTTGAGGAAAATCACTATTATCTTATCTAATAGGTTTTTGAGTTTTGTTTTACTTAGCTAAAAGAGAAAATTTGCAAACTAAAAGAAAGGTTTAAATGTTGCTAAAAAGATTAGTGCTCAATTAAAAGTCACCTTGGAGTGAGAATAATCAATGAAAGAAAAAAAAATCTAATCTCGAAGCTTGAACATGCCCCTCTCGAGGTTGATGCCAACTAAGTTTAGGAAAAATCAACTGAACTCTCGTCCTATAATTGATTACCTAAAACTTGCTTTACGCTGTGAACCCCACTATTGGATTTGACTCCAATCCGGGAGATTTACGTCACCCTCTCTCGAGGGGTGCGTGCAACTCTCTTTACCCTTGAGTGATTGATTCATACTTTGAGCCTCTCGTCTATATAAGTATAAAAACCTAAGCTAATACCATACATTGAAAATATGGTCTCACTAATTAAAAATCAAGGGTAATTTAAGCGTTTACAAAAATGAAAAAAGAGAGCTTAGAAAGCCATAACTTGATTATCTCATCCTTGGATCATTTCGATCGAGCACTAATGAGACTTAGTTAATCATGGTGGAGGGGAAAGAGAAAGTAAAATAAAATTTCATAAAGGAAAAATTACTAAGTAAGAAAGAGAGAATGAAGAAAAACTTGCCATTTTTTATTTAATTAAGAAAACTATTACAACCTTAAAGAAGATTACAAAGCTAGGAAAGTTAAGGGCTACAAGCTTACACTAAACTATTGCATAGAAATAAAACTAGAACATAGCATGACATGAAGAAAGAGAGAGCATAAAAGAGAGAAACATGAAAAAGCTCACTATCAGCTCTAGCAGCACCTCCCCCTCTCCAAAATTCTGAACCCTGGACTCAAGGAGAACCTATGAATTTATAGAAAATTTTTTCATGTTACACGCCCTCGGTCACGGGCGTGACCAAGGGCGTGTAACCCCTGTTCAGCTCAGTTCCGACAGTGACGTGGGTCTTGCATGACGGCGTGTCAAAAAGTGACATGTCACGCCCGTGACATTTGGGTCACGGGTGTGACCTTGAATGGCTTCATTTAATGCAGCGTGGGTTCGATTTCAGTGCGGTGTTGTGTAGGGATCACGCACGAAAGTCAAGGCTGTGACATCTGGGTCACGAGCGTGACTTAGGTTGACTTCTCGATGGCATCTCCACGTCTCGACGACGGCTCATGGGAAAGATTCTAAGTTTACATGCCATTGGTCACGGGCGTGACTTTGGGTCACGGGCGTGACTGAGGGCGTGACTTGCTGTGGACTAGCTCAATCAGCGCGGCATCGAATATGGTTTGATCTTTAGGTTACACGCCCTTGGTCACGGGCGTGACTTGTAAATTTCACCAATTTCTCCCAAAATTCTGCAAAAATTGAAATTAAGCTAAGTTAGAATCAAAATTACAAAAGAACTACTTATAACCTAAAATTGACATGAAAAAGAAAAATTCATATTAAATAATTACAAAAAATTCGATTAAAAAGTTATATAAATACTACTTATCAAATACCCCCATACTTGAGGTTTTGCTAATCCAGAGCAAAAGTATGAGACATAATTTATAAGACATCCATAAAATTTTTTAATTATAAACTAAAATTTCATTTAAACCAAAAGTTAAGTTAAGAATAAATTCTAGGTGGAGTTAAGTCCTAAATTATGATGATAATTTGAAAAGAGGAGTGTTTAGGCATTGACTTCTCAAGATAATTAATTAGCTAACAAAATTGTAGAAATTATAAAACTATATTAAATTGAAATTATAAGAACTCTATCTTAAAAGAAACTTAAGAAAAAATAACTTACTAAATATTGCTCTTTCCATAGTTTAAACTAAATCTATATCAATGATAATTGGCTAAGGGGGATTTCACAAAATTTGGCATAAGAAGAGATTTTTGAATGGAGGTGATGAATTTTATATTCTCACCTCTAATTTTTGTATATGTTTAGGAGTAAGGAATTTTATCCTCTTACTCCATGCCATATAATCTTTTCAATGATTTTGGGTGCATATGTTTAGGGAATAATAAATTTTATCCTCTTATTCCCATGAAATATGATCTTGTAAAATTCCTTTTTTTAAAATGCCAACAAAGGGGTAGGGAGGGAAAAATTTCTAGCTTATAATTTAAATTATATTGAGGGCAAATTCTAGTAAATTTAAATTTCCTAAGATCTTAAAAGCTAGAAGGAAATATAATTGAAATCTAAAGAGGTTTAGTAAATTTACTACAAAATAAAGCCATTTAAAAATAAAAAGAAGTCATGCTAAATAAATTCTCTATTCAAGTAAAAATCATAAGATGATTCTTAAAACAAGATTACCTAAAATTTAAAATTAACAAACTATGATAAACAAAACCCAGTAGTTATCTTAATTTCATTTTAAATCATAGTTTGGGGAGACAATAAAACCCAGTAGTTATCTTAATTTCATTTGCATTTTATTTTTCTAATCTAGCTTAATTAGTTAAATTTCAGTTTTTGTTTGCATGTTTATTTTTCTTTTTGTTAATACATATTTAGTTTGTTTTTATATTTTGTGTTGTTGGCACTAATCTCATTGCAGGCTTTCGGTGAAAATGCAGATATTCTTTAGCCGAGATGTGCCAGGAGAAAAATTCAAATTTTGATTGGGTCACTTCCGGAATGCCCCATTCCCGGGCATTAGGTAACACATTTCTATCTTGCTTCATTTTCCTGCATTCCTAATGATTCATTTGCATATATATTTGCATTGAGGACAATGCATCATTTAAGTCTGGGGGGTAGATTATGTTATCTGATTGCTCGAGCACACACCATTTTGTATTCCATTAGTGTTTTCTTTTCAATTTTGCTCTAATTTTTAAATTGTTATCGCTCTCACGCATTTTATTTCTCGCGACCACTATAATTTTAACTTGATTTTTTTATTCCTGTGTTTTCTAATTTCTTTAGGTGTGTAGGTTAGATTAATTTATAAAAAACTAAAATTTTATAGTGAATCATAGACTCGTGGAGTGCTCCTAGTCGAGTGCCCATGTTCTAGGATAGAAGTAGATTTAGAGTTACTTTTTCTGCATATGTTAAATACATTGTATTTTTTCTTACTATCGTTGGTTGTATATCCACTCCTCGTTAGAACGTGAGTCCAACACTAGTGTAAAGCTATGTGTAGTGGTGTTAGTGTTGTATTATAAGCACACGACCAGGGAGTGACCTTTCTCGGTATCTAGAACTCTTCTATAGCGATCTTCGAAGCATATGCACTAAATAATAATGAACTATATGAAAATGATATAGGCCTTCCTTTGGATAGTTTGAGGCTATGCATCCTAGCCTACATTAACTACCTTTGTTTATACAACTTTGAGCATATCACCAATTTTGTTGATTCACCCCCACCATTCTATCACCAAAGCTAAATTGCCAACCCAATTGCACACTTAAAATTGAGTTTATTTTCATATTTTCTTGATAAATGAATTTGGGATTGTATGTTGTGATGTGGTGGAAAGCTGAAAATGTACTTATACTTGGGTGCTTGTTGGAAAGAAATTGAAAATTCTGAAAATCTAAAATGAAAATAATATGAGAAAAGAAAAAGAAAAGAAAAGAAAAATTTATGGTGTAGGTTATGTTAGAGTAACCCCTTATCTAAAAGTAAGTCTAGGGGTGTCACTCTCTTATTTTTGTGGTAGTTATTTATTATGTTAAGCTTAAATCATTTTATTTAAGTATGAAAAGCTCTCATGTGTATCTTATATCTCACCCTTAAACGAAAGCCTACAAGTCATCCTAATCTAATTCCTAATGATTCGTAGAGTTGGTTATTATTGAGTGTAGTAGAGAAGGTGTGATCGGGCGAGCCTATGACCATCGTCATTGATGAATTTCTATGGAGGCCATCCTAGTAGTTCTGAGTCCATAATATCACACTGAACATCATTACTTTTCCTGCACTTCACTTAGGATGAATCATTTAGTTCTTTCATTTATGAGTGGATATAGCCATATGATAGTTTGTATAAATATAGTGTAGTTAATTTATATGCTTAGAAATTTTCTCTAACCTATTTTATTCCTCATGGGAACAAGACTTCTCAGTCCACTTTCATATTTCAATTTTTGATTTTTAATTGGCCTATATTACTCCCCATAGGTAGATGGATTGCTCAAAATGAGCAATAATTCAAGTCTGGGGGTATTTGATGAGCGAAAATCACATAGTGATTTAGGCCCTATTCTAGCTTGCTTTTCCATTATTATCACTCATCTATTTGCAGATTTCATCATAAAACCTATTATATTCGAATTGTATGTCATGTGAGTGCATATAGGCAACATAAAGCATATTTGAGCCATTTCATGCACGGAGGAGACCTTTTCTCCCTTTAATTTCTTTTGTATACTTAGATTTGATGTTTGTGAATGTGTGGATGCATTATTCTGGAGGTATTTTGTTAGATTTGGGTTGATCTATAATACACCTAGAGGGGGGGGGGGGGGGGGGGGTGATTAGGTGTTTTCAAGGTTAATTGCTACGTTAAAATTCTATCTATCACAACACAAGAGCAACCCAGAAAACACAAGATTTATAGTGGTTCCCTACAAGATGATGTGTCTAGAGGTAGTCCACTGTCCCTCCCACCTATCTAGCAATGAGCTAGACTAGGAAACTTCTCCAACTCAGATCTCCTCTCAATAAGTAGATCTTACAACTCAGGTTCACAAAGAACCCTACCAATCTCAGACTTAACAAGTCTTACAATAACTCAGATCTTCACCAAGATCCTACCAAACTCAGGCTCACACAAAACCTTATAGAACTCAGGCTCACACAGAACCCTACCAACTCAGATCTGTCACAAGATCCTACCAAACTCGGGCTCACTAAGAACCTTACCAAATAATACATATTAGATTGATGTTGTAGAAGAGAAGTCTTTAAGATGAAAACTTTGACTGATCAAACTTCTTCTTCTTCTTGCAACTGTAAGCCCAGAGATCTTGTGAATCACTGAACCTTTCTGTAGAATCTTCTCTTAACCTTCACAGCACAGCAGTGAAGTCTTTTTCTAGTACTTTTTCTCTCCTTTTCTACTTGTATGTATATGAATAAAAATGTGAGAGAATAACTGTGACTTCTTCTTTTCCTTTCTTGATCAGAATCAGTATTTTTGTGAGAGAGAGAGTCCAGTTGCTTTTGAAATCGACAATTCCTTTCTTTTATATTCTTTTGCAATTTTGGATAAAGGCCCCCTTGATAATTTCTTCCTTAATAAATTAGACCATTAAAGAACATTGACTGAAACGACAGAATAAACTGCAATAAATGCTCTCTCCTTTTTTTTGGAACTTACAAGCCTTTGGAAATATATAATATTCTTCTTAAATGCTGTGTAAACGGTTATATTCTACAGAAGATATATCATTAATTATTCCTTGATTGATGCGCAAGATAAATGACGTGTATATTCCCTGTATATCAATTTCTGAGAAAATCGGAGCATTAAATGCAGCTCTGCATCTGTCAAGATGATAAAATTCCTTCAAGCCGATATCGTGTTGATAATTTCAACGATGTGTAATCTTCTCGACGATATCGTCGACATACTTCCTTCTTCAAGACTTTACTTGATATCTCAAGGATATTGCTTCTTCTAGACTATATCGTCGAAATGCTTCTTTTTATATGACTTAGATCTATTCTTTATGTTGATAATCTTTCTTCAAGAAGATATCGTCTTGATCTTCTAGATAATACAAGGTCTTCAAATCGATGTTGTCTACATGATCCTTTCTTCATGACCTAAGCTTAATATTCAAGTCGATATGCTTTCTTCTTGACGATATCATCGAGATGCTGTCTACACGACTTGACCTTACTTTCTCAGCGATAAAGTTTCTTCAAGATGATATTGCCGAGACTGTTTCAATGGTATGTTCCTTGTCTCAATGATATGTCAGCTAAGGCTCAAACCGATATTTGACTCGGTAAACTTTTCACTTCTATATAGTTTTGATACTAGTGATGTAACTTTGATGCATTTCAACAATATGCGTATCATCTCAACGATATGTCCAGTCCATCTTGACGATTTTGGACTTAGAGAATTACTGGACATATGGTTTATCTTCTGCAATCATGAATAAAATATGCCATCAAATACATAGTGCATTTATCATTGATCTGAGCACTTCTTCAAATCAGGAACATTGTTAGGCACTATTCCCAACATATTTTATGTTTTTCATGCAGGTATAGTGGTTGTATGGTTGTCCTTGTGCGGTTCACACTTTTTCATTAAGAAGGCCACTGGTCGTGCATTTTTCTTATCGCACGGGCAGTGTCCTCCTTTGCACACTAACACTGGCTGTGTGCGGTCATTTGCAAAAATCAACCCAAGAACCCCCTTAAAAACACACATGGACTGGATTTTCCTTCACGCATGACCACTGGTCGTGCATAATTTTTCTTCCAATCGACATTGTCCTCCTCCTCAAGACGACAAAGTCCTCACCTTGATGATATTTTCCTTCACGCACTACTACTGTTCATGCATTTTTTCCTTCACGCACCACCACTGGTCGTGCGCAGTTCAAAATTTTGTGCGACATATAAATAGACTATTTCGCGATTTCTTCAGCCCACTCTATAATTTTTTGATCTTTTCAGTGCCGTTTGTCCAATTTCGCCCCTCCAAGCTAGGGTTCGCCCCTAGGCTCCTCCCGATCACCCAAGCTTTAAATATTATGACTTCCTCCAAGAATTCAAGCTCTATTGAAGGTGACTTTGTGGATTTTGACATGATCGCTGCAAAACCACTAAGAAGACGGGCGAGAGGTAGTGATAGCTTCATAGACCCCAGAAGATAGCCAAGGATTGTTCTAGGAGTCTTGATACCTCCTTCACTTCCAAGGAAGAGACTCGGGCAATGTTTGTATTGCTTTCCGATTTTACATCCTATTTAGGTTTGCCCCTTTTTGGATTTATTCTTATACGACGTTCTTGGAGTTTGTGTGAGCATAACATGGACTTATATTTATTTATATGTTTTTGATCATAAATGCAAATCTTTATATTATTATGTTCACGATTCTTTGCTTGGAGGTGGTGTTGTGGTGATGTGATTGTGATTGTGTTGTGTGTTGCTATGACAATGAGCGAAGCAGATGGTTGCGACCCACGGAAGTGTGAAGCAAAGGCTTGCGACCCACGAAGGAGCAGAGCGGAGGAAGGTGACCCGCAGAGGAGCGACCCGCGGAGGAGCGAAGCGGAGGAAGGTGACCGGTGGAAGGGCTATGCGGAGGCCGACAACCCACGGAGGAGTGAAGCGGTGTCGGCGACCCGCATAGTTAGTTTTATTTTATTGCAATTAGTTGTTAGTCCACAATCGAAACCCCCAAAAACACCGACATAAAAGACTTCTATATCCAGCCACGCGTCAATAGATTACTCCACCCTACCGTGTTCCACGTGAGATTTGATACTCGGGGATTTATTCCCGATTTAATATTACTTGACAATGATCGGTTCACTATCGTTTGCACTGTAGTCACACTCCCGCCTATAGCGGTGTGTTGAGATTGAGCGTTAGTGAAAAAAGAGTGCAATAAGACACACTAGTAATCACGTTCCTCACTCTCGATCAAAATATATAGATGATAGACATCGTTTCATTCATGATCATATCAAGAAAGAAAATGTCAAAATATGATTTATTGGAACTGATTCACAATTTACAGATATCTTTTCAAAGTCACTTCCTGACTCACGCTTTAAATAATTGAAGTTGTTAGTTTTAAATATTGATATGTGATTCTTCTACATTATTTGGTTTTCTTTTTATGCTTTATTATTTTTGGGTTGTTATGGTTTATTTTAATATTAAAAAGTTAAGAAATGGAAGAAAAAAAAATCATAAATATTGCTATTTTCAGTGTGATTTTCTACCTCTATTCATATACCTCCTGGAAATAGCACCTACTTTCGGTTGTAGATATCAAGATAAGTATCTTAGCATTTCCTCTGTCTTTATATCTATTACAGTAGATTTTTAAATTATTTGGTTCTAAACTCATCTCTGTAGAAGTGCATGATTTCTTTTTTACCTTTCATTTTTATATTAAAAACACACAAAAAATCAATAACCATATATAACTCCAAATATATATGTTTATTGTTTTGTGTGCATCTAGTGTTTTACTTTTATTTTCAAAAATAAAAAAATCCCCAAAAATGCAATTCAGATATTTAAGCTAAAATGTGATGAATAGCATGATGCGTATAAACTATTAAGATTTTCTACAATGTTTTATTTGCATTGATTAATTGCATAATACAATGTAGATATAATTAATACTAGTAAATCTTTCTGTGTATCTTGATCATAGTGCAGGATCATATGATATGATGCTTAAATATGTCTCTATTTATATGTCAGTATTTATATAAAATAATGTTTTCTCACTCATATCACTCATCAAGTGATGAGTAGAATTTATGCGTATTTTAATTATAGTATTTAGTTTAGTTTTAATTTAAAATTGCAAATATTATTTATATTTTAGTTTAAAATCACTTCTTTTATAATTTCTATTCTAAATGTACTTTTACTTTTGTTTTGCAGATTTTCTGGTGTTTTTAGACAAATTCCATAGTACACGCCCTCAGTCACGCCCGTGACCAAGGGCGTGTAACCTAAAGATCTGCGTTTGACGAAAGTCAAGCTGAGTTCGATGAATCCACCGCAAGTCACGCCCCAGGTCACGCCCGTGACCAAGGGCGTGTAAACATAGAATCTTCCCAGCGGGCTGCCATCAAGACGTGGAGATGTTGTCGAGGAGATGACCAAAGTCACGCCCGTGACCAAAGAGTCACGCCCGTGACTTCCCGCGTGATCCCTGCTCCCTGCCGCGCCGAATTCAAGCCAATGCCGCATTGATTGAGTTGACCCCAGTCACGCTCGTGACCAATAATAGGTCACGCCCGTGGCTTTTCACGTGTGATCTCTTTTTGCTGCAGTACCGCATTCAAGCCCACACTGCATTAATGAAGCCGCCCAAGTACACGCCCGTGACCAAAGTTATACGGGCGTGTAATGTCCTTTTTCGCGACACTGTCACGCAGGACCCATGCCGATGTCACAGCCGTGCAGAACAAGTATTATACGCCCTAGGTCACGCCCGTGACCGAGCGCGTGTAACCTGGAAATCTTTTCCTATAAATTCAGAGGCTCCACTCCAGCATTCCATTCCCTTCCCCTTGCCCATTTGGGCTGTTCTCTTATAGTTTTCTTTATTTTTCATGTTTTAGTTAGTTTTTAATTAATGCAATTTCCTTTCTTAAGCTTAGTTTAATTTTTATTTTCATTTCAGGCAAGCTAGTTTGGTTTCAATTTCATGCAATGTAATGTAGGGTTTATTTCATGCAATCTCTCTTTTTATGCAATGAAAATTTAAGCTTCCTTTAATTTTTGCAAAGTCTCTTTCTTCCTCTTAATTTAGTCTTGTCTTCTTTATTTTATTTTTGTTGTTCTCTTTTTAGTTAGTTTTAATTACGCTTCCCTAATCAAATTTTATTTCCGATAAAATAATAGTTAACTTTTTCGAAGTAGAAGTAATCGATAGACCCGGGTTCAATACGGCCTTGATATTTTCTTTAAAATATCCTATGCTATACGCGATAAGGTACACTTGCCTTTTCGAATGAGTAGTTTGGATTATATTAACAAAAACTTGCAAAAACTTTCTCCTTTTCTTTTTAAATATTTAGAGAATTCGGCGCCGCCGCGTTTATTTTCGTCGATATTCCGAAAAAAGGAAAGACCATTACTTCTATCATCTCGATAGGTAGGATAATGGTTAGTTCCTCGAAGTATGAGTACTCGCGAGACGCCTCAAAAGCACCCGTCGAATTCTAATCGCATCGCAGAAAGGCTTTTGCAAAACTTAAATTTTTATCATCAAGTTTTTGGCGCCGTTGTCGGGGAGTTATTATTGTCGATATTTTGAAAAGAGAGAGCGCTATTACTTTTATCTTTTTTTTTGTTCTTTTATCTAAAAAAAATATATATATATAAATTGAAAACACAAAAACATTATAAAACTAATCAAAACAAAACAAAATTTATAAGTAACTTTTATGTTTTATTTCTTTTTGTTTTTGTGTTTTGCTTTATTGTTTTAAAAGTAATTTTGCAGGTAATCGTGGTAGTCGTCCGTCTCCAAATCAGGGACGTGCTTCTTTCTCCCCTCCTTGTTCATTTTTTTCTCCATAATATTGTGCTTGTATTTTATTTTCCTTCTTCATACTTAGCTTTCAACATTGGGGACAATGTTGAATTTTAAGTATGAGGGTGTATTTTCCCTTTCCTTTAAATTATAAAATCGTCGAAAATTTCTAAAATATTTTGAAAATTCCAAAAATACTTTGTTTATGCATAGTTATTTCCTTTTTGTACATAGTGTATTTCCTATTTTTGTTGTTTTTTACTAAAAGAAAAATTAGCCTTTACAAAAAAAATTAAAAAACCCAAAAACTCAAAAAAAAAAATAGAAAACAGAAAATTATATTCTTGGAAAGGGACGTTTGGGATATCATCCCATCACACCTCCTAGTACCTTGTGAACCCTTCACCGGGTAGACCTCAGGAAGTCCAAGAATTAACAAAAAAAAAAATTCTCTTAGGCTTTTTAGTTTATATTTAGCATTTTTATTGTTTATTTCTTATCAAAAGTAAAAAAAAAAAGATAATATAAAAAAAAATCCAAAAAAAAAGATGATATTTAAAAATTTAAAAGAAAATTGAAAACTTAGAAAAATCCCAAAAATATAATAAGCCCTTACTTTGGTTTTTGTTATTTCCAAACCATTTTTGAGTTTATTTATAAGCATTTATATTTTTTGTGTTTTTAATTTGCTAATCATTTATTCTATCATGATTTGCTAAATCTAATTTTTGTTTAAGTGATTCAGTGTTAAGAAATATTTTATGATTTTAATTTGATTAGAGATATTTCTTTAGCACTTCTTCTCTTTTATTGTAAATAGTTACAATTTTTTAGTAATTTTGCTTAAACACCTTTAGATTTTAATTATTTCTACCTCAAGCTTTTAAAATCTTAAGAAAGTTTAAATTACTAAAATTTGCTCTCAAAATAATTTAATTTATAAGCTAGAAATTTTTTCTCTACCCTACCCCTTTGATGGCATAAAAAAACTATTTTAAAAGATCATATGTCATTGGAATAAGAGGATAAAATTCATTATTCCCTAAACATATGTACCCAAAATAATTTTTAAAAGATTATATGACATGGAGTAAGAGGATAAAATTCATTACTCCTAAACATATACATTTTGGGTTATTATTAGAAGAGAAGTTTATCATTTTACAAATTAGAAAAAAAAACAATTTGGTGAAAAGGATAAAGTCCATCACCCTCATTCAAAGATCTTTTCTTATGCCAAATTTTATGAACCCCCCTAACCCAATATCTTTAATCTAGATTTAAATTATGTTATGGAGAGAGCAATACCAAGTAAGTTACTTCTTCCTTTAGCTTTTTCAAAGTTATGGTTTTTATAAATTTTAAATCTAATTTTGTTTACTTATTACTCAATTTTGTTAACTAGTTAATATTTTTGAGAACTCTTGACTAAATATTTTTCTCTTATTATTCTAATTTCATAATTTAGGACTTAATTTGTCAATCCTTAAATTTTCTTTTTAGCTTACTTGTGATTCAATAAATTTCTGGCCTTAATTAAAATTTTTATGAAATGTCTTATAAATATTTCACATACTTTTACTCTGGAATAACAAAAGCTTAAGTATGGGGGTATTTGATGAGTAGTATTTATGCGTATTTTAATTATAGTATTTAGTTTAGTTTTAATTTAAAATTGCAAAATTATTTATATTTTAGTTTAAAATCACTTCTTTTATAATTTTTATTCTAAATATAGTTTTACTTTTGTTTTGCAGATTTTCTGGTGTTTTTGGACAAATTCCATAGTACATGCCCTCAGTCACGCCCATGACCAAGGGCGTGTAACCATAAGATCTGCATTTGACGAAAGTCGAGCTGAGTTCGATGAATCCACCGCAAGTCACGCCCCAAGTCATGCCCGTGAACCATGGTCACGCCCGTGACCAAGGGTGTGTAAACATAGAATCTTCCCAGCGGGCTGACGTCGAGACGTGGAGATGCTGTCGAGGAGTTGACCAAAGTCATGGCGGTGACCAAAGAGTCATGCCCGTGACTTCCCGCATGATCCCTGCTCCCTGTCATGCCGAATTCAAGCCCATGCCGCATTGATTGATTTGACCCCAGTCACGCCCGTGACCAATAGGTCACGCCCGTGACCAATAGGTCACGCCCGTGACCAATAGGTCACGCCCGTGACTTTTCACGCGTGATCTTTTTTGCTGCAGCGCCGCATTCAAGCCCACGCCGCATTAATGAAGCCGCCCAAGTACACGCCTGTGACCAAAGTTACACGGGCGTGTAATGTCCTTTTTTGTGACACTGTCACGCAGGACCCATGCCGATGTCGTAGCCGTGCAGAACAAGTATTACACGCCCTAGGTCACGCCCGTGACCGAGGGCGTGTAACCTGGAAATTTTTTCCTATAAATTCAGAGGCTCCACTCCAGCATTCCATTCCCTTCCCCCTACCCATTTGGGATGTTCTTATATAGTTTTCCTTATTTTTCATGTTTTAGTTAGTTTTTAATTAATGCAATTTTCTTTCTTAAGCTTAGTTTAATTTGTGTTTTCATTTCATGCAAGCTAGTTTGGTTTCAATTTCATGCAATGTAATGTAGGGTTTATTTCATGTAATCTCTCAATTTAATCTTCCTTTAATTTTTGCAAAGTCTCTTTCTTCCTCTTAATTTAGTCTTGTCTTCTTTATTTTATTTTTGTTGTTCTTTTTTTAGTTAGTTTTAATTACGCTTCCCTAATCAAATTTTATTTCCGATAAAATAATAGTTAGCTTTTTCGAAGTAGAAGTAATCGATAGACCCGGGTTCAATACGACCTTGATATTTTCTTTAAAATATCCTATGCTATACGCGATAAGGTACACTTGCCTTTCGAATGAGTAGTTTGGATTATATTAACAAAAACTTGCAAAAAATTTCTCCTTTTCTTTTTAAATATTTAGAGAATTCGGCGCCGCCGCATTTATTTTCGTCGATATTCCGAAAAATGGAAAGACCATTACTTCTATCATCTCGATAGGTAGGATAATGGTTAGTTCCTCGAAGTATGAGTACTCGCGAGATGCCTCAAAAGCACCCGCCGAATTTTAATCGCATCGCAGAAAGGGTTTTGCAAAACTTAATTTTTTATCATCAAGTTTTTGGCGCCGTTGCCGGGGAGTTATTATTGTCGATATTTTGAAAAGAGAGAGCGCTATTACTTTTATCTTTTTTTCTTGTTCTTTTATCTAAAAAAAGATATATATATATATATATATATAAATTGAAAACACAAAAATATTATAAAACTAATTAAAAAAAAAGAAGTAACTTTTATGTTTTATTTCTTTTTATTTTTGTGTTTTGCTTTATTGTTTTAAAAGTAATTTTGCAGGTAATCGTGGTGGTCGTCCGTCTCTAAATTAGGGACGTGCTTCTTTCTCCCCTCCTTGTTCATTTTTTTCTCCATAATATTGTGCTTGTATTTTATTTTCCTTCTTCATACTTAACTTTCAACATTGGGGACAATGTTGAATTTTAAGTATGGGGGTGTATTTTCCCTTTCCTTTAAATTATAAAATCATAGAAAATTTCTAAAATATTTTGAAAATTCCAAAAATATTTTGTTTATGCATAGTTATTTCCTTTTTGTACATGGTGTATTTCCTATTTTTGTTGTGTTTTACAAAAAGAAAAATTAGCCTTTACAAAAAAAATTAGAAAACCCAAAAACTCAAAAATAAAATAGAAAATAGAAAATTATATTCTTGGAAAGGGACGTTTGGGATATCATCCCATCACACCTCCTAGTACCTTGCGAACCCTTCACCGGGTAGACCTCGGGAAGTCCAAGAATTAACAAGAAAAATTTCTTTTAGGCTTTTTTGTTTATATTTAGCATTTTTATTGTTTATTTCTTATCAAAAGTAAAAAAAAAAGATAATATAAAAAAAATCCAAAAAAAGATGATATTTAAAAATTTCAAAAAAAATTGAAAACTCAGAAAAATCCCCAAAATATAATAAGCCCTTACTTTGGTTTTTGTTATTTCCAAACCATTTTTGAGTTTATGTATAAGCATTTATATTTTTTGTGTTTTTAATTTGCTAATCATTTATTCTATCATGATTTGCTAAATCTAATTTTTGTTTAAGTGATTCAGTGTTAAGAAATATTTTATGATTTAAATTTGATTTGAGATATTTCTTTAGCACTTCTTCTCTTTTATTTTAAATAGTTACAATTTTTTAGTAATCTTGCTTAAACACCTTTACATTTTAATTATTTCTACCTCAAGCTTTTAAAATCTTAAGAAAGTTTAAATTACTAAAATTTGCTCTCAAAATAATTTAATTTATAAGCTAGAAGTCTTTTCTCTACCCTACCCCTTTGATGGCATAAAAAAAAACTATTTTAAAAGATCATATGTCATTTGAATAAGAGGATAAAATTCATTATTCCCTAAATATATGCACCCAAAATAATTTTTAAAAGATTATATGGCATGGAGTAAGAGGATAAAATTCATTACTCCTAAACATATACATTTTGGGTTTTTATTAGAAGAGAAGTTTATCATTTTACAAATTAGAAAAAAAAAACAATTTGGTGAAAAGGATAAAGTCCATCACCCTCATTCAAAGATCTCTTCTTATGCCAAATTTTATGAACCCCCCTAACCCAATATCTTTGATCTAGATTAAATTATGTTATGGAGAGAGCAATACTTAGTAAGTTACTTTTTCCTTTAGCTTTTTCAAAGTTATGGTTTTTATAAATTTTAAATCTAATTTTGTTTACTTATTACTCAATTTTGTTAACTAGTTAATATTTTTGAGAACTCTTGACTAAATATTTTTCTCTTATTATTCTAATTTCATAATTTAGGACTTAATTTGTCAATCCTTAAATTTTCTTTTTAGCTTACTTGTGATTCAATAAATTTTTGGCCTTAATTAAAATTTCTATGAAATGTCTTATAAATATTTCTCATACTTTTGCTCTAGAATAACAAAAGCTTAAGTATGGGGGTATTTGATGAATAGTATTTATGCATATTATAATTATAGTATTTAGTTTAGTTTTAATTTAAAATTGCAAATATTATTTATATTTTAGTTTAAAATCACTTCTTTTATAATTTCTATTCCAAATATAGTTTTACTTTTGTTTTGCAGATTTTCTGGTGTTTTTGGACAAATTCCATAGTACACGCCCTCAGTCACGCCCGTGACCAAGGGCGTGTAACCACAAGATCTGCATTTGACGAAAGTCAAGCTGAGTTCGACGAATCCACCGCAAGTCACGCCCCAGGTCACGCCCATGAACCATGGTCACGCCCGTGACCAAGGGTGTGTAAACATAGAATCTTCCCAGCGGGCTGCTGTCGAGACGTGGAGATGCTGTCGAGGAGTTGACCAAAGTCACGCCGGTGACCAAAGAGTCACGCCCGTGACTTCCCGCATGATCCCTGCTCCCTGTCGCGCCGAATTCAAGCCCATGCCGCATTGATTGATTTGACCCCAGTCACACCCGCGACCAATAGGTCACGCCCGTGACTTTTCACGCGTGATCTCTTTTTGCTGCAGCGCCGCATTCAAGCCCATGTCGTATTAATGAAGCCGACCAAGTACACGCCTGTGACCAAAGTTACATAGGCGTGTAATGTCCTTTTTTGCGACACTGTCACGCAGGACCCATGCCGATGTCGTAGCCATGCAGAACAAGTATTACACGCCCTAGGTCACGCCCATGACCGAGGGCGTGTAACCTGGAAATTTTTTCCTATAAATTCAGAGGCTCCACTCCAGCATTCCATTCCCTTCCCCCTACCCATTTGGGATGTTCTTGTATAGTTTTCCTTATTTTTCATGTTTTAGTTAGTTTTTAATTGATGCAATTTCCTTTCTTAAGCTTAGTTTAATTTTTGTTTTCATTTCATGCAATCTAGTTTGGTTTTAATTTCATGCAATGTAATGTAGGGTTTATTTCATGTAATCTCTCAATTTAAGCTTCCTTTAATTTTTGTAAAGTCTCTTTCTTCCTCTTAATTTAGTCTTGTCGTCTTTATTTTATTTTTGTTGTTCTTTTTTAGTTAGTTTTAATTACGCTTCCCTAATCAAATTTTATTTCCGATAAAATAATAGTTATCTTTTTTGAAGTAGAAGTAATCGATAGACCCGGGTTCAATACGACCTTGATATTTTGTTTAAAATATCCTATGCTATACGCGATAAGGTACACTTGCCTTTTCGAATGAGTAGTTTGGATTATATTAACAAAAACTTGCAAACACTTTCTCCTTTTATTTTTAAATATTTAGAGAATTCAGCGCCGCCGCCGCCGCATTTATTTTCGTCGATATTCTGAAAAAAGGAAAGACCATTACTTCTATCATCTCGATTGGTAGGATAATGGTTAGTTCCTCGAAGTACAAGTACTCGTGAGACGACTCGAAAGCACCCGTCGAATTCTAATCGCATCGTAGAAAGACTTTTGCAAAACTTAATTTTTTATCATCATCATGCTTTTCACTAAAACTAATAATCATGATTACTTGCATGTGTAGTGTATATGTCATAGCAAGTTAATATGCATGGATTAATTACTAATACTCAATCGGATTGCATTCATGCAATCCATGGATATTCCTTCACTAAATCAAGAGAAGTGTGGTATATTTTGTATATATTTGTGTATATGTGAAAGTGTATCTGTCTATGTGGATAATTTCAATCAATTAGATGCCTTTATTCATATCATAACCACAAAATACTGAAATAATGAATATGACAAGGATAATTTCTAAGAAATACTCCTCCTCCTGATTAGTCTTAATAAACATTATGAGGTTGAGCACCTTGGTTTAAATTCAATTGATCTTGTGCAAATTAAATTTAATACCACATTCGCTTCTCTTTGGTACATTTGATCACCTCATTATTTTGAAATTCTATTACATATATGTTTTGCGATCCACCAAGCAATACTTTGTATCATTGATAAGTCTTAATGAGCACAGTGTATGTGAAGCATATTGGTAATTGTATTAATATGTGTATTGAAGTTATGTATGTGATTTTACTTTGCATGATGGTGATATTAGTGTTCAACTCATTGCATATTGATATGTATTATTGCTCATTAGTTATTACATCGTTTATCAATATAGATTTTTGTACATATGCACACTTCATTATTTATTATAACATTTCTACATATAAGAATTGGAATATACGTGTTATCAAATATTTCTTGCATTGTATATAAAGTTATGGATTGCTTTCCGTGATCTTTATAATGTATCTATGTTTAATGTTCAAATCATTAAACCTTGTAGTCTTTATCTCATCTCTACATATATTATGTTGTCCATTCGTAATAATGAAATTTAAAGCTTTAATTTGTAAATTAATGATTCTATTTTTAGTTACTTCATATATTTTTCATGATTTTCTTTGTGTATGTTAAGCTTATCACGGTTATCTTTTACTCATTTATGATTATCTCATTTGATTTCACAACTATTGTTTTTGTCATTTTGTATGCTTTATCATGATAATTTTCTCTATGGTTGTGATACTCACTTTTGCTATTAGCAAGGGGGGGAGAGAAAATGAGATTTAGAAATATCACATTTCGGGAGAGTTCACTACTTTTTGGGAAGTAATCATTTAGAGGGCCTGTCATCTTGAGGATGAAAAATAGTGTGGAATATTCAAAATATACTGATATCATCTGACAGTAGTTATTACTGCGAGTGATAGCACCCATGGAATTATAAACTCATTATTTTCTCTCAGGATTATGGAACTATCATGAGATTTGCGAGAGAGGAGGTCTCCCTAGCCTTCCAAGAAGACTCCAGAACTCTCATACTTCAACTATAAGTGATTCTAAGGAAGATCACAGATTAAAGCAATCATTCAAGAGTAGTGCTCACATAAAATGATAAGTGTTTCAAGAAAACCTTCCTTAACCTCCACCGACATCCAATTTTGGGGAGTTCTCTACTGTAATATTTTAATTCTCTCTTGTATCCTCTTTTATGGTTTGAGTTTATATTGAATATCTTTGTATTTATATGAAATGACCTCTTATGTTAAGATTAGATCTAGGTAGGTCTATGAAGTGGAATTCTTCTCGCGTGTAGAGATAGGTCTATGATTGTTTTAGGAATAGTAGAAGAGTCTTGAGGCTAATTCGGGAGTGGATTATTTAGGGCTAACCGGTTCAAGGTGTGAGTCGGTATAGAAAACCAAGATTTTTATTATCTAGGGCTAACCGGTCATAATGATTGAAATCATTATATTCTTAGTCATTTTTTCAAAGACAAAGTTTTCTTTTTGCAAATTTAATATTTTGAATCTTTATTTCCGCTATGCAAAACTCTTTTATCATTCATGATTTTAATTAGTAAAAAAGAAAAACAAACTTTTATAATAATTCTTAGTCACCTATCTAAGGAAGTCGCATGATCCAACAGTAGTTACCTTATCATCAGTGTACTGATTAGGGAGGCCATGCATTGGGGGGGGGGGGATAAGAAGTAGAGTGTCATTTTAGTGGGCAACTAGTGACTGAGATATCCATGGGGGTCTTCTTTGAGTCTTTACTATTCCAATTGCGATGCGTTTAGCATTGTAAGGACAATTTCTTTACCTACTCTAGAGTGAAATGAAAGTAAATGAATATTTACATGGGTTTACTCGACTGATTCGCAATGTGGGAAAGTTGATTGATGATGAAGAGATAAAGATCCATAGGTTTTATTAGGGTCTTTATGATGACCTCATCCTAAGATTAGTGCGATCCAAATCACTTGAATTTTGTACCTTGGTGGAGATAGCGAGAGCTTTAGGTAGGGACTTGGAAAAGGTCCAGTGCTTTAAAGGTTACTCTATAAAGCAGATAGAATTCAAGGCACTCTCTAAGGGTAATTCTGATGGTGGGAGGTACAAGAAGAAAATTTGATGCATTGAGATTGCTATGTCTAGTACGTCAAGATCCACGACTACTCGAGGTCTATTACATGTGGCACTTGTGGTTATGCAGACCATGTAGCATGAAGATGTCAGAGGGGACCACTGAAAGCTGATGGATAAGCTATTGATGTTACTCACATGATGGAACAAAGCTATGCAGAGAAAGGGAAAGTGGTGGAGCCTTCTGCCTCCCAGTATATTCCAACCAACTGAGGGTATTTGCATTTGGCCAGCAGGAGGCTATCCATTAGAATGGCTTAGTGATAGATATATATGTATTAATGTTTTTCTTTTACCATATTCATTGCTTATATCTTATGCAAGTATGCTTTGTATTTCTCGTATTTAGGTTTCATGTTAATATTAAATCATCATATGAGAGTTCTATTTGACACTAGTTCTTCACTTTCCTTCCTTTTGGAGAGATTTGTAATGTGGATTTGAGTACCATATGTAGTAGCGGGTGAATTACTAGATGTGTTACTAATTAATGGATTCACAATGAGTACATATAGAAAGTGTAGATTAGTTATTATAATTGGTGATTGTGATTACAAACTTGAAGAGCCTATGTTGCCACTCAAAATTTGATGTGATTTTTGGCATGGATTGGTTATCAGTGCATGAACCATATATTGGTTGATGATGTAAGGAAGGTGTCCTGAATAGAGGAACCGTGGTTGAAACCTGGTTCATGGTGCTGGGAGGCCTATACAAAACTATGATATCAACATTTCAAGTAGTAAGGTTGTTACAAAAAATGGCGTGCAATTCTTCACTTTATTGGAAGCATCCATAAGCAAGCTGAAAGTGCACAGTTAACCTCAATAGAATTCTATAGAGGGGGGGGGGGGTGAATAGAGATTAAAAATATTTTGTGCAAAGTTAATATATATATATATATATATATATATATGTATGATCACAGATTAGAGCTTTCCACACACCAATAAGAATTAAACAAATGAAGTAAATGCAAGAAAAGAAATCACAGCACAACACAAGAAAATATAGTGGTTCCCCAAACTTTGGGTAGTCCACTCTTCTACCCCCTTGGTAGGAATTCACTATCTTGCACTGAGTCTTTTGATAAGGAGACTCTTAGAACCACCCTGAGTCTTTTGACAAGGAGACTCTTAGAACCACCCTGAGTCTTTTGACAAGGAGACTCTTAGAACCAGTACACTGAATTTTTTGAAGAGAGATTCTAAAAACTCTTTTACAATATTTAAGTAAGAATAAGAAAGAAGAAAGAAATAAGAACAAGAATGAATCTTCTTCCTAGCAAGAAGATTGGAAGCACAAGAAGTGAATTAAATCTTTCGTCTATAGAGAGAAGAAGATTTGTAGCTTTTCTCTCTTTGTGAGAGCTATCAGAACTTGCAGCAGAATGACTTCAGAAGCAGGAGAAGAAGAAGTGCTTGAATATTGCTGCAGAATAATTTCTCAATTTTCTCTCTATACTTGGGAGCTCTTCCTCTTTTTCAAATGTAAAATGGTGAATCACTTATTCTTCTTTTTCTGCCGACCTCCTCTTTATTTATAGCTTTGTTCATTCAAAATAATACTATAGGAGGATAATCAATAATCAGTCAGAGAAATAGAAAGATGAAAATGTTTCCATAATATTTATTTCTGTAGAAGGAAAGAACTAATTCTGATTTCAAATAATGTCCAAATAAGTTTAATCAAATTAGCCAAGAATTAGATATAAGGAAAGAATGATTCAGAACGGCTATAAAATATTGACATTTATTCCATACAAATCAGATCTACTGAAAGAAGGAAAGAGATCTGGCGCATATTTAAATCTGTCATATAAATCGACGTGCGTCGATTACCACTCGACGTAAACGTCGAGTTCTTCTTGGCTGGACATCGAGAGGAGAATAAGGAAGGTGTGTCGACTAAGGTGCGTCGACTTCTCCATATGCGTCGACTAGAAATCAGAGTAGCGTCGACAACACATACGTCGAAATCTTCCTAAAGTTACTTCGACTCAATTTGAAGGAAATGTCGACTACATTTCGACGTTGCGTCGAATACTATTCGACGCATATTTACTTAACCTTGTTTTTCTTTCTTAGAATTCATATTCAACTTATTTCTAGGGGTTAAGAGAAATCATTTCCCCAACACAAGCCAATGTTAAGTTATGTTCTAGTAGTCGCAGAATATGTGGATGTGCTTCACGATGACCTCACTAGAGCCCTACCTTCATGAGAGATAGATTTATGTATCAATCCAGTGTATGGAGCCAAACCTGTGACACATTCTTCATATAAGATGACGCTAAAGGAGACAATGGAGTTGAAAGTTCAGTGGAAAGATTTGCTCAAACAATGTTATATTCGCCCAAGTTATGTATGTGCATAGATAACAAGAAAGTGAATATGTTGATGAAGAAAAACAAATTTTTTGATTCCCTGAATCGATAATTTATTTGACAAACATGTTGATACTATGGTATATTCCAAGTTGGACCTGAAGTCAAGGTACTAAAAATTAAGAATACAATATGGTAATATCTCTAAGACAACATGTATCACGCATTGGACACTTTGAATTCATCGTGATGATGTTTAGTATGGTCCTTACTATTCATTGATTTGATGAATTGTACGTTCTGGAAGTACCTAGACCATTTTCTTATCATCTTCATCAATGACATCCTAGTGTACTCAGTAAGAGGAAGAGCATGTTTGAAATTTGCATGAGGTGTTGAGCATTTTGAGAAGACATCAACTCTATGTAAAGTCTTACAAATTTGAATTTTGTATATCTTTAGTAGAATTCCTTGGTCACATTATAAGTGGAGAGGGTATTGTTGTTGATCCATCGAACGTTGCAGCTATACGAGATTGGACTAAGCTGACAAATGTAACAGAAGTCTGGAGATTCTTTGGACTTGTCAAATACTACTGGTGATTCATAGAAAATTTCTCGAGGATTACGCTTCATCTTACCACACTGACCAGGAAAGACCACAAGTTCACTTGGCGGTAGTGTACACAAACTTTTGAATAATTGAAGAATTATTGACATCTATACTGATTCTTTGTTCACTTCATGGAACATAAGAATATCAAATCTATAGCGACATACCAGGTAGTGGTTTGTGGGCGTGCTATTCCACTTTGGGTAGGTGATAGCATACGAATCACATGATCTAAAAATGCAGGAGAGGAATTACTCTGTCCAAAACATGGAGTTGGCATCAGTGGTATTCTCTCTTAATTTGTGGTGATACTACTTGTATGGCAAGAATATTGATATCTATAAAGACCACAAGAGCTTGAAGTACTTCTAATGTAGAAGGAGCTAAACATTCACTAGTGCAGATGAATGGAATTCTTAGGAGACTACAATTTTGACACACTACACTGTATGAAAGATGAAAGTTGGCATCGTTGCATTCAGCAAGCAAGCTTCAGCTCAAGTAAATTGGATACTTTCACATGACAATCTTTTGGCTCGTGAGTTGGACTCCTTGGAGATTAGTTTTGTTAGGAGAAATGGTGCGACTAATGAGTGCTTAAACTGGACAAAGGTCCAATATAATATATGAGATTGAGGCAAGAAATCCTTGGAAATGGATGAAAGCATGTCGTGATATGTAGTAGAAATAGTTGAAGTTTTGAATGTTGAGTTCTCTTATGAAGATGGACTCCTACAAAAGAACAATAGAATGAGTAGTTCAAATATTTTTAAGCTCCAGGAAGAATTAATGTATGAGAACCATTTCTGTAAGTACTCAATTCATCTTAGGAGTATCAAGATGTACATAAACATGCAAAATATGTCATGGTGGCCAGTATGAAGAGGTACATTGCATTATTTGTGTCTTAGTGTCAAACATGTACCCTTGTAATAGTTGAATGTCAGAGGACCTATGGATTTCTAAAATCTCTACTGATATTGGGGTGGAAGTTTGTTGATATATCCATGGATTTTGTGCATGTCGTACTATGGTCACGTCAGGGTAACAATGTCATTTGGGTGATCGTTGATTTGACCAAAGTAGCACATTTTATTCCTATTATGTAGAATGAAACTATGAGAAATTTCTTGAATTGTACGTGAGAAATATTGCATGTTCACATGGAACTCCCCGTAGTATTATTAGTGACCAAGATATGTATTTCACCTCCAATAATTGAAACACGTCCATCGCTAGTTAGGTACAAAACTAAAGTTCAGTATAGCTTTTCACCAACAAATGGATGGACAGACGGAGAGAACTAATTAGATAATGGAGAAATGTTGCATATATGTGTTCTCAATTTTGAGAAGAATTGGGATGATTGCCTCTTCATGGTTGTGTTCACCTACAATAACATCTACTAGCAAACATTCAAATGGAACCGTTTGAAGCATTTATGGAAGAAGATGTCGCAGTCCTTTGGCTAGAGAGGACATAGGTGACATAAAGTTTCTACAATGTAAGAATGTGGAAGCTAATGCAATTAGCCGAACCATACACGAGAGACTATTGGTTGCACATGATAGGCAATCCAAATACTAAAATGTTGAGTTCACTATGGGCGTCTGGGAATATATGAAAATCAAACCATTTAAGGGAGTATCGAGAATTCAACAATTAAAGAAGTTAAGTCAAAAAAAATGGAACCAATTGAAGTGATGTAGCATATTAGCAATGTTGCTTACTACCTTGCACTATCAAATGAACATTGTGGACTACATGATATATTATACATATCTGTGTTGAGAAAGGCTATATGGAATTTGTACAAGTTATTGAGTTTGATAGTGCAGCAGTGTACAATGGGTTATCAATTGATGTCAGACCTGTTTGCACTAAGGACATGAAATTTCATTGGTTATAAAATAAATATATTAGGATGGTGAAATTCCATTGGAAAAATTGTGTTCATTATGAGGTATCTTAGAGGAGATAGCTCTCCATGTGTGAGGAATATTCCAAGTTGATATTACAAGTATAATAAGTTATTCTTTTATTTAATTAAATTTTGGGATGAATTAAGGTCAGGAGAGTTTTATCTGTTGGATCTACTGGCGCCCTTAAGGGGGTGAATAAGGGTTTTTAGGAATTTAATTCTATATAAAAATATTCTTGTTAATTATAGATGTTTCGGAATATTTAATGGAAAACTTTATTAAAATATCTAAGAGAATATTATATTGAAGATTACTTTTTCGAAAAAGGCAGAGTTCAAACTTTATTCACTACCGTCGGCGGTAGGTGATACCGCCTGGCGCTATCTCACAGAGATTGAACTCCAAGAGTTATTCAACACAAAGGAACCTTGCAATATATTTTGCATTAAACTTTGAGATACAATATTGCTTAAAACATTTTAGAGTGGAAACAAAATCACGATAATGAGACAAAGAAAGGTATGATTCTATTTCATAAGAAGTATTATTACAATTACATGATTGTGATCTCTATGACGTCGGAGACCGAAAGCAATGAATAATATAATCTTGGGTGTTTTATGATGACCCTCCCCCTAAGGACTAGTTGGCTCTCCTCCTTCTCCCCGAGAAGGTATTCGAGCCCTTGCTAGACCTCCCCGATCTAGTCGCCCTTCACGGATGATTTTTCCACAGAATCATCCCTAAAATCAGACGTCCTCCCTAGATGATTTCACGCGAACTCCTCCCTAGAATCCAATGTCCTCTCTGGATGATTTCTCTTTGGAACACGATACAATAAAGCAAAAGAAAAGAAAATACAAATATGAAATAATAGATCTAGAAAGAAAAGCTTGCTCCCTCAAATATTATCTCCAGAGGTAGTGAGCGGGCGACGCTTTTAATTATCATTTATTATGCGCTCGATTGTCTTCAGATACACATTAACATTCATGCTTTATGGGGATCTTCTTGCTTGCTTGAGAGGGTGCAAGTGCTTTCCTCCTTTCTCCTTGGACGACGACTCCTTGATCCAAAAATGGCTTCGAAATCCTAGTACTCGTCCATCTCTCCAAAGATAAAGAAACACACTTTTATATGGCGTTTAAGTACGCTACCGTCGGCAGTAGTACTACCATCGATGGTAGTACTACCGCACGGTGGTAGGCTTATATATGTTTTCTCCCATCTTTTTGACTCCAAGTAAGGAACACGAATGTGCTCTCTTTCTGATCATCGGGTAGCGCAGAGCGATAGCGCTAGCGCGATGCGATATGCTTGATAAATTTAGCGCATGCATAACTAGGCATCCACAAGTAAGGAAGGTGGTTGCGCTTTCCTTATAAGAAAGAGTTATCATGGAGCGGTAGTGATAACGTGAGCAACCGAGACTTTTTCCTTATATGACGGTCATCAAGTTCCTGTGCAGAGCACACAGATCGCTAACATGTACATTAAGATAGCGTGACACGTTAGCAGTAACACGCAATAATAGTTATATGACTTGTCTGGTTGATATGCCTTCTAATCGACATTCATTGGTCCTTATTTTTAGCCGATAAATACTAAAGGAGCTAGCACCCGGCGGTATCGCTAAAGCTAGTTGCAGCTCTGTCTAGTCGATACGCCTTCTTGTCGACACATGCAGTCTAGTCAATATCCTTCTAGTTGATATGCCCTCTAGTCGATATGCCTTCTAGTTGATATGCACAGTCTCTGTCTGTAGTCGACTAGTACAAAGTGAGCTAGTGCCTGGCGGAATCACTAACACTGGGGTAGCTGTCCTATAAGTTTGCACACCTGTAAACTTGCACAATATACCCAAAATAAGGATGATCAAATGCAAACTAGGATTTGTTATTCTCAAATCAAGAGATGTGAAATGCATGTTCCAACAAACTCCTCCTTTTGATAATAACAAATCCTCTAGGAAGAAATCAATTACAATTACAGTGGTGTTTATATAGAGTGCAATAAATGATAAGCATGAGAAAAACGTGCATACTCCCCCTATATATATGCTCCCCCTACATAGATATTTCATGTGAGTTTTCTATTGTACTCCCCCTAAATTAGTAGATGTCTTCAACTTTATTCTTCCCCTTTTGGAATTATCAAAAGAGGTTGGGATGAGATTTAGCAATATGTTTTGATAGTGTTCTATATAGAGAGTAGAAAGAAGTTTTAATTTATAAGTGCCACTTGTTGAGAAGATAAATAATCATTATTAAGAACAAGTAGTAAGCATAGTAAAAAAAATAACAAGCACTCTTAAAATAAACATCTTTTAAAAAATAAGAGCATATAAAAATGACGTGTTTTAAGTCTAAATAGAAGATGTTTTCAAGTTAAGTCTAAGAGATGCTATTTCATTAAACCATGCAAGCATGATTTTGAAATATAGAGTAGAGATATCAACTATAATGTACACTAATTTGCATTTCAAGTAAAACTAAACATTATAGCAGTCATGCTTTGCTATCTAGTGCATTTACTAAAGTTTGTAGAGAATAGTGTAGATTTACATTAGGTTTTAATTCTCATGAGTGGAAGTTTAATATGAGATAATGAAGTGTACATAAGTGTTTGATAAAGAATACATGTGTGTTAAATAAAACACACGACATATATAATGAAATAACCACAAAATTATAGTGCACAAATTAATTTACTTCCATAAATTTCCAATGCACATAAATAATAAAAAGTACAACTACCAAAGTGCTTCATACACACAATGCTCATTAAGATTTATCAGGGTATGAAGTAGTGCTTGGGGGATCAAAATTATTCTTTTTAATTTTAATTTAATGTTTTGATCCGGTGTACTAAGAGTAGTGGTGATTAAGATTGTTTGCACAAGACATTTTTCAATCCTTTCCAAGGTGCCCAACCTCACAATGCTCATTAAGACTTATCAGGAGGGTGAGTAGTGATTGGTGGAGTATCCTTGTCATATTTTATTTGATTTTTATTTTGGTGACAAAGGACTCATGAATTCACTTATTTTGCAAACATTTTAGCATAATTTTAATACCATAATTCTCAAATGAAAAGTGCATGAAAAGACAATGAATTGCAAGATACAATTCAAAGTTGTTTAGGTAATTTATTTATGCAATTTAATTATTATGTTATTATGCTGCACAATCATGCATGACTAAGATTAACAACACATATAAATTATCAAAATGAGTGGGTGAATGAAATATAACGCATAACTCATACTTAGAGGCATGCTAAACAACCCTACACGTGTTGTCGGCATTCAATTTCATTGCATATAATAAGATATATTTCAAGGCATGACAAACCAAAATAATATTTTAAGAAACTTGAATATTAAATTACACATTGATATAATCTAATCATCCTTGACATTGGCAATGAACATTAAGCAGTTTGTATGGTTTTATATTTTTATAAGAAAATACAAAACAGGAATAGCAAGTAATAACATATTTTTGTGTTCTTGGAATTATTTTGTAATTTTATATTTGATTTTTGAATAATTTTGAAAATAAATAGATTTCTGAAAAACACAGAACTATATTAAGAGCATATCAGTAAAGAGATTGTATGTGCTAGAGAAAAAATGCAAAAAGCAAAATGAAATTAAGTTTTAATGCTACCGCCGACGCTATGTCCTACTGCGCGGCGCTAACAGATAGAGTTTTGTAATTTTGCTTAGATAATGTGCTTTTCGATAATTTTTTCATTTGGAATTTTCTTGAATACTATTTTCTAAGATAGGGGACATCAACAACCGCAAAGAATTTTAAAAAAATATTGAAAAAGTTACGGATTTTACAGTTTTAGCCTAAGATGTTCAAAAGTTAATTTTTAAATACTTGTGGTTTTCAAAAACATGAAGACTCACAAAATGTAATATGCAAAACAAAAGATAGCATGTTCGAACAAACCAAATATGCATAATTTAAATGACCATGTGGTAAAAAATTGTTCATGCAATGAATGTGATATAAGTAAGCCCTATATTAAACTACCTGAACTATTTGTCTACACCCTAGCCCCGTATAATGTGACGGATGGGCATGAGGAGCTGCACACATACCGTAGGTTGGGGTGTTAGTCTCATATGGACAAAAAAGAGATTGCTTAACCTAGCATTCTTTTCCCCAGTGCCTCACAAGGCCCCACTGGAACCCTCCCCGATTATGGACAAAACATATCTTTGAGGTTAGGTCATCTAATACATACACACATATTCCCCCGCTATTGTGAGACACATAAAAGGGTAACTGATCATGGACATACTAAACATTTGAACCCTAAATATCAATATATGAACAATGGTGTTACTGTATGATTAATTGTTTGATTAATTATTATAATGTAGATTGTTGAGTTTAAATCCATTTAGAAATTTTTATTCATGCAATCAACTACATGGATAACATGATTTTCAAATTTTCGTATTATATTTTACTTTAGCGTAGCATGACATGATATAACTAGCATAGACATAGATTCTACCTATAGTAAAAGATGATGCTAAAGTGATATGTTAGGGTAACAAAGTGCATTGCTCTGTAATATTTAACAAATATATAAATGATTTTCATGTCTTCAACATGGAATTTGAATCTAAATATTCATAGACCCAGAGTGATGTGATTAAGCATTGCGATGTATTTTTAATAAGTATATGGTTTATTCTAAGGTCTAGATAAGAATGAGATGAATGTAGACACAAGACATATTTCATTCGTAAAGAAAATTATGAAATCAATGGAATCTATTCCAATTGTATTCATTATGAGAATTTTATATGATCATTGATTTTTAAGATAATTTTTTATGATGATTAGAAAATTTAAACCTGAGAAAATAAATTATCTTTTACTTAATCATATGATACATTATTCATATTCATTTTAATTATTTATAGTGAAGGCTTAATTATGAATATATTATTGGTAATTTAAAATGTTTTTTGCAAATTTTTTTTATTTTTTTTTATTTTTAGCATATATAAACAAAACATATATAAGGAGAATGATACTTAAAGCACTACATTAAATTTTAGAAAATGTAATTTAGAGAAAATTGGGAATTTTTAGAAAATATTGCATGATTTCTATGTTTTTATTTATTTATCTTGATTATGATTTTTCATTACAGGAGCTCACATGCAGCAAAGAAATTAGGAAAATAATAAAAAAGTTGCGCATTTTAAAATTTTGCCTAAAACCCCTAACATCCAATTACATCCAATTTTTGAATAATGAATTCGTGCAAATGATTTAAATAATCATGATAATATTACTTACTCATTTCAGTACTCAAAATTTTAATGACATCATAGGCAATGGATTATATATATATGTTAGAAAATAAGTTGGCCACTTTCAATGATATGAGTTTTATTCAAATTCATCCACTTTAATTTATTAAGAGAATTAAGCCTAATGTGGGTGAGTCAAATGGAATTATATATATATATATATATATATATATATATATATATATAAAGGGACCATAAAGCATTTTTTCTCAAACAAAAGATAAAAGGGACAAAACTATATTAAGAAAGCAAAGAGAAAATTTTGTTTTTATTTTTTAAATTTTAGCACATTGTGAAGTAGAACTTTTTGTGTTTCAGTTTGGTTTATTTCTATTTCACTAATTTTATTGGATACTAATTAATAATAGTTTTAGTTATCCAAAGAGGACCAAGTGTGATGATTCTTTTGGGTACCCAAATATAACATGATGATTTATGGGGAGACAAGGATAAATGAGCCCTTTCAAGTAAAGTTAGTATGTTGTTTCTAACAATGGATCTCCATTCATACCTTGGTTGAGTATTATGTTTATATTTCAAATTTCCATAGTTATTAAATTGCGACATATAATAGTAGTGATTTTCAAGAGCATTATTTATAGGAAATTTGTGAACATTAAATTTTTATGTTGGGAGAAACTTGATTTTGAAAATGATGATGGTAGTTTGAAATTGTATTTACAAGTATTTGGTATTTTTCACTCCCTTTGTATGGCTTAGACAAGGTATGGAAATTCATATTCAACTTGCTTTTGGATTTTGCTTTATATTGTAGATTTATGCTTTGTGGGTTTTTGTTCATAATTTTCTTGAGCAAGTTGATTTTTGTTTCTAATTCATTATTCTTAATCTTGAGATTATGTCTAGCTTTATTGTATGCGAAAGTGCTATTTTTATGAATTGTGATTATATAATTATTATGGATTTTATAATCATTTCTTAATTCCTCAAATGTTTCATCCATCTCTTTAATTTCAATTTTATAATTTTTGGACATAGCACAATCACTTTTAAAAGATGAATTTTCTAAAGACAAATTTTCATTATCTTATTTTGAAATAAGAAGCTCTTTTTTAAGTACCTTGAATTTTTCATTAAGTGAGTTACAATCAAACAAGGTTGTATATCATTTTCAACTAAACAGGACGAGGAAGAACTAGACACATCAATATTAGATTCTACGTTAAGTTATGTTTTTAATGTTTTATTTTCTAAACATAATTTGGAATTATAATTTTTCAATTTTTAATCCCATGTTTACCAATATCTAGTACATGCAATGTAGAAATAGGAGTTGTAGCAAGAAGGGAATTTGTTATACTTACAAATTTCTCGGTTGAGGTAAGATTTGAATATATCATTCCTTTGACATTTTCTTATGTGCATGATGTACTCGCCGTGTCGCCATCTGAGGATGATATTGTGAACTTGCTTCCTCCTCCTTTGATTGGTCTTCCTCCAAGCACAAGTGTTCATTTGTTTCTTCTCTTAGATCCATAAGAACTTGCTCGGGTTCATCATATGTAAAAGGAAGACTGTAAGTATTCTATTGAAATTTCCAAACTTCATAAGCAGTAGGAAAAGTATAAATAAGTTTGAAGATATCTTGATCAAGTGCGCAAAATAAACTATTCATAGAGTTAGCATTTAAAAAATATTCATTCCTATTTAATACGCTTGGGGGCTTCCTAACAGTAATATTCCAAACTTCTATATCTTTGGATTTAAGAAATTTTTTGATCAAAATTTTCCATCCTTTAAAATTTATACCTTGAAATAAAGGTGGTGCTAATGATTTTTCATTAAATAAAATTTCATCCCCTCTATTAGATGCGAGAACATGAAGCATTATTATTCCTGGTGGTCAAACCTTTTTGGAATAACCTAACTCTGATACCACTTGTTAGATGTACTATCGCCCTTAGAGGGGGGTGGGGTGGGGTGAATAAGTGTTTTTAGAAATTTAATTCAATATAAACATATTCTTGTTAACTATAGATGTTTCGAAATATTTAATTGAAAACTTTATTAAAACATCTCAGAGAATATTATATTGAAGATTACTTTTTCGAAAAAGGTAGAGTTCAAACTTTATTCATTACTATTGGCGGTAGGTGTTACCAACTGGCGCTAACTCACAGAGATTGAACTCCAAGAGTTATTCAACACAAAGGAACCTTACAATATATTTTGCGTTAAACCTTGAGATACAATATTGTTTAAAACATTTTAGAGTAGAAATTAAATCAAGATAATGAGACAAAGGAAGGTATGATTCTATTTCCTAAGAAATTTGATTATAATTACACGATTGTGATCTCCATAACGCCGGAGATTGAATGCGATGAATAATATGATCTTTGGTTTTCTATATCGACCCTCCGCAACCCCACCCCACCACCAAGGACCGGTTGGATCTCTCCCTTCCCCCAGAAGGTCATCGAGCCCTTGTTAGACCTCCCCGTTCTAGACACCCTTCACGAACAATTTTCCCACAGAATCCTCCTCAGAATCTGACGTCCTCCCCGGGCAATTTCTCAACTCCTCCCCGGAATCCAACGTCCTCCCCAGACAATCTCGCTTTAACACGCAATACAATAAAGCAAAAGAAAAGAGAATACAAAGATGAAACAATAGATTTAGAAATAAAAACTTGCTCCCTCAAATATTGTCTCTAGTGGTAGTGAGCGGGCGACCCTTTTGATTATTGTTCCTTATGCGCTCGATCATCTTCACATTCACGTTCACATTTGCGCTCTACATCGATCTTCTTCCTTGCTTGAGAGGGTGCAAATTCTCTCCTCCGTTCTCCTTGGATGGCTGCTTCTTGCTCCAAAATGGCTTCGAAAACCTAGTACTTGTCCATCTCTCCAAAGAGAAAGAAACACACTTTTATATGGCGTTTAAATATGTTACCGCCGGCGGTAGTACTACTGCTCGGCGATAAGCTTATGCATGTTTTCTCCCAGATTTCCGGCTCCAAGTAAGGAAGGCAGCTGCACTTTCCTTTGATTATCTGGTAGCGCGGAGCGGTAGCTCTAGCGCAGTGCGGTAGGCGTGATAAATTTGGCATGTGCACAATTAGCCATCCGCAAGTAAGGAAGGTGGCTGTGCTTTCCTTGTAAGCAAGCGTTACCACGGAGTGGTGGTGATAACGTGAGCGGTAGAGACTTTTCCCTTATATGGCTGCCATCAAGTTCCCGCGCAGAGCACACAGATTGCTGATGTGTACATCAAGATAGCGCGATGTGTTAGCAGTAACGTGTGGCGGTAGTCATATGACTTGTCTAGTCGATACGCCTTCTAGTCGACATAAGCTGTCTAATCGACATTCACTGGTCCTTGTATGCAACTAACAAAAACTAAAGGAGCTAGTGCCTGGCGGTATCGCTAACATTGACTGTAGCTCTTTCTAGTCGATATGCCTTATTATCGATGCAAGCATTCTAGTCGATATCCTTCTAGTCGATGTTCCATCTAGTCGATGTGCCTTCTAGTCAATATGCACATGCTCTGTCTGCAGTCGACAAGTACTAAGTAAGCTAGCACTTGGCGGTTTCATTAATGTTGGTGGTAACATACAGAGATTGCAAGTCCTATAAGTATACACACATGTAAACCTGCACACTATACCCAAAACAAGGATGATCAAATACAAACTAGGATTTTTTATTCTCAAACCAAGAGATGTGGAATGCATTTCAACAATAACACCCCAATTTTTCCATTTAGAATGTGTTAATATTCATGTAGAAGCGGGCATCACGCATGAGAAATCAGCAGATCAGACTTGTTGAACAGTACCTAATTTTTTCTTCGCACACGTTCATGCATCAAATGTTGCACAACTGTGTGTCATACAATGCTTACCCCTAGTTAAAGACCGATGAATTCTAGGATGGTCGTGCTTCGACCTATGAGTTTATGCACGACTATGAACCTTTGGAGATGTGACTTTGTGCTCCTATAAAGGTCACAAGATGAATTCTAGTGTAATGTCTACTAAACATGCATCTCTTCATGAATGACTGTGCACATGATCATGTTCGCTTTGAGCTGTCGATAGCCAAATTTTGAGAATTTTGTCATTTACTTGTGTGTCTCTTCACGTATCTTTGCGTCCGTTCATGCACAATCATGCCCTTCAACAAAGTTATCATGCGCTTATTGCAGGTTGTAGTTTAACAAAGTGCATGATTGTGCATCTCGAGAGCATGATCATTTGTGTGAGATGGTAACTTATAAAATGCCATTAAATCCTGGTCAGGGCTTATTTGATCAAGTTATTGGATGGCCTAGATTGATCTTTGTGGTCTAGATCATGGAAAAGGAGCTAAAACTCCAATTCTCTCATTTACTTTCTCTTTCCATGGTTTTTAAGGAAGGGGAGGAAGCTATGGTGTTGTGATGAAGAAGGAAGAGCTATTGTCGAAAATGCAGAGTTCCAAGCAATGATCCGAGTCTATAGAAGAGTATGGCTCTCTACATCGATCATTCTCCACCAATTTATTCATATTTTTCATTGCATCACAGAGGAATACAAGGATAACGACTCATTCCTCCAGTCCATGGGCCTATTTGTGCTTTCATGTTTAGTTTTCTTATATTTTGTGAGTTCTCCTCTCACTAATTTGTGGATGAACAATAATCTTTGGTTTGTTAAAACCCCAGGGTGTATAACTACGTCCCCAACATGGTTTGAATTAGAAATTTGTTGCTCGATTCTAGATTAGGCATGGTGTGTGATGCTTATTCATGGTCATGTGGAAAATCAGTGATGATGTTTTACATTATCTAAAAATAGTTGGATTGATTGTCATAACTATTAAAGCGCACAATAAAGTGTTGATAAGGATGGGTGGTTACTCTTTGTATAACCGCCCCATGTTGCTAGTCTTTGTTGTTGAGTAATAGAGTCAGGGCGGTTACTCATTGTGTAACCGCACAAGCCTATTGTGCAGCTATAGTCTTGGTGGTTTTCCGTGTTGTATCGCCCAAACATCTTTGTCCCAGTTGTATGTTTTTAGTCCCACGCTATAAACTGTAAATTCTCTCTCCTCCCATGTTCTATATAAAAGAGGTTCACCCCCATATAATATTTAGATTTTTTGGAAATAAAAATATTATTATTTTCAATTTCTCACATGGTATCAGAGCCACTATCATAAAGACTGCTCACTTATAACTGCCCACACTAACTGCATGAAAGCCCCTTTCTCCCGTATGTAAACATATACTTGTATCTGCGCGGTCTTCTCCAGTTCTGTATGGACTTCAGTTACCTAACCGCCCACCATATCATCTATGGTCTCACAATAACCTATTACTACCTTGTTTTGACTCTCTTTTGTGCTCTTTTCCATATTTAGCTTGGGCGGACACATTCCTCCTTAACTGACCCTTCTGCTTCCTAGTGTAGTCACTATATTTGTGGACTTATGTATCCTCCCCAACTTCAGTGCTCGTTTTCTATGACCGCATGCACTTTTGTTATGGGCAATCTACACATACATATTGTTACCCGCACTTTGGTGTCTATTGCATCGGGTAATCCGGGCACCACATCCAAATTAATATGGTTGAACTACCTTGATTTGAGTGTCCATTAATTTTATTTTGCACTCTCAATGCAAACATAATCACCTTACTGTCACTCCACCTTCTCCCAACTCAGCCCCTTTTGTCGATTGGGATGCCAGTGATGCTTTTGTTTGTACTTGGCTGGAAAATAGTCTCTTTGAGGAGTGTATGCCTATCATTCTCCATGATGATACAATAAAAGCTTCCCGAGATCATCTTGTTGCTCTTTACTCTAAGGGTGCTAAGACCACTTGCATCTATACTCTATATGCTAACCTTTTTGCTTATCTCATCCTCTCTCCAATTGCTACCTACCAGGAAGTTCAAACTCTTTGCTCGGAGCTTTTCCAACATTGGCCTTTCTCTGCTAACCTTTCTTGGGAAAATTGCCCACAATTATCCTACTTTGAAGATGTCCTCAGGATAAAGATAAACTCATTATGTATTTGATGTATGTTTAAGTTTTGATGTTTTAGGTGCTATTTAGTGCAAGGTTAACATAGGACTAGACTTAGTGTCAATAGATATAGTTTTGCCAATATAATACCTCATTGTGCAAAACACCTTGTCGACATAAGTTCTAGACTATGGTAAGCCTGTCACTTAATCATTTCCAATATTTACAAAGTTCCACACAGCTGGTTGGGGCACTGGTTCAAAGATCAGAAAGTTCAAAATTTTGTCCAAGTCATTTGTCGACTAGACTCAATCTCGACATGAAGATGTTGCAGTCAATGTCGACCAGAACTGCCCTTGATATAAAATTTTTCTAAGACATTTGATGACTAGACTTGTGGTCAACACTAGGGAAATAGGGCAATGTCCACTAGAAGATCCTTAGACAAGAAGACTTAATTTGTCTATCGACTAGAAGAACCTTAGACAAATATAACTTGCCTTGTATGTCGACTAGAGTTGCTTACTTCATTGTTTCAGTATACAGGGCTTGTCGACAAGAGAAGCTTTGGTTAAGAAAATTGTGAAACAGCTTATGTAGACCAGATTAATCAGTGACAGAACAAAGATCTGGTTGTGCCAACTAGAAGGTTTACTTATAGACTGCAGTTGTGTAAGGCAAGACATAGTGGATGTTGAAACTAGAGAACCGGTCTCGACATTCGCAATGGATATGCAGCTGACCCTTTCTTGACCTGAGCTGGAACCTTGACTAGTTGCTGAGAACCGAAGGGCCTTGCACCTAAGAACACATGAAGTATTTGAATAGACCCCTTAAACTGCAGCGAGGAGGTCCCACCACACACCCAGAAGTTCAAAGAAAGCTTCACCTCCCAAGTTAATACTGAGCCTGGGCACCTTGGAGGTCACTAAGGACCACCTCACCGTCAATCTTCACTGATAGGGGGATGGGGTAGTGCTTGCTCACAAGACGTACACGGGGGAGAGGGGAGACCCTCCCTTCCCAAGGTGCCCATGGTGGTCTATTTATAGACTTCCCAAAATTGGTTTTGGATAGCCAGGATTCTGCTATCCGCAGCTCAACTAGGAACCTGGACGACCAAAATTGGAGGGGGAAGTGGAGGTTGAGACGTCCACTCCCCCCTTTGCTGTGGGTCGGGAGAGTGGACCGAACGGTCCACTACCTGTGCTGGGCGAGTAGACCACTCGGTCCACCCCCCTTAGGGGCGAGTGGACCCTTGGTCCACTCGCCCGAGTGCCCGGGGAGAGTAGACCACATGCCCACTCGCCCCTCACCCTGGCGAGTGGACCATGGTCCACTCGCCACCCCTGGGAGAGTAGACCATAGGTACACTCGCTCGGGGCTTGGGCGAGTGGACCAGGGGTCCATTCTCCCCTTCCTTGGGCGAGTGGACCACTAGGTCCACTCGCCCAGGTGAGGAAGTGGACCTCCGGTCCACTTCCTCCCCCCAGGGCTTCATTTTTGGTCTCGACGACCTCTAACAAGTCGATCTTCTGCGTCATGATCACTCTCTCTATCACGACCTCATCCTCTTCGGGTCACACCGATTCAGCAAATATGAAGGTTGTGTACAATCCCCGCTCTTTTTGAGCTTGTCTTAAGCTCGGAAAGAATGTCCAACCAACCTATTTGACGAGTAGGTGGTTCCTTAGGGGAATCTACGGAGGGCCCTGCCAACGGGTTACTCTTGCCGAGCTTTTCAGCTGAACTTAACTCAAGGCGGAAGAAAAACCTTTCTCCACTTTACAACCCTCCTGTGAGCCGAGCTCAACTGGAGGTGGAGGAAAACACAACATCTCTAGTCAAGCCGAACTCAACCTGAGGTGGAAGGCGAACCTTTCTCCACTTAATATCCCTCATGTGAGCTGAGCTCAACTGGAGGTGGAGAAAGCACAACACCTTAGGCCAAGCTAAACTCGACCTGAGGTGGAGTAAAACTCAACACCTCTAGTCGAGCCGAACTCGACCTGAGGTGAAAGGCGAACCTTTCTCCACATATCAACCCTCCTGTGAGCCGAGCTCAACTGGAGGTGGAGAAAGCTCCACACCTTAAGTCGAGCTAAACTTGACCTGAGGTGGAGGAAAACTCAACACCTTTAGTCGAGCCAAACTCGACCTGAGATGGAAGGGACTCAACATCTCTAGTTGAGCTGAACTCAACCTTAGATGGAGGGAACTCAACATCTCTAGTAGAGCGGAACTTAACCTGAGATGGAGGGAACTCAACATATCTAGTCGAGCCGAACTCAACCTGAGATGGAGGGAACTCAACATCTCTAGTCGAGCCAAACTCAACCTGAGATGGAGGGAACTGAACATCTCTAGTCGATCCGAACTCAACCTGAGATGGAGGGAACTCAACATCTCTAGTCAAACCGAACTCAACCTGAGATGGAGGGAACTCAACATCTCTAGTCGAGCCGAACTCAATCTGAGATGGAGGGAACTCAACATCTCAAGTCAAGCCGAACATAACCTGAGATGGAGGGAACTCAACATCTTTAGTCGAGCCAAACTCAACCTGAGATGGAGGGAACTCAACATCTCTAGTCAAACCGAACTCAACCTGAGATGGAGGGAACTCAACATCTCTAGTCGAGATGAACTCAACCTGAGATGGAGGGAACTCAACATCTCTAGTCGAGCCGAACTCAACCTGAGATGGAGGGAACTCAACATCTCTAGTCGAGCCGAACTCAACCTGAGATAGAGGGAACTCAACATCTCTAGTCGAGCCGAACTCAACCTGAGATGGAGGGAACTTAACATATCTAGTCGAGCCGAACTCAACCTGAGATGGAGGGAACTCAACATCTCTAGTCGAGCCAAACTCAACCTGAGATGGAGGGAACTCAACATCTCTAGTCGAACTGAACTCAACCTGAGATGGAGGGAACTCAGCATCTCTAGTCGAGCCAAAATCAACCTGAGATGGAGGGAACTCAACATTTCTAGTCGAGCCGAACTCAACCTGAGATGGAGGGAACTCAATATCTCTAGTCAAGCCGAACTCAACCTGATATGGAGGGAACATAACATCTCTAGTCGAGCAGAACTCAACCTGAGATGGAGGCAACTCAACATCTCTAGTCGAGTCGAGCTCAACCTGAGATAGAGGGAACTCAACATCTCTAATCGAGCCGAACTCAACCTGAGATGGAGGGAACTCAACATCTCTAATCGAGCCAAATTCAACCTGAGATGGAGGGGACTCAACATCTCTAGTGGAGCCGAACTCAACCTGAGATGGAGGGAACTCAACATCTCTAGTTGAGCCGAACTCAACCTGAGATGGAGGGAACTCAACAACTCTAGTTGAGTCGAACTCAACCTGAGATGGAGGGAACTCAACATCTCTAGTCGAGCCGAACTCAACCTGAGATGGAAGGAACTCAACATATCTAGTCGAGCCAAACTCAACCTGAGATGGAGGGAACTCAACATCTCTAGTCGAGCTGAACTCAACCTGAGATGGAGGGAACTTAACATCGCCAGTCGAGCCAAACTCAACATGAGATGGAGGGAACTCAACATCTCTAGTCGAGCCGAACTCAACCTAAGATGGAGGGAACTTAGCACCTTCCCAGACCACCTGGGGGAGGAGAACCAGTCCACGTCCTAGGAGCTTAGCTTACCTGAAGGCATAGGAACTCAACACCTTCCCACACCACCTGGGGGCAGAGAACCAGTCCACGTCCTAGGAGCTTAACTTACCTGGAGGAAGAGGAACTCAACACCTTCCCAAACCACCTAGGGGAGGAGAACCAGTCCATGTCCTAGGAGCTTAGCTCACTTAGAGGCAGAGGTACTCAACACCTTCCCAAACCACCTGGTGGCGGAGAACCAGTCCATGTCCTATGATCTTAGCTTACCTGGAGGCAGAGGAACTCAACACCTTCCCACACCACCTGGGGGCGGAGAACCAGTCCACGTCCTAGGAGCTTAGCTTACTTTGAGGCAGAGGACCTCAACACCTTCCCAAACCACCTGGGAGCGGATAACCAGTCCACGTCCTAAGAGCTTAGCTCACCTGGAGGCAGAGGAACTCAACACCTTCCCAAACCACCTGGGGGAGGAGAACCAGACCACGTCCTAGGAGGTTAGCTTACCTGGAGGCAGAGGAACTCAACACTTTCCCAAACCAACTGGGGGCGGAGAACCAGTCCACGTCCTAGGAGCTTAGCTCACCTGGAGGCAGAGGAACTCAACACCTTCCCAAACCACATGGGGGCAGAGAACCAGTCCACGTCCTAGGAGCTTAGCTTACCTGGAGGCAGAGGAACTCAATACCTTCCCAAACCACCTGGGAGCGGAGAACCAGTCCATGTCCTAGGAGCATAGCTCACCTGGAGGCAGAGGAACTCAGCACCTTCCCAAAGCCGGTTTCTCTTCCTGAAGCCTTAACTGACTCTGACAAGTCTACCTGACGGGCCTCCCAGTGACCGACATCAACAAGACCAGGTGAGTGGTCTCCAGTCGAGGACTCAACCTAGATACTATCTTTAACTACTTTCGACACATTATAAATAGATTACATACCATTATAATGCGCTTTCTCGCGCTTACTCGGCCACATGCACCTTGGCCATCTCCTTCATCACTTCCTCTATCTTCTTCATCTTCTTATTCCTTCTCTTTCTCCTGCTCCCTTCTGCTTCTCTAGTCAACCTGTAGGTGGAGGACTTGCTCCTGGAACTGATCTGCGTAGCTTCCCAGCGTATCCCCCTGCTTCTGTTGAATCAAGAACAGAGACCCCGCCCCTTCCTCCCCTTCTTCGAGGTGGAGAACCTCAACAAGAAACTCTGACGCAGGTCCTTGAAGCTATAGATGGTACCTGATGGGAGCTGGTGGAACCAGTCTTTTGCCTCTCCCTTGAATATGATGGCAAAGAGCCTGCCCTTGGAGGCGTCCATTATCTGCCTAATCGAGACCATGTCTTCAAACAACTGGAGGTGTTGGAGAGGGTCATCCTTGCCCATGTAGAAAGACATGGCAGGTTCACTGAACCTGTCTGGAACCAGAGCTGAGGTAGTCAGCTTGCAAAAAGGGCTCCCCCTCCTCCCTAGCGAGTCGAAAGCATTCTTCCAACCTCTTCTCTTGGGTAGCCAGTCCCAGGAGTGCTGTCAAAGAGAACTCGCGCTTGGTGGCTCAAAACTTCCTCTGAGGATGGCCTCTTCCCTTGTCGATGTGCTTGATCCATCTCCATCGGAGATGGCGAGGCGATCACGGGTGCAGGTGGTGTAGAGCACTCACCGTGAGGGGGGAGTGCGACCCACAAGAGCTCCAGGATCGACTTCCTGAACTCCTCAAAGTCACTTTTCTTCACGCACTTACTGGTGGGGGGCGAGTCCCCCAGCTCATCACTTCCAGCCATGAGACCTGCTCAGAACTTTCCGAACCAGCTCCTTCCACGCTTACTGCACCAGAATGTTGAAACCAGAGAACTGGTCTCGACGTTCGCAACGGGTATGCAGCTGACACTTACTTGACCCGAGCTGGAACCTTGACTAGTTGCTGAGAACCGAAGGGCCTTGCACCTAAGAACACCTGAATTACTTGAATAGACCCCTTAAGCTGCAGCGAGGAGGTCCCACCACACACCAAGAAGTTCAAAGAGAGCTTCCCCTCCCAAGCCAATGTTGAGCGTGGGCACCTTGGAGGGCCCTAAGGACCACCTCACCGTTAACTTTCACTGGCAGGGGAAGGGGTAGTGCTTTCTCCCAAGACGTACATGAGGGAGAGGGGAGATCCGTCCTTCCCAAGGTGCCCATGGGGGTCAATTTATAGACTTCCCAAAATTGGGCTGCGGATAGCCAAGATTCTGCTATCCGCAGCTCAACTACGAACCTGAATGACCAAAATAGGAGGGGGGTGAGTGGAGGTTGAGACGTCCACTCCCCCCTTTGCCGGGGGTCGGGAGAGTGGACCGAATGCTCCACTGCCTGGGCTGGGCGAGTGGACCACTCGGTCCAACCCCCTTAGGGGTGAGTGGACCCATGGTCCACTCGCCCGAGTGCCTGGGGAGAGTGGACCACAGGTCCACTCGCCCCTGCCCCTGGGCGAGTGGACCATGGTCCACTCACCACCCCTGGGAGAGTGGCGAGTGGACCTTAGGTCCACTTGCCCAGGGCTTAGGCAAGTGGACAAGGGGTCCACTCGCCCCTGCCTTGGGCGAGTGGACCACTAGGTCCACTCGCCCAGGTGAGGAAGTGGACCTCCGGTCCACTTCCTCCCCCCGGGACTTTATTTTTGGTCTCGACGACCTCTAACAAGTCAATCTTCTGCGTCACGACCACTCTCTCTATCACGACCTCATCCTCATTGGGTCACACCGACTCGACATATATAAGGGTTGTATAGTGGATGTCGAATGTAGTTATTATGCCAACTAGAGGTGTAAATGCATATCGACGAGACCATTCATATCGACGAGAAGATTTGCAATATTTCTAAAATTCAAAATCAGATGATCCCGATCAATCTTATCACTTTGTACAACTATCATGGACATGTGGAAGCATCAGGACGAAGACAAATGAGCTATTACTATCACATCTCTTATAAATTGGGAGGAGACGTTGGCGTTTAACCCTAATACAACACTCACGATAACTCTAGTGACTCCTGAGAATGAAAGTAGCTGACGCTGATAACTGATATCATGCATCTAGGCAAGACTCGATCAAATCATTCAGTCAAATCTTCAATCGAGCAAATCAAGTTCTCAGAATAGTCGATCCAACATCAGACCTGATTCTACACATCAAGTTTCTCCTCTCACTCAATGAAAGCAGATCCATCAGAAGAGACAAATTTCTTCAAGGTCTGAAGTATTTGATCAAGGAGAAGAAGAACTACAACTCAATCATCTCAAGCTTCAAGAAGACTCAACACTTTCAAGATCTATTTATTGAGTCTATAAAAATTGTTGTACAACTCCTTTAAATCTTTTGGTAGGATTCATTTGTTTAATCTGAGTTGTATGTAGGATTACTCTGTGGAATTTGAGGTAGGATACTGAGTTAGGGGATCTGAGGTAGGGAATGAGCTACTGTTCCTGAGGTAGGAGATTTGTTCTCTATAAGATCATTTGTTGATCAGAGTTGATTTGTAGTTGTCGAGGCTAGCACACTGCTAGATAGGTGAAGGGGGAAAGTGGAGTACCCTCACTGGGGAACTGCTATAAATATCCTTGTGTTTGTCTTGTGCTTATTCTCTCTGCTTTCGTCTAAATTATTCCGCTCCGACAAAATTAAAAAGGTTAAAAGACATCACATATTCACCCCCCCCTCTAGATGAAAGCTAGGTTATTCCCATATAACAATTAATATCAGAGCTAGGTTGTTCATCAAAAGTTTAACCACTTGAACAAGATCACCTTTTGGCAATTCAAATTTCTATAATATGCTTGCCGAAGAGAACTACAAGGATCTTAGTTATCCGAAGCTTTCCATCTGCAGTAAAGAGAACTTTTTGATCTAGAAGGAAAGGGTCAAGCTATTTATGGAAGCATCGGATCCCAGAATCCTCTCCGCCTTCGAGAAAGGCCCCATTATTCTTATGACTCCCTTTACTATCAACACTGCGCTTATGGTCCCGAAGAAATATGCTGGTATGACTAAGATTGAAATTGCATCAGTCAGTAAGGATAAAAGAGCCAAGAATATCCTGGTAAGTGTCATAGATGATTCCACATTCCAAAATCTCATCCACTATAGGACTTCCATGGATATGTGGGACTCACTCATAGTCTTCATGGAAGGCACTACAATGGTTAGGGATGACATGAAGTCTCTTCTAAACCAAGACTATGAAGCCTTTTGACAAGGAAAGGACTCCATTTCAGAGTGTTAAGAAAAGTTTTTTATGATTGTAAATGGGTTGAGGACATATGGTCGTGAGTTCTATAACTATGACCTAAACAACAAATTCTTGAGGTCCCTGAACAAGGAGTGGGACATCAAGATTTGTGTCATTAGGGAGATGGGGAACCTGACCAATATGCAGTCTCAGATTCTCTTTGGGAAATTGCTTTCTCATGAACTCCAGCTGAACACTAGGAAAGCAGAGGAAGAAGGAGGCAAGTCCTTCTCCAAGGAGAGTTCAGTTGCTCTCAAGGCGGATAGTTCAAGAAGAAGCCTGGACGAATCTCCTATTCATTCAGACAGATTTGCTGAACATGAGGAGATAGAAGACAGTACTCTAGGCTCTAAATTGTCTGATGGAGAATTATCACTCTTCTCAAGACTATTCAAGAAGTTCCTCACTAGAAGAAGGCAAGGAAAGAGCAAACCTTCTTCCTCCTCCATTTCAAAGCCGAGCTACAATAATGATAGCCACATGCACAAGTCCATGGAAGACAGGTATAAACCCTCTCAAAACAAACATTCTTCATTTAACATTCTTTGTTATTGTTGTAAGAAGATAAGTCACATGATTTCTCATTGTCCCATGAAAAGGAAAGAAAGCGAGAAGTCTGAAGAGAGAAGGTCACATAAGGGAAAGAAGTAGGAGAAGAGCTTCATAGCCAAAAAGGCTAAGACCATAAGTGACAGTGACTCAAGCTCTTCTAATTCTGAGGAAGCGGCCTATGTTGGCCTTATGGATTGGTCAGAAGATGAAGTCCATGATGATTTCATTCATGGCAAGGTACTTTCTCATACCCCACTTTCATTTCAGACAAAAAATCTGAAGCGAGTACACCTTCTCAGCATAAGGATGAAGCTTATATAGTAGACGAGTTTCGTTCCCCACTGAAGGCTCTCAAAAAGAGAAAGAAGTGGTTCAATGCTCAGGCTAAAGAGATTGAATCTCTTAAGTCCCTTATGTCGGAGCTCTCAGAGAGGACTAAAAAGTTGACTCAGTTGAGCAATGATTTCAAGGAGCTTCAAGAGAAATCTGAAGCCCAAGCTGATATACTCCTTTAGAAGGAGAAGATCATTAAGGATTTGGAAAATAAGCTTCTAGTTGAGAGATACTTGGTTGCAAATTCTCAAAGCCAGAAACTATCTTGTCGATCATTGATGAATTCTCTGCACCATATCGAGGAGGTGTAGGTCATGGTAAAGGAAAATTGCTGGGAAACCTTATCAGGGTCAGACCTTATTCAAGAAGGTTATACTGCCCTCAAATGGCTGACCTTGAATTGACCCATAGATTTTTAACTAATGGAAGTTCTTCCATTGGAAAAAAAACCCCATAGAAATGGAGGTACCCCCAGAATATTGGAACGAGTGCTCTCATAAAACCTCGTGAAGAGATTATCTTGAAGGACCATGGACCCTTCGTAGTTCGATCTTCTTTGACAACATCAAAGGGAAAAGAGAAAGTTATTCTTTAGAAGTCTAATACTCAGAAGAAGTCTATGATTGTAGCACCTCACTTCACTCATGTACACAATCATTCAAAAGTATAAAGTCTATGGCTTCTGAACCTAGCCCTTTTGTTCACCAGTGCAGTCACTTTATTTATAGAGTGAACTAGAAGAGAAGGTACAACAAGTTTGATTGTTGGTGTTATGGAAATATTAGTCATTTTGCCATAGATTGTTGATTTAATCCAATATTACCGAGGGCTAATAATGTGACACTGAACCATCACATATTTAACTCACATCCTATGGATTGGACTAACAAGAACCAATGATCCAAGATGGTTTGGGCTCCTGAGGTCAATTAGTTCATTTTGCAGGATATTCCAAAGGACAACGAAAATCCTATCTGGTATTTGGACAGTGGATGTTCCAGGCATATGACTGGAACAAGAAGCCTACTCAAAGATTTCACTCTTGTTGAAGATGGACCCAAAGTAATCTTTGGAGGATCTGATGGGGGAACTATTAAAGGATATGCTATGGTTACCAACAACATAGTCTCCTCCACAAAAGTAGCATATGTGGAAGGGTTACAACATAACCTGATACGCATTAGCAAACTATGTGATCTAGGCTATCTAGTTGAGTTCCACAAGGATAAGTGCCTTATCAAACAGTTTGATGGTTCAGAAACTATCTTGACTGGCACTAGGAGTGGAGATATTTATTGCATAAATTTTCTTTGCTTAGATTCATCCACACCGGTATGCTTTGTTGGCAATGATAATGCATCTCTTTGTGTTCAATGACACAAAAGATTATCATATATTAATTTTAAAATGATTAATAAGTTACTTTCTGACAACTTGGTAAGGGATGGACCAAAGGTGAAATGCATTAAAGAAGGCTCATGTCATGCATGCATGATTGTTGAGGTAAGTCTTATACCTATGTGATTGTTGATGATTACTCAAGTCTTGCATGAGTGTTCTTTCTGAAACAAAAGTCAGATACATTGGAAACTTTCACATCTTTTGTCAAGCAAATCCAGAATGACATGGACGGTTCTGTGATCAAAATCAGAAGTGATCATGGTATATAATTTCAGTCAGGGGCTATGACAAAATTCTATAAAAGCCAAGGTAATTTTACAGATTTTTTCCTTTCCTAGAATTCCACAACAAAATGTAGTAGCGGAGAGAAAGAATAGAACACTCATAGAGGCAAGTAGAACGATGTTGAGTGACTCCTCCCTATTAGAGTACTTCTAGGCTGAAACAGTCAACACAACCTGCCATGTCCAAAACAGAGCCTTAATCATCAAAGATCATCATAAGACTACTTATGAACTTATGAAGGGCAGAAAACCAACCTTGTCCTATTTCTGGATTTTTGGAAGTAAATGCTATGTGTTCAACAATGGAAAATTCTATCTTACTGAGTTTGCTGAAAAATGTTTTGAAGGTATTTTTGTAGGCAATAGTAGCCATAATAAGGCATATAGGATTTTCAATAAGAAAACTCTAGTTGTGGATGAATCAATCAATGTTGTATTTGATGAAACAAGCATGATACATGAAAGCTCGTCTAGTTCTTGTATTACAGGTACATAATCAAGATTCAAGCAGTTGACCGTTGGTGAGCATGAAGGAGTTAAAGAGACAACCTCACCAGATGTTGTCACTGAACATGAAATTCAAAATCAAGAGGATGTACCAAACATAGTTGAAGTAGATCATCTTGCGGAGGAAGAAACAACAAAGATTCTAAGAAGACTTCATTTGGTTGTAAGATGCCAGAGAGATCATCCACCGCTCCAAATAATTGGAGATTTAAACCAAGGAGTGTAAACAAGGATAAATCCACATAATGAGGTTTTGTATCTCAGTTTCTTGTCACAGATTGAGCTAAAGAAATTTGAAGAAGCCAACACCGATCCCTCCTGGATTATGGCTATGCAAGAGGAGCTCAACCAATTCAAAAGATGCAAGGTGTGGAAATTGGTACTTAGACCCCCAAAGTCAGAGTATTATTGGAACAAAATGGGTCTACAGGAACAAGATGGATGAAAATGGATCGATCATAAAGAATAAAGCAAGACGGGTGGCCAAGGGATACATATAAAAAGAAGGTATAGAATTTGATCAAACATTTGATCCAGTTGCAAGACTAAAAGGATATCTGGTTGTTCCTAACATATGCTGCTTACAAAGGATTTAAGGTATATAATGGATGTGAAGTCAACCTTACTTAATGGAGATCTTAAGGAAGATGTGTATGTGGAACAACCCCCAGATTTTACAGGATGCAAGGAAGATAGAAAAAGTACATTTGGCACATGCCAGTTCCTGAGAAGAAGACTCATTTCTTGGAGTAGCAAGAAATAGACCAGTGTGGCTATATCAACTGATGAGTCAGAATATATCTCAGTAGATAGTTATTGTGTCCAACTTCTGTGGATTCAGCATCAACTTGAAGATCAAGAAGACCTCAATGTTTTGTGATTCATCCAGTGGCATCGCTATTGCCAAGAACCCAGTTTCTCACATTAGGACCAAGCACATAGAGATCCGCTACCATTTCATAAGAGAACATGTGGAAAAGGAGGACATTTGCATGGAGTTTGTGCCTATAGAGAAACAGATAATAGATATATTCATGAAACCTTTGGATGAAGCTAAGTTTAATTATTTCAAATTTGAACTTGGTATGCTTAACATAGAGTAAATTCATTTGTTTTAATAGTCATTTTATTACTTTGAATTATTTTTCAAAATCATATCATTTGATATATTTGATATTTCTTAAATTTAAAGTACGTCATATCTTTTTTCTACTAGAAAGTCAGTCAACACATTGGTTCTAATCTAGAAAATCTAGAATTTTTCTAAGTATTGTCAAGTATCGACTAGAGGTCCAGTCGATAATTATTGTTGTTGACTGAAAGTATTGTGGACATTTATAATTATCGATCGAAAGCGTTGTGGACATGGATTATTACTCTTTTATTATCTCTTTGTTGACTAGGATCGATTCAGATATGCAGATAGCGGTCGATTTTACTGGATTCTAATCAAAACCATTAATCATTTACTCTAGTAAATCAAATGGTCCAGATTCATCGAAAAGGTACGCGCCTCTTGACATTCCAGAATTTTTCATATAAATAAGTCAAAGGTGTTAACTAAAGTTACACTATACCATTGACCCAATCCCATTCTGTCGACAAACCAAGTGTCATTATGTCTTCTTTTCCCCCGGACTACCTCGTCAAGAATTCAAGCACAGTCTCTTCAGCAATGGCCCCTAATAAAGCAGTAGAGAAGTTGTACATTGGAGGTGATCTAGTTAGAGGAGGTTTTGCTAATGGTGATGCAAACCTCAAAGTCGTGATTAATCTGTGTATTGAAGTCGGCCTAGATTTCATTCTTTCTGAGCCAATAAACATTCTGAATATGGAGATAATGGAATTCTATCAAAATGCAGAAGTAAATGTAGAAGGTAAATCAATCAAGTCTACTGTTGTAGGAAATCTTGTCAGGGTGGCTGTAAGAGCCCTTATAAATATGCTTAAGTTGACTGCCTTACCAAATGATGAGAAAGAAGGGGAAGTCAGTTTTGCAGAGGTTGCCCAAGCATTATGCTGTGCCTATACTGAGAAGCTCACTGCATAGGATTAAGATGAATAATGCTGGAAAGCTTCTCGCTGATATCATTGGCAAAGTCCTAATTTGCAAGCTAGGGTCACACGATAGAGTCTCAAAGGAGATGTTTAAAGTGATGACCAGGATCATCCTGAAGAAAAAAACTAATTTGGGAAGAATTCTAATTGAAAAGAATAAGGAGTCCCTCAAAGCTCCAAATTTTGGAAGAGTTCTGTCCTTTTTCCCATGCAGCTCGCTTGGGGACAAGATAGATAAATCCCTAGGAGCCCCTCTTCACTATTTGAAAATTTTTGATCTAAAATCTTTAGAGAGATTGGAGAAAGTTTTCCCTAGGAGCAAAAAGAGAGAAAGAGGTGAGACCTCTAGTATGGCAAAGGACTTGGAAAAGGAAAAACTGGCGGTTGCAACCCCTAGTGCCTGCTAATGATCAATCCTCTACAAACATTGAGGGGGAGAGATCTACAAAACCTTCTATAGAGTCAGTACCAGATTCTATGGAGATAGATGCCAGATTGGATGAGCAGGTCATTTCAGAGACAGTTGAAGTTGAGGGGGAGACTCACCTGGAGTCATCTTCCCTAGATGAGTATTTATAAGATATTTTTTATAAGGATAATATTGAGGTTGAGGAAGATACTCATCTGGAGTAGTCTATCCAAAAGGACCAAGTTTTTGCTGATGATACGATTGAGGAAGAGACTCATCTGGAATCTTCTGTCCAAGAGGAGCTAGTTGTTCCTGATGATATAGGTAAGGGAAATGCTCATCTGGAGTTGTCTGCCCAAGAACCTGAGAATCCTTGTAGGGAGATCCTTGCTTTTAGAAGTCAAGTAGTCAGGGAGGAACAAAGAGCTACCAGTCCTATTTAGATTATAGACACCCCTGATGAAGTCTTCGATGACTCCTTGCTTGAAGGAGATCTCAAAAGGAAGGAAGATCAGAAGGTATCAGAAATCCCTAGCTTTTCAGCCCTCGGGCATCAAGAAGAGGCCTCTGATCCCATTTTAGATCAAATGAGACTATTATTTGGGGAGCAGAGGAGGCATTTTTAGAAATATATAGATAAATACATGAAGAAGGTCAAAGCAGAAATGTTTGCCAAGCTTGATGCTGTCATGGAAAATATGGACCATATCAACTCTCAGATAACTAGTTGGTTCATAAAGGCAGCTGTTGTAGTTGATAACAATTATAAAGCACTTAGAATCTTGATGACAAATGGAAAATAACCATCATGAACATCAACTGTTAGTGAATGAGCTTGAACGTGTCACTGGTTTAATAATTGAGAAAATCACTACCACCAAGAAGGAAACCTTACAAAAATTTGTGGATGGTCAAGACTTCACCATTCAATTTTTGTCTAACAAGTTGGAATAGTGCAAAGATGATATTTTGAAGAACACCTATGAAGAAGTCAGAAAGAGGGAGAGTGTCACAAGTGAAAGAACCTTCTGGTTGCTTGATGAGCTAAATCGGCCCAGCACTTTTTATCAACCCCTAGAATAGTAGTTCAGACCTACAAAAGAGTTCTATCAGCCCCCAGAGCAGTACTATTTGTCAGAGGATGAAATTTAGATTGTGGGAGAGCCCAGACCAAGGACAGGCTCTAAGAGAAATTTCTTTGAAGCCTAAACTAATGCACAAAGTGTTGGAACATGGTCTTCCGCATCTCGTAGATTTGAGAATAACAAATCTTATGTGTATTTGATCTTGTTTGTTTAAGTGTGCAGGAAACAAAGTCCATATGACTCAAGGATAACATATGAAGGTTGCCCCCAAAATTGAGCCAATAAATCCAACATGCCCACTAGCGCTGGCGGTAGCACCTAGCGCTCGGCGCTAGCGATGATTAGCATAATTCCGGGAGAACATTTAGAAGGCGTTAGCGCCAGGCGGTAGCGCGGAGCAAAAGAGGCAAGGTGGAAATGTTTCCTCGGATTGAAGATTCTCTCGCGCAGAATATGTCCTAATATGGGATAGCGCTGGCGCTAGCGCTAAGGCTATAAATTGGACACCTCTTCTCTCGTTTTTGACAACCATTAGAGAGAGGTTGAGTGCAAGAATTCCAGAGCCTGATTTGGCCGAAAGATGATCTCCCACCAAAGCTCAGCGAATTTCTGAAGGACTTCTTCACACCGGATCCAAACGACGTCCGCTTCAATAATGCTTATTCTACAATAGATCTTTGTCTCCAACTTCAGAAGTTCTTCAAGAGGGAGTTTTTATTATTATCATTTCATATCTTTTGTAAACCGTTAGAGAATTCATCTCGTGTTGGCGGCTAGGTCTGGGTAGGACTTAGGGAAAGAAATTCGCCTCGTGTTGGCAACTAGATCTAAGTTAGGTCTAGGTGGTGCTCAAGGCCATATCTAGGGTAGGATTGGCTAGAGCGGCTTGAGGCCGAATCCGGGGAAGGATAGACTAGGGCCACCGGTTCATGCGGATGGGTGTCGGGATAGAAAACAAAAAGAGTTTATTATTATTCGCCACCAATTTCTAACGTTATAGAAATCAATTTTTGTAAACCCATATTTCATATTAATAAAACATATCTCTATTTTATTTTACTTAGTTTGTTTGATTTCTCTCCATCTTAATCTCTTATTATTTCAAGATATTCAAAATATAAGAAAAAGTTTTAAAACCCTTATTCACCCCCCCCCCTCTAAGGGCGCCTACCGATCCAACAAGTGGTATCAGAGCAATTTTATTCCAATTGGCTTAACAACCGGGAATAATAGCGTCTCTTGATCTCGCATCTATTAGTGGGGAAAATTTTTGTGATGAAGAAAAATCTCTTAAACCACCTTTATTCGAAGGGAAAATTTATAAAGGGTGGAAATTCTTAATGTAAAAGTTTATTAAAAATTTAGATATCAATGCATGGGATACAACAATAGTTAGACCAGCGAATGAATCAAATAAATAGGAATGTCATCTAAATGCAAAAGCCTTAAATAGTAATTTTTCCGCTCTATCTCAAGAACTTTTTAAATTAATATATTGTTTTTCTAGCGCATATAAAGTATGGAAATTTCTTGAAGAAATGTATGAATCTCCATCTACAGGTATGGAACAAACGCAAGAAGTGGAGAACATACAAGTCTGCATATATGTTCAAGAAAGCTCCTCTTATGATGAATCTATGGAGAGCACATCAAGTGGAAAAGAAGAAATCCTATCCTTGGAAGAGGAATGCCAAATAGATGAAGATAACAAAGAAACGCCAAGCTCAAATCTTACAGCATCCAAAAGCACAATAAGGAAATCAAATCCTATTATTTTTTTGCAATTCTATTTCTACTTTACAATTGCTACAAATTACAAAGCGCAAAATTAAGAAATTAAAAAGGGCGAATTGCAAATTGCGCTTAGAAAATAAAAATTTAAAAGCAAAAGTTAAAGTAAAATCAAATTCTGATTTATCTAGCTTTACCCATGTCACTTCAATTGAAAATACAAAACCTTATTTTGATTGTAAGAATATCAATGAAAAATTCAAGGATTTTGAAAAAGAACTATTAATTATAAAAGAACAAAATAAAAAATTATGTTTAGAAAATTCATCTTTGAAAAGCAATTGTGCTTCATGCCAAAATTATAAAATTGAAATCAAAGAGATGGACGAAACATTTGAGGAATTTAGAAATGACCATCAAAATCATATTGACTCTATTGTTTCTACTCTTAAAAATAGCACAATAGCTTATAATAAAGCTAAACATAATCTAAAGATCAAGAATGATGAGTTAAAATCAAAAATCAACTTGCTTATGAAAATTATAAATACAAACTCACAATATCAAGCTATATCTAAAAACAAGTTGAATATGAATATGAATATCTTAAATAAGCCTAATAATGAGAGTAAGAAACACAAAGTATTTGTAAATCAAAATCAAAATCATCATTATTTATAAAATCATGTGTCTCCCAACTTAAAATTGAATTTACACAAATTCCCTATAAACGATACTTTCAATTATAATCTTCAAAATAAAAATGTAATTTTTATGTATAAGAATAACACTAAACCAAGATTTAAATGGAGGCCCAAAATTAAAAATGAAACATTAACATCACATGATATGACTCATTCATCTCTATTTACTCACAAACATACACGATATATTTGGGTACCCAATGGAACCACCACACTTGGTCCTCTTTGTATTCCTAAATCTCTTATTCATTAGGTATCACCAAATGCACGAAGTAGAATATTTTCAAAAGGAATGTTATGCCTTAATTTTTTTTGTTTTTCTTATTTGTTTTGCAATCATGGTATGGTCATCATATGGACACAATACTTTATCACTTAAAGATTTATAAATCAAATTATCAAATTTTAAAGTCATACCTTTAATTTCTAATGACCAATCTATTCTTCCTAAACTCATTGCATATATATATATCATATATCATCAAAATAAATTGAATTCAAAATTTTCTATGTGATATTAAAATTTCAAGTCATATGATTTCAAATATATACTACTTCATATGATCTCAAATTTGCTTAAACATCTCCACTTCATATGACTTCAAATTTATAAATAAAATGTAAAACAAAACCTTCAAAAATTACCAAAGAAGGCCAGATAAAAATAGTCAAACATCCAAAAACAACAAAAGTAAACATAACAGAAAGCGCCAGCGCTAGCTGGTAGCGCCGACACTAGCAGACATCATCCAAGAACATGTGTTCAAATTCCTGTATTATTACAAAACTGAAAACTGAGTTACCCTCAGGTCCTTCCTATTCCACTACTCTGCCTCATCTACCTATTCCACACTTGTACTTGGTGACCGTCATCTGCGAGTTTGCCGAACAGAATGTCTTGGCGGATCCTCTGCAGGGCTATCCCATTCCCTTCTTTCTGCTGATGACAGATTCAGCTTTAAGGCCTTGATCATAAATTTCAACATCTTCTTCATATCCGGCACATCCTTCTTTACCTCTAATATATCCTCCTCCACCCGTGTCATCCTCTCTCCCATATCATCTCGAAATCGATCAAATGAACCATCCCGTGTCTCTTGGGCTGACGCTCCTCGCCATAGTGGTGGCTGAGTAGACATTGATGGCTCATCCGAGAGTGATGTAGCTCGTAGGAGTGAGGTGCTGTAGATAGGAGGAAAGTAATCCGTCAGATAAAAACCAATCTCAATAGAAGGGTACATCGTTAGAATGACCCATTGTATGATGACACCAAGGGGCAAGTTGTTATATCTCTGGCGGGAAGGTTGCTGCAACTTGTTTGAGTAACGAATCAATGAGACTAACAAGCCAGCCACGTCAAATTTCTCCTCCTCCAAAATGAAATAGGAGACATAGCTGAGTTGTGCTGCGACCTTCACTGTATCACCTAACTTCAGCATAATAGCATAGCGTAATACATCCTGAACTACTAGGGCGTCTACTGTAAGTGTCGACAGAGAGGTGATCAGAATCTTGCATGCCCTATTATGTAGCACCAAATTCACCCGAGTCCAATCCCTATCAACCTTAAACTTCTAAACTATCTCCAACTAATTTGGATGCTCTGTCAATCCAAACACCGCCCTCAGGTTCTCATGTGTAATTACAACCATGTGCCTCTGCACTTTGGACTGCACTCCCCCATCCAAATTAGTCTGCGATGGGTCTTCCAAATGTTTATAAAACTCTCGAATAAACTCTAAGGAAAATGCATCCTGATGAAAACATTTAATATTTCTGACGCTACAAATTACTGCATTATACGACAGTGCTGTGGCAAGGCAAATTCCACATAATGTGGGACACCCACCGCTGCAGCCTCCACTGCCAGCTCTGCACTTTTCTTCCCTTTCAATTCAAGAGCCATCTGCAACAAAATAAGAGAAATTAAAATTTAACAAGAATCACTAGAGTTGACGCTAGCTCTAGCGCCCAACGCTAGCACTAGCGCCTGCAGTAGTGCCGGCGCTAGTCCTATGATCTAAAATATTAAGATCTACCTACTATAAAATATTTCCAAATCCTAACCTTCTCAAATTGCAAGATCCAAAAATCCAACATAATCTAAGCTAAAATTAAAACTAGAAATCTTCATAAAAATTCAAAATGAAAAACAAAAATTATAAAAATAATGTAGATCATCTTTTTGATCTAGCCTTTTTCTAGATCCAACATCAAAAATCAAAATTTTAGAACAAGAATCATAAAAATGATGAAGATTTGTCATAGTTCCTCTCTTCAAACATAAAAGAATCAAGCATTATAGATCTATCATCTAAAACCACTTGATAACTTCAAATATCTTCATCTTTAACATCAAAATCAAAGTTTAAAACAAAAACCATAAGAAACGATGAAGTTTTACCTAAGATCTTTATGTGGGCTGCGTTATCTTCTAGGGTTTTTCGGGAGAGCTTGAGGTGCAATGGCCAAAATGACAAGTAAAAAGGGGATTTAACTAAAGCAGTGCTACCGCCACCGCTATTGTTAGCGCAAGCGGTATCGCTTGGGTCTGTTTCTATGTATTTTTAAAATTTTATAAAATCCCTACGAATATGCTTTATTATATGTACTACATAGTTTTGCAGTTCTGTTTTGAATTGATTTTTGAAAAATTAAAACAAAAAAAAATACAAAAGCCAAATTACAAAAAAAATATTTCTTTTACTCCTTTTCTTCGTTCATTTGTTTAAATTCTATTTTTAAATGCAAAAATCAAATACAAAAATATAAAACATAAAAATTATAAAAAAACACTGTATGAACTTTATTGTGAAAATCAAGCATGATTTAATCTATCATTTAGAACTTCTGCAATGTTACAATTTATCTTGTCAAACTACTTTGAACATTGTTCTTATCATGCTTTGATATATCTATTATGTGCATCAATTATATTGTAAAAGTAGTATAGTACCAAGCTTAGCATGCCTCTAAGTATGAGTAAATGTTTTATGCTTGTGTACTGTAATTGTACAATAAATTAAATTTGCACAAGTATCTTACCTACAAAACATTTATTTGTACTATTAACTATTAAGAAAAGTGGTTGTACTTTCAAATTTTAATTGGTTTGCAAAACAAGTGTATTCCGAGAACTTTGTACAAAAAAATAATCATGAAATAAATTGACAAAGATAACTCCACCAAGAACTACTTGAACCTCCTGATAAATCTTAATAAGCGTTGTGAGGTTGAGCACCTTGGAAAGAATAGTAAAGTGTCTCGTGCAAACCTTCATTGTTTTAAACCACTTATTCTTAAGTACACCGGATCACAAAAAATCAATATTGAAAAATAAAGTGTGTGATCCCCCAAGCACTACTTTGCACCCTGATAAGTCTTAATGATCATTGTGTGTGCAAAACACCTTGGTTGTTGTACATTTTTTTCTATGTGCATTAAAAGTGCGTGGAACTAAACTTATTTGTGTTTTATTGTGCACTTTACTTTACATATGTCATGAATTTTTGATTATAACATTTGTTTACTCTCTTCAAAATAAACTTATGTGCACATCATTATCTTCCATAACACTTCTTCTCATGAGTATTGGATACTAATGCTAATTCTATAATACTTTTTATATCTAAATGCACTAGATAACCTAGCATGCTCTCTACAATGTTTGGTATGTTTTGAATTTGTGAATTAGAATAACAGTGTAATAGTTCTTTTTCATACATCTCTTTCATGCTTGGTTACTCCATGGTAATCTTTAAAGATTTTCAAAGAAATATGATTTACAAAAAACATATTTTTCATTTTGATCCTTCACTCATATTTCTTTTTATGAATCATCATGTCTTACAAAAAAATGTTTGTTGTATTTTTATCAGTCTTCTGTAACATTATGTTTACCTTGTGTTCATTTCATGCTTATCTCAAGTCTTCCAACTCCAAATTTATTTTTTTCAACTAAATGGTAGACTTGCATGGTAAATGTTATATTATTCCTTTTAAAGCTAAAAACTCTGATTTTATTCTATGAACATACTTATGCTACAAACTCTATTTTATTTCTATGAAAATTATTCTAAGAACTCCTTATCATTTCCTTCTCTCTAAAAGCTCGATCATGCCTTTATCTTATTATCAAAAAATTTTATGGGTTTTGCTTCTGTACCCACTTTTGCTAATAACAAAAGGGGGAGAACTAACATGATAAATAAAATCCGCAATCAAAATGAAAAACTAACATGATTAATTAAGATGATAGCTTACATATTAGGGGAGCATTCACTTAGGGGGAGCATGTATTTAGGGGGAGCAATTCTAAATACTAAAATCGATAATTATCCTAAGTCATCACTCTCTCTCACACACAAGTAGGTTTCATCATGCTTATATATTAATGCTCTGATTTATCATTAATCGATTTGTTATTATCAAAATGGGGAGTTTGTTGGAACATGGTCTTCCGCATCTCGTAGATTTGAGAATAACAAATCCTATGTGTATTTGATTTTGTGTGTTTTAGTGTGCAGGAAACAAAGTCCATATGACTCAAGGATAACATATGAAGGTTGCCCCCAAAATTGAGTGAATAAATCCAACATGCCCACTAGCGCCGGTGGTAGCACCTAGCGCCCAGCGCTAGCGATGATTAGCACAATTCCGGGAGCACATTTAGAAGGCGCTAGAGCCAGGCGGTAGCGGATAGCGCAGCCGGTAGTGCAGAGCACAAGAGGCAAGGTGGAAATGTTTCCTCGGATTGAAGATTCTCCCGTGCAGAATATGTCCTAATATGGGATAGCGCCAGAAGTAGCGGTAGCGATGGCGATAGCGCTAAGGCTATAAATTGGACTCCTCTTCTCTCATTTTCGACAACCATTAGAGAGAGAGGTTGAGTGCTAGAATTCTAGAGCCTGATTTGGCCGGAAGTTGATCTCCCACCAAAGCTCTGTGAATTTCTGAATGAGGACTTCTTCACGCAGGATCGAAACGACGTCCGCTTCAACAACGCTTATTCTATAATGGATCTTCATCTCCATCTTTAGAAGTTATTCAAGAGGGAGTTTTTATTATTATCATTTCATATCTTTTGTAAAACATTAGAGAATTTGCCTCGTGTTGGCGACTAGGTATGGGTAGGACTTAGGGCAGAAATTTGCCTCGTGTTGGCGGCTAGATCTAGGTTAGGTCTAGGGGGTGCTCAAGGCCATATTTGGGGTTGGATTGGCTAGAGCGGCTTGAGGCCGAATCTGGGGAAGGATAGGCTAGGGCCATCGGTTCGTGGGGATGCGAGTCGGGATAGAAAACAAAAAGAATTTATTATTATTCACCACCGATTTCTAGCGTTATAGAAATCAATTTTTGTAAACCCATATTTCATATTAATAAAACATGTCTCTATTTTATTTTACTTAGTTTATTTGATTTCTCACCATCTTAATCTCTTATTATTTCAAGATATTCAAAATATAAGAAACAGTTTTAAAACCCTTATTCACCCCCCTCTAAGGTCGCATACCGATCCAACACAAAGGAGAAGAGAAGAAAGGGAGAAAGACACTAGATTTGAAATCTGGAGTCCTAGATCAAGAGAAAGCATTTTATGGACCTGGGAGTATTTTGGCAAAGAAGGCAAAGACATGAATAAATATTATAATTATGAAGAATGGAAAAACATGAACTGCAAGATATCAAATGAAGAATTAATAAAAGAGATTACAAGTATGCACATGGAGTACTTCCTGAGGATGCCCCTCCTGAGCTTAGAAGATACATTCCAAAGCCATTTGACTACTTTGAAAGGCAGAAATAGAAACAGAAAGGAAAGGAAGATGTCATGGAAGAAGCCTTGAAGAGATTCAAAAAGACAGATGTTGGGGTCAAGGGAAAGGGGCAAATGTAGTTTAATTTCATTATAAACATTTTGACTTCATTTATATATAAAATTTTGTTGTGTTGGCTCATATTTGTTCACATGTTATTTTAATATTATTTGTGTGAAGTTCATCTTTACTTGAGGTTCTGACTTCTTCAAATAAGGGGAGATTGTTAGGAAAATTGTTCATACTTATCCTGATTTGAAGAAGTCCCCAGGATAAAGATATACTCACAATATATTTGATGTATGCTTAAGTTTTGATATTTCAAGTGTTATTTAGTGCAATGTTAGCATATGGTTAGACTTAGTGTCAATAGACTAGTTTTTCCATTGTAATTCCTCATTGTGCAAAAACTTTTTTGACATAAGTTCTAGACTATGGTAAGCTTGTTACTTAATCATTTTCAATGTATACAAAGTTCCACACAGCTGGTTGGGGCACTGGTTCAAAGATCAGAAAGTTCAAAAAATTGTCAAAGTCATTTGTCGATTAGTCTTAATCTCAACATGAAGAAGATGTAGTCAATGTCGACCAGAGCCATCCTTCATATAAAATCTGTCTAAGTTATTTGTCGACTAGACTTTTTGTCGACGCCATGAAAATAAGGCAATGTCGACTAGAAGATCCTTAGACATAGAAGACTTACTTTGTTTGTCGATTGGAAAAACTTTGATAAAGATAACTTTCCTTGTATGTCGACTATAGTTGTTTACTTCATTATTTTAGTATGTAGGGCTTGTCGACCAGAGAAGCTTTGGTTAAGATAATTGTGAAATAGCTTATGTCGACCAGATTAATCATTAATAGAACAAAGATCTAGTTGTGTCGACGAGACATCTTATGTCGACTAGAAGGCTTACTTGTCGACTGCAGATGGTTAAGACAAGGCACAATGGATGTCGACTGGAATACTTATGTCAAATAGAGGTGTACATGCATATAGACGAGACCATTCATATAGATGAGAAGATTTATGTTGTTTCTAAAATTCAAATTCAGACGATCCCGAACGTTCTTATCACTTCGTACAGCTGTCATGGACCCGTGGAAGCATCAGGATGAATAAAAATTAGTTATTACTCTCACATCTCTTATAAATAGAGATGCGACGTCAGCGGCTAACCCTAATTCAGCACTCATGATACCTCTAATGATTCCTGAGAATGAAAGTAGATGACAACTAATATCACGCATCTATTCAAGACTTGCTCAACTCCTTCGATCAAATCTTCAATCGAGTGAATCAACTTCTCAGAACAGTCGATCCAAGATCAAAACCGAGTCTACACATCAAGTTTCTCCTCTCAATCACTGAAAGTCGATCCATCATAGGAGACATATTTCTTCAAGGTCTGAAGTTTTGTATTAAGGAGAAGCAGATCTACCACTCAATCATCTCAAGCTTCAATAAGACTCAACACATTCAAGATATATTTTATTGAGTCTATAGAAGTTGTAAAACTCCTTTAAATATTTTGGTAGGATTCATTTGTTGAATCTGAGTTCTATATAGGATTCCTTTGTGGAATCTGAGGTAGGATCTTGAGTTAGGAGATTTGAGGTAGGGAACGAGCAGTGTTCCTGATATAGGAGATATATTCACTGAGTGTAAGATAATTTGTTGCTCCAAGTTGATTTTGAGTTGTAGAGGCTATCACACTACTAGATAGGCGAAGGGAGAAAGTAGAGTACCCATACTGGGTAACCACTATAAATATCCTTGTGTTTGTGTTGTGATTTGTCTATCTGCTTACGTCTAAATTATTCCGCCGCCACAAAATTAAAAAGGTAAAAAGACATCACCTATTCACCCCCCCCCCCCCCCCCCCCCGTCTAGGTGAAAGCTAGGTTATTCCCATGTAACAACCTTGCTACTCAGCATCGACATTTTTAAGAACTCCTGGTTGTTTGTAACCTATTTCTGAAAGTGCATAGTGAGTCGTCTGTGTATTCTCTAGAGGGGGGGGGGGGGGGGGGTGAATTGAGTTTTATTACTATTTCTATTGATTATGCACAAAGCATAAAATAATTCTAAAAACTATGCATTCAGCTATCCAATCTAGAATAAAGTAAGCACATAAATGAAGAAATAAAAGCGGACGACACAGAAAATTATCACAACACAGATAAGGCAAGATATATAGTGGTTCCCTAAAATATGGGCACATTCATTCTTCCACCACCTTAGTAGGAATACACTATCCAGTGCCCAAGTCTTTTGATAAGGAAACTCTTAGAACCACTGAGTCTTTTGATATAGAGACTCTTAGAACCAACCAATGAGTCTTTTGTTAAGGAGACTCTTAGAACCAAACGACTGAGTCTTTTATTAAGTAGACTCTTAGAACCAAACTAGATCTTTTGGTAAGGAGATCATGAACCACTGAATTCTTTGAAGAGGGATTCTAAGGAATCTTAACTCAGATTACAAAGAAGAAAAAGAGAGTAGAAGAGAAGAAGAAGAAGAATGAAGATTATTCTTCGGGTTCAATCCTCCCACATCAGTCACTGAGGATTCAGGCACACTACAACATTTTTGGCCTTTAGCAACACTTTATTCGGCAACATTCAAAAAATGTTGTCTAAATATTGAATAGAGAACAGTTTATAAATGTTGCCATTAAGTAGTAGTTTTAGACAACATTTGTGATGCAACATGCAATAAATGTTCTCTTATCAATTATTGGGAACAGTTTCAAAATGTTGTTTTTGTCGTCGCACTTTAAAAAACAATTGTGCGTTGTTACCTTTTAAAATAATATTTTGCAACACATTAAAAATGTTTTTATAGCTTTCTATGACTATTCACACACCCAAAATAGCTATTCACAAACCATAAAGTTAAAATTAAACTTATAGTTAACCTCGTGTCTCTAAATAGCCAAATCGGCAAATTTTCACGAATTCCTATTGCACTACAAGAAGAATCATCTATAATCATGCTTTGTTTGCGGTGTTTTAGAAAGCGTTTCAGTTGAATATTAATTTTGCGACATTTTCTGTAAAACACAACGAAAAATAATATGTTTTACGATATTTGTATTAAATCGCAATGAAAAATATGTGTTTACGTTTTACTAACGCGGAGTGAGTTAATATTTTTTTCCTCGCAATGAAATATATTATATTTTTACGGCATTTTTACTAAAGCGGAGGGAGTTAATATTTTTTCCCTCCAAGCAAATTCCTTTTGGCGCTTAGACTCCCAGCTTTTATAACTATTCCGCTCAAACCAAGTCGTCTATCGTGACCTAGCTTTTTACGATCTCAATTTCGCGACTACCCCCTTCGGCCTTCGTCAGTGAGCAGTGATCGGCGAGGTTGCGAACCGGCGAGCACTCATCATTTCCCCACCTAAATTCCCGAATTCATTTGTTATTCCCGCCAGTCCCGCCTGTATTTGTGAACATCCCTAGACCTAAAAATTAAAATCACGCCGCTTCCGCCGTCCTCCCGAGTGCCGTCCCTGTTTATTTCCCTCCTCGACTCCCCGCGAAGAAGACCTCTCGCCTCTCACGGCCCTCTCGCCTCTCGGTGTCTACTCTCAGCGACTCGACGTCTCCTACTCCGGGCCTCCGGCTAATCGTCTCTGACTCTCAAGTCACAACCTGTACGAAGCGTCGTTGAGGGCAATTTGAAGCTCTGAACCATCGTCCACGACTCCACGTCTCCACCGCAGTACTTTGAGTCTTTGATCTTGTTTCTCCCATCCCCAATGAGTCAACGACCAGCACTGGTTGTGTTTACCGAGCAGAGCAGAGGTCTAGAGGAGCAGATTGCAGATTTGCAGATCTTTTCCTGGTATCGTTTCTCAGATCTCCTTAACTTGTTCTAAATAATGTGTGTCTGTCTTAGAAGAATTCTGATTGTTACACAACCTGTTATTGATGCCTTTGATCCAAGGATACTTATTTCCCCGGCTATATTTCATACACTTGATTTCGCCCATATAAAGGTAATCACTCAACTATAATGTCAATAAGCCCTTTACAAATAAAATATTATTGCTACTTTACAAGCATTTCTTTTTTATTCTGTCGCCAATATTGTTGTGATACCTTCTCCAGGAAGAGGAGCTATATGAAATTGACATTCCTCTAAACTTTATAGCCTCAGTTGGTGCGAGGGTGCATGGGCTTGCTTGCTGGTTTGATGTCTTATTTAATGGGAGGTAAGCTAGTATCTTCAATTTGTCTCTCTTGAAGCAAATACAGGTTTTTGCATGCATAACATCTTTATTGTTTGTATTCCTTGGCTTATGTATTATAAAGGAATTCCCTTTTTTACATGAGTCATTAAAATGCCCGAAAATGTTTGTGCTTAGTTTTCTGAACTATAGTTTAAATCATCTTTCAAAATTTCAATGTCTAGAAATATTGATGTTGGTGCAATTGTGGTTCATGAACTATAACCACTTGATTATAATATGAACCTAAACATTATTTTCTCATAATATTCTTGAAATTTGTAGTCATCAATATTGTAACTACTGATTAGAAGGCATGTGGGAGGTGTGAGACGGCACATGATTCATTTCTCTTTATTTTTTCCATAGTTAGCTAGCCTTGTAAAACTTTAAAGGCGGCTGAGTTTTTACATTCACTTATGTAAATTACGCCAAGGTTTGTTTAAATAGATTATTTTGTTTCTCCAATCAGTTATTGCATTGCAATGTTATTGTAGTGTTGTAACTAATGAAGCAAGTAAAAAGAAATTAATGGTTGTAATGGCATTTTAGTATCATTGTTCTTACCCCAAGATGGATTCTTGATCGTCTAAAAAGACTAGAGGCAGGAAAAATTAGAACAAGAAAAGATACTGGAGGCCCGGATCTTTTTTAAACAAACAATGAGTCCGTGCTTTAAAATAATCCTGAAGATTATTGTCATCATCATTATCATCTCTATCAATGTCATTATATTTGAATGACTTCCATCATATGTGGAGAGTTTCAAATAACTTGAATGTGATCTGTCTTTTATTTTCATGAAATTTGCTTCCATTTGAATACACAAATTTTCCTCTCATCCTTTTCCCTTGTAAAATGTTTCAGATTAAGTACGATGATGGGGATGAAGAACATCTTATTGTTGCGGATGAGAAGATCAAATTCAATGTTTCTTTTGTGGAGATTAAGCTCTTGAATCTAAAACTTCTTAATTCCAATTCTCAGAAAGGATTTGATCACTATGAAATGCTTTCATTAGCTGTCATATCTGAATATTGTGATGTGCTTGAACCTGGAGATGTTGTGTGGGCAAAACTTGCAGGTATCTATTGTGGTCTATGATACAACAATTCCTGTGTTTTCGATTGTTCGTGGCCTGTGTATAAGAATGTGCACATGAAAAGCACACAGTAATTGAAAATCCATGGGGAATAGTCACAAGCCAATATCGTATGATCCCAACCTCTTTCCATCCGCATTTCCCAAAAAATTGTCCATTTATTTAACCATTTTGCATATTATTATTTTAGGATAGAGATTTATGTTAATATCATATTGCATTTAATTCTGATTATTTCTAATGTTTACTAAGTGTCAAAACCATCAGAATTTACTATTAAATGGTGTCACACTGGTGTGCAACAGTAATACTAGTAAGCAAATATGATATTCTGGAGGATTGGTAGGAAAAATACAACGGTTAAATATTTAGCTGCTAGGCTTTCGGCCTTTTATGTGTTAAGATACTTTTTTATTCACTACCCCTTGTATATTTTTGTAAACCTCATTTATGAAGTTGGTTGCGAGTTCCTGCTTCCAGATGCATCAAATCTGTAGCCTTAAATAAAAATTATTGCAAACATGACCTAATGCTATTTATTTTTAGGTAGCATGCCTCGAGCTGTTGGAAAGAGGACCCCCCGTATCCCTGTTCCTTTTTTTCTTAAAGAAGATAGGAATATGATACCTAGTAAACCTACTTTAAAATCTAAATATCATGATGTGGATGATGAGGGTGTTCATGTGGCTGCACTTGTATTGGCAAAGGCTTCACAGAGAGGCGGCTCACCGTAGATTTCACGAACTCTAAGCAGAAGACATCACATAAGGCATTCTTCTGTTCTAAGTGGTGAAAAAAGGTATTTATCAATAATTTTTAGTTTGAAGCACATTTTTCGGGAAATGTATGTTTAAGTTGATTCAGTGTTTTTGGATAAAAATAAAACTTGGATCATAGATTGAGGGATCCAATATCATTAGCGGTCAGATGTACGACGACCATCTTGAAGGAAGCTGAGGAAGCAGGGAGGCTGAAAATGGGGAGTTCTTCAAAGATGTAAGTCTATCTGAAATCCAACAAAAAGCAAAGAAAGCATATGGGAGGCCAGAGTTGGAAGGAGGTGGGAGTGGTTGTCCCCGGAGTTCAGAAAGTGGGAGGTGGAGGTTTTGGATTCCATGGGAGTGAATTATCTATTTGTATGCATACAACTTTCTTTTGATAAAATTGTAAGAATGGAATTATTAATTTGTAATCTATGCTTGCTGGGTATTTGGCATGACATAATAATTGTGGATATTTGGCCAACATATAGGTTTATTGATAATTGATAGAAGAGCTTTCAACATATGTGTGGAATCATTTTTGGACATAGTGTTGTCTATTTTTTTTTGTATAGTATTGTCAAAAGAATCTGGCATTAATTTTTTTTAATTAAAAAGATTTGGCAATATTTGCTAACTATAACGATACAACACAACATTTAAAAAATGTTGCAATAGGTCCACCGAAGAACTGTTGCCTATTCTAAGAGTTTAGGCAACAATTTTTGTATTGTGTTGCCTAAAGATATGAAAACTGTTGCCTTAGACCTTTGGCAACACGCGTATAGAAGACACCCGTATGACAACAGTTTTCAATGTTTTGGCAACACAGTTTTAGGCAACAGTTTTCAAGTCTTGCAAAAGGCCGAAAATGTTGTAGTGCTACCACAGAGGAACAGTGGTACTTGGACAGTGGATGTTCAAGACATATGACAGGAACAAGAGCCAAATTAATCAACTATAAGGCAAAGCTTGGACCAAGAGTGATTTTTGGAGATTCCAATTGGGGACAAACAGAAGGCTATGGATCAGTCCAGATTGGGACAATCACATTAAAAAAGGTAGCTTATGTAAGTGGACTCAAACATAACCTCATCAGCATAGGTCAACTATGTGATGAAGGATATAAGGTATGCTTCAACCAATCTAGATGCATTATCTTTTCTGAAAATAATATTGTTAATTTAGGAAATAGACAAGGTAATGTTTATTTAGTAGATTTTAATTCAGCCAAACCTGAGATCTGCTTGTTTAACCAAGTCAGTAAAAATACTGATTTGTGGCATAGGAGACTAGGTCATATGAACCATAGGACCCTAGCCAAGTTATCAAAGGGCAACCTTGTCAGGGGACTACCTTCTGGATCATACAAGAAGGAAAGCCTTTGCAGGGCATGTCAATTGAGAAAGCAGAATAAGAGCAGCTTTAAGTCACTATCTAAGAGTGATTCTCCTAGGATTTTGTAGTTGCTGCACTTAGATCTTTTTGGACCCCTTCCCATACACAGTTTGGGAGGTAAGTCTTACACCTTAGTTATTGTTGATGACTTCTCTAGATTCAGTTGGGTATTCTTTCTGAGAAGCAAGTCAGATAACTTCAAGGTTCTTACAGACTTTCTCAGGAGCATCAAGATTGAGTATTCTACTCAGATTGCATTGATCAGAAGTGATCATGGCACTGAGTTTGAATCTCTTCTGATTTGAGAATTCTGTGAGAAGGAAGGTATCAGGCAATGCTTTTCAGCTCCTAGAACTCCTCAACAAAATGGGGTAGCTGAAAGGAAAAATAGAACACTGATTGAATCTGGAAGAACATTGCTTGCAGATGCTGTTTTGCCCCAATCCTTTTGGGCTGAGGCTGTCAGCACAGCAAACTATGTCTTAAACAGAAGTTTAATTCATAAACAAAAGGGCAAGACACCTTATGAACTGCTTAAAGGGAAGAAGCCTAGAGTAAATTGCTTTAGGGCTTTTGGCTGTAAGTGCTTCATTCATAATAATGACAAGAAGCACCTAGGAAAATTTGAAGCAAAAGCTTCAGATGGCATTTTCCTTGGTTATTCAGTTAGTAGTAAAGCTTACAGAGTATTTAACAAATCTTCTTTTAAAATAGAAGAATCTATTCATGTATCTTTTGATGAAACTAACTTGAGTTGCAAGGAGAGAAGTATCTCTACCTCACAAGATACACAGGTACCAATTCTCTGTGAGAAGTTAGATAATCTAACTCTACAGAAAGAGGATTTAATAAATCCTTCTCTATTACCTAATGAGGACAGTGAAGAAGAATGTCCTATTGCACCAACATTGGATACAACAAATATTCCTACAAATCTTGAGGCTGTTAATGCTGAAGTTCAGGAGGACATAGAAATTCCTCATAGAGAAAATGAACAAGCTCAAGGAGAAGTTATTTTCCCTACTGATTATGTCAACATAAGAGATCACCCTAGATCTCAAGTAATTGGTGACATCTCAGTGGGTGTGCAAACAAGAAATCAACTAAATCAAAATAATTTGCACACATGTTTCCTCTCTCAAATTGAACCACAATCCATCAAAGATGCAGAGCAAGATCCCAACTGGATTACTGCTAAGCAAGAGGAATTAAATCAATTTGAAAGGAACAAAGTATGGGAACTTGTTCCAAGACCCAAGAATCATCCAGTGATTGGCACTAAATGGGTATTCAGAAATAAATTGGATGCTCAAGGAGTCATAGTCAGAAATAAGGCAAGACTAGTGGCTCAAGGATACTGCCAAGAGGAAGGCATAGACTATGATCAGACTTTTGCACCTGTAGCAAGGCTGGAAGCAATTAGAATATTCCTACCATTTGCTGCATATAAAAGATTCAAGGTATTTCAAATGGATGTTAAGATTACCTTTCTAAATGGAGATATCAAAGAAGAAGTATATGTGGAACAACCACCAGGTTTTATTTCTCCAACTCAACCCTCTTATGTTTTTAGATTACATAAAGCTTTGTATGGTCTCAAACAAGCTCCTAGAGCATGGTATGAGACCCTTACAAACTTTCTTTTGGAGAATAAGTTTTCTAGAGGCAAAGTAGACCAGACACTGTTTTTTAGAAATCATAAATCTGAAACCCTATTGGTACAAATATATGTAGATGATATAATATTTGGTTCAACTGACTCTAAGTTATGCAAAAGATTTTCAAATCTAATGCATTCAAAATTTGAAATGAGCAGTATGGGAGAACTGTGTTACTTTCTTGGTTTGTAAGTTAAGCAAACAATAGAAGGCATCTTCATATCCCAATCTAAATATGCTAAAGAGCTTGTTAAAAGATTTGGGATGTCAGATGCCTCCCCCATGAAAACTCCCATGCCTTCAAATGCATCTGTTGGCACTGATGAATCAGAAAAACCTGTTGATCAGAAAGTATATAGAGCCATTGTGGGGTCTCTTTTATACTTAACAGCCAGTATACCAGATATCATGTTTGCCACATGTATTAGTGCTAGATTTCAGGTAAATCCTAAAGAATCTCACTATATTTTATTAAAAAGGATTTTAAGATATATAAAGGGTTGTCCAGATCTAGGACTCTGGTATCCTACAAAATCAGGATTTGAGTTAACTGGATACTCAGATGTTGATTATGCTGGATGCAGAATAGATAGGAAAAGCACCTCAGGGACTTGTCAGTTCCTTGGAGATAAGCTTGTGTCCTGGTTTTGTAAGAAACAAACCTCTGTGTCTACATCAACTATAGAAGCTGAATACATAGCAGCTGGTAGTTGCTGTTCACAAATTTTGTGGATACAGAACCAGCTCCTAGACTATGGTTACAATCTAAATAATTCCAAAATCTTTTGTGATAACACCAGTGCAATATCAATAACACAAAATTCAGTACTCCACAGTAGAACTAAACATATTGAGATTAGACACCACTTTATCAGAGATAATGTGGAGAAGGGAAAAATATGTTTAGTCTTCATACCAACTGATTTGTAGAGAGCTGAGATTTTCACCAAGCCTTTGGATGAAAAGAAACATCAATTCTTTATAAATCAGCTTGGAATGATAAATGGGAAGTCAATCTAATTGGCAAAGTTTTCTACCCAACAAAATTTTTCAATATATTAAGGTTCAAAAAATTCGTCGAATGCGCTCGACGAACGACATCTTTTTCGTCGAACGAGGTCGACGAACTGGTCAAGATTTCTTTCTAAAGTTCTGAAGAATTTTCGTCGGACTCGATCGACAAAGTCTCGATTTCGTCGAACCCGATCGACGAAGTCTCTGACGTTCTATCTTCCATATGTAAGAAGTTTTGAAAAGTTATTAGTCGAACGAGATCGACGAAATATTTCATTCGTCGAATGGGATCCTACGAAAGACAGCTTTTTATTTCCCGCTAACACGTGTCTTCTCATCAAATCCGTTCCGCGCAAACCCTCGTCTTCGCCGAACCCTAATATTTAATCTCCATTCGTCTGGATTCTGTCTTTTGCGCTCTCAAACTCTTCGTCGCCCTCCAGTTCCCTTTGCACTTGATCGTTTTTCTTTCTTTGCAGGGACAATGTCGATCACTACTGGAGTCCTCGCCTCAATAAAGTTCGATACGGGATTCAATATTGATCTGGAATTGTTTGACCAGTCAGGAGAAGGCTTCACAAACATTCTGAATCTCTTTGAAGACTCGAAGTTGCGCAAGTTTATGACTTGGCGGCCCAAGATTCATATCAATGAGATAAAGGAATGGGCATTTACTTCTGAGATTCGAAATGGCACAGAAATTGCAGGAAAGGTTTCAGGGAATGAAGTTGTTCTGAGTGCTGCTGTTTTGTCTGAGATATTTGAATTTGAAAATGGAGATGATGATTTGGAACTCACTTAGGAAGAGTTCAATCTGATGCTGGACAGGATGGGGTACTCTGGAAGTAACCCTAAACATCTTCTGAAACGTGATTTTGCAGTGGAATACACCTTCCTGGCAGATGTTGTGGGAAAGGTTCTGATGGGGAAGAGATCAGCACATGACTACATAAACAGGCAGCAATTTCTAGTCATGAGTGCTTTGATTGAGAAGAGGCACATCAACTGGGGTCTGACTCTGTTTGATTCCATCAAAAAGAAAGTGACCACAAGGAATGTAGGCTATGGAAGGATTCTGGGAATCTTCCTTCAGGCCAAGTGTCCAACCCTCTCAGTTTCTACTGCTGTTGGCATTAATGCCTCAAAGAAACTGACTCCCCTTCTTTTCAAGAAGTGGGATAGGACATTCCAGAAGAAATCAGCTCCAGTGGCTCCAACAGTTCAAGCTTCTGAGGACACCAGGGCTGTAATAGCCACTCCCCCACCCCAGATTCCTCCTCCTCTCTCACAGACTCTTCAACATTCTGAAGAGCCTGCCTCCTCTTCTCTTCCTCCTCCACCTCCAGAAAACCTCTCCACTCTATCTCCACCTTCACCTCCTCAAAATTCTCCTCCTCTTCCACAAGACACTTCCATTCCAGACTTTTCTCAGGATGAAATCCCATCAGATTTCACTCCTCCTCCTCCTCCATCCACTTCTTGTGCTCATACCACATCTTCCATCCCTTCTTCGTCTTCTCACCCAACTCCAGATGTACTGGTTGTGGATGTCTCACAGATAGCCACCCAGGTGTTTGGTCACATAGCTTCTAAATCACAGGAGCTTATTGATCAAAGTCTGGCCCCAGTGCATTCTAAGCTTGATCTTATTCTCTCTCAACTTGCTTCTCTCTCCTCTTCCTCTTTCCCTTCATCTGGGGGCCCAGACTCTAGTTTTCCAGAGTCTAGGCAGGGGGAGATGTTCCAGGATGAAGCTCCAGAGGCAGAAGTTCCTAAAGAGCAAGGGTCAGACCTAGCTGATGTCAGCACAGTCTTGGTCTCCCTGGCTCAAAGCACAGAAGGTGCTCCTCCTCCTCCTCCAGAAGTTCCCCCCAGCAGCTCTTTCAAATCCACCCCTCTAGTCGATCAGATTCTGCAGCTTACCATTCAGTCCCTCTGCTCAGACCCATCTTCCAAAGAATCAGCTGAAGACCTCTCCAAGGCGATTGTCTGCTATTCCCCAGACTTGGAAGCCAGGCATGGAGATTTGTTAGTGTCTCCAGTTCCAGAGCCAGTTATCTCTAAGGCAGATCAGGAACCTGCTGTTCCTGAACAGGCAGTTCGTGATGAACAGATGCCTGATGCCTCTTCCTCTGCCCCCTCCTCTTCTTCTAAGCCTGCTGCTGCTGCTGTCAAGAATGTTGATGATGATTTAGAGAAAAGAAGGATTGAAGCATACAAGGAAATTGATGAAATGTATGAGAATGTGCCTTCATCTTCAAATTCTGATGATGATGATGACAGTGATGATAGTGATGCCAAAGTCAAATCCAAGAAAAGAAAAGCTCCATGCAAGAAGCTGTCAGCCCCTTCCAAAAAGCCTGATAAAAATGACACCCTATTATGTGCAGAAAAATCTCAAGCCTCATGAAATAACTCAACCTTGGATGCAATTCTCCAAGAATGAGTTGAAGAGAAGGAAGTTTGAAAGAATATACCAGAAGGATCACCCAACTGTGTTCAAGAAACCCCCTCCTCCTCCACATCCTCCAGGTGCAGGTTCTGCAGGAGGACTTTCTTCCACATCCAGGACATCTCAGTCTGCTGGATCCAAGCCATCTAGTCAATCCTCTTCATACAGGGAAGGAAGATCTTCAGGCTATCAGGTTTATGGAAGAAGGCTTAGCCAATTATCTGAACAAGAAATCAAAGATAAGGAAGCTGAAGATAAAGCTGAAGCAGATAGATTGTACAATATGGCAAGGTTTAGAGAGCATGTTGCTCTATCTCAGATGAAAGATGCCAGAAAAAAGGTATGGATAGCTCTCATATTTCTACCATATCTCCCTATAGAGAACAGGAATTTCAACAGTACCAGGAGAAGAATATGTTCAACACTTCTGCCTACATGAGTCTCCACCCAGAGGCTGTTCTGCCAACTGTTTCCAAGAAGGTAACACTGGGTGATGAAGACTGCAAGCTAAGCAGAAGGCAATCTGAAGATACCAGTAGGAAAATAATCTTCAAGAAGACATCTTCAGAGGACAAGAATCCTTAAAATTCTCTCTCTGGTTAATTGACTCTTAATTATTCTGTGATGATATCTGCTTGTGACAATTGATTTATATCTGCTGAATTTCCTTTCTGTCAGATATTTTTCCTATAATTCTGTTATGCATATTTGTTTAGTTGATAAATGCTGTACATAGGATCCTAACCCAAATAGGGGGAGATTGTTGGAACATAGTTCAACCCTATTACTGATTTGGGCTAGGATGTCTATTTCTAGGTATAGGATTTGTTTTGACCCATCATGTATAGTATACGGGTCATAGGCTAAGTCTAGAAGAGATTTGAAGATTAGCTAGTCAAGGTGTTCGACGAACGTCGAACACGTTCGACGAATTCAAGAATCCGTTCAACGAACTTGGTTCGACGAACTTCAAAGTTCTGTTCGACGAAAGTTTCTTCTTGTTCGACGATCTTCCTAGTTTAAGTTCGACGAACTTTCCCTCAGGTCGACGAACTTCTTCAGAGTTTTTATATTCAGTGACCTCTTCTATTCAGAGTATTATTTTGGAGTTATCCTCAGGATTTCTTATGAAGGCTGACAGCTGTTCTTATTATAATATCAGTCAGTTATTGCAGTATTTTCTATCAAAGATTTTATGGCCGTTGCTGCATTAATTAAGGGTTACGTGCAGATTATTTTATAAGGCAGATTGCAAGTTTCAAGGAATTTAATATATTGGTATTCCTTTTTCTGTCAGAGGCAAATCTTTCCTTTTTGTCTCATTCCTTTCCAGCCCTGTTTAAAATTTGAAAGAGGATCAACTCTCTCCCATCCAGAGATTATCATTGCTATTTATTCTAGAGAGAGACACAAATACATAGACATAATCTTTTGATGCTCGGTTTTTATTCCTCTCAAGAACTCTCTCTGATTTTCTCTGAAGTCTTCATCTTCTCCAGACACCTACTCTTAATCTCTAGGAATCATCTGCATCAATTCCTTCTAGAGAACTTTTGCTGGAGATACTCTGAAGATCAAGAAGACCTACACCCTGAGCAGATTTTCTCTCCTGTTTTTCTTACTCTTATTCACAGGGGGAGATCTGACAATCATTCAACAATCCACTAGTCTTCTCTGTTGTTAGAGAAAAGAGAAAACACCATCATCTTTATTTTACTTTTATTTTATAACTGTGTACCGGGTTGTAACTCCCTTCAAAAGTTGATTTTTGGTTTTGAGCACCTGATCAAAAGCTCTGTGGTGGTTTTGAGCACCTGATCAAAAGCTCTGTGGTGAAGGCTCACCTGATCAAAAAGCCTTAGTGGATTTCCTACCAGGGTGGTAGAAGAGTAGATGTACCCAGGTTGATTGGGGAACTACTATAGATCCTTGTGTCTTCTGTGTTTGCCTTTATTATTTGTGCTGTGCTGTGTGTGCTGTGTTTTAGTTTATGTTTATATCTGTGCCGCACTCACTTACACATATACTTAAATAACTCAAATTGTTTTCTATAGATTTCTTTAAGCTAAGTAAAATTATTTTAAAATACTCTATTCACCCCCCCCCCCCCCCCCTCTAGAGTAATCTTGATCTATCCCCACTTTCAACCAGCTCTCCTCCTCTTCTTGCTTCCTATTCCCGCTACCGGTGTTCAACAGGTATTATTATTTTGGTAGGGGAGTAACTGTTCTGTCGCCGTATCGGTACCCGCTACCGACACACATATTAGAACAATTACCTGTTCATTTCCTTTTTCATACGCCCATTAGCTAGAACTGTTTTAAATTTGAATAAGTCGTGCTGGGATGACAATAACCCCAGTAGTTATCTTACTTTTTCTTGTCTTTCATTTTATCGCCCACTTTAACTAGTTAGTTAGATTTTATTTTAGCTTGCTTTTGCGGAGACAACCACTTGCAGGTATTTTCTATTTGTGAAGGCGGTGGTTGTGATTCTTCGTAGACCTTCACTCCCGGCTTCCAGCATGCTTACTTGCTGAGCATTGGGTACCCTCTTCCCCTAACTTTGTTTTAGAATATCTTAATGCATAGTTTAAGTCTGGGGGAGACCTTTTTGTGTACCCACTCACGTGCACATTTATTTAGCATGCTAGAAGTCTTTATTTAAATTATTTTTGTTCATTTTGTCTGCACGCAATGCACCCACTTGAGAGCGTACTTAAACTTTAGTGCGTCACGAGTATAACTCATTTCTTTTTGTAGTCTGGAAAATGATTGTGCTAGCTTTTAAAATTATGTAGTGGAATAAAATGTTGACTCCAGTGTTTCTAGTCAAATACTCATGTGAGTATAGGGATTCATGTAGATTAGATTTCTCTTTTATACTGTTAGCTTTATGCATTTCTGTTAGCATAAATATTGTTTACTCTACTCAAATGGTGAATCCGGTGTGAATCAAATGGTAGCATAGGGATGTGTGTGAATGATTGTTAGATTCGTATTGCTCGAGTCAGGAGGAAAGATAATATTTCTCGGTGGCTAATAACTTTCCCCAAGCGATTCTTGAAGCATAGACATAGGATAGCTCTAGTGCGTGAGAATGACGTAGGCCATCATTTTGGCCCGGTTGAGCTTTTGTACCCATTCCTATCACTCTATCCTCGTTAGCCCAGTTGTGCCTACCTGTTTCTTGATTCAGCTCCACTTTTGTCTCACCAAAGCCTAAAAGCCAATCCTAGTCGCACACCCGAATTTGAGTTTTAGTTGTTTATTATTTTCATGATTGGGGTGTTGATGTGGTTTTTTTTTTTTGTGAAAATATGGTTGTGCTTTATTGCCAAATTTTGCTGAAAATAAAGAAAAGAAAAGAAAAATGAAAAAAAGAAAAGAAAAGAGAAAAGAGAAAAGAAAAAGAAAAAAAATGATGATGAGCTTAATTGAAAATCTGTGTAAATTTATGAATGAGAGTAGGCGGTGCACACACCCATGTTGCAAAAATCTAAGTCTGGGGGTGTGGTGCACTTGCATTCGATGTCGGTGCGCGAGGAGTTATGTTAAAGCTCATTTGGGTTTAATGTTTGAGCTGCCCTTTCTATCTTTATTTACCTCACCTTAACCCAAGCCCCATTTTTAAACCTAAAGTCCTACCGACTCACGCTATGAATCAATCTAGTGTCATGGAGAGAATGTGAACGGGTGAGCGTATGGTCTCCGACACTGATGGATTTCGGTGGTGTTTGTCCAGAACCCCAACTTTGGCAATGCTTGTCTCAGCATTTATTTTACTTTCTCCATATGTGTGACCGGATGATTCACCGTGATTCCCATTTTGAGTAGAAGTAACACTTATGTATTCTATTAGAAATTTATAAACTGTGTATAATTAGAAATCTTCTCTAGTATTCTTGTACACACATGGGCATGAGACTTCGCATGGTATTCCATTTTGTAATTTTAAGTTAGCTACTTCATGTTCCTGCTTGCTTAGGATTTGTTTGCTCGGGACGTGCAAACAGGTAAGTCTGGGGGTGTGATGAGTCCCAATTATATACACATTTTTGGACTCATCTGGGCTAGTTTTCCTGCATTTGTACTTCAGTTTTTATCCATATTCACCTTGTTCATGCTTTTATTTGAAGTACATGTTTAGGCCCGTTGTTGTGTGCAACTCCGCATTTTATTGTTGGGGGTAAGCACATTGTGCTCCCCATTGTATTTTTCTCATTTTGTTGGAGCTGGAACTGTATTCCCAGTAATGTTGTGGCTGATGCAGGTGGACGATTCATCCTGTTCTATCCAGTATTCATGACTGCGCATATCGCACGGTCATGCGTTTTCCTTGACGCACGGTCACAGGTGATCGTGCATTCTCTTCTGGGGTGGAATACGATGTTCTGTTGTTGATCGTGTATCTCTACGCACGGGCAATGCCCGTGCGTGAAGGAATTGCACGATCAACCTGTTTAGCCTTGTTTTTAGCTTTTCTGAATTTACCCGTGCGTTTTGACGCACGGGCAGATTTGCCCGTGCGTGAGTAAATCACACGGGCGCTCCAGGTCGTCTTCCTACGCTATTCTCTATTATTAATATCGCACGGGCAACGCACGGTCGTGCGTTCGACCGTGCGTGACCAATTTTCTGATCTTTTTCTATAAAAGCTGCAGCTTTCGACCTAAATGGGAGAGATCGTACACGCCGTACAGCTGCGTCCTTTTCGCCATCTCCACCAAGGGTTTCGTCCCTTTGGGCCTCCTCCATCATCATCAAGCTCTAAGGAGAGGGATTCAACCCTACATCCACCAAGATCCAAGGAGAAGGAATCTAGGTCTGTTTCGGATCGTGACACAAAGAAGACGGGCCATTGGAGGGTAGTGACAGCCTTCTCTACCCTGGACGCAGTTGAGGACAGAGCTTGGACGCAGATTGACAACCCGGCGATTCCAACCGTGAATCTTCAACAAGACTTCGGATTCGGTCGATTTCTTGCTCTCCCTATCTTTGTATGGGTAGTTGTAGTTAGTAGATCTCTTGTATTTTTGATGATGAGCACTATAAACCTTGTCATATAAGTTATTTCATGTCTATGTGAAATTATCTTTTGTTTATATGTGTGTATGAGGTGCGCCCCATTCCATCCTCCATCCCACCGTCACGTTCATGTGACGCACTAGCAATTGCTACTGGCGTGTCTGTCGACGAGGTGCTTGCGAACCTCATTCCGCTTGCCTACTCGTCCATCTGCCCTTGCGAAGCAGCGCGCTCAAGGCCTGCCTAGTCTCCATCCCGCCAAGCGAAGCATTGCATAGCGACATTGCATAGGAGTAGTTGTAGTTATTTTCTTTTATTTTCCAAAAGCCAAATCACCCAGTTTCCGCATCCCATCCGACATAAAGGACTTCAATCTCAAGTCCTTCCTCAATAGTAAACTCCACCTTACTGTATTCCTTTGAGATCGATACTTGGTGATTCACTCCCACTTTTTATATTACTTGAACGATCGGTACACTGCCATTTCGTGTCGCAGTCTTGCTATCGCCTATAGCGGTGTGCTAAGATTTGTGCATCACTGACTTCAGGTTCAACACTTCTCCTAGGAGGAGACACCATCCTGCTTTTGCTTTTCTTGGAGCTGTCAGCTTTGAGAGCAACATATTTCTCCCTTACTTGAGCCCTTGAAGAGGTGTCTTCTTCCTTCCTTGCAGACAACTGCATCTCATAGGAGAGCAGCTTCCCAAAAAGTGTGTGAGTTGGGGTCTCACCTAGCTTGGACACTTCCCTGATGGCACATATCTTTGTGTCCCAGTCTCTTATGAGAGATCTAAGGAACTTATCATTTAGTTCATAATTGGTGAATGCCCTCTCATAGGTTCTCAGCTCATTAACTGTTCTGAAGAACATCTCATAGCACATGGATATGCTTTCCTGGCTCTGCTGCCTGAAGGTTTCATACTCTTGATTTAGGAGTGACTTCCTGTCATCCCTAACTTCAGCTGTCCCTTCCATATATACTATTAGAGTATCCCATATTTCCTTGGCAGAAGTGCAGTGTACCAAGTTTTGAAAGGTGGAATCATCAATAGCATTGACAATGATGTTCTGGGTCCTCTTGTCCATGGTGAACAACTCAAGTTCATCCTTGGTCAGATCTTTGAGTAGTTTGGCCACTCTTCTTGTTGGATCTATAGTGGATGCAGTGTGAAAAGTGAAAGGTCCTTCTTCAACTTTAATGAAGATCCTTGGATCAGATGCTTCCATAAACAACCTGATCCTTTGCTTCCATATGCCAAAATTCTCTTTGTTGCATATGGGCATCTTCATGGACCTCATTTCCTTCTGCAATCCAGAGGAGGCCATTGGGATTTGATTTTACTAAACCTTTAAGGAACTGGTCAGACTGTTAAGTCCTTTTTGACCAACCTCGCTTTGATACCACTTGAAAGAATATATGTTTGTAGTCTAAATCACCTAGAGGGGGGGGGGATGAATAGGTTCCTTTTTAATTTGCTTCTAAGTGTCCTAGCTTATTTCTGAGTTAACTTAAGCAAAAGATCAAACACCCAGAAAGCACACAAGCATGTATAGAGGTTCCTCAAGACAGGGTGTCTTGAGTAGTCCTCTTTCCCCCTTCACCTTTCTAACAATATGTTAGATAAGGCCAACTCCTCCAAACTAGGCTCAAAGAGCTTACAACTCAGATCCCTCAGGATCTCTCAGGTTTTCCCAAAACCTACCTTAGGCTCAGCAGCCCTACAACTCAGATCGCTCCTGATCCTACAGCTCAGACCTCAGCAGGTCCTACAACTCATACCACAACAGGTTCTACCTCAGGCTAAACAGCCCTACCTCAGATCAGCTCCTGATCCTACAGCTCAGACCTCAGCAGGTCCTACAACTCAGAGAATTTCTCCTCCTACAGCTCACGCAATGAAGCCCTACAACTCAGATCAGCTCCTGATCCTACACTCAGGCCTTCAGCCCTACAACTCAGAACCCTCAGGTTCCTACAAACTCAGACCAAAAGGTCTTACAGCTCAGGCAAAATGCCCTACAGAAAAATGGCTTAGAAATTTATTACACCAGAGGTACTCACCTGTAGATCCTGCACAGTCTGTGCTTCCTGTAGCTGATGATGTTGATTACAGCCACAACTTGATCTTCCTCTTCAATAGAGTGATGGAAGATCACCTTGCCCCTTCTGGTGGAGGAGCTAACTTCTTCTCTCTGATTCTTCTTCTCGTCCAGCGAACAGGAAGAAAGTCGAGAGCAGCTGCCGTCAATGAAACAGTTGATTTTGCTTTTTGCACGCGACGGAGGGAGAGGATTGCTTCAAATGTGCCCTATCATTTCCTTTTATACATCTCTGATCTTCAACGGCTTTAATTTGTCCTTCTGAGAAGTATGAGAGAAGCTGGTGGACCCCACACAGCTTTTCTACAACTTGTCCATGCCGCAGGTCCCACCGCCCTACTTTTCCGTAGAGAAGGTTTGCGCTCGACGAACGCGCTGCACTCTGCATTCGACGAACCCGCTGTATCCTTCGTTCGACGATCTTGCCAAACTCTGCGTTCGACGAACTTGCCTTGAGTGTCTTCTCAGCGACTCCTTCTTTGATCTCGTCTCAGCGGTCGACGAACTGAATTCTGCATTCGACGAACGCGACTCTGCGTTCGATGAAAACGCCAATTATGCCTTCTCAGCGGCTCCTTCTTTGGTCTCGTCTCAGCGGTCGACGAACTGAATTCTGCGTTCGACGAACGCGACTCTGCGTTCGACGAACACCCCAATTATGCTTTCTCAGCGGCTCTTTCTTTGGTCTCGGCTCAGCGGTCGACAAACTTAGTCCCTCATTCGACGATCGACATTCTGTGTTCAATGAACACGCTGATTCTCAACGTTTGATGAACTTATCAGCGGAGACACCTTCTTCTCAGCGGATCCGCTGAGACGGCTCCTCGACTCATCGGTTTTGACCCTTCGTCTCAGCGGTTCTGCTGAGACAAATCTTCATCTCCTTGCAGATGATTTCTTCACATCTAAGGGCATGTTTGGCCCTTTCTCTTGAGTCACCTAAGCCTGTTTGACTTACAAAAACAAAGCTTTATCAAATAAAATATGTCCTTAGCATTGAGAGTGATGCCTCTTCAAATCAAGGTAATATTGAGGGCAATATACCCAACAAAATGTTTTATATGTTGAAGGTTTAAAACACAATCTAATATCTATTAGTCAATTATGTGACAAAGGACTAAACATCTTATTTGAATCTTCAACAAATCTTTGCAAAAATATAAATCCTAAAACAAATGAATTTGTGCTCACCGCATCAAGAACTCATAATGTTTACATGATTGCCTTTCATGGTCTTTCAAAATCATCTATCAAATGTCTTATTTCAAAAAATGATGAATTAGAATTATGGAATAGGCGTTTAGGACACACTAGCACTAAACTTATTTTAAAACTAGCAAAAGATAAATTAATTAAAGGATTACCTATGCTTAATGGAAATTTATCTTTACTTTGTCCACCTTGCCAAAAAGAAAAATTTTCAAGAACATCTTTTAAAAGTAAAAATGAAATTTCTACTACTAGACCCTTACAACTAATCCATATGGACCTTTTTGGTCCAATGGGCACATCAAGTCTAAGTGGTAGAAAATATACTTTTGTTTTAATTAATGATTTTTCTAAATATTATTGGACAATTTCCTCACCGCAAAATCCGATGTTGTTGGGTATTGTAGCCACAATAACCTTAATTTGAAGAAGTGTCCCTTGAACTAAGATGAATTAATATTGTATTTGATGTGACATTTTAGTTATGTGTTTATAGGATATTAATGGATAAGTACAAACCAATGCCAGGTTTCAATGAGTCATAAAACACAAGCCTATGCAATGTAATCCTTCTTTGTGTAGACCAAGGCGTTGACTCATGTGAGATCTCTCTATTGTGGTGTACTTCATATTCAAACACTTTGGAGAAGTCAAGAGGAAGTAGTTTCTGGATTCATGATTGGAAGAAAAATTGTCTAAGTCTTTTTCGTCGAGTACTCTCGAGAAATGTAGATGAATTCATCGAGACATCTCGTGAAGACTTAGTTAATTCGTTGAGTTTACTAGAAAAGCCTCAGAGAAAATTGTTAAGTATTTTTGTCGAGTAAAGTTATGTTCACTCGAGAACACTTGATGAATTCATCGAGTGGTCTGCTGATCTCTTGTGAACACTCGACGAATTCGTCGAGTGCTCTCGAGAAGTTCTCGAGTGGTCAAGTTATTCTCTCTTCCCGTCTCAGCCTTTTTGCCAAGTCAATTTCGTCGAGTTATTAAGAGAATTCATCGAGTAATCATTGATTTCACGAGTTCATTCGACGAATGCTGACAGAGCGCGTATTATTCAAAATCGCAACCAGTTTTCCCTTTTAGGACTTCCTCCATGTACAGTACACGTGGAGCTCAAACCTAAATCTCGTTTCTAGCCATTTGAGAAGGACCTATAAATACTTAAAGATTATTTTGTCAACCCTAATCGTGCTTATTTTTAGAAATCGGAAAATGTCTGTCGGCCTTCTTCGTTCTCGCAAATCGACATTGCATTTGCCGACAAAGTTCTTGCTCGATTCTTCTTGAAGAAAAGATTCAACTAGATATATGATCTCAGTCTTCCTCAAGTTATTTTCAAATCTAGTTGTCTTCTAAGTTTTTCAGAACAAGTCCTCTCAAGACAAGATATCTTCTTCCTCCTTTCAAGATTCAGATTTTCATTTCAGTCAAGGAAGAAGAAGATCTATTATTTTCAGATCTGATCAAGTTAAATCTCTTTGAGATTTCAGAAGATTGTTTCTCAATCTAGAGCTTTGTAAAAACATTTATAATATTTTTGTAGGAGAGTTTATTCTCCGAGATGTAGGAAGTTTCACTTCCGAGTTATTGTAGATCCTAGTTTAGAGGATCGAGAGTAGGAGAGTTTGTTCTCCTAGATTGTGTAGGAGAGTTTGTTCTCCGAGTTTGTAGGAGTGGTATACTCCGAGTTGTAAGATTATTTTAATCTGAGATAGTGAAGTAGCCTAGTCTAGCCGGGCGTGCTAGATATGTGAGGCGGGAAAGTGGACGTACCCATCCCCGGAAACCACTATAAATCCTTGTGTTTGTGAGTGCTCTTTTAATTTATGTGTGCTTTACTTTAATTTTTTTAATTCTGCATAAAAGCCATAAAAGTCACCTATTCACCCCCTCTAGGTAATTTAGGGAACAACTAGATACTTTCAATTGGTATCAGAGCTAGGTTGTTCGTTAAGAGGTTAATACATTGAACAAGAGTCCTCTATCTAGTTGTTCAAAGACACCATGTCTAGAATGGACAGAAACAAGGATTCTTCCATGAAGTTGTCGGTGTGCACAAAAGAGAATTTCCTCATGTGGAAGGAAAGAGTAAAGTTTTATATGGAAGTTGCCGATCCAAGAATCTTTTAGATCGTTGAAGAAGGTCCTCATGTTCCTATGACAACATCTACTATCAACCCAAATATACAAGTTCCTAAGAAGATGCTTGATCTAACAAAGGATGAGATTGCTCTTGCACTTGGACAAGAAGGCGAAGAACATTATTGCCAGTGTTGTGGATGACTCTATGCTACAGAACCTCTTCAACGACAAAACTGCCAAAGATATGTGGGATTCTCTTATCGTCTTGATGGAAGGTACAAAAGAAGTCAGAGATGATCGTAGATCTTTGCTGAATCAAGAGTACGAGGCCTTCAAACACGACCCAAGAGACAGCATATCAGACATATACGAAAAATTCTTCAAAATTGTGCATGGTCTAAGAAATTATGACTGGGAATTTACTGTTAGAGAGCTAAACGTCAAGTTCTTGAGATCCTTGACGAAAGAATGGGATACCAAGGAAATCTCCATATGGGAGGTTGGTAAGATGGCTACTATGTAGCCTCAGATATTGTTTAGGAAGCTTATTTCCCATGAATTGAAGTTCAGCATCAGGAAAGCTGAGGAAGAAGGCAACAAGACTTCTGGAAAGGAGAAGTCCATTGAACTGAAGGACGAAGGGTCAAAGAGAGGTAAGATCATGTTACCGGTGAGGACACAGTCCTCAGATGAAGATGATGAGTCCGTGGCTTGCTCATCAAGCTCAGACATGTCCGATGGGGAGTTCTCTTTACTCTCCAAGCAATTCAAGAGATTGCTAAACAAAAGGAAGCAGAGGAGAAGTCAATCCTCCTCATCTGATCATAGAAGATCAGGACGTGTTGGTGAACATCACAAGAAAGGATACAATAACGACAGGTATAAAACTAAACTGAATAAACATATTTCGACTGATATTATTTGTTATTGCTGCAATAAGCCAGGGCCTATGATCGCGGAATTCCCATACAAGAATAATGAAGGATCGAGAAAGGAAGACAATAAATCCTTCAAAAATAAGAAGAAGGAGGGAAAGAGCTTCTTGGCTTAGAAATCCAAGACTCTGAGCGACAGCTACTCAGATGAGTCAAGATCAGATGAAGAAGCTTACTTCGGGATCATGGCTCAGACCGACGAGGAAAACTACGACACCCTTTATGAGGGGAAGGTAAACTCTTACACTCCTTTATCTGAGTCTGAAGTTGAGTCCAATGCGGATGAAGGCTACACGTCTCAGGAGGAATAATAATTGAAAGTGCACAGTTAGCCTCACTAGAATTCTTTAGAGGGCGGTGAATAGAGATTTAAAAATATTTTGTGCAAAGTTAATAAATATATATATGTGTAATATTCACAGATTTAAGCTTCACACACACCAACAAGAATTAAGCAAAAGAAATAGCAAAAAGAAAATCACAGCACAACACAAAGAAATATAGTGGTTCCCCAAACTTTGGGTAGTCCACTCTTCTACCCCCTTGGTATGAATTCACTATCTTGCACTGAGTCTTTTGATAAGGAGACTCTTAGAACCAGCCTGAGTCTTTTGATAAGGAGACTCTTAGAACCACTACAACTGAATTTTTTGAAGAGAGATTCTAAAAACTCTTTTACACAATTTGAAAATGAAATAAGAATAATAAGAAGAAGTAGAAGAAAAACAATTAAAGCAAGAAAGAATCTTCTTCCTAGCAAGAAGATTAGAAGCACAAGTATAGTGAATTTGAAATCTCTCTTCTATAGTGAGAAGGAGATTGTAGGCCTTTTTCTATTTCAGTGAGAGCTTTCAGAAATGGTAGTAGTATGGCTTTTGAAGGAGGAGAAGAAGAAGTCTTTTTCTTTGCTGCAGCACTCTTTCACTTTTCTCAGCTTTCTCACTTTTCACTTGGGAGCTTTTCCTCTTTTTCAAATGGATGGAGTGGATCACTTCTTATTTTTCTTTGCCGACCTCCTTGTATATTTATAGCTCTGTTTATTCAAAATATTGCTATAGGAGAATAATCAATTAGCAGTCAGAGAAACAGTAAGAGTGAAAAGTTTCCATAATCATTATATCTGTAGAAGGAAAAAGATCATTCTATTTTCAAATAATGTCCATAATAATCTTAATCAAATTAGCCAAGAATCATTTAAAAGGAAAGATTGATTCAGAACGGGTAGAAAACAATAATATAATTCCATAAAATTCAGATCTACAGAAAGAAGGAAAGAGATCTGGCGTGTTTTTGAATCTGTCACAGAAATCGACGTGCGTCGATTACTATTCCACGTAAGCGTCAATTTCAGCCTGGCTAGACGTCGAGAAGAAAATATGGAAAGAGCGTCGACAGAGGTGCGTCGACCTTACTGGGTGCGTCGACTAGAAATCAGAGTTACGTCGACTTTGGTTACATCGAATTCTGTTTAGAATTACTTCGACTCATTTTGAGAAGATCGTTGACTGCACTTCGACTTTGCGTCGATTACTATTTGACGCATGTTTTTACTTAAACCAATTTTCTACTCTGATGACTCATTTTCTACTCATTTCTAGGGGTTAAGATAAATCATTTTCCCAACAATCTCCCCATATTTGTCTTAACCCTATTCAGAGAGAAATTTTATCAGCTTTAATCAACACTTTAAAGCATAGGAAAGACGTATAAAAGAAATCATAATAACAAGTAAGTATCTTTCACAAGATTAAAGCAGAGTAAAGTTTCTTAGATAATTGTTCAATAGCTTCAAAAATGTAGGGCCTGGATTTATCAGGATGCTCCTGAACATTTCTGATAATTTTGTGCAGCTTTGCCAGGATCTTTTCAGCATCAGGAAGGGTGTCATTTATGGAATAACCCTTGCTAATGATAATTGCTGCCTTTTCATCAATCATTTCTATTGTTATGCTCAGAGGTTCCTTTTTCTTCTGTGTAGGTTTGAACTCAGATGGTTCTTTGTTATCAACCTTGGGTCTATATTTCTTTTTCTTTTCTGGTTCCTATTTCTCAGGGATCTCAGACATCTTTTATTTCCCTTTCCAGGGTGAATCATGCCATTTGTCTAGTCCTTCTGACTTTTTAGGCTTCTTATAGGGAATGTAGATATCTTTTGAACACCTTATACCCCTTTTGTGTTTTTGTCCTTTATCTAGGATTAGCTCTGCTTGAGGATTTTTCTTTCGATATGCTTCAATATCAAATAGTTTCTTTGGAATTTTGATGGATGGTTCAGCAAGAATCTGTTCTTTGGTCATTCCCTTCTTGATCTTTTCTATCCAAGCATTTCTCTTATCTACTGTTTCTTTCATGGCTGCTTCAAATTCATACAGTTCTCTTTCTCTTATTTCATTACTCCTCCTTTCCATTTCAGGATCATTGTACTCCTTTGCAGTACTGTCAGGAGAGATATTAGGAATCTTTCCAAACCTCTTTATCTCCTCACAAGCTTTTCTGTACTTCTTTTCCTTGGCATATTCCTTCCTTTCTTCTTTGGAATATTTTTGTCAGTGAGGGATGACATCTTTTCTTTCCATTTGTCTTCTTGGGCTTTGCCTAGGTAAGATTTGAGTAGTAAGTTTTGTTGATGGTGGAGGTAGAGGTAGTAGAGGAGGTGGAGTTTTCTCTTTAGGAAGATAGGATGGAGAAGGAACTTTAGGAGGAGGAGTTTCTTTTGGAGGAACATCCTCAAGTAGAGGTGTCCTGAGTTTGTTGTGACTGGAAGAGAAGCTAGGAGAGTGATACTGATATTCTTCCACACACAGGGGTACATCAATCCAGACTTGCCCTTTCAGGTCATCAAAAGTAGCTGCTTCTTCCTCCCCCTGGACTTCTGTATTTTGCACTACAACAATCTCCCCCTGAACATATGGGGCATCTACTCTGAATGTTGAATCCACAGCATGGTCTCCTTCTGTATGGTAGGATGAGGATTCACCAAAGTGTTTGTTGAAGGTGTAATCAGAGTGATTGGAGAAGATTTGAGCCTATGGTAAAAAAATGAAGTTGGTTTAATACTTAGAGATAATATTTAGAGAAGATTTGAGACGAGTTAGACCTGAGCTTTAAGAGAATATAGAACCTGAATAGAGGGGTTTCTGGAGCAACTCTCCCCCTAGTTTATATCCTGCAGAAAGGATGTAAACCTTTTTGGCGACATATGTTGTTCGTGAAGAAGATCATGAAGCTCAGGAAGAGAAGCGGAGAGGACGGCCAGTTTGGCTTCACAGGTGGTTATCATTGCGGCACATTCGTTGGAGAAATTATTCAGTCTTGTTTGAAATTCATTCAGGAGGTTTTCCAGGGCATCATTTATCACTTTGATGATGGCAGATTGAACAGGAGTTGGCGCCATTGATGCAGAGAGAAAGGGTGACGACGAAGTTTTTGGCGGTTTGGGAGAGTGTGAGTTATGAAATAGGAGGTATTATTTAAAGAAGGTGAAACGTCGAAAAGGAAACAAAAATCAAGGGATATTAGGTAATCCAATTGTCAAAAGAAGAAGGAAAGATTTGTTTCCAGTTTTATCATGAAGTCAACGCATGCGTCGATACGGAGCCGACGCTCCGTCGAATTTTTGTCAGCCTAGGGATCTGTCGACGTGTTCACAGATTTGCGTCGATATCAAGTCGACAGTACGTCAAGAAGGGATCGACGTATCTTTGTCTGTAAGAAATCAATGCCAGCGTTGAGTTCTTTTCGACGGTGCGTCGATAGGTAATCGACGTATCTTCAAGTGCTCTCTTAGTTTTTCTGACCTCTTTTAGATTTGCCCAACAATAATGTTTACAAGCTTCCATCAAGCATTCCTAAGGTGTTTATGAAGTAAGTATGCTTAGTTTCATCCAAGGGTTTGGTGAAAATCTTCTCTTTGGCTATCAGTAGGAATATATTTTAAGGTTATCTTGCCTTTTTCCACATTGTCTCTAAGAAAGTGATGTCTGATTTCTGTATGTTTGGTTCTACTATGAAGGACTGGGTTGGATGCTATGGATATAGCACTAGAACTATCACAATAGATTTTAGAGTTATTGACTTCCAATTTATAGTTAAGAAGCTGATTTTGCATCCATAGGATTTGTGAACAACAGCTCCCAGGAGCTATATATTCAGCTTCAGCTGTTGAGGTTGAGACTGAGGTTTGTTTCTTACTGAACCATGATATTAAACTGTCACCTAGGAATTGGCAAGTACCAGATGTGCTTTTTCTATCAACCCTACAACCAACATAGTCTGCATCTAAGAAACCTGTTAATTCAAAGTTGGTTTCTGTTGAGTACCATAGACCTAGTTCAGGTGTTCCCTTTAGATATCTAAGAATTCTTTTTACAGAGGAGAGATGGGATTCTTTTGGATCAACCTGAAATCTAGCACATATGCAGGTGGAAAACATAATGTCAGGTCTGCTAGCTGTTAGATAGAGAAGGGATCCTATGATTGCCCTATAGGTCTTTTGATCTACTGATTTTCCCTTATCATCCTTTTCTATGATGGCATTAGTTGCCATAGGTGTTTTCATGGTAGATGTTGATTCCATACCAAACTTTTTGACTAACTCTTTAGTGTATTTAGATTGTGAGATAAAGATCCCCTCACTGCTTTGTTTTACTTGTAGCCCTAAGAAATAAGAGAGTTCTCATATATTACTCATTTCAAATTTTGATTGCATTAGATTAGCAAATCTTTTACAGAGTTTGGGATGAGTTGAGCCAAAGATGATGTCATCTACATAGATTTGAACAAATAGGAGTTTATTCTTGTGGGTTCTAGTAAAAAGTGTTTTATCTACTTTACCTCTTTCAAAAGAATTTTCTATCAGGAAGTTGGAGAGAGTTTCATACCAAGCTCTAGGTGGTTGCTTAAGGCCATAAAGAGCTTTGTTAAGTCTATAAACAAAGTTAGGAGAGGAGGGATTGATAAAATCTGGTGGTTGCTCTACATACACCTCTTCTTAAAGGTCACCATTCAGAAAAGCACTCTTGACATCTATCTGGTAGACTTTCATCTTCATGTAAGCTGCATAGGCAAGAAAGAGCCTGATTGCTTCCAATCTGGCTACTGGAGCAAAGGTTTGGTTGTAGTCTATTCCTTCTTCTTGTCTGTATCCTTGTGCTATAAGTCTTGCCTTGTTCCTGATAATTACTCCAGTGGAATCTAGTTTGTTTATGTATACCCACTTTGTACCAATAACTGGGTAGTTTCTTGGTCTCTCAACTAAGTTCCATACTTTGTTTCTCTCAAATTGGCTTAGTTCTTCTTTCATGGTTATGATACAGTGAGGATCACAATTTGCTTCTTCAAACTTCTTTGGTTTAACTTGTGATAAGAAGCATTGGAGCATCATCCCACTGGAGACTTGGTGTCTTGTTCTTACTCCAGTTTTGGGGTCTCCAATTACTTGAGATTGTGGATGATTTTTCATATTGATTCCTGTCCTGCTTGGATTTGTCAAAGGCTCTTCTTCCTCATTAATAATGGGATTATTGTCCACCTGTTCTTCTTGAACCATGTTCTCTTGTGGGAGTTGGTTTGGATTGCTCTTTTCTGAATCTTCTTCATGTTCCTGTTCAGACTCCTCACTTGGTTCTTGTAGCTGGTTTTCTTTCCCAGTGACTGTGTTCTTTAGAGTCAGTTGTTCAAACTGAGTCTCTATGCAGCTGTTTTCCTGTGGAAAAGTATTGGTGGAAGTTTTCTCCCCCTTAGACAACATGTTAGTTTCATTAAATGTAATATGCATGGATTCTTCAATTTTGAGAGTTCTCCTATTATAGCACCTATAAGCTTTACTAGATGATGGGTACCCTAGAAATATCTCATCATCAGACTTCTTGTCAAACTTGGCAAGATGGTCTTTCCCATTGTTTAGTATAAAGCAAGTACATCCAAAAATCTTAAAGTATTTCACCATGGGTGTTTTTCCTTTCAGAAGCTCATATGGAGTTTTCAACTTAGTTTTGTGAATGAGGCTTCTATTTAGAACATAGTTTGCAGTGTTGACTGCTTCAGCCCAGAAGGTTTTTGGTAATCCTGATTCTGCAAGCAAGGTTCTTCCTGATTCAATTAAGGTTCTATTCTTTCTTTCAGCAACTCCATTTTGTTGAGGAGTTCTAGGTGCTGAGAAGCTTTGTTTGATACCTTCATCCTCACAGAAACTACAGATTAACTGATTTTCAAATTCTGTCCCATGATCACTTCTGATAATGGAAACATGAGTATTGAATTCAGATTGGATCTGTCTGATGAATTTTGAGAGAATCTTGTGGGTTTCAGACTTAGCCCTTAGAAAAAATACCCAGCTATATCTAGAATAGTCATCCACAATGACTAGGGTATAAGACTTTCCACTTAAGCTTTGAGTGGATATAGGTCCAAAGAGATCCATGTGCAGTAGGTAGAGAATCCTAGGGGAGTCATCTTTACCAATTGGTTTAAAGGATGATTTGGTCTGTTTTCCTAGTTGGCAAGGTCTACATGGAGAGTCCTTAGAGTACCTACCTTTTGGTAGGCCTTTGACTAGGTTATTCTTTGCTAATTCACTAATGGTTTTATAGTTTAAATGACCCAGCCTCCTATGCCATAATTCACTTTTATCAATAATGTTGTTGAATAAACAAATCTCTGTGTTTGTGGAGCTAAAGTCTACTATATATACTTTCCCTTTTCTTATTCCATTGAGTACAATGGCACCAGTCATGACATCAATAACATGGCAAACTAGTTTGGTAAATTTTACCTCATACTTACCACTGTCACATATCTGACTAATACTTATCAGATTGTATTTTAGCCCTTTGACTACTGCCACATTCTTAAAGGTTACTTTCCCTTCTTTGAAATCTCCAAAGCCTCTGGTTTGCCCACAGCTAGAGTCTCCAAAAGTCACTGGTGGTCCAAGTCTATCCTCAAAGTTGGTTAATAGATTTTTGTACCCTGTCATGTGCATGGAGCATCCACTGTCCAAGTACCACACCAGCCTGAAGATGTGATACACCTGCACATAAGATTTAAACATTAGTTTGGACCCTGCTAAGCTGGGGTCCCTTTCTTCCAACAGTGAAATGTTCAATGAAAGAGTAAGTGGGTCTTTCAGAGTACCCTTTCTTCCTTAGAAGTGTTAGCTTATCATACCAGCAGTCTTTGGTAATATTGCAGAAATAGTATTCATAATAAAAGGAAATGGATTGAGAAGGATTTTTGGAAAAAGAGAAATTTCTATCAGATTGGTTGCGTCGATGGGGATTCGACGTATGTTTATAGTTGCGTCGAGTGGAAGTTGACGCACTTTGGTGTATGCGTTGATTAGAAATCGATGAATCATTTAAGTTGTGTCGAGTATAACTCGATGCACGTCGATAAACTCGACGTAAATTTATTTCTTTTCTGAGGATATTTACCTAGGATTCCTTCATATATAGTGAAATTATTTTTATTAAAAATAGTAGTTGTTTTTGGATTTTCTTGTGAATTTTCTCCTATCAGATTATTCTTCCTAGTGAAGTGGATAGGATGTCTCCAAAAAGATTTGTTCGATGATTGTGATCTGGGTTCTAAATCAGTATTAAACTCTAGTTGTCTAAATCTATCAGTGAAATTTTTAGAGATATTCTTCAGCTTTTGACTTCTGCCATTTAGAGAATCTTCAAAGGCTTTTGCCTTTGCTAGCTCATTTCTTAGTGTTTGATTTTCAGTATTGATTTTATCCAGTTGCTCCTCTGATCTAGAGAGTTCTTGAATGAGCTCATAGTTTTTATATTGTGTATCCATTTGTTTGAGATTGTTCAAATCATTTCTTAGCCTTTTTATTTCTTTCTCATATTTGACTTGATCTAAACAAAATTCTTTGAAATTATTTTTGAAATCGGTAGAAGAAAAATCTATATCATCAGATATATTTACCAGAGATTTATCATCATGCTTCTCAGTAGCCATCAAACAGGTTTCCTCTTGCTTATCCTCTTATTGATCATTTTCAGATGAGGTACTTCCTTCAGATTCTGAATCACTCCATGATTGAGCAATGAATCCTTTCTCTTTCTTCTTCTTTAGATCTGTTCTTTTCAGATCTTTCTTATTACTGGTCTCTTTAGGACATTCAGGTGCAATGTGTCCAGGTTTCCTGCAAGAGTAACATATAATTTCTTTAGTAGGAGTTTTGTCATACCTAGTTTTTGAGTTTCTCCTTCTATATCCTTCTGTTTTGATCCACTTCTTGAATTTTCTGGCCAGTAGACTGATCAGCTCCTCATCACTTGTAGAGGATTCACCTGCAGTAGCCTTTAAGGCAATACTCTTTTCCTTTGAGAGTGAATGCGTCTTTTCTTTTTCTTCTTTCTCAGATCTTGTTTTCAACAACTGTTCATAAGATCTTAATTTTCCCAATAGGACATCTGTTGAGATTTCTTTTTGGCTTATGTAGTCTCTAATTGGCCAAATTCTTGAGTCCCAAGAGCTAGGGAAGCAAGTTAGCAATTTGTCATTTATCTCAGTGAGAAATATGTCCTTCTCAAGTGTTCTCAACTCATTTATTATAAGGTTGAATCTGGCATACATGTAAGCAACACTTTCCTTATCTTTCTTCTAGAAGTTTTCATATTGAGAGATGAGTAATGCCTTTTTATCCTTTCTCTCATCAACACTCCCTTCTACCATTTTAGTGAGAGCTTCCCATATTTCCTTAGCTGACCCACATTCAGCAATCTTTTGGAATATTTCATTTGAGAGGGTTGAGACTAATATATTCATAGCCTTGGCATCACATGCTTGGGATTTCTTTTCTTCATCTGTCCATTCAGCCCTTGGGACAAGTGTTCGAGTCATTTTACCACTTGAGGCCCTTCTTTAGGGCTTGGGAGGACCTGTCAAAATAACATTAAACAAATCTTCATCAAAAGAATTCATATAGATCCTAATTCTTGTTTTCCAAAGTGCAAACTTTTCAAGGTTGCAAATTGGTGGTCTGGTGGAAGCATAATCTTTGATTTGTGCCATAATTGGTGGTCGGTTTCGGATCATGACACGAAGAAGACGGGCCATTGGAGGGTAGTGACAGCCTTCTCTACCCCGGACGCAGTTGAGGACTGAGCTTGGACGCGGATTGACAACCCGATGATTCCAACCGTGAATCTTCAACAAGACTTCGGATTCGGTCGATTTCTTGCTCTCCCTATCTTTGTATGGGTAGTTGTAGTTAGTAGATCTCTTGTATTTTTGATGATGAGCACTATAAACCTTGTTACATAAGTTATTTCATGTTTATGTGAAATTATCTTTTGTTTATATGTGTGTATGAGGTGCGCCCCATTCCATCCTCCATCCCACCGTCACGTTCGTGTGCCGCACTAGCAATGGCTAGTGGCGTGCTTGTCGACGAGGTGCTTGCGACCCTCATTCCACTTGCCTACTCGTCCATCCGCCCTTGCGAAGCAGCGCGCTCAAGGCCTGCCTAGTCTCCATCCCGCCAAGCGAAGCATTGCATAGCGGCATTGCATAGGAGTAGTTGTAGTTGTTTTCTTTTATTTTCCAAAAGCCAAATCACCCCGTTTCCGCATCCCATCCGACATAAAGGACTTGAATCTTAAGTCCTTCCTCAATAGTAAACTCCACCTTACTGTGTTCCTTCGAGATCGATACTTGGGGATTCACTCCCACATTTTATATTACTTGAACGATCGGTACACTGCCGTTTCGTGTCGCAGTCTTGCTACTGCCTATAGCGGTGTGCTAAGATTTGCGCATAAAGTTTTTGGCGCCTTTGCCGGGGAACACAGACGTGTGAGTTTTCTGGAGAGGGAGAATCTGAGAGATAAGCCCTTCCATTTGTAAATTGCTTCCTTTCTTTATTTTATTTCTTGTTATTCCTTTTTCCTGTTTTATATTAGGTTGCTTAGTAAATTATTGTTGGGTGTAGCATTTTGCACAATAGTGCTTTTCTTTTGAATCTTGTTATCTTCACACAATGTGGGCTTCATTTAATATTCGTTGCCGTTTGTGTGGAGATATCTCTCATGCTAGTGATAGATGTCCAAAGGGAGATAATAGCACTAGCACTCACGGCCCAGTATATGGAGCACCGACTTCGTCTAGTACTCCATATGGTGCGCGTAAGTCCTATGGCTATTCTACTGAGCCTTTACCGTCACACTTCTTTTCGGCTTCAGCTCCTACTGTGCTAAAGAAGCCCGCAAGGCAGTGCTTGTTTTGTTAGAGCATGGATCATGCCTTGAAGGATTGTGCTGCATTCCTTCGCCAATTGGACGAGGATGACGAGCCGGATATCCGGATCGTCCCGACTCCTACTTCTGGCAACACACCTTCAACATCTGGTTATGTGCCCTTATCACCTTCATGCTTTGAAGGGTATGGCATGGACACAATCACCAGATGTGTGGCTGATCCAGGCTCTGACATGACTGAGCCCATCTCCCCTGTGCATATATCACAGTGTATAGATTCGATTCTTTGTGAGGAATCAATGCTTGACTTTTATCTAAGCACTATTCCTCCCCCTATTGTGCATTTTACTACATTTGTCTCTGACGACATTATTGAGGATGTTTCGCAGGATAAGGCAGGTGAATTATGTGTTGTGCCTATTCTTATGGATGAGGATATTTTCCAAGGTGACGAGGATTCTACCTCAGCACCGGTGGAGGAAGTCCAAATCGTGGAGGAGGTCACTGATGATCCTACTGAGCCCTGCAGCATTGTCGATGATGCCGACAATATCTTATTTTCCCAACCTCTTGGGAGTGAGACCGGGACCACTCCCCCGATTGATGTTCATTTAAGTTTTTCTTCTTTTTTATTTCCTAACCCCCCTTCTTTATCTGAGCTTGTGCAGCTTGAGTCTTCACAGGTACTTCAGGAAGACTTAGAGCATTCTGCTCAAGTCAATGATGAGTGTACCCTCTCATGTGAGGAGGTTGATCCCCCTCCATAGAGGAAGCCTCATTCATTGCCTTCTCCTTCTGCCGCCTCCCTGAAGACAACTCCTTGCTGGGCAAGGATTTAGTTTGTGGTGAGATGAGTGAGGACTAGTGTTGGAACATAGTTCAACCCTATTACTGATTTGGGCTAGGATGTCTATTTCTAGGTATAGAATTTGTTTTGACCCATCATGTATAGTATAAGGGTCATAAGCTAAGTCTAGAAGAGATTTGAAGATTAGCTAAGTCAAGGTGTTCGACGAACGTCGAACACGTTCGACGAATTCAAGAATCCGTTCGACGAACTTCAAAGTTCTGTTCGATGAAAGTTTCTTCTTGTTCGATGAACTTCCCAGTTTAAGTTCGACGAACTTTCCCTCAGGTCGACAAACTTCTTCAGAGTTTCTATATTCAGTGACCTCTTCTATTCAGAGTATTATTTTGGAGTTATCCTCAGGATTTCTTATGAAGGGTGACAGCTGTTCTTATTATAATATCAGTCAGTTATTGCAGTATTTTCTATCAAAGATTTAATGGCCGTTGCTGCATTAATTAAGGGTTGCGTGCAGATTATTTTATAAGGCAAATTGCAAGTTTCAAGGAATTTAATATATTGGTATTCCTTTTTCTGTCAGAGGCAAATCTTTCCTTTTTGTCTCATTCCTTTCCAGACCTGTTTGAAATTTGAAAGAGGATCAACTCTCTCCCGTCCAGAGATTATCGTTGTTATTTATTCTAGAGAGAGACACAGATACAGAGACATAATCTTTTGCTGCTCGGTTTTCATTCCTCTTAAGAACTCTCTCTGATTTTCTCTGAAGTCTTCATCTTCTCCAGACACCTACTCTTAATCTCTAGGAATCATCTGCATCAATTCCTTCTAGAGAACTTTTGCTGGAGATACTCTGAAGATCAAGAAGACCTACACCCTGAGCAGATTTTCTCTCCTGTTTTTCTTACTCTTATTCACAGGGGGAGATCTGACAATCATTCAACAATCCACTAGTCTTCTCTATTGTTAGAGAAAAAGAGAAGACACCATCATCTTTATTTTACTTTTATTTTATAACTGTGTACAGGGTTGTAACTCCCTTCAAAAGTTGATTTTTGGTTTTGAGCACCTGATCAAAAGCTCTGTGGTGGTTTTGAGCACCTAATCAAAAGCTCTGTGGTGAAGGCTCACCTGATCAAAAAGCCTTAGTGGATTTCCTACCAGGGTGGTAGAAGAGTAGATGTACCCAGGTTGATTGGGGAACTACTATAGATCCTTGTGTCTTCTGTGTTTGCCTTTATTATTTGTGATGTGCTGTGTGTGCTGTGTTTTAGTTTATGTTTATATCTGTGCTGCACTCACTTACACATATACTTAAGTAACTCAAATTGTTTTCTACAGATTTCTTTAAGCTAAGTAAAATTATTTTAAAATACTCTATTCACCCCCCCCCCCCTCTAGAGTAATCTTGATCTATCCCCACTTTCAATTGGTATCAGAGCTTGGGTTGGTTGTTACAGGCTAACAGCTGGACCAACAGATCCGATAGATCTAGACTACTTTAAAGTTTTTTTTCATTTATTAGAGCCATGACACAGAACAAAGAATATTCAAGCACAAGACCTCCTATGTGCAATCAGAACAAGTTTGCACTATGGCAAGCAAGGATCAAACTTTACATGAATTCTATTGATGAGGAAATTTTTAATTCTATTTTGACAGGACCTCCAACTGCATCAACCTCAACAACAACAGACACAACTGCTGTCCCTCCTCCAGAATGGACAGAAACACAAAAGAAACAGAAAACTGCTGATGCAAAGGCCATGAATATCTTGGCACAAACCATGTCTGATGACATATTTCAGAAGGTGGTTGACTGCACCTCTGCCAAAGAAATTTGGGACTCCCTCACAAGAATGGTGGCAGGATCAGCAGATGAGAGAAAGGACAGAAGATCACATTTGATCTCCCAGTACGAGAATTTCAAAAAGGGAGAATCAGAGACTGTTGCAGAGATGTACAACAGACTCAGCCTCATCATCAATGAGCTGAGAACCCTGGAGAAAGTGATCACAGTCACTGAAATTAATGATAAGATCCTGATGTGCTTCCCCAGCACATGGGACACAAGAATCTGGCCAATTAAAGATGCCAGAGGACTAAGTGAGATTACAACTGAGAATCTCCTTGGGAAGCTCAAATCTTATGAGCAGCTGATAAAGAGCAGAGAAGCAGAAGCCTCTCCATCTTCATCCTCAAAGAAAGAGAAGAGCACTGCCTTTCAGGCAACAGAGGAAGAAGACAAGATTGGTGATCAGGAGATGCTGAGTCTCTTAGCAAAGAGATTTTACAAGATGGCAAGGAAGGACTTTAGAAGAAAGTCCAACAGGCACAATGAAAAGCCAAGGTATGATAAAACTCCATCTAAAGAAATAATATGCTTTGGTTGCAGGAAGCCTGGACACATCCTCACTGAGTGTCCAGAAGCTCACAAGAAAAGTAGGAGAAAAGAGCAGGAACACTCCAGCAAACACTCATCAAAAGGCCACAAGAAAAGAGAAAAAGGCTTTGTTGCTGAAACCTGGAGTGACACTGAATCTGAGTCATCCTTCAATTCCAGTGATGAGGAGAATGAAGCAGAAGACAAGGAATTTTGCATGAAGGCAATCAATGCCTCCTCATCAAATGATAACTCAGATGATGAATCTGAAGCTAATGAGGATGAGGTAATTTCCAGTTTTGATTTTCATTCAGAACAGTTTAAAGATGACTTTAAACAATTGTGTAAAGATATGATTAGATCAGAGAAAGAAATTATTTCTCTGAGAGATAAGTTAGCTAAGATGGATGGAATATCCACTGAAAACACTAAGCTCAAAAATGAGCTGAGGATTTCCAGGGAACAAGTGAGTTCTCTAGAAACACAGCTAACTGAGGCCAAGCAGCTAGAGAATTCTCTAAATGGGAGAAGTCTCAAGCTGATGGATATCACAAGCACAGTGAATGCTAGGCTTAATGACAAACTGGGCTTGGGGGCATCATCTAATCAACCTCTTCTTTTGAAGAAGAATATGTTATCTACCCCAGTAAAATTTGTATCTGCAAAAGGGAAAGAAGCAATACAAGACACAGGAAAAATTCCTGAAACAAATATTGCTCAAGCAAGTTCGTCGAACGGCGATCGACGAAACCAACAGGTTTTGTCGAACACAGATCGATGAAAACCAAGGCCTGAATCTAAGTAGAAAACCTGCTGCTGACAGGGCTCGACGAATGCCACATCTTTCGTCGAACCAGGTCGACGAACACAACAAAGTTCGTCGAACGCCAATTTTACTAAGGACAGACAACATACATCCTCTTCTAAACTGAAGAATTCCTTTAGTGATTGGATTATCCCTCCTAGAAGATATCACCCTCTAGGTTATCATAGTCAACCTGCTGTCTCATATATTTCTGCATTTCAAGGTTACAAAAAGTAACCCAAGGTAACCTGGGTTAAGAACACCTAACCCTCCTTATATTGCAGAAAAAGAACTGTCCTACCACAGAGGAACAGTGGTACTTGGACAGTGGATGTTCAAGACATATGACAGGAACAAGAGCCAAATTAATCAACTATAAGGCAAAGCTTGGACCAAGAGTGATTTTTGGAGATTCCAATTGGGGACAAACAGAAGGCTATGGATCAGTCCAGATTGGGACAATCACATTCAAAAAGGTAGCCTATGTAAGTGGACTCAAACATAACCTCATCAGCATAGGTCAATTATGTGATGAAGGATATAAGGTATGCTTCAACCAATCTAGATGCATTATCTTTTCTGAAAATAATATTGTTATTTTAGGAAATAGACAAGGTAATGTTTATTTAGTAGATTTTAATTCAGCCAAACCTGAGATCTGCTTGTTTAACCAAGTCAGTAAAAATACTGATTTGTGGCATAGGAGACTAGGTCATGTGAACCATAGGACCCTAGCCAAGTTATCAAAGGGCAACCTTGTCAGGGGACTACCTTCTGGATCATACAAGAAGGAAAGCCTTTGCAGGGCATGTCAATTGGGAAAGCAGACTAAGAGCAGCTTTAAGTCACTATCTAAGAGTGATTCTCCTAGGATTTTGTAGTTGCTGCACTTAGATCTTTTTGGACCCCTTCCCATACACAGTCTGGGAGGTAAGTCTTACACCTTAGTTATTGTTGATGACTTCTCTAGATTCAGTTGGGTATTCTTTCTGAGAAGCAAGTCAGATAACTTCAAGGTTCTTACAGACTTTCTCAGGAGCATCAAGATTGAGTATTCTACTCAGATTGCATTGATCAGAAGTGATCATGGCACTGAGTTTGAATCTCTTCTGATGAGAGAATTCTGTGAGAAGGAAGGTATCAGGCAATGCTTTTCAGCTCCTAGAACTCCTCAACAAAATGGGGTAGTTGAAAGGAAAAATAGAACACTGATTGAATCTGGAAGAACACTGCTTGCAGATGCTGTTTTGCCCCAATCCTTTTGGGCTGAGGCTGTCAGCACAGCAAACTATGTCTTAAAGAGAAATTTAATTCATAAACAAAAGGGCAAGACACCTTATGAACTGCTTAAAGGGAAGAAGCCTAGAGTAAATTGCTTTAGGGCTTTTGGCTGTAAGTGCTTCATTCATAATAATGACAAGAAGCACCTAGGAAAATTTGAAGCAAAAGCTTCAGATGGCATTTTCCTTGGTTATTCAGTTAGTTGTAAAGCTTACAGAGTATTTCACAAATCTTCTTTTAAAATAGAAGAATCTATTCATGTATCTTTTGATGAAACTAACTTGAGTTGCAAGGAGAGAAGTATCTCTACCTCACAAGATGCACAGGTACCAATTCTCTGTGAGAAGTTAGATAATCTAACTCTACAGAAAGAGGATTTAATAAATCCTTCTCTATTACCTAATGAGGACAGTGAAGAAGAATGTCCTATTGCACCAACATTGGATACAGCAAATATTCCTACAAATCTTGAGGCTGTTAATGCTGAAGTTCAGGAGGACATAGAAATTCCTCATAGAGAAAATGAACAAGCTCAAGGAGAAGTTATTTTCCCTACTGATTATGTCAACATAAGAGATCACCCTAGATCTCAAGTAATTGGTGACATCTCAGTGGGTGTGCAAACAAGAAATCAACTAAATCAAAATAATTTGCACACATGTTTTCTCTCTCAAATTGAACCACAATCCATCAAAGATGCAGAGCAAGATCCCAACTGGATTACTGCTATGCAAGAGGAATTAAATCAATTTGAAAGGAACAAAGTATGGGAACTTGTTCCAAGACCCAAGAATCATCCAGTGATTGGCACTAAATGGGTATTCAGAAATAAATTGGATGCTCAAGGAGTCATAGTCAGAAATAAGGCAAGACTAGTGGCTCAAGGATACTGCCAAGAGGAAGGCATAGACTATGATCAGACTTTTGCACCTGTAGCAAGGCTGGAAGCAATTAGAATATTCCTAGCATTTGCAGCATATAAAAGATTCAAGGTATTTCAATGGATGTTAAGAGTGCCTTTCTAAATGGAGATATCAAAGAAGAAGTATATGTGGAACAACCACCATGTTTTATTTCTCCAACTCAACCCTCTTATGTTTTTAGATTACATAAAGCTTTGTATGGTCTCAAACAAGCTCCTAGAGCATGGTATGAGACCCTTACAAACTTTCTTTTGGAGAATAAGTTTTCTAGAGACAAAGTAGACCAGACACTATTTTTTAGAAATCATAAATCTGAAACCCTATTGGTACAAATATATATAGATGATATAATATTTGGTTCTACTGACTCTAAGTTATGCAAAAGATTTTCAAATCTAATGCATTCAAAATTTGAAATGAGCAGTATGGGAGAACTGTCTTACTTTCTTGGTTTGCAAGTTAAGCAAACAATAGAAGGCATCTTCATATCCCAATCTAAATATGCTAAAGAGCTTGTTAAAAGATTTGGGATGTCAGATGCCTCCCCCATGAAAACTCCCATGCCTTCAAATGCAGCTGTTGGCACTGATGAATCAGAAAAACCTGTTGATCAGAAAGTATATAGAGCCATTGTGGGGTCTCTTTTATACTTAACAGCCATTCGACCAGATATCATGTTTGCCACATGTATTAGTGCTAGATTTCAGGTAAATCCTAAAGAATCTCACTATATTTTATTAAAAAGGATTTTAAGATATATAAAGGGTTGTCCAGATCTAGGACTCTGGTATCCTACAGAATCAGGATTTGAGTTAACTGGATACTCAGATGCTGATTATGCTGGATGCAGAATAGACAGGAAAAGCACCTCAGGGAATTGTCAGTTCCTTGGAGATAAGCTTGTGTCCTGGTTTTGTAAGAAACAAACCTCTGTGTCTACATCAACTGCAGAAGCTGAATACATAGCAGATGGCAGTTGTTGTTCACAAATTTTATGGATACATAACCAGCTCCTAGACTATGGTTACAATCTAAATAATTCCAAAATCTTTTGTGATAACACTAGTGCAATATCAATAACACAAAATTCAGTACTCCACAGTAGAACTAAACATATTGAGATTAGACACCACTTTATCAGAGATAATGTGGAGAAGGGAAAAATATGTTTAGTCTTCATACCAACTGATTTGTAGAGAGCTGACATTTTCACCAAGCCTTTGGATGAAAAGAAACATCAATTTTTTATAAATCAGCTTGGAATGATAAATGGGGAGTCAATCTAATTGGCAAAGTTTTCTACCCAACAAAATTTTTCAATATATTAAGGTTCAGAAAATTCGTCGAATGCGCTCGACGAACGACATCTTTTTCGTCGAACGAGGTCGACGAACTGGTCAAGATTTCTTTCTAAAGTTCTGAAGAATTTTCGTCGGACTCGATCGACGAAGTCTCGATTTCGTCGAACCCGATCGACGAAGTCTCTGACGTTCTATCTTCCTTATGAAAGAAGTTTTGAAAAGTTATTAGTCGAACGAGATCGACGAAATATTTCATTCGTCGAACGGGATCTATGAAAGGCACCTTTTTATTTCCCGCTAACACGTGTCTTCTCGTCAAATCTATTCCGCGCAAACCCTCATCTTCGCCGAACCCTAATATTTAATCTCTATTCATCTGGATTCTGTCTTTTGCGCTCTCAAACTCTTCGTCTCCCTCCAGTTCCCTTTGCACTTGATCGTTTTTTCTTTCTTTGCAGGAACAATGTCGATCACTGCTGGAGTCCTCGCCTCAATAAAGTTTGATACGGGATTCGATATTGATCTGGAATCGTTTGCCCAGTTAGGAGAAGGCTTCACAGACATTCTGAATCTCTTTGAAGACACGAAGTTGCGCAAGTTTATGACTTGCCGGCCCAAGATTCATATCAATGAAATAAAGGAATGGGCATTCACTTTTGAGATTCGAAATGGCACAGAAATTGCAGGAAAGGTTTCAGGGAATGAAGTTGTTCTGAGTGCTGCTGTTTTGTCTGAGATATTTGAATTTGAAAATGGAGATGATGATTTGGAACTCACTGAGGAAGAGTTCAATCTGATGCTGGACAGGATGGGGTACTCTGGGAGTAACCCTAAACATCTTCTGAAACGTGATTTTGCAGTGGAATACACCTTCCTGGCAGATGTTGTGGGAAAGGTTCTGATGGGGAAGAGCTCAGCACATGACTACATAAACAGGCAGCAATTTCTAGTCATGAGTGCTTTGATTGAGAAGAGGCACATCAACTGGGGTCTGACTCTGTTTGATTCCATCAAAAAGAAAGTGACCACAAGGAATGTAGGCTATGGAAGGTTCTGGGAATCTTCCTTCAGGCCAAGTGTCCAGCCCTCTCAGTTTCTACTGCTGTTGGCATTAATGCCTCAAAGAAACTGACTCCCCTTCTTTTCAAGAAGTGGGTTAGGACATTCCAGAAGAAATCAGCTCCAGTGGCTCCAATAGTTCAAGCTTCTGAGGACACCAGGGCTGTAATAGCCACTCCCCCACCCCAGATTCCTCCTTCTCTCTCACAGACTCTTCAACATTCTGAAGAGCCTGCCTCCTCTTCTCTTCCTCCTCCACCTCCAGAAAACCTCTCCACTCTATCTCCACCTTCACCTCCTCAAAATTCTCCTCCTCCTCCACAAGACACTTCCATTCCAGACTTTTCTCAGGATGAAATCCCATCAGATTTCAATCCTCCTCCTCCTCCTCCATCGACTTCTTGTGCTCATACCACATCTTCCATCCCTTCTTCTTCTTCTCACCCAACTCCAGATGTACTGGTTGTGGATGTCTCACAGATAGCCACCCAGGTGTTTGGTCACATAGCTTCTAAATTATAGGAGCTTATTGATCAAAGTCTGGCCCCAGTGCATTCTAAGCTTGATCTTATTCTCTCTCAACTTGCTTCTCTCTCCTCTTCCTATTTCCCTTCATCTGGGGGCCCAGACTCTAGTTTCCCAGAGTCTACGTAGGGGGAGATGTTCCAGGATGAAGCTACAGAGGCAGGAGATCCTGAAGAGCAAGGGTCAGACCTAGCTGATGTCAGCACAGTCTTGGTCTCCCTGGCTCAAAGCACAGAAGGTGCTCCTCCTCCTCCTCCAGAAGTTCCCCACAGCAGCTCTTTCAAATCCACCCCTCTAGTCGATCAGATTCTGCAGCTTACCATTCAGTCCCTCTGCTCAGACCCATCTTCCGAAGAATCAGCTGAAGACCTCTCCAAGGCCATTGTCTGCTATTCCCCAGACTTGGAAGCCAGGCATGTAGATTTGCTAGTGTCTCCAGTTCCAGAGCCAGTTATCTCTAAGGCAGATCAGGAACCTGCTGTTCCTGAACAGGCAGTTCTTGATGAACAGATGCCTGATGCCTCTGCCTCTGCCCCCTCCTCTTCTTCTGAGCCTGTTGCTGCTGCTGTCAAGAATGTTGATGATGATTTAGAGAAAAGAAGGATTGAAGCATACAAGGAAATTGATGAAATGTATGAGAATGTGCCTTCATCTTCAAATTCTGATGATGATGATGACAGTGATGATAGTGATGCCAAAGTCAAATACAAGAAAAGAAAAGCTCCATGCAAGATGCTGCCAGCCCCTTCCAAAAAGCATGATAAAAATGACATTCCCTATTATGTGCAGAAAAATCTCAAGCCTCATGAAATAACTCAACCTTGGATGCAATTCTACAAGAATGAGTTGAAGAGAAGGAAGTTTGAAAGAAGATACCAGAAGGATCACCCTGCTGTGTTCAAGAAACCCCCTCCTCCTCCACCTCCTCCAGCTGCAGGTTCTGCAGGAGGACTTTCTTCCACATCCAGGACATCTCAGTCTGCTGGCTCCAAGCCATCTGGTCAATCCTCTTCATACAGGGAAGGAAGATCTTCAGGCTATCAGGTTTATGGAAGAAGGCTTAGCCAATTATCTGAACAAGAAATCAAAGATAAGGAAGCTGAAGATAAAGCTGAAGCAGATAGATTGTACAATATGGCAAGGTTTAGAGAGCATGTTGCTCTATCTCAGATGAAAGATGCCAGAGAAAAAGGTATGGATACCTCTCATATTTCTGCCATATCTCCCTATAGAGAACAGGAATTTCAACAGTATCAGGTGAAGAACGTGTTTAACACTTCTGCCTACATGAGTATCCACCCAGAGGCTGTTCTGCCATCTATTTCCAAGAAGGTAACACTGGGTGATGAAGACTGCAAGCTAAGCAGAAGGCAATCTGAAGATACTAGTAGGAAAATAATCTTCAAGAAGCCATCTTCAGAGGACAGGAATCCTTAAAATTCTCTCTCTGGTTAATTGACTCTTAATTATTCTGTGATGATATCTACTTGTGACAATTGATTTATATCTGCTGAATTTCCTTTCTGTCAGATATTTTTCCTATAATTCTGTTATGCATATTTGTTTAGTTGATAAATGCTGTACATAGGATCCTAACCCAAATAGGGGGAGATTTTTGGAACATAGTTCAACCCTATTACTGATTTGGGCTAGGATGTCTATTTCTAGGTATAGGATTTGTTTTGACCCCTCATGTATAGTATAAGGGTCATAGGCTAAGTCTAGAAGAGATTTGAAGATTAGCTAAGTCAAGGTGTTCGACGAACGTCGAACACGTTCGGCGAATTCAAGAATCCGTTCGACGAAGTTGGTTCGACGAACTTCAAAGTTCTGTTCGACGAAAGTTTCTTCTTGTTCGACGAACTTCCCAGTTTAAGTTCGATGAACTTTCCCTCAGGTCGACGAACTTCTTCAGAGTTTCTATATTCAGTGACCTCTTCTATTCAGAGTATTATTTTGGAGTTATCCTTAGGATTTCTTATGAAGGCTGACAGCTGTTCTTATTATAATATCAGTCAGTTATTGCAGTATTTTCTATCAAAGATTTTATGGCCATTGCTGCATTAATTAAGGGTTGCGTGCAGATTATTTTATAAGGCAAATTGCAAGTTTCAAGGAATTTAATATATTGGTATTCCTTTTTCTGTCAGAGGCAAATCTTTCCTTTTTGTCTCATTCCTTTCCAGCCATGTTTGAAATTTGAAAGAGGATCAACTCTCTCCCGTCCAGAGATTATCATTGTTATTTATTCTAGAGAGAGACACAAATACAGAGACATAATCTTTTGCTGCTCGGTTTTCATTCCTCTCAAGAACTCTCTCTGATTTTCTCTGAAGTCTTCATCTTCTCCAGACACCTACTCTTAATCTCTAGGAATCATCTGCATCAATTCCTTCTAGAGAACTTTTGTTGGAGATACTCTGAAGATCAAGAAGACCTACACCCTGAGCAGATTTTCTCTCCTATTTTTCTTACTCTTATTCACAGGGGGAGATCTGACAATCATTCAACAATCCACTAGTCTCCTCTGTTGTTAGAGAAAAGAGAAGACACCATCATCTTTATTTTACTTTTATTGTATAACTGTGTACCGGGTTGTAACTCCCTTCAAAAGTTGATTTTTGGTTTTGAGCACCTGATCAAAAACTCTGTGGTGGTTTTGAGCACCTGATCAAAAGCTCTGTGGTGAAGGCTCACCTGATCAAAAAGCCTTAGTGGATTTCCTACCAGGGTGGTAGAAGAGTAGATGTACCCAGGTTGATTGGGGAACTACTATAGATCCTTGTGTCTTCTGTGTTTGCCTTTATTATTTGTGTTGTGCTGTGTTTGCTGTGTTTTAGTTTATGTTTATATCTGTGCTACACTCACTTACACATATACTTAAATAACTCAAATTGTTTTCTATAGATTTCTTTAAGCTAAGTAAAATTAGTTTAAAATACTCTATTCACCCCCCCCCCCCCCCCCTCTAGAGTAATCTTGATCTATCCCCACTTTCAACCAGCTCTCCTCCTCTTCTTGCTTCCTATTCCCGCTACCGGTGTTCAGCAGGTATTATTATTTAGGTAGGGGAGTAACTGTTCTGTCGCCGTATCGGTACCCGCTACCGACACGCATATTAGAACAATTACCTGTTCATTTCCTTTTTCATACGCCCATTAGCTAGAACTGTTTTAAATTTGAATAAGTTGTGCTGGGATGACAATAACCCCAGTAGTTATCTTACTTTTTCTGGTCTTTTATTTTATCGCCTACTTTAACTAGTTAGTTAGATTTTATTTTAGCTTGCTTTTGCGGAGACAACCACTTGCAGGTATTTTCTATTTGTGAAGGCGGTGGTTGTGATTCTTCGTAGACCTTCACTCCAGGATTCCAGCATGCTTACTTGCTGAGCATTGGGTACCATTTTTCCCCTAACTTTGTTTTAGAATATCTTAATGCATAGTTTAAGTCTGGGGGAGACCTTTTTGTGTACCCACTCACGTGCACATTTATTTAGCATGCTAGAGGTCTTTATTTAAATTATTTTTGTTCATTTTGTCTGCACGCAATGCACCCACTTGAGAGCGTACTTAAACTTTAGTGCGTCACGAGTATAACTCATTTGTCTTTGTAGTCTGGAAAATGATTGTGCTTGCTTTTAAAATTATGTAGTGGAATAAAATGTTGACTCCAGTGTTTCTAGTCAAATACTAATGTGAGTATAGGGATTCATGTAGATTAGATTTCTCTTTTATACTGTTAGCTTTATGCATTTATGTTAGCATAAATATTGTTTACTCTACTCAAATGGTGAATCTGGTGTGAATCAAATGGTAGCATAGGGATGTGTGTAAATGATTGTTAGATTTGTATTGCTCGAGTCAGGAGGAAAGATAATATTTCTCGGTGGCTAATAACTTGCCCCAAGCGATTCTCGAAGCATAGACATAGGATAGTTCTAGTGCGTGAGAATGACGTAGGCCATCATTTTGGCCCGGTTGAGCTTTTGTACCCATTCCTATCGCTCTATCCTCGTTAGCCCAGTTGTGCCTACCCGTTTCTTGATTCAGCTCCACTTTTGTCTCACCAAAGCCTAAAAGCCAATCCTAGTCGCACACCCGAATTTGAGTTTTAGTTGTTTATTATTTTCATGATTGGGGTGTTGATGTGGTTTTTTTTTGTTTTGTAAAAATGTGGCTGTGCATTCTTGCCAAATTTTGCTGAAAATAAAGAAAAGAAAAGAAAAATGAAAAAAAGAAAAGAAAAGAGAAAAGAAAAAGAAAAAAAAATGAAGATGAGCTTAATTGAAAATCTGTGTAAATTTATGAATGAGAGTAGGCGGTGCACACACCCATGTTGCAAAAATCTAAGTCTGGGGGTGTGGTGCACTTGCATTCGATGTCGGTGCGCGAGGAGTTATGTTAAAGCTCATTTTGGTTTAATGTTTGAGCCGCCCTTTCTATCTTTATTTACCTCACCTTAACCCAAGCCCCATTTTTAAACCTAAAGTCCTACCGACTCACGCTATGAATCAATCTAGTGTCATGGAGAGAATGTGAACGGGTGAGCTTATGGTCTCCGACACCGATGGATTTCGGTGGTGTTTGTCCAGAACCCCAACTTTGGCAATGCTTGTCTCAGCATTTATTTTACTTTCTCCATATGTGTGACCAGATGATTCACCGTGATTCCCATTTTGAGTAGAAGTAACACTTATGTATTCTTTTAGAAATTTATTAACTGTGTATAATTAGAATTCTTCTCTAGTATTCTTGTACGCACATGGGCATGAGACTTCGCATGGTATTCACTTTTCTAATTTTAAGTTAGCTATTTCATGTTCCTGCTTGCTTATGATTTGTTTGCTCGGGACGTGCAAACATTTAAGTCTGGGGGTGTGATGAGTCCCAATTATATACACATTTTTGGACTCATTTGGGCTAGTTTTCCTGCATTTGTACTTCAGTTTTTATCCATATTCACCTTGTTCATGCTTTTATTTGAAGGACATGTTTAGGCCCGTTGTTGTGTGCAACTGCGCATTTTATTGTTGGGGGTAAGCACATTGTGCTCCCCATTGTATTTTTCTCATTTTGTTGGAGCTGGAACGGTATTCCCAGTAATGTTGTGGCTGATGCAGGTGGACGATTCATCCTGTTCTATCGAGTATTCATGACTGCGCATATCGCACGGTCATGCGTTTTCCTTGACGCACAGTCACAGGTGATCGTGCATTCTCTTCTGGGGTGGAATACGATGTTCTGTTGTTGATCGTGTATCTCTACGCACGGGCAATGCCCGTGCGTGAAGGAATCGTACGATCAACCTGTTTAGCCTTGTTTTTAGCTTTTCTGAATTTACCAGTGCGTTTTGATGCACGGGCGGATTTGCCCGTGCGTGAGTAAATCGCACGGGCGCTCCAGGTCATCTTCCTACGCTATTCTCTATTATTAATATCGCACGGGCAACGCACGGTCGTGCGTTCGACCGTGCGTGACCAATTTTCTGATCTTTTTCTATAAAAGCTGCAGCTTTCGACCTAAATGGGAGAGACCGTACACGCCGTACAGCTGCGTCATTTTCGCCATCTCCACCAAGGGTTTCGTCCCTTTGGGCCTCCTCCATCATCATCAAGCTCTAAGGAGAGGGATTCAACCCTACATCCACCAAGATCCAAGGAGAAGGAAGCTAGGTCGGTTTCGGATCGTGACACGAAGAAGACGGGCCATTGGAGGGTAGTGACAGCCTTCTCTACCCCGGACGCAGTTGAGGACTGAGCTTGGACGCAGATTGACAACCCGGCGATTCCAACCGTGAATCTTCAACAAGACTTCAGATTCGGTCGATTTCTTGCTCTCCCTATCTTTGTATGGGTAGTTGTAGTTAGTAGATCTCTTGTATTTTTGATGATGAGCACTATAAACCTTGTTATATAAGTTATTTCATGTTTATGTGAAATTATCTTTTGTTTATATGTGTGTATGAGGTGCGCCCCATTCCATCCTCCATGCCACCGTCACGTTCGTGTGCCGCACTAGCAATTGCTAGTGGCGTGCCTATCGACGAGGTGCTTGCGACCCTCATTCTGCTTGCCTACTCGTCCATCCGCCCTTGCGAAGCAGCACGCTCAAGGCCTGCCTAGTCTCCATCCCGCCAAGCGAAGCATAGCATAGCGGCATTACATAGGAGTAGTTGTAGTTATTTTCGTTTATTTTCCAAAAGCCAAATCACCCAGTTTCCGCATCCCATCCGACATAAAGGACTTCAATCTCAAGTCCTTCCTCAATAGTAAACTCCACCTTACTGTATTCCTTTGAGATCGATACTTGGTGATTCACTCCCACTTTTTATATTACTTGAACGATCGGTACACTGCCGTTTCGTGTCGCAGTCTTGCTATCGCCTATAGCGGTGTGCTAAGATTTGCGCATCACTGACTTCAGGTTCAACACTTCTCCTAGGAGGAGACACCATCCTACTTTGGCTTTTCTTGGAGCTGTCAGCTTTGAGAGCAACATATTTCTCCCTTACTTGAGCCCTTGAAGAGGTGTCTTCTTCCTTCCTTGCAGACAACTGCATCTCATAGGAGAGCAGCTTCCCAAAAAGTGTGTGAGTTGGGGTCTCACCTAGCTTGGACACTTCCCTGATGGCACATATCTTTGTGTCCCAGTCTCTTATGAGAGATCTAAGGAACTTATCATTTAGCTCATAATTGGTGAATGCCCTCTCATAGGTTCTCAGCTCATTAACTGTTCTGAAGAACATCTCATAGCACATGGATATGCTTTCCTGGCTCTGCTGCCTGAAGGCTTCATACTCTTGATTTAGGAGTGACTTCCTGTCATCCCTAACTTCAGTTGTCCCTTCCATATATACTATTAGAGTATCCCACATTTCCTTGGCAGAAGTGCAGTGTACCAAGTTTTGAAGGGTGGAATCATCAATAGCATTGACAATGATGTTCTGGGCTCTCTTGTCCATGGTGAACAACTCAAGTTCATCCTTGGTCAGATCTTTGAGTAGTTTGGCCACTCTTCTTGTTGGATCTATAGTGGATGCAGTGTGAAAAGTGAAAGGTCCTTCTTCAACTTTAATGAAGATCCTTGGATCAGATGCTTCCATAAACAACCTGATCCTTTGCTTCCATATGCCAAAATTCTCTTTGTTGCATATGGGCAACTTCATGGGCCTCATTTCCTTCTGCAATCCAGAGGAGGCCATTGAGATTTGATTTTACTAAACCTTTTAGGAACTGGTCAGACTGTTAAGTCCTTTTTGACCAACCTCGCTTTGATACCACTTGAAAGAATATAGGTTTGTAGTCTAAATTACCTAGAGAGGGGGGGGGATGAATAGGTTCCTTTTTAATTTGCTTCTAAGTGTCCTAGCTTATTTCTAAGTTAACTTAAGCAAAAGATCAAACACCCAGAAAGCACACAAGCATGTATAGAGGTTCCTCAAGACAGGGTGTCTTGAGTAGTCCTCTTTCCCCCTTCACCTTTCTAACAATGTGTTAGATAAGGCCAACTCCTCCAAACTAGGATCAAAGAGCTTACAACTCAGATCCCTCAGGATCTCTCAGGTTTTCCCAAACCCTACCTCAGGCTCAGCAGCCCTACAACTCAGATCGCTCCTGATCCTACAGCTCAGACCTCAGCAGGTCCTACAACTCAGACCATAATAGGTTCTACCTCAGGCTAAACAGCACTACCTCATATCAGCTCATGATCCTACAGCTCAGACCTCAGCAGGGCCTACAACTCAAAGAATTTCTCCTCCTACAGCTCACGCAATGAAGCCCTACAACTCAGATCAGTTCCTAATCCTACACTCAGGCCTTCAGCCCTACAACTCAGAACCCTCAGGTTCCTACAAACTCAGACCAAAAGGTCTTACAGCTCAGGCAAAATGCCCTACAGAAAAATGGTTTAGAACTTTATTACACCAGAGGTACTCTCCTGTAGATCCTGCACAGTCTGTGCTTCCTGTAGCTGATGATGTTGATTACAGCCACAACTTGATCTTCCTCTTCAATATAGTGATGGAAGATCACCTTGCCCCTTCTGGTGGAGGAGTTAACTTCTTCTCTCTGATTCTTCTTCTCGTCCAGTGAACAGGAAGAAAGTCCAGAGCAGCTGTCGTCAATGAAACAGTTGATTTTGCTTTTTGCACGCGACGGAGGGAGAGGATTGCTTCAAATGTGCCCTATCATTTCCTTTTATACATATATGATCTTCAACGGCTTTAATTTGTCCTTCTGAGAAGTATGGGAGAAGCTGGTGGACCCCACACAGCTTTTCTACAACTTGTCCTAGCCGCAGGTCCCGCCGCCCTACTTTTCCGTAGAGAAGGTCTGCGCTCGACGAACGCGCTTTACTCTGCGTTCGACGAACCCACTGTATCCTTCGTTCGACGATCTTGCCAAACTCTGCGTTCGATGAACTTGCCTTGAGTGTCTTCTCAGCGGCTCCTTCTTTGATCTCGTCTTAGCAGTCGACGAACTGAATTCTGCATTCGAAGAACGCGACTCTGCGTTCGACGAACACGCCAATTATGCCTTCTCAGCGGCTCCTTCTTTGGTCTCGTCTCAGCGGTCGACGAATTGAATTCTGCGTTCGACGAACGCGACTCTGCGTTCGACGAACACGCCAATTATGCTTTCTCAGCGGCTCTTTCTTTGGTCTCGGCTCAGCGGTCGACGAACTTAGTCCCTCATTCGACGATCGACATTCTGTGTTCGACGAACACGCTGATTCTCAGCGTTTGATGAACTTATCAGCGGAGACACCTTCTTCTCAGCGGATCCGCTGAGACGGCTCCTCGACTCATCAGTTTTGACCCTTCATCTCAGCGGTTCTGCTGAGACAAATCTTCATCTCCTTGCAGATGATTTCTTCACATCTAAGGGCATGTTTGGCCCTTTCTCTTGAGTCACCTAAGCCTGTTTAACTTACAAAAACAAAGCTTTATCAAATAAAATATGTCCTTAGCATTGAGAGTGATGCCTCTTCAAATCAAGGTAATGTTGAGGGCAATATACCCAACAAAATGTTTTATATGTTGAAGGTTTAAAACACAATCTAATATCTATTAGTCAATTATGTGATAAAGGACTAAACATCTTATTTGAATCTTCAACAAATCTTTGCAAAAATATAAATCCTAAAACAAATGAATTTGTGCTCACCGCATCAAGAACTCATAATGTTTACATGATTGCCTTTCATGGTCTTTCAAAATCATCTATCAAATGTCTTATTTCAAAAAATGATGAATTAGAATTATGGAATAGGCGTTTAGGACACACTAGCACTAAACTTATTTTAAAACTAGCAAAAGATAAATTAATTAAAGGATTAACTATGCTTAATGGAAATTTATCTTTACTTTGTCCACCTTGCCAAAAAGAAAATTTTTCGAGAACATCTTTTAAAAGTAAAAATGAAAGTTCTACTACTAGACCCTTACAACTAATCCATATGGACCTTTTTGGTCCAATGGGCACATCAAGTCTAAGTTGTAGAAAATATACTTTTGTTTTAATTAATGATTTCTCTAGATATTATTAGACAATTTCCTCACCGCAAAATCTGATGTTGTTGGGTATTGTAGCCACAATAACCTTAATTTGAAGAAGTGTCCCTTGAACTAAGATGAATTGATATTGTATTTGATGTGACATTTTAGTTATGTGTTTATAGGATATTAATGGATAAGTACAAACCAATGTCAGGTTTCAATGAGTCATAAAACACAAGCCTATGCAATGTAATCCCTCTTTGTGTAGACCAAGGCGTTGACTCATGTGAGATCTCTCTATTGTGGTGTACTTCATATTCAAACACTTTGGAGAAGTCAAGAGGAAGTAGTTTCTGGATTCATGATTGGAAGAAAAATTGTCTAAGTCTTTTTCGTCGAGTACTCTCGAGAAATGTAGATGAATTCGTCGAGACATCTCGTGAAGACTTAGTTAATTCGTTGAGTTTACTAGAAAAGCCTCAGAGAAAATTTATTAAGTATTTTTGTCGAGTAAAGTTATGTTCACTCGAGAACACTTGATGAATTCATCGAGTGTTCTGCTGATCTCTTGTGAACACTCGACGAATTCGTCGAGTGCTCTCGAGAAGTTCTCGAGTGGTCAAGTTATTCTCTCTTCCCGTCTCAGCCTTTTTGCCAAGTCAATTTCATCGAGTTATTAAGAGAATTCATCGAGTAATCATTGATTTCACGAGTTCATTCGACGAATGCTGACAGAGCGCGTATTATTCAAAATCGCAACCAGTTTTCCCTTTTAGGGCTTCCTCCATGTACAGTACACGTGGAGCTCAAACCTAAATCTCGTTTCTAGCCATTTGAGAAGGACCTATAAATACTTAAAGATTATTTTGTTCAACCCTAATCGTGCCTATTTTTAGAAATCGGAAAATGTCTGTCGGCCTTCTTCGTTCTCGCAAATCGACATTGCATTTGCCGACAAAGTTCTTGCTCGATTCTTCCTGAAGAAAAGATTCAACTAGATATATGATCTCTGTCTTCCTCAAGTTATTTTCAAATCTAGTTGTCTCCTAAGTTTTTCAGAACAAGTCCTATCAAGACAAGATATCTTCTTCCTCCTTTCAAGATTCAGATTTTCATTTCAGTCAAGGAAGAAGAAGATCTATTATTTTCAGATCTGATCAAGTTAAATCTCTTTGAGATTTCAGAAGATTGTTTCTCAATCTAGAGCTTTGTAAAAACATTTACAATATTTTTGTAGGAGAGTTTATTCTCCGAGCTGTAGGAAGTTTCACTTCCGAGTCATTGTAGATCCTAGTTTAGAGGATCGAGAGTAGGAGAGTTTTTTCTCCTAGATGTGTAGGAGAGTTTGTTCTCCGAGTTTGTAGGAGTGGTATACTCCGAGTTGTAAGATTATTTTAATCTGAGATAGTGAAGTAGCCTAGTCTAGCCGGGCGTGCTAGATATGTGAGGAGGGAAAGTGGACGTACCCATCCCCGGAAACCACTATAAATCCTTGTGTTTGTGAGTGTTCTTTTAATTTATGTGTGCTTTACTTTAATTTTTTAATTCTGCATAAAAGCCATAGAAGTCACCTATTCACCCCCTCTAGGTAATTTAGGGAACAACTAGATACTTTCAATTGGTATCAGAGCTAGGTTGTTCGTTAAGAGGTTAATACATTGAACAAAAGTCCTCTATCTAGTTGTTCAAAGACACCATGTCTAGAATGGACAGAAACAGGATTCTTCCATGAAGTTGCCGGTGTGCACAAAAGAGAACTTCCTCATGTGGAAGGAAAGAGTAAAGTTTTATATGGAAGTTGCCGATCCAAGAATCTTTTAGATCGTTGAAGAAGGTCCTCATGTTCCTATGACAACATATACTATCAACCCAAATATAAAAGTTCCTAAGAAGATGCTTGATATAACAAAGGACGAGATTGCTCTTGCACTTGGACAAGAAGGCGAAGAACATTATTGCCAGTGTTGTGGATGACTCTATGCTACAGAACCTCTTCAACAACAAAACTGCCAAAGATATATGGGATTCTCTTATCGTCTTGATGGAAGGTACAAAAGAAGTCAGAGATGATCGTAGATCTTTGCTGAATCAAGAGTACGAGGCCTTCAAACAGGACCCAAGAGACAGCATATCAGACATATACGAAAATTCTTCAAAATTGTGCATGGTCTAAGAAATTATGACTGGGAATTTACTGTTAGAGAGCTAAATGTCAAGTTCTTGAGATCCTTGACGAAAGAATGGGATACCAAGGAAATCTCCATATGGGAGTTTGGTAAGATGGCTACTATGGAGCCTCAGATATTGTTTGGGAAGCTTATTTCCCATGAATTGAAGTTCAGCATCAGGAAAGCTGAGGAAGAAGGTAACAAGAATTCTGGAAAGGAGAAGTCCATAGAACTGAAGGACGAAGGGTCAAAGAGAGGTAAGATCATGTTACCGGTGAGGACACAGTCCTCACATGAAGATGACGAGTCCGTGGCTTGCTCATCAAGCTCAGACATGTCCGATGGGGAGTTCTCTTTACTCTCCAAGCAATTCAAGAGATTGCTAAACAAAAGGAAGCAGAGGAGAAGTCAATCCTCCTCATCTGATCATAGAAGATCAGGATGTGTTGGTGAACATCACAAGAAAGGATACAATAACGACAGGTATAAAACTAAACTGAATAAACATATTTCGACTGATATTATTTGTTATTGCTGCAATAAGCCAGGGCATATGATCGCGGAATTCCTGTACAAGAATAATGAAGGATCGAGAAAGGAAGACAATAAATCCTTCAAAAATAAGAAGAAGGAGGAAAGAGCTTCTTGGCTAAGAAATCCAATACTCTGAGCGACGGCGACTCAGATGAGTCAAGATCAGATGAAGAAGCCTACTTCGGGATCATGGCTCAGACTGACGAGGAAAACTACGACACCCTTTATGAGGGGAAGTTACACTTTTACACTCCTTTATCTGAGTCTGAAGTTGAGTCCAATGTGGATGAAGGCTACACGTCTCTGGAGGAATCATAATTGAAAGTGCACAGTTAGCCTCACTAGAATTCTTTAGAGGTGGGTGAATAGAGATTTAAAAATATTTTGTGCAAAGTTAATAAATATATATATATGTGTAATATTCACAGATTTAAGCTTCCCACACACCAACAAGAATTAAGCAAAAGAAATAGCAAAAGAAAATCACAGCACAACACAAAGAAATATAGTGGTTCCCCAAACTTTGGGTAGTCCACTCTTCTACCCCCTTGGTAGGAATTCACTATCTTGCACTGAGTCTTTTGATAAGGAGACTCTTAGAACCAGCCCTGAGTCTTTTGATAAGGAGACTCTTAGAACCACTACAACTGAATTTTTTGAAGAGAGATTCTAAAACTCTTTTACACAATTTGAAAATGAAATAAGAATAATAAGAAGAAGTAGAAGAAAAACAATTAAAGCAAGAAAGAATCTTCTTCCTAGCAAGAAGATTAGAAGCACAAGTATAGTGAATTTGAAATCTCTCTTCTATAGTGAGAAGGAGATTGTAGGCCTTTTTCTATTTCAGTGAGAGCTTTCAGAAATGGTAGCAGTATGGCTTTTGAAGGAGGAGAAGAAGAAGTCTTTTTCTTTGCTGCAGCACTCTTTCACTTTTCTCAGCTTTCTCACTTTTCACTTGGGAGCTTTTCCTCTTTTTCAAATGGATGGAGTGGATCACTTCTTATTTTTCTTTGCTGACCTCCTTGTATATTTATAGCTCTGTTTATTCAAAATATTGCTATAGGAGAATAATCAATTAGCAGTCAGAGAAATAGTAAGAGTGAAAAGTTTCCATAATCATTATATCTGTAGAAGAAAAAAGATCAGTCAATTTTCAAATAATGTCCATATAATCTTAATCAAATTAGCCAAGAATCATTTAGAAGGAAAGATTGATTCAGAACGGCTAGAAAAGAATAATATAATTCCATAAAATTC